>CM066032.1:594960752-595560752 GCA_033557465.1 Ichthyophis bannanicus
GATCTGTGGAAACCGAGCATATGCGCAACTCCCGCCACAATGGGGAGGAGCATGTGTCTTAGGAACCATCAGACCTTCTTTCTTTCTTTTAAACACTGAACATGGAGAACAATTAGGATACCCTGTATACACTACCCACCGACACAAAAGAGCACTAAGACAGAAGAGATCCCCCCTCCAGATAGGCAAGTGGGAGAAGTGGCAAGGTGATGATTGGCCACCAGAAAGAATTATTGAGTATTATGGGCCTGCCACTTGGAATGATGATGGTATGTGGGGCTACCGAACCCCAGTCTATATGATTAATCGTATTATCCGCTTACAAGCAGTAGTTGAGATAATAACCAATGAAACTAGTCACGCTCTTACGCTTTTAGCTAGACAAAGTACTCAGATGCGCACTGCTATATATCAGAACCGCTTAGCACTTGATTATTTGTTAGCAGCTGAAGGAGGAGTATGTGGTAAACTGAATTTAACTAATTGCTGTTTAAAAATAGATGATAAGGGTCAAGTAGTTGAAGAGATTGCTAAAGATATGCAAAGACATGCTTATGTGCCAGTGCAAACTTGGCACTCATTGAAATTCCCTAACTGGTTTGCTAACCTCTTTTCACGGGTGGGAGGATTTAAGACGTTCATTGTCTTAGTACTAATCCTTGTTGTTGTTATTTTCTTATTACCATGTTTAATCCCATGTTGTATGCGTTCTCTTCATAATGCTATTGATAGTACAGTAGAGCGGAAGACCGCCACTAAAATAATGGCTTTATATAAAGCCAGTCCTAGTCGAAATCCTTCGATCATGATGTGATTCTTCTAAAGGTGATTTAATTCTCACACCTTATTAAGTAATAGGGTGAGATTAATCAAAGGGGGGAATGTGGCAGGTGCAGGCCTGTGACCCACAGTGTCTGACATAAGCAGACAGGCCTAGCTAGCTTGACCTGTAAATGAAGCCTGTGGAGAGGCTCATAGGAATTACACATTCCCCAACATGCTGCTATTGTAGGATAGAACACTGCAAGAGTACTAAACTAACTTAGATAAGCAAAACTGGAAGATGGAAAAATACAGAAAAATATGTTTAAAAGTTACTGATAAGAAAGTACATCTGCAAGGAATTTAATTGGGATTGCTGACAGATGAGTTGCAGAGCCCTGCTCCCCTGCATGCACAAATTGGCTCTATGGCCTTGAGAGTATGAAAGTAACAAGTTGATGAACTGACCATTGTAATTGGGACTAGAGGGGGGGTGAGCAGGTGCTGAGCCCACTGAAGGAACATAATTGGATAATCATATCAGTACCGGCACCAATGGAAGGGATACGGGAGGTACGGGAGAGTACCGGGACCAATGAAATGTTTTTCTATACCTAGAATGGAACAGAAGTCTATAAAAGTTGTTGTAATGCTAGAAAACTTTGCTCAGCCATTTTGAATTTGATTCTGCTTGAGACTTGTGCACAAATAAATGATTTGGACCTTCTGAACAGACTCCTGGTATCATTGGTTTGTCTGCGCTTTGCTGCTACAGCAGAAGGATCTTGGAAGACCAGGATGGGTATCTAAATGGCAGATGAAATTTAATGTGCACAAATGCAGTTATGCACATAGTGAAAAATAATCCCAACTACAGGTTCAAAAGGCTGTGTTCTGAGTAGGAGTTAAAAAGACCTTGGAGTCATTCTGGATAATACATTATGGATAATCAGTCCAGTATGCTGCGGCTGCTGAAAAAGCCATTATAATGTTAGGAATTATTCAAAAAGGGATGGAGAACAAAACTGAGAATATCGCTATACTTCCATATAGGTCGTTGGAGCGTCCTCACCTTCAGACTGCAGTTCTGGTCACCTTATTTCAAAAATAATATAGTTCAGCTAGAAAAGGTTCAAAGAAAAGTGGCAAAAATGATAAAGGGGTTGGAACATCTCCCTTGTGAAGAGTGGCCATAATGGTTAGGGCTTTTCAGCTTGGAGGAAAGACAAAAGTTCATGAAATCATAAGTGGGTGGAATGCTTAAATAGAGAATAAGGAGTTTATTCTGTAACACGAATAGCGGGAATAGACGTTCATCCCCATTATTTATTTGCCTATACCATCCCCGCCAAGCCTCCCCATATGAACAAAGAGTTTGTACAGGGAGGCTAGATGGAGACAGGAAAGGGGTGATGCAGAGGCGGAGTTAGGGCAGGCAGTGTGCAGTACTAGGCAGACATACAGGGTCGTTTCTGATGTCTGCCCTGTACATCCGGGGCTGAAAGACTGAACGGGGAACTTAATCCACCTCTAAGGTGGAATACGTTCCCCTAGATGGTGGCGGACAGCAGGCCCAGGCAGCAGAAAAGGTAGGAGGGGATGCAGGAGATTCCCCGCAGCCCAACCCTGGCCTTGAGAGACCAGATCAGGGGGGAGGGGGGGTGTTGGGCTGTGGGGAATGAAAATATTCTGTGGCAGCCGAGGATCGCGGCTCCTGAATGGAGCCATGGTACCTTGGCATCCGTTGCCATGGAGCCTTTACTGAGTTAGCAGGGAAGAGGCCTGTACATGCAGGCCGACCAGAATCGGGTCCCGATCTGCACGTAAAGGCCTAGACAGGATTCTCATCCCGTGGTGTTAGACATGGCCTGCAGGATCAGAATACTGTTTACCTCTGTGCGTCTGGTTCTGACCGGAAGCACAGCGGGCCGGGACATCCAAAACAGAATGAGGCCTTAAATGTTTAGTTTAGTTTATTATGTGCTTGATGTACCTCTTTTCAGCCTAAAAAAATACTTCAAACTGGTTTACAGAAGAGATCAAAGTGCAGAAATAAAAATATTGAAATAATTTTGAGGGCTAGAGAGAAAGTATCAGTATACACAAGAAAGAAGAGAGTGGAAGAAAAGAAAGAAGGAGAAGCAAGCTATCTTTGGTCTCACTTCAAGGCTGGGCCTGGTGGTTTGCCAAATACTAAAGGTGAATGGTTACATTTTCAGTGCAAATTTGAAGTGTATATGATTTATTTTACTTTTCAGATGGTAGGGTAGCGAGTTCCTGAAATGCGGAACATAACATAAGGCAGTGTGTGTAGTTGTGCCAAGATAATTATTCTAGGCAATTAGAAGACTTAATTGAGTGATACAATGTGAGATAGTTTAGTTTAGTTTATTAGAGTTTGATATACCGCTGTTTGGGACCAGCAGAGCGGTTTACAATATAAAATATTCCAAGGAAATCAGAAAGGAACTACATAGTTTAGTTGCAAATCATTTTTATTAGCCTTTAATAAAATTGTAATAAACAGGTACAAACGAACTGTAATAGTCACACAAAACATGTGGTATTATGATTATTCATCTATTGTTATCCTCTGACTTAATGAACTTAGTTCTGTCCTTAACTATAACTTTGCATTTCAAATAAAACTTGAAACTTAAATCTAAACCCCTTGCCCCCAGTTCGCCCCCCCCTCCCTACAGTCCACAGGGCACTCCCTAATCCTCCCTACACCACCTATTATACATTCAACATGGCACTTCTAGTGGTAGCAGTAGTGCTTGCTAACAGGGGCTCCCATAGGACTAGAAAGCGGCCCATGGCTTGTGAGCCCAGCTGACTGGCTCTTCTCCGCTCCAGTGCCATGAAGTCAAAGAAGGCATTTTCCCAGTGTTGTATCCTTGGAACTCCCTCGGCCACCCATTGTTTTAAGATTGTTTTCTTGGCTGTCAGGAACCTCCACATTAGGAAACCCCTCAGAGCAGCCTGCGCTGTCCATTCAGTGGTAAAGGAGCTCAGTAAGCACATCCCGAGAGACAGTTCAACTCTATGACCCACCCATGCGCCCAGTTTGTTACAGACTTACTTCCAAAACTTTTGCAGCTCTGGGCACGACCAAAAATGGTGGAGCAGGGTGCCTATGTCCTTCATGCAGATCACACATAGATTTGAGTCTTTCAAACCTGCCTTATGCCCCCATACATTATGGGCATATGCACGCCAGAGCAGCTTATATTGCATTTCCTGCAGGTTGGCATTTTCTGTAGCCTTAATGGCCTGAGGAAAAGAACTCGCCAGTCCCTGGGCCGTTATGTCTGTTCGCTCATCCTGGCGCCACAGCTGGGCTAATCTTTCTAGATGACGCTGATCCTGCGGTAAGTCCAAGGATTTCTTTAAGCCGGCAGAGCCCCCCCTCGGCCCCTAGGGCACAAAAGGCATCACACGGCCCCTTCTGCTGAAGCACCCACCTATCCTTTAAGCGTAACGTATCTAGATGGTGCCTTACCTGCAGAAAGTAAAAGAAATCTGTTGTTGGGAGGCCAAATTTGTGTTGCAGTGTCTCAAAAGACTACTTTGTTCTCTTGTTCCATACGTAGGTCCATTAAGTACCTAATGCTCTGGGCACTCCACCTCTGCAGGGCAGACGTCGACCAGCCAGGCAGGAAGTCTGGGTTTCACTGGAGTGGCAGCAAACCCATTATTCTCCAAGATATTTGATAGCAGCCACCAAAGTGCTCGCCAAGTCTTTCGCAAGGTGTTTAAGTATAAGCCTCCTCTCATACCTGCACACCTGCCTTGCACCGTAGAGTGAAACGTATAGAGTGGGTGCTGCAGGGCACACCACCATGTGAGAATCTCCATTGGAGCACATTCCCTCATGTCTAGCACTATATCCTTGAGATGTCTAACCATACAGAGGTGGTTATATTCTCACATTGAAGGCACCTCTAAGCCCCTTTCTTCCCTTCTATGCCTCAGTACAGACAAGGCTATATGCGGGTGCCCCCCCCCCCAAAAAAAACGCCCCAATCTATGTTCTAAGGCCTTCCAATGTTGACTGATCACACACAATGGAAGATGATGCAAAACATAATACTAGACAGCACTTCCATTATTTTAAACAATGCTACTCATCCCTTTAGGGACACAGGAAGTCTCATCCACTTATGCAAGTGCTGCTTGGTCTGTGCCATTAAAGGCATCATATTACCACAGTATAATAACGCCAAGTTCACTGGTAGCTGAATGTCAAGATAACTTAAAGACCCCTCCACCCAAACAAGGGGGAAAGGACCCTGCCACGCATGGCAGACCCAGCCTCCCACATCCAGTGCTGTCGATTTACTTCTATTTATCCGCAAGCCTGAAAATTTGCCATATTCCTAAATTAATTGCAAGGCCCAAGGCAGAGAAGTCTCCGGTTCCATCAAACATAATAGCAGGTCATCAGCGAAAGCACTAACCTTTACCGTCTCCAAGCCCAGATCCACCCCCTGTACCCTCCCCTCTGCCCACAGCATCTTTAATAATGGCTCAAGAGATAAACAGTAGCGGGGACAGTGGGCAACCTTGCCTCGTCCTCCAGGCCAAGGTGAATGGCTCTGATCGAACTCCATTGACTACCATTTGTGCCTGTGGAGTCATTTAAAGAGTCTGCACCCATCGCAGAAACTCTCTCGAGAACCATTTTAAGACAGTGAGGAGGTAAGACCAGGACACCCGGTCAATAGCCTTCTTGGCATCAAAACTCACCAACAAAAGAGGGAGCCATCAACCAATGAAATGTTCCATAGTCAACAATAACTTTGTGATGTTTGTAGTGGCACCCCTTCCCGGGACAAAGCTTGCCTGATGGCTGATGGTCCCCTATCAATCTCGGGATATAGATGTTTAGTCTCTCTGCCAGGATCTCGGCCAATAATTTTAAATCACAGTTGAGAAGTGGTATCGGTTGATATGAGGCTGGGTCCAAAGCATCCTTCCCCGATTTGGGTATAAGGGTAATTGAGGCGTATCACATATCCCACAGGAAGCTTCCTCTCTCAGAGACAGCTTTAAATAGATCAACCAATGCCAGGGTCAGTTACTGCTCTAAGATTCTGTAATATTCCACTCCAAATCCATCTGGACTGGGTGCCCTGTGAAGTGAGCCTCTCTAAATCGCTCGCTGTACCTCTTGTTCTGTGATTGGAGCATTCAAAACTGTGGCCTCAGCTTCCGTTATCAGTGGTAGCGATATTCGCTGTAAGAAACTGTCCTCCGTGTCCTGACCCTCTGGGTCTGCCGTGTACAATGTTTTGTAAAATGTGTGGAATACCTCTGCAATACATGCTGACTGGTTTTACAGCTATCCTTGTTCGTCCTTAATTACTGCCATAAACTTCACTCCTCCCCATTCGCGGATCACTCGTGAGAGTAGTTTCCCTGACTTATTACCGAATCTATGGAATTTGTGTTTATAGTAATGCATAGATAAAATAGTTCTATGCTGGAGCAGTGCACTTAAAGCTGCCTGGGTCGCCAGGTATTCCTGCCACTGCTGGGGTGCCTCAAGAGGCATCGTTTCTGTGTCTGCGGAGAATGCTCTAATTGTATGATATTCTGATCTAGGTGCTTCCTACGCCAAGTCATATAGGCTATAACGGCACCTCTCATCACCGCCTTACTCTGTTCCCAATACAGTATCGGTATGCTGTGATGCATGCTGTTGTGCTCCTTATACTCTTCCCAATGAGTTTTCAAGAAGAGCCGAAACTCTTCATCATCCCAAAGAAAAGCCGGGAAGCGCCAGTTATAGTGAGATTCTTGTTTGCTTTCCCAATCCGACCAAAATAGTATGATCGGAAACATATATAGGTTCTATCTTAACCCACATCATCTGGCATAGGCTACACAAAGACACCAGAATATAGTCCAGACGCGACCATGTGCCGTGTGCCCGAGACATATGTGTATAGTCTCTACTGTCCGGATGAAGAACCTGCCATGCATCCAGCAGGCCAAGCATTATACATAAGTAGCCTATCCCTTTGTTGGTCCATCCCTGCATACCAATCAGGCCTGAGCGGTCCAAGGCAGGATTATGGGGGCAATTAAAGTCACCCACCAAGAACACTTGTCTGTGGGAGTCTGAAGCAATCCGCTGATGTACCGTCTTAAAGAATGATCGTATGAATTGGATGCGTATACATTGGCCAGCAATATATTTTCATTGTACAAGGTGACACGCAGAATAACAAAATGCCCCCACGGGTCCGTCTCATGGCTCATTATTTCTAAGGGCATGCCCCGTTTTAAAAGGATGGCCACCCCTCCTTTGCGTGTTCCGGAGGAAGCCCTGTAGACAGTCCCCACCCAATCTCGCTGGAGTTTCCAATGCTCCACTGCACTCAGATGTGTCTCTTGTAACATGGCTATCTGGGTACCTTTACGTTTCAGAGCCTGCAGAATTTTAGTGCGGTTAACCGGTGAGAGTAATGCCTCCAACATTCCAAGATACCAGATGCACTTTAAGTGATATGCCCATACCACTTTCCTTTAATTTTTAAGACTATCTGCAGCTCATCACCCTGGGGTCACCAATAGCGAACACCCAGTCTGTGGACTGCAGGGATTCCCTCCCCCAGAAATTCCCCCACTCTAGGTCCCCTCTCCCCCCCCCCCATCCCAGCTAGGATTCCTTCTAGGTTGGAAACATCCCTTTTGTCTACCCCCACTCAATCTCCAACTCCTGAGAACCTGTCAAACACTTCCTTCCCCTAAACCCTCCCACTCCCCTGAGGCTGAACTGGGGCCTACTACGATATTAGCAGCTGACCCATTCCCCCCCGGGGCCCTCCCACAACCATTTTAGCAACCCATTACACCACCAAATTATATACAGATAAGCATTCATATTCCATAAATGGAATGGGCCACCTCAGAGCACCAGGGGCGACCCTCCCTATGCTGACCTTCCCCCCAAGTAAGTCCCTCCGAATCTGCTGTGGCTTTTATAATGGGCGCCTGCCCTGCTGGGCATGCCCCCACTTACATAAGATTTTTTAGCTGTCACTTCACATTGCCACTTATGTATAGTTCTATCTGTCTCTGGTCCTGACTGGGCAGCATCCGATCACCATGTACTCCCGAGCAGTAACTTCGTTTAGCCCTTATCATCCGACTCATTCAGTCACTTTCTCTTGGCTGGTGGGGGGAAAGCATTGCTACGTACGTTCTTGCTGCTGTTGCTCGACTGAAGACTTGTTTGGCTCATCCATTGTAGATCCTCAAAGTGGCCGGGTAGGCCAAGGAGAAACGGATGTTCCTGTTGAAAAGATCTGAACATACTGGCGCAAACTTCTTTCTTTTCGCTGCTAATGCATCAGAGTAGTCCTGAAAAACCAGATTATTATGATTGTCGAGTTGGAGGTTATGCTTTTTACGATAAGCTTGTATCAGCTGCGTTTTATGAGCGAAGTTCAGGATTTTTGCCAATACCGGTCTCGGACGTGTGTGGCCTTCTGCCCTAGGTGATGTGCTCGCTCCACCTTTATGATGCCTACCAGAACCTCGAGGCCCAACTCTCTAGGGAGTCAAGTTTCAAATAGATCTGATAGCTGTCCATCTGCCCATGACTGACTCCGGCACTCCTACCAGCCTTAAATTATTCCTTCTTGAGCGATTCTCAAGATCTACCTTTGCTAGCAGGGCTTTGATCTGCTTGTGCTGTTTTACCTTTTCCCACTCCTGCATCCTCAAGGGCTGCCACTCTGTGCTCAATCTCCTCCATTCTCCTTCTCACCTTGGTAAGGGCTTCTCCCATGGATTCTAATTTTGACATGACTCAAGCAAACTTTGGCTCCAGTAGTTTTACTACTTCTGTTGCAAGCTCTTCTGGCGCCGAGTCTGTGCTTTCTGTACTGGGCAAAGCCGGGGACATGGTTGCGTTGGCCAATTTACTATCACATAACAGCTTCTCTCTATCCCTTTTTGTCGCCGCATGCACAGTGAGAAAACTGCTCCAATCCCCAAGTTAAGCCCCATTATTTCTGCTTTCTCTGCGATCAACCAGGGACTCTGGGGGTCTATGAAATTCTGATTGTCTGCCTTTCTTTGCATGGCCACTCAGGAGTGAGGTGATACGCATCTTCACCAGCTCATATGCTCACATGATCTCCAGGAACTACATAGTTTGTTATCTATCCTTTAAACAATCAGACACAAATACACCACAACAGCATCATCTGCTATATCTTTGTTGGGAGAACAAAACCCTGTTGAAATAGGTGGGTTTTGAGGAATGTTTTAAATTTAGTATAAGAGGTTTCCTAACGAACAGCAGGGGCAAGGTTGTTCCAAAGGTGAGGGACAAGAAAGTAGAAAGCAGACTGTTGAATAGCTTCGTATCTAGCTTGAGAGGCTGATGGGAGAGAAAGACAATTAGAGCAGATAGAACAGAATACTCTGTATGGAGTGTAAAGAATGGTCAAAGAATCCAAATATATGGAAATACCTGTATGCCATGCTTTATGTACCAGGAGCAAAATTTTGTAATAAATCCTGTCTTTATGGGTAACCAACGATGCTACAGCAGTAGTGGGGTCACATGATCAGATCCTGAGGCCTGTGACCCCACTTAGTATGGAGTTTTGAATTAATTGCAGTCTATTAACCTCATAATCTGGAATAGCTGCGAGTACATTATTACAATAATCTATATGGGAAACCACCAAACTAAGGAGTAATGTGGCAAGAGTGGATGGAGAAAGGAAAGGACTATTTGATCTGATCTGACGAAGGGAGTAATACGGGTATTTAATTATTGAACTGATAAGGCCTGAAAAGATAAAGAGGAATCTAAGAGAAAACCTAAATACTTATGCAAGGAGACCAGTGAAATAGGAGTTATTAAGCTGCAGAGACAGGAAAGGAATCGCCAGGGCAGTGGAGAGCTACATAGCTGCTGGTTGGACGTGGCAAATATTAAGGGATTCATAATTCAGATAGATGGATAGTTGTGAGTAGGACTTTGTGTATTAACAGACAAATATTGAATTGGATTCTGAAGGACAGAGGAAGACAAAGACGACTTAAGGGTAGGGGAGATATAAAATTTTCTGCTGAATTTTGAAGAAGCTAAATACAATTTGTAGGCCTGGCAATCTACTTCCGGTGACGCTGCCAAGAAAACCCAGGAGCTTCTGGGTCGCCAGGAGTCAGGACTGACTCAAAGGCACACATTGCATTTTTGATATAATCCATAAATACAGAGAATTAGAGGTCAGTTATATTTAAAAATGGCTTTGAAGTTCACATTTTCCTAAGGAAGAAAATCAGACTTAATGGATGAAACCTGCCTTTCAAACGTTAAGAAATGATTTCGCAACCAAGGACTATGATAGCGTCATACAAAGAAACTGATAGGTGGTTTATAAGTGGAGAGAGGAGGAGGTGGTTTGCTGGCATAATATTCACATGACTTGAATTTGGAGGGGTTTAACTTTATGCTAATGTGTCATTGTCTTTAACCCTGAATTTAGTGAGGAAAGATCAAGGGAAGATGGATCGGTAAAGTTTATTTGCATATTATGAGCAAAAATGTATCTATGTAAACCAATGCTTTGGATAATAGTATTTAGAATAGCAAGAGATAAATTAAAACTAGGAGCGAGTGTATTACCTTGGGGAATTCTATAAGGGAGTGAATGAGTATTAAAGGAGGAGTTCACAGAGGAGACTGGGGAAACTGCTAGGTACATATGACCTAGATTGGCCACTGTTGGAAACAGAATACTGGGCTTGAAGGACCTTGGTCTGACCCAGTATGGCATATCTTATGTTCTTATGTACTGCAAATGTGAGATTTTGAAGTTCGGAGGAGAACCGGGAGAGTACTGTACCTGTAATACTCATGTCTGACATTTGCTGGAGCAAGGTAGTGTGGTCAATTAAGTCAAAGGCAACACTAAGGTCAGATAAAATGATAATAGCTATTTGACAGGGGTCAGTTCTACATATATATCTTAGGTCATTACGAAGTTGAAGGAAGAGAGTTTTGGTAGAGTGGTCTGGGTAAAAATGCAATATAGGAGGTGCAATCAAAAAGTATCAAGACTTGTACAATAACACAAGTAGTATAACACTGACAGTTATTGCATTCAGTCTCCTTCAAAGTAAACCCTTCTGATAAAACACACTTCCACCAGCATTCCTGACACTGCTGGAAACAATTTTGAAATGCCTCTTATTATTCTATGAAGCTGCTGTGTCAAATTTTGCTTAATGGTTTCCAAGTCATTGAATCTCCTTCCTTTCAGTGGTAATTTCAGTTTTGGAAAGAAGGAGGTGAGCACGGAGGATGATGGGCTTGCTCGATTTGGTGTTTGGCCAAGAACTGCTGGACAAGATGTGATGCATGAGCAGGGGGCGTTATCGTGATGAAGCAACCATTCATCATTCCTGTGCAACCCTGGCCTCTTATAACGAACTGCATCTCGCAAACGAGTTAGAACTTGAAGGAAATACTCCTTATTGAGGGTTTGGCCTTTTGGAGCATAGTCATGATGAACAATATCCTGGGAATCAAAGAAAATTGTGAGCATGACCTTGACATAGCCCATCAGGGGAGGAGCATTCTTGCGTCTGGGAGAGTTTGGACTATTCCATTGTGAGGATTAAGCCTTAGTTTCTGGGTCATAGCTATAAACCCATGATTCATCACCAGTAATATTCTTTTGGATCAAATCTGAGTCATTTTCAATGCATTCCTACAACTCCCTGGCTGCAGACAGTCTATTTTTTTTTGGTCAGGGGCAGGAGTTTCGGCATGAATTTTACAGACTCACATCTCATCCCCAAATCAACATTAAGAATGGACTGTACCGACCTGAAACTGATGCCCATGTCCTCAGCAAGCTCCCTGGTAGTCAATCGATGATTTGAGCGTATTGCGGCATGCACTATTTCAACTTTGTCTTCATTCCTGCTCATGGATGGCCTTCCAGAACATTTGTCACTGTCAACACTTTGGCGGCCCTCTTGGAAACGTTTGTACCAGTCAAACTCGAGCACGACTCATGCATTCATTGTCATACACTTGCTGTAACTTGTCAAATCTTTTTGCACGAATCTCCAAGTTTCTGGCAGAATTTAATGCAAATTCGCTGTTCAATTTTTTCACTCATTGTAAATCTGACAATCTGCTTTTACACGATACCAAACATCACGTGATTAAAAAATGTACAGGTGTGCTGCAGCCACGCTACACTCTGCACATGTAGAGCACATAACTAGGCCACTGCATGCTTAATGGCATATTGGCGCAATGCATTAGCTACACAAGTCTTGATACTTTTTGATCACACCTCTTAGGTGCAGAGAATTTGTTTTTTTAAGGAAGGAAGAGAACTGGGAATGAACTACATTTTCCAGAACTTTAGATGGGAAGGGAAGGTGGGAGATAGGGTGGTAATTCTCAACTATGGAACAGTCGAGGGAAGTTTGCTTAAGGAAGGGATGAAGGAAGATATGTTTTCAAACTGAAGGAAAAATCCCTGAAGAGAGGCTATTATTTATAATTTCCGTACAGGAATGGGAATAGAACTAATTCCTGGATTTTTATTGACATGTTGGGAAAAGCAGTCTGTAGAGCTATAAGAAAATTTCATGAAGCTGAGCGTTTTGGATAGTGAGATATTAGTAGCTATGTTCAAAGACGACTAGGTGCGACAGAGATATAGGCTGAGGAGTACAAGTGGTGGTGCTGGTACTGGTAGAATGCAAGGAAACCTTCAGATTTATAATTTGATTAGTAAAGAACAAATCTAGTGTATCAAGATATAAGTTTGAGTCTTTAAAGGAAGTTAAGGACGGTTCTTTAGTAATTGAGGCAAATAAGCTCAGGTTTCCTGGGCTGGGAAGTGTTTGATGCAATCAGAGCTGAATAATATGATTTCTTGATTTTGATAGTGTTATAATATTCTCTACGCCTAGTTTGGTGATAGGCGATTAAAGCTTTTGGTTTTCTGCCACAGACTCTAGACTTGCCTTAACTGTCTTTTTATGAGGCGAAGGCCAGGGTGGAACCACCCATTATTGTGGATAAGCTTGATGTCAAGTGTTTTTTTGAGTCCAGTTCATCCAAAGTGAAATACAAAAACAGGACACACCATGCAACCGAATGGCCAGCACATTAAAAACAAATCATAGAAAGTAGTTTTCATGTAGAGCATAAATATGTTTGCAATCTGTTACTGGAGGATGTGAACAAAGTGACCAATATAGGGGTGGAGGAGTAACCTAATGGTTAGAGCAACAGGCTGAGAGAACCAGGAAAGCCAGGGCTCAAAGCCTACCAACACTCTCTGTGATCTTGGGCAAATCACTTAATCCTCCATTGCCTCAGTTATAAACTTAGAGTGCTAAGCCCTCCAAAGACGGGGAAATATTTACTGTACCTGAATGTAATCTCTGTTTCTTATATTTTGCTCTGTACTTTGTGTTCAAAAGAGCAGAGTACAAACATTGGTATTGAAATTAAAAATTAAATTAGCAGGATTAAAAAGAGGCTTGGATAAGTTCCTGGAGAAAAAGCCAATAAAAATGATTAGCCAAGTAGACTTGTGAGAGACACTGCTCATCTCTGGAAGTAAGCTATGAGACGTAGAACTACGTTTTGGGATCTTTTGGGTACTTGTGAACTGTCAGATACTATGCAGTGCTCAATGGATCTTGGTCTGACTCAACATGGCTTTTCTTATGTTTGAGAGAGAGAGAGAGAGAGAGAGAGAGAGAGAGAGCGAGAGAGTGAGACAGAGCGCAAGAGCGCGAGCGAGAGACGGAGATCCTTCTTGAGAACCAAAAAAAATACCAGTGGTGGAGATCTAGACTCCTGGAGATGGATATTGCCAAGACCCAGTTTTGGAGATTGGGGTCGCTGCCTTAGATAGTAGATTTGAAGAGTTAATTCCCATAGCCACAGTTCTCCTGGCTCTTGAACTTGCACACCAAATGACAATGCTGCCAGTGCTATGATGCCTTCACTTGACAATCACTTCCAATTTTCTTAAAGCCTGCACTGAACTACAATAACCCTTCTCAAGAACATAAGAAGAGCGGGAGGATTTCCTGCTTCTCAACCTTGAATCAAAGCTGCTTTTGGGGTCAAGTGATGCTGAAGGTTCACTAGCAGTTTATGCAATTTTCAGTGATGAAGTTGATGGAAAAGCTTCTTGTTAGACAGAGATGTTCTCCATGAGCTTCAGTATCTGGAGTTTAATGAACCTGGCTATTGAAAGAACAATGCTAAAGATACTTCTGGGATTGGAGAAGAAAAAGCCAAGAGAAGGAAATGCACAAAAAAATTCTCTTTCAGCAAAATCTGCAAAAGAAAATGTTTGCCTATTACTACAGATAGAAAGGATGGAGGGCATTCCATGAGATGGCGGATGCACTAAAAATTCCATGTAAACATGGAAAGCCTGGAACTCCATGGGATATGATCCATGTTTGCATTGTCAGATGACAACTTTCAATATGACTGTTCACCCTGCTTGACCTTGGAGAATGTTCATGCCACAAGGGATACCTTATCAGAGACATGGGAAGGATAGCTTTCAAATCTATTTGCAAGAGCAATTAGTGGTTTACTTGGGCAAACTGGCTTATTGAAAATTTCTCTCTTTTGCCCAGATAAAAGTATGAATGGACTTCCATAGCACACATACTTTTTAATTAGTTAAAAGTAAACATTCTTTAGATTGTGTCAGGTGGGATGTGGGGCAAGAATCTTCAAATGCATATGCGCTGTTTTATGCTGTTCAAACAGAAGGAAAGCATAGTTACTCACCTGTAACAGGTGATCTCCGGGAACAGCAGGAATTTAGTCTTCACATATGGGTATCATCAGTACCGACGGAGCCTGCGCGGGAACGCTCCCCAACATCCAATAGGAAAGCCTTTGGGAGCATCCCACAGCACCTGCGTGCTGCCTTTCCCAACTGTCCCTCTCCAGTTGAGTTTGAAGCTGAGACAAAGAGAGAGGGAAAGAGACAGAGACAGAGAGATACAACTCCTAGGGGAGGTGGGTGGGTTGTGAAGACTAAATTCCTGCTGTTCCCGGAGATCACATGTTACAGGTGAGTAACTATGCTATCTCCAGGAACAAGCAGGAATATAGTCTTCACAAATGGGGACTCCCTAGCTGCAGATGCCAGGGAGAAGGCCCCAGAAGTTGTGTGCCCCTGTGAAAGGGATCCACTTCCCCCCATGGATCTCTGGCATCCTACCAGGGATGGTGGGTAGGAGTTGATTAAGTATGGAGCAGGTGAAGAACAGCCTGACCAAACAAGGCATCCCGGCAGGAGTCCTTGTCTAAGCAGTAATGGGCTATGAAGGTATAAACCGAAGCCCAAGTAGCTGCTCGACAGATGTCATCGATAGACACAGAGTGAGGATGAGCCATAGAGGCTGCTATGGCTCTCACATTGTGAGCTGTGACATGGCCTTCGAGAGGAAGGTTTTTACTCTCATAGGCAAAAGGATATACACTGTGCAATCCAGCTGGACAGTGTTCTTTTGGAGACTGGAAGTCCCAAATGACTAGGATCAAAAGCAACAAAGAGTTGAGAGGACTTTCTATGTTGCTGTGTCCTTTGCAAGTAAAAGGCCAAAGCCCTTTTACAGTCGAAAGTATGAAGATTCCTTTCTGCATTTGAGGCGTGAGGCCTTGGGAAGAATACAGGAAGGTAAACCGCTTGGTTTAAATGAAAAGGTGACACTACCTTTGGCATAAATTGTGGATGAGTCCTAAGGACTACCTTATCATGATGGAACCTTGTATAAGGAGTATCAGCCACCAACACTTGCAATTCACTGATGCGACGTGCTGATGTGATTGCAATGAGGAAGATAATGTTCCAGGAAAGGAATTTCAAAGAGGTAGTGACTAATGGTTCAAAGGGCGGTTTCATGAGCTCCCCAAGAACCAAATTCAAGTCCCATTCCACCGGTGGTGGCTTAATGGGAGGCTTAGTTAAAAGAAGCCCTCTCATAAATCTCGCTATGAGAGGATGAGAGGAAATAGATTGTCCATTTAGAGGCTTGAAGGAAGCTGCAATAGCACTCAAATGGACTCTCACTGAATTTGTCTTAAGCCCTGCATTTGATAAATGAAGGAGATACTCCAATAATGATTCCAGAGGTATTGCAAGAGGGATAAGACTCTTCTGCATGGCCAACGTGGAGCTATGAGAATCATATGACCTCTGTCTCTCTGAAGCTTGAACAGGGTTATGGGAATTAGGGGAATGGGTGGAAAGGCATACAGGAAGTCCTGAACCCAATGGAGGAGGAAAGCATCCCTGGCCTGACAACCCTGAGCCGGAATTCTGGAACAGAACCGGAGAAGTTTGGCATTCTGCAGACTTGCAAAGAGGTCTATGACCGGGGTTCTCCAAATTTGAAAAACTTTGGCCACCTGGTCTTCATGGAGAGACCATTCATGTGGAAGCAGAACTCGACTGAGTCTGTCTGCCCAAGAGTTTTGAATGCCTGGAAGATACACCGCAAGGAGATGAATCTGATGCTCTCTGGCGAGGGCCCATAGTCGCAAAGCTTCATTACAGAGCGACAGAGCCTGATCCGCCCTGTTGTTCACATAGAACATGGCTACTTGATTGTCCATTTGAACTAGGACTGTCTTGTAGCTGAGCTGGGTGTGGAATACTCGAAGAGCAAGGAAGATTGCTCTGAGTTCCAGGAGACTGATGTGTAGATAGGCCTCCTGTGGAGTCCAGGTGCCCTGGGTAGAGAGGCCTTGCAGGTGGGCTCCCCAACCCACCTGTGAAGCATCTGTTAGAGTGGCTTGGGGTGAGGGTTGCTGAAAAGGAGACCCCACCAAAAGGTTTTGGGGTGACTGCCACCATTGGAGGGACAAAATAAGGCGATCTGAATCTGCTATTTTGTATGACAGGCAACCTGACGCCTGAGTCCACTGAGTAGATAAAGTCCACTGGGCTGCCCTCATATTTTATTTTGTTTATTTATTTATTTCAACTTCTTATATACCGCACTCTTTGACATCAGCGCGGTTTACAAATAACAGAAAGGAACCAGAACAACAGGCTGTTTGGTATTACATATAACAGGAGTATCAACTTGGATAACATGGGAGAACTATTTACATGGAGTATATAATCTATTAGCTAGATAGCATGCTCGAACTATTTACATAAAATTAGCAGTGATGCTTGGAACAAGAGGGATATTGTGGATTATACATATGGAGGCGAGCATAAGGAACCACATGCACGGTGGATGCCATGTGATCTAGCAACTAACATTTTCTGAGCAGTGAGGTGAGGTTTTAGCACTGCTTGGTAAGCTAACTGCACAATGCGAAGGCAACGGGTCTGTCTGGTATCCAGCAGAGCTCCTATAAACTCTAGGGACTGAGTGGGAGCAAGGTTAGATTTTGGGAAGTTTATGACAAGTCCCAAATACTGAAGGATGCGCATTGTGCGAGAGAGAGAGCAACCCTGACCTCTGGCTCTGAAGGGGCTCGAATGAGCCAGTTGTCTAAGTAAGGGAAGACAAATATTCACAGGGTGCGAAGAAATGCTGCCACCACAGCCATACATTTTGTGAACACCCTTGGTGCAGAGGCCAGGCCAAAGGGAAGAACCCTGTATTGGTAGTGCTTCCCTTGAAAAAGAAAGCGAAGGAATGTTTGGTGAGTTGGGTGGATGAGAACATGAGTGTACGCATCCTTGAGATCTAGAGAACAAAGCCAATGCTGACTCTGAAGGTATGGCAGCAGAATTCCTAGAGAAATCATTTTGAACTTCTCTTTGAACAGGAATTTCCTCAATTCTCTGAGGTCTAAAATGGGTCTGTGTCCTCCTGTTTTCTTTGGAAGATGGAAATAGGGGGAGTAAAATCCTGTACCCCGTTGGGGAATGGGTACCTCTTCTATTTCCCCTTGAGCAAGGAGCACAGTGACCTCTTGACCTAACTCGTCGTTGAGAGAGGTCTGAGAATTGAACTGTCTTATTGAAGCACTTTTGAAACGCAAATGCGGTACCGACTGGTAGCGTCGGAGAAAGTTCAAAGAGAAGCACAAAAGATAACAGCTTTGGAAATCAATTGTGAGAAGCATTAATGACAACAGCTTCGAAAATCCTGAAATTCACTGCAAGTTAAGTTCCATTTATCCATGATATTCTTAGGTATAAATATATCATTATGGATCTAGATTTCAAATAAATCAGTTTCTTTACCTGAGATAATGTACAAGCTAAGGAACGAACAAGTTAAACCATGGTCATTGATGCTGAACAAGTACAATAAGGGCTTCCAACCCGTGACATGTACTAATATTTGTCTGAGACCTGGTTATTTTCTACTAGAAATATTTTTAGAAAAAACAAGGAGACCATTGAGAATAAAAAAAATTTTTCATATAAAAAAAACAACAAATAATAATATCTGATGTGAATAATTAAAAAGTTTATACATCATAAAGAGATAAGTTGTCCGAGACGTTAGTTTGGAGGAACGTTTATATTATTGACAAGTTATTGTAGGAGGGGGCATGCTGAGGAAATGAAGCTTGTACCCCTCTCTTACAACAGACAGAGTCCAATTTTCTGTTATCTGACCCCATCTGGGGGCACAATGACAACCTTCCTGGGATGGTGGAAGGTTCTGGGCCGTTCAGGGCCAGGAAGGCAAAGTTCTCTAGATAGGAGGCAAAGCCCCTGTGGAGGCTGAGTTTGCTGAGCAGGTTGAGGCTTAGCTGCCTTTGACTTTCTTTGCCTAGGTTGTTGCTGCTGTCCCTTTTGGGCAGACTGACCTAAACGATGCCCCTGCTGGGTATAGGAGGGATAAAACCTCTTCTTACTGAAGAATGGTTTCTTAGAGGATTTTTTCCTCGCAGGATCAGTTATAGATTTAGACAACCTATCCAAAGTGATATTGTCAGCATCTCTCTCATTAGCTTTTTCCTGCCAATTCTTGCCAAAGAGATTCTCTCCTGTGCAAGGAATATTCCCTAGTTTATCCAGTACCCAAATTTCCAAGTCAGATGCCTAGAGCCAGGCAATCCTACATGCACCTATGGCAATTGGCAGAGGTTCTGCTTATGCACTCAAAGCAGTCAAAGGCTGCACGATTCACAAACTTGGAAACATCCTGAGCATGTTTGACAAGGGCGAGGTAATCTTGCCTCTTATCAGGAAGGAGAGGGCTCATAAGCTCTAAATCTCCTGTGACCTCTTTAAGGAACATTCTCATATATAAGATATAGGAACTAATCCTAGCAGAAAGCACGGAAGGTTCGACATCCAAAGGCGTCAAGAGTCCTACACATGTCCTGGAGGATTAGATGCATGCTTTTGCACTCTTTATCCTTCTCACAGCTGATTCCACCACCATGGAATGGTGTGGTAATTGAGTCTTCTGAAACCCAGGACAAGGAGGAACTCGATACATGGTGTCGAGTCTTTGAGAGTGAGGAGATGTGGTTAGAGGTGTTTCCCACATCCTTAACATGAGATCATGCAAGATCTCATGAATAGGTAAGGTAGCTGCCTCCTTGGGAGCTTTAGGGTATTGCAGGATTTCTAATTCCTTTGCCCTAGGCTCTATTTCAGGAGCCACTGTGATGGAAAGACCTTGGGCCACATCTCGGATAAAATCCTGAAAGGACATATCCTCTGGTGGAGGCATCCTATGCTGAGGAGAAGAGGAATCCTCAGGAAGAAGTACTCTGGTATCAGCAGAGCTTTCAAAGTCTTCAGACTCATCCGAGGATTCGAATTATCTCCGATCCGGGTGATCGTGCAAGGCACGGTACTGGTACCGGTACCGATCGAGGTCGGCATTGGAGTGGTCCGGTACTGACTTGTCAATGCCAGATACACATGCATGACTCGGTCCCGGTAGAATACCTGCTGATGTCGATGCAGTTGGTGCCGGTACCGGTTGAATTGTCTGAAGCGATTTCAGGGGCATCGAGGTCATGAGAAGAGCCGCCAGTTGCATTCAATAGCCAAGAATCTCTGGTCTATCAATGCTGCCGATGCTTGGGTATCGGTACCGGATGAAGCGGCCAGCACCCCAGAGCATGGTACCAGTAGTTCTGCCAAGGTTGAAGCCTCGAGAACATTCAGATATATTAGTGAGAAGAGGAAGGGCAAAAGTGGTATTGTCAGACTCAAGGGTGCAGGGGAGGAATATGTAGAAGCTGATAAGGATAAAGCGGAATTGCTTAACAAATAGTTTTGTTCTGTGTTCACAGAAGAACCAGGAGCAGGACCTCAGAAAACACCCACAAATAGGAACAGAAGCGAGGGACATCTTGAACAATTTTCAGCAGACTGTGTTCGTGAGAAACTAGCTCAACTTAAAGTAGACAAAGCGATGGGACCGGATGGGATACACCCTAGAATACTGAGGGAACTTGGGGACGTTCTAGCAACTCCACTGACTGACCTTTTCAATGCCTCATTGGAGTCAGGAGTGGTGCCAAAGGACTGGAGAGAGGCTCATGTGGTGCCTTTACACAAAAGTGGAAGCAAGGATGTGGTTGAAAACTACAGGTCGGTTAGTTTAACTTTGGTGCTGAGTAAATTATTGGAAACGCTGCTGAAAGAGAAAATAGTGAGGTTTCTGGAGTCCAGCGGATTACAGGATCCGAGGCAGCATGGATTCACCAGAGGCAGATCTTGTCAGACAAATCTGACTGATTTCTTTGACTGGGTGACCAGGGAGTTGGAACGAGGGAGAGCTCTAGATGTGGTGTATTTAGATTTCAGTGAAGCCTTTGACACTGTTCCTCACTGGCGACTTATATTTATTTATTTATTTATTTATTTTTATTTATTAACATTTCTTATATACCGCACTATTTGCCATCAGCGCGGTTTACATAGAACATAAACATCCGACAATATACATATGTCTGGTCATTACATTTAACAGGAAATGGAACTTGGAGAACAAGGTAAACTATATACATAAGAAGTTGAATGAGAACGGATACTGTTTGGTGTTTCACATTGTTGGGGACGCCTGTTGCAAGCTCTTGTCTGGTTGTATATAACTTGGGTTGTAACCCAAGCAGTAACTTTAGGGTCCATCCCTAGGGTGCTCAGTTATAAACAAACTGAGCACCCTAGGGATGGACCCTAAAGTTACTGCTTGGGTTAGAAATTGGTTGGGTGGGAGGCAACAGAGTACAGGTAAATGGAGCTCACTCTGAGGAGAAGGATGTTACCAGTGGTGTGCCTCAGGGATCTGTCCTTGGTCCGATTCCTATTAACATCTTTGTTAGTGATATAGCGGAAGGGCTGTCAGGTAAGGTTTGCCTCTTTGTGGATGATACCAAAATCTGCAATAGAGTAGACACCCAGGAAGGTGTAGATAACATGAGGAGGGATCAAGCTAAGCTTGAAGAATGGTCTAGAATTTGGCAGCTGAGATTTAATGTTAAAAAATGTAAGGTCATGCATTTGGGCTGCAGCAATCCAAGGGAGCAATATAGTATAGGGGGTAAAGTACTTTTGTCCACTAAAGAAGAGCGGGACCTAGGCATGGTTGTGTCTGATGATCTTAAAGTAGCTAAACAGGTAGAAAAGGCGACGGCAAAAGTTAAAAGGATGCTTGGGTGCATACGGAGAGGAATGGCTAGCAGAAAAAAGGAGGTGATAATGCCTCTGTTTAAGTCTTTGGTGCGACCTCATTTGGAGTATAGTGTGCAATTCTGGAGACTGCATCTTCAAAAGGATGTGAACAGGATGGAGTCGTGCAGAGGGTGGCTACTAAAATGATTAGTGGTCTTCATTATAAAGCATATGAGGACAGATTGAAGGATCTTAATATGTACACCTTAGAGGAAAGGCGGGATAGAGGTGATATGATTGAGATGTTTAAATACATCCGTGGCATAAATGTTCAGGGAGAGCGCCTCTTTCAATTGAAAGCAAGTTCTGCTACGAGGGGACATGGGATGAGGGTGAAGGGAGATAGATTCAGGAGTGATATGCGGAAATATTTCTTTACGGAAAGAGTAGTGGATCCGTGGAATAGTCTCCAAGTGGAGGTGGTAGAGATGAGGACAGTAACTGAATTCAAAAAAGCATGGGACAAACAGAGGATCTCTACAGGTAAAAAGGGGGCCGTTATAGTTGTTGATATGGAAGGACAGACTAGATAGGCCATGTGGTCTTTTTCTGTCATCATATTTCTATGTTTCTGTCCTGGAGCCCCATTAGTGCTTTGGAAGCCGAAGCCTCCCACCGGGGCAATTTTGCCGGTGAAAGTCCCTGAAGGGCAACGCCAGAGGCATCTCGCTGTCTAGAAGGAGATCTATCCTTTGAGGACCGGCTAGATTTATGTTTAGTTACCTGAGATCCATGGGAGGAAGACGAAGCCCTGTTAGACGTCGATGCCACGGAGGCTGCATCAGAGAAAAAAAGGGTGCTAAGTATAGCAGCTCGGTTCTGCCGGCTCCTTTTCGACATCATCCCACAGGCAACACACTCTGAAATAGAGTGGTCAGGACCTAAACATTTGAGGCACCACTCATGGGTGTCGGTGCCGGAGATGGTACCGCCACACTTATAACACTTTTTAAAACCCGAAGCTGGTTTTTCCATTTTGAAGGAAAAGTTGGGCATAGTGCCCAAAATAGCGCGTGGCACCTGAAGAGAAAATTACTGGAAAGACTCCAGAAGTTTTTTTTTTTTTTAAGAAGGAAAGAAAGAAGAACCGGCGGTAGCGGTGTAGCGTCGAGGGAAGGCAGACGCAACCACAAAAAAGAAGAATAGAAGGGATTTTTTTCTGCAGTGACAGGATGTGCGACCTTTTGGCTCCACGGAAAACGAAGAACTGGAGAGGGACAGTTGGGAAAGGCGGGAAGGCAGCACGCAGGCGCTGTGGGATGCTCCCAAAGGCTTTTCTATTGGACGCTGGGGTGTGTTCCCACGCAGGTTCCATCGGTACTGACGATACCCATATGTGAAGACTACATTCCTGCTTGTTCCTGGAGATTGAAGTATCTTTCTTTGTACATGTCTACTTTTACCTCTAGCTAATTTTCAAGTATTTCTTAGAAAATTAGCCACAAAGTACAAACAAATTAGTAATGTGTATAGCCAAAAAAGCCTGTTTTATTTGCGTATTTCCCAAATTTTTCCTAATTGTTTTGTGTTTTTCATGTTTTCCAATGCATCCGTTTTAAATGTACACCTTGTATGCGCACTAGACTTTTGTGTGTGCACAAATTGATTGTATGTGCATTAATTTGTAGGTATATACGTGTACATGAGATTTGCACATACTTAAAATATTTAGGTGCTTAAACAAATCAAATGCATGCTCATAAATTCACAACCCTAGTCAGGGCGGGTGCAAGGATTGGAGGTGCCATGGATGAGCCCCTCCCATCCTGCCAGCCCCGTTCTCCCCCTCTCTGGGGCCCTCAGCAGTGGTAATAGCTCAGAAACCACAAGGCAATGCTTACCTTAACTCACTGGCGTTGCATCGCAGTTTCTGCCCTCTACCATCAGCCTCTTCCACCCCCCCCCCTCTGATGCAGCCTTCCGCTTTGAAGTCTGTGTTGGAGGGGCAATAAAGGCCAATGATAGAGGGCAGAAGCACAAGGCAGCACCAGTGAGTTAAGGTAAGGATTACCTTGTGGTTTCTGAGCTGTTGCAGCCACTGCAGGCTCTGGAAGGAGATGGCAGTAGCGGCAATAGACGCCCCTATTGGGACGGTGCTCTATGTGGCCCATCAGGTGGACTAGGCAAAGTGCTGGCCCTGCCCCTAGTATGTATTTAAAAGATACACATGCTTTGTAACTTGGTAGTCCGCTGAAAATTTCCACCATTAACTTATAAATTATCTTCCTTTCCCATTCCCTGCTCTCACTTACCTGATTTAAGAAGCAGAATTTGATCATTTTGACACAAGTCCATGAAGCCAGTTATCCTCTTTGCAAACTCCACCACATACTGAATGGCATGCGTGATCTGGATGGCACACTGCTGCCACAACGCTTCTCTCGTCTGCAAAACCAGAAGAAATAACTGACCAAGTGCAGGAAGGCTATGCAAAGACAGTGTGTGGAAAGGTCATGCCTATGTTTGAGCACAATTACTTATTTAATCTGGGATAGCACTGAGGCAGGACATAACATATTTCTAGGATTCAAACCTTACAGCACAAGTCAAAATAATTCTGGCCACCAAAAAAGCCCAGCCCTGCAACGACTCTTGTAGACTGTAGACAAAAGCATGTTTCATTTCTAATGGCTCTCACCTTAAATTTTCTACAACTTAAAATCATACAGCAAATATTAAAAGAAATATAATTGCCATTGGCTTCCATGCTGACTTATGATAAGAGCATTTATATGGTTGTCATGAATTCCTGGAAGGTTTAAAGGACAAACAATGTATGATAAACTAATTTTTATGATAGAGTGGCTCTCTGAGTCCCTTGGTATTCTTTTGCTTCTGATCCCACAAAAAAGAAAAACGTGTTTTCTTCCATTCAGTTTTTCAATTGCTATTTCTCTTTCTTATAGGCATATACACGAGAAACTTGGGAGTTTTTATTATTCATCGTTAGTATTTAGCTTATGCCTTTTCAACAGTAGTTTAAGGTGAATTACATCCAGGTAAAGCTGGTATTTCTCTATCCCCAGTGGGCTTTTCAATCTAGGGGGCCCTTTTACTAAAGTGGGCTAAGCAGCTAATGCACGTTTTCATGTGCAGTAACTGTGCACAAGGGCTCGTGGTAACTGTTACCACAGGGGTATGACAGTTTTTGCTTGCTGATTCACGCACTGCACCTTAGGCTGGTGAATGGGTGTGTTAGGGTGAGAGATTGGGCATGGTGAGCACATTGCAGTTAGTATGGGGGGGGGGACATATCGCGCGCAGTCAACGTCATAATTAGTGCGGGTGCACCTAATGCTATTTCAATAGGTGGAGTTAAGTGCAAGGGGCTGAATGCGCACTATGGGGGCCTGCTTGAGTGGAAACTGCTGGGAACATGCTGGCCATGCCCTCTGACACTTATCACAGAGCAATGGCACCTAACAAGGGGTGATTTTGGTGTAAAAATACATGTTAGATGCCAATATCTAGCACACTTTAGTAAAATGGCCCTTAAGTTTGTACCTGAGATAACAGAGTTAAGTGACTTTGCCCAAGGCCAGGGATTCGAACTCTGGTTTCTTGGCTCTCAGGTTGCTGCTTTATCACGTCAATGGTGAAAACAAGGTCACTTAACAATAAGTCTCAACTAACATAAGACTTGATTTTAATTTAGGCAATATACTTTTTTTTTTATTACAGAGAACTGATTGCATGAGTTTGATTGGATATCGCTTACTGAAATCTGTCCTCTAGATTGTTCTCGGAATCATTGCCCAAGGATGGGGAAAAGAGGTGCAGGGATACATGTATCCTTAGAACATCTATTATCTTGAAGAGACATTCAACTAGTTGCCCAAAGATTTCTAAAGTACTAGACAGTGCTGATCAGAGCAAGGACAGTTTTAACACTGGTCTTAATTTGCCATCCTATGAGCATAGGGCCTCCATTTTAACCTTATTGTATTTGATTACAGAAGTGGCCTTGGACTCTATGAATATGCTTTTGGGGGCAGTTTCTCCAAATGGGTTTGTTTTGTGCATACCATGACAGTAATGAACCTTACTCCTAAGCTAGGGTATGTGACATTCTCATTTTAGGAAATTTTAATGTCTAAGTAGGTTCTACTCTTGTTGATTCATCACTAGAATTTACAGGCACCTTGCCAACAATGGGGTTTATTCTATTGATGTCTGTCCCAACATATTCTGCAGTGTGGGGGGGGCCTTATCTATTTCTTTTGAAACAGCATCAGGCGTACAACTAAACTTGCAGGAAGCATGTTTTTTTTATCATGGTAAGACCAATGTCAATTAAGGCCTGGTGCTTTGAGGTTTAAGTACAGTCAAGCAAAATTCAGCAGTCTTGAAGAGTCACTCCAATGGATTAGAATCTTTTTTTCTTTAAATTTATTTTTATACCGCCTTTCTGCTATTCAAAGCGGTTTACAGTGAATCAACAATTTAACAGGACCTGAAAGGTATGCTGTTTTACAAGGAACTGGAACAATATAACACAAATCACTATAGTAGCATAAAAATGATAACATTTAACCTTGATCTATTTGCAGTTTTGTTGTGGTGAGTGGCAGTTAGTCTTCAATAGTGGATCACTGTTAAATTATTTGTGTCCGGGGTGTTGAATTGGGGGATTTTAACTGTTGAAGTTTATGGTGGATGTGTCCATGTTATACTCGTCCTTGAAGAGGTGCGTTTTTAATTTCGTCCTAAATTCTTCCTAAACCTTTAGCTTTACTGGAGAAACTACCAGCTATAATGTTGAAGTGGGGGTATGGGAAAGTTGGATAATCTTGTAACTTGGTTTGCTGATATAAAGAAAAAAATAGACAATAGACCCCGTTATTATTAGGAAGGGTTAATCAAATCTGTCCCATGGTTTAGTCATGGTTTCCCAAGACAAAAGCAACAGGGCTACGAGTGGCAGTCGAGAAAACTGAACAAGCTAATCCCTGTTATCTACACCTTAGTCTATGGACATCATAAACATAAAAGTGGTGTTATGACCCCTATTATCAAACAATTTATTACAAAAAATAACACTATAAATGTTGTATAAAATCAAAATCCAAAATAAATCAGCATATATCCAACAATCACTTCACATTCAACAATCTAACATAGTAACATAGTATATGACGGCAGATAAAGACCAATATGGTCCATCTAGTCTGCCCAGCAAGGCAGCAAGAGTAGGTGCACCTGCTCCGTGCAGGTCACCCCTCTCCATGCCTTTGTTAAGGGGTGTACCCACCACTCCAAGTAGGGCACCCCTGTTTGTTGAGATATAAGAGATAGTTAAGTTTATTTTGATTTTATCCTGTTGCTATAAAGGGATCCACTGTGTCTGTCCCATGTCATTTTGAATTCTGTCACTGTATTTGCCCCCATCACTTCCATTGGGAGGGCATTTCAAGCATCTACCACCCTTTCAGTGAAAAAGTATTTCCTGATATTGCCTTTCAATTTACCCCCTTGCAGCTTCATATTATGCCCTCTATCTTTACAGTTTCCCCATCTTTGGAAGAGGTTTGTTTGCTCATTAACACTCTTAAGTATTTAAAGGTCTGACTCATATCTCCTCTCTCCTCCAGAGTGTACATATTTAGGTCTTCAAGTCTTCTCATAAATCTTCTGACGCAGGCTCCAAATCATTTTTGTCACCTTCCTCTGAACCATTTCCAGTTTTTTTATAACCTTTGTGAGATATGGTCTCCAAAATTGAACACAGTATTCCAAGTGAGGCCTCACCAGTGACTTGTACAGTGGCATTAATACCTCTTCCTTTCTGCTGGTAATTCCTCTTTGTATGTAACCCAGCATCCTCCTGGCTTTTGCCATCGCCTTGTCACACTGTTTTGCCACCTTGAGATCCTCAGAAATAATCACATCAAGGTCCTTCTCCTGATCTATACACACCAACCTCTCGCCCCCCATCTAAAATCAACCCCTTCCCAAAAACATCACATCATCACAATAGAATATCATATAAAGGGTACTACTAATGTTCTGAAATTCTAATTAGAACATTTTACTCATGGCTAATAAGGACAGAAATGATCATGCTCTTATACTTGTTTTAATGTTCCAAATGTGTGGCCATCACATAAAATCTGTTCATATTCAGATAGAAAGTCAAATTTTAGATAGTATGTAGAGATCAGAATTGAAATGTCAAGGTTAAGACATGCATGCCTCTGGCAGTAGTTTAGAAAAGGCTCTGCCAAATGTGGAGCCTTTTCTAAAATATAGATATGGAGGAAGAAGAGTGCACGTGTATGTGCAGATACATGGAGCCAGAGGAGTCATTTTTCAAATTTACACGTGGGAAAAATCAATGGAGAAAACTAACTTACACATGCAAGTGCTGATACTTACACATTGACGTTGCTATTTCACAAGATACTGGGCCAGCCCTACTACAGCAGCAGCTTCTGGGGGCAGCAAAGAACAGGGCCATCAAACTGAACAGCAGATTCTGACAGCCAGGGGGGCATAAGGCTTAAAGTTTGCTTAGGGTGCCAACACCTTGAACAAACTCTGGTGCCAGCTCTGACAATGCGTATGTGAGCTTCTTTGCAAACCTTTATGTGTAAATGCTACCAAGTATCGTCAGAGACAACTATCTAATTAATAACTGTACTTGTCCTAAGTTATGTGGCTACCTATCTGAAAATCAGTGTTATCTGGATAAAATGTGGGCTCCTCCCCACCTACACCCATGGACCACTCCAGCGTTATCCAGATAGGGCTGTGGCGGTCAGAGGAAATATTTAGCAGCTCTGTGCCAATAGGGCTGCTGAATTTCAATTTAACACATGATGAGAGATGTTTATACAAGAACATTGACAGATGTTAAATGTGGTGATAAAACCTGCAGACAAAGGAGGTGGGATCATAATTTTAGATGAAGATTATTATATTAGTGAGATTAAGTGACAATTGAACGATACCAATTTCTATCGGTTACTTAGTGATGATTCCACACCATAGATCAAACAGGATGTGGATTCACTGATACAACTTGATTGTGAAGCAGGATATTTAACTGCTCCCAAAAAAGATTTTCATTTGGTTAAACACCCAGTCATCCCTATGATATATATTCTTCCCACGATTCATAAGTCTACGAGTGCCTCACCGGGGAGACCAATAGTTCTCTATCCTATATACACCTCCACAGAGGATCCAAAGATAGAACAAACAAGAGGAGGGAAATGGGGCAGCCCTGTTTTGTCCCCCATTGTAATGCAAAACTCCTTGAAATTGTTCCATTAACCATCACAGATGCCTTAGGGTGATGGTAGGGTAGACAGACCATCTGCAGAAATAACTCTCCCAAGCCATAGTCGTCCAACACCTTAAACAAGTACTCCCATCCTACCCTATTGAAAGCCTTCTCCACATCAAAAATGATGCGCAGGGTAGGTCACTGTTCATGATGCACCCATTTCCAAGGAGTCCAAAATCTTCCTCAAGTTTTGCCGCTGCACATCTCCCTAAGAAAGCCCACCTGACACCCTTGGATTAACCCCAGAAGGAGCAGGGCCAGACGGTCTGCAATAATCTTGGCCAAAAGTTAAAGGTCCAAATTAAGTAAGGAAATAGGCTGATATGACTCCACTCTTAAGGGATCCTTCACTAGCTTGGGAATAACTTAAGTATGCACTATTAACATCATAAGCAAAAACCCCTTTTCCCCTCAGAGTCTGAAACACTTCTACCATAGGGACCAATAAGTTTATCCTGGAGCAATTTCTGGAATTCTGAACAGAATCCATCAGGGTCCGGGGCCTTACAACTGTGAATTAGTAATTGCCCTCTGTACTTTCGCCACAGACACCAGTTCTCCCAGACACACTACCTGATGCACAGTGACCTGAGGCAAGGTCACCTGCTGTAGATACTTCACTATTCCAGACAGGGAGACCCAGGTATGCACTATATAACAATTGATAAAATTCCTTAAAAACCTCCCCTATGGCCACCACATTCCTCTGCACAATCCCCCATCAATCCTTTAAGACCCCACATACCACAAGTCCCATGCTCCTTTCAAACAGCAAGCCAACAACTTACAACTCCTATCCCCACCAGAAAGCTTTTTAAAACTAGCCTAGTGCTTAACTGACTTTTAAATAAACACAGAATTTATCCATTTAAACAATCTCCCTTTCCCCCACAAGTTGTAAACACAGTTTCCCAGAAGGTCACAGTCACAGGTGCAGATTCCTCAACAGCAATGGAAAGTCCTGTCTCGGCACTCCTTCAAGATCTCCTGAGATTTGGAAAAACTAACAATATTGTTGTCTGTGCAGGCTTTTGGTGAGGGAGAATAAGTATTGGATTCATAGCGGTAGATTTTGATCTGTAATGTTTTTATGTGGTGTAATTTTATTGTTGCACATCTTTGGTTATTGAAAAGGAGACTGGCAATGTGAGTCCTAATCAAGGATGGCTAAGTGCCCGCAACACTTGAAAAGGAAAAGATTTTACAACATGGTAATAAGTACTCTGGAACAGACTAATAATGTCCGCTTCTAATCATGTGATCATTAGAAATTTCTAGGGCCGACAGAATAAAAGGTTGAAGCTTCTCATCCTGTTTTTGCAATACCTTGTTCTGGTATACTTTGATTTCTTCATAGGTATGCGTCTGCCATGCTAACTGATGTAGTTCCTCCACAGTATACTGACATGTCTCCAAATGGGACTTAATGATATTCTGTGCAAGCCGATCTGAAAAAGCAAGGAGACAAAAGTATAAATAGTTACACCATCAAGATGCAAACCCACAGACTTAATTTTCAAGACAGTTTTGTTCTCAAGGGCAGCAATTTTCAAAACCACATGCACAAGTTTTCCCTACATAAATCAGTTGACTAAAAGTCACCTTCCCTTAATATGGCTAAATAAACAAAATTAAAAAAAAAAGTATCTGTAGGAAAAAAAAGGGCAGATACTTTGCAACCATGGCATGTTTCACAATAGTCTGCATGTACTTTTGCTTTGATAATTGCTACAAATGCAGGAGTCAGGACTGACTCGAAGGCACACACTGCATTTTGCAGACACTTTGAAAATTGCCCGCTTTATTTTCCAGTTCCTTTTTGGACTCACCCTACGGGTACCAGTCTGTCAACAATGAGCCGCCTGACTGAAGACCGAACACAATTTAGGACAACTATCCAGAGGGTTGCCATGAATAGACACCGACTCGACCGCACTTAACCACCCTGCATGCCTCTCTGGTCTTATTTCTGTTCGCACAATCCGCTTTCTCTATACTTTTAGCTCTTGCATTTTTCATGTCAAAGCTGGTAGTCTGGATGTAATAGGATGTGAATCTTATTCCATAATATAATCTCCTCTTTTAGTAAATTTTATCATGCAACTGGGTCTCAGAACCAGAATGGAGCGACTTATTGCACACATATATTCAAGTGAAACTGCGCTCTAAACTTCACATCAATGACCCAAACCATTTTCTCCGTTTTTGAGGTTTCGCCGCAACTGCATGGATGTGCAAGAATATAAGCTACAGGCAAGATCATTAAAAGAGAAATTTTATAGTCGAGGCTATCCAAAGCACATTGTCGAAATGGCTTACAAACGAGCCTTATATTACAATCGGGCTTTTTTGTTAACCCTCGTACACCCAGCCAGCGGCTTCAAACTGCATTAATTTTATTACCAAATACTCCGCATATACTCATGGGATAACGAAAATCTTAAAAAGGCATGAAAATGTTCTACATAGTATTCCCGGTTTACAAAATCATCATGTACGATGCGTTTGGCAACGTCAACGTAACCTTAAAGAAATCCTTAGCCCAACAGTTTTACGTGGAGCTGAACACGATTTGACACCCGAGCAGCGGGGACATCGTAAGTGTGGATCCTGTGATGTATGTTCCATTACGTCTGAAGTGGTGTTTTTTGAATATGGCACAAAAAAGTTTCGTTTGCGATCTACAACGTCCTGCAGTTCTACATACGTTGTGTACTGTATTATGTGTCCATGTCGATTAGCATACATCGGAAAAACTTCACGCCAGTTCAGGGTGCGAATGAGGGAACATCAGAGCAGGATTAAATGCCATTATGTGCAAGCTCCTATAGTACAACACTGTCTGGACTTTAAACACAGTTTTGATTCTTTACAATGTTTTTGTATTGATTCTATTGAGCGAGGGCAATGGGGGCAAAATCAGAGACCAGTCTCTGATACAGAGGGAACAAAAAATGGGATTTTTGTGAGGGCACACAGTTCATCCAATGGGCCTCAATTCACAAATAGAATGGAACAGTTGTTTCAACCAATCAGCATGTTGTATGCATATATCACGTGACTGCAATGAAGCCTTTAAATCCTTGCACTTTCCGGTATAGTCTGTTAGGCACGGCGTCTGTATGAAGAATTGAACGGCGGCACGGAGTAAGTTACTTTAATAAAGATGAAAGTTTTTTACAGAGAAGATGTATGTAATAATTCTTAGGAGTTACTCTTTTTTCTAGAGTCATAAACTATGGAGGTAGATGCTACGCTCGAATTACAAATGATGGCTATCCCCTGACGAAACGTTGGATTGTGAAACGCGTTACGGCGCTATCATATAGGCGTTGGGAGAAAAAACCTCAGAAATGATTCACATTCGAGAAGAGCCTCATCTATTTTTCAGATAAGCATCTTTGAATATATATGTGCAATAAGAGTTAAAGATAATCTCTGTTTTTACACATAAGAAGAAAAAAAGCGACGTCTTTTTGGGTCATTGATGTGAAGTTTAGAGCGCAGTTTCACTTGAATATATGTGTGCAATAAGTTGCTCCATTCTGGTTCTGAGACCCAGTTGCATGATAAAATTTACTAAAAGAGGAGATTATATTATGGAATAAGATTCACATCATCTCTTGTTGAAGAAGTAGAGCTGATTTTTCTATATCGTTTACCTGTTGGGTTATACAGCTCTGGGAAGTGACATTAAATGTTTGTTGGATGTAATAGGATGCATTTATTCTTCTATTATAGGTACACTCTGCCCGGGATGCTCTGCCCGCATCTTTACTTTTCTTCCAATGCTTTTTCCAGACTCGTCTCTCCCCATCCATGCATGCTAATTTTAACTGCACTTCTATTTTTTTTGCATGTTATTTACGTGCACTAGATAACGTGAAGAATTTATGTAAGGACCTTTTGAATCCCATTTCCAAGGACCTGTTTGGGAAGCAAGGAGTATGTGGTATGTTCAAAGACGGGGAAGCTGTAGAACTAGAGGGCATGAAATAAAGCAAGGATGTAAACTTAAAAGCAACATCAGGAAATACCTTTTCATGGAAAAGGTGGCGGGTTAGAACACTGGCTTGGTAACGAAGCAACCAGGGTTCGATTCCCACTAGCACTCCTTGTGGCCTTGGGCAAGTCACTTAACCCTCCATTGCCTCGGAAGAAAGGCCTGGCAATCTACTTCCGGTCACACTGCCAAGAAAACCCAGGAGCTTCTGGGTCGCCAGGAGTCAGGACTGACTCGAAGGCACACATTGCATTTTTGCCTGGACTGCATCTGCTGAGTAAAACAGTGACGGAATTCAAAAAGGTATGGGACAGAGTATCAATACATAGCAAGAGGCTGGTATCAAAGTAAATGGAAATAGCTTCATAAATAGAGAGGGGTAACCTGACTGGAGCGGCAGGTACAACCTTTGAGCAACGACAGAGAGGATAACCTGCACAGAGCGGCAGGGGAAGCTCTACAACTCTAGTCAACTTACCGGGCAGACGACTACTATAGAGCATTACAGGGCACACACAGCATTGTGCAGAAACATGTAAGAGACAGCCCCTGCTCCTAAGAGCTTACAGTCTAGTCAAACCAGAAAATACAACTGAGGATTAGGATATAACTAGGGGAATTGTAAGGAAACACATAGGAGGTGAACAGGCAACTAGGGGATTCAGAATAAAAAAGCGGTCTCAAAGAAGTGAGTTTTCAGCCTGTATTTGAACAGGGCCAGAGAAGCAGCCTGGCGCACTGACTCGGATAGTTTGTTCCAGGCATAAGGAGCAGCAAGGTAGAAAGATTGACGTCTGGAGTTGGCAGTGCCAGAAGAGCGGAGTTCTTGAGGAGGGGTGTAGGGAGAGATAAGAGAGGAAAGGTAGTAAGGAGAAGCTGAATGAAGGCACTTATAGATCAGTAGTAGAAGTTTGAATTGGATGCAGAAATAGATAGGAAGCGAATGATTTGGAGCCTGCGCCAGAAGACGTATGAGAAGAGACTTGAAGACCTAAATATGCATACGCTAGAGGAGAGGAGGGACAAGGGAGATATAATGCAGACTTTAAAATACTTAAAGGGTAGCAATGAACAAACAAACCTTTTTCAAAGAGGAAGCTGTACAACTAGAGGGCATACGATGAAGCTGCAAGGTGGTAAACTTAAAAGCAACATTGAATTTTTTTCACTGAAAAAGCAGTGGATGCTTGGAATGCTCTCCCGATGGAAGTGGTGGGGGCTTATACAGTGACAGAATTCAAAGTGGCATGGGACAGACAGTTGATCCCTTTATATCAAGAGGATAAAATGAAAGCAAACTTAAATATCTTTTATATTTCAATAAATAGAGGGGGGGGGGCTGACCTGCACGGAGCAGCAGGTACAACTACTCTAGTCACCTTACTGGGCAGACTAGATGGAAAATACTGGTCTATCTGCCCTCATACTCATATACTATGTTACTATGTGAATTGACTTAAGAGGGGTGAAATGAGCATAGCAACACTGGCGGAAGATTAGCCGTGCAGCGGAGTTCTGAACAGATTGAAGTGGGGAGAGGTGATTCAGAGAAAGACCAGCAAACAGAAGGGTGCAATAGTCTAGACGGGAGGTGACTAGAGAATGGATAAGGGTCTTTGAGTGTGCTCAGAAAGGAAGGGATGGATTTTGCCAATATTATACAGAAAGAAATTACAGGTTTTAGCAATCTGTTGGGTGTGTGGACAGGGAGAAAGAAATGATCCCAAGGCTGCAGGCATAGGAAACAGGAAGGAGTAGAGTGTTAACCACAGAAATAGAGAAAGGAGGAAGGGCTGAGGTAGGCTTAGGTGACCATGTAGCTGCTTTGCAAATCATATCTAGCAAGGGAGACTTTAGAGCTATTGTAGTGATGGTGGCCCTCCTAATCTGTTGTGACTTTACTCTGGAGCCGAGAGGAGCAGAATTCATAACAGAATTGGATAGAGGAAACCAATCTATTTGCCAAAATTCTCTTTGCAATTAGTATACCAGGATTGTTGGAATTAAAAGGAGATGAAAATTTGGGTGGACTTGCTAAAAGACTCGGTTCTTGTAAGGTAGTATTGAGCGCCCCTTTACAATCTAGAATATGCAAGGCTTTCTCTCACATGGATCTGAATGAGGTTTTGGAGGAAACGTGGGAAGCATTATTTCTCTTTTAATGTGGAAAGGTGTGGTCAATTTAGGTGAGAACTTAGGATGCATTTGGCAAACCATCTTGTGATGATAAAATTGAGAGTACAGCTCAGATCACCAGACCCTGAAGTTCCCTGATTCTCCTGGCCGAGGAAATTTCTACTAGGAAGAGTACCTTCCAAGTGAGGAACTTGAGAGGAATGTATTTCAATGACTCAAATGGTGGTTCGTAAGTGAGGATAGCACCAGATTAAGGTCCCAAGACACAGGGGGCTTCTGCAGTGGAGGTTTTACACAAAGATAACCCTTTTATGAAGCAAGCGATGATATAACACAGATGCTGGAAGATTATCAACTAAAGCATGATAAGCAACCACAGCACTAAGGTGTACTCTAATGGAGGATGTTTGAAGGCCAGACAGATACTGCAATATAGTTGAAAGCTGACATGTGACAGGCTGATAGAAAATCTCTTCACAGCTATCAGAATGTGTTGGATAGGTTCTAGTAACAGCAAAAACTAGTTGTTGCTCAATTTCCATTGTGTGAGGGCTAGAGACTTCAAGTCTAGATGAAGATGACCCTTCTGCTGAGATATTAGCATTGGAGATTGGTCAGACTTCCATGGAAGCAGAACTGAGAGCCTTTTGGAGAAGAAGCCAGTAGGGTATTAGGAGAATAATGGTGTTTTGGCTTCTCTGGAACTTGTGCAGGAGTCTTGCTATGAGAAGACCTGGTATATGTGTGTAGAGAAGAAATAGGTCCATATGATCACTGGGGCATCTGGAGCTAGATGGAGAAGGAAGGAAGAATGAAACAAGAGAGGTGGTTTTGCATTTTCATGGCTGGCAAAAAATTGTTTTGGAGTATTCCCCACTCTTAAAAAATGGATTTCAGGAGAGATGGATCCAGAGACCAGTCTTGAAGTAAAGAATTATGTTGAACCTGCCAGCTAACTGGTGTTACAGCCCCCAGATATGCGCAGCTTGTATTTAGATATGACTGGTTATGGCAAAATTCAGGCTGCTTCCCGATATATGCAAGAGAGCCTATGCCCCCTCATATGTTTAGATAAAACGTTTTCACCTGGTTTTCTGTCTGAATTAGAACTGACAAATCTTGATAAAGAAAAAAATTATATAGTATATTAAATTGTCCTGAGCTCTTAATGGTTAATGTGAAGATTGTCACGCCACCACCACTTGCCTCTAGCTTAGAGGGGCATGGTTAATAGAGGAACTTTCTGCTATCTGCTTTTTCAGCTATTTTCAAACTATTTCCCCGCAGTGCCCTCTGGGAAATGTAGTCTTTATTTAGCTGTATGGGTGCATCAGGCAAAAAGTTGTAGTTAGGCTCAAAGAGGTAAGGCAAATGACAGAAATTTATTTTGTACACAATGGTTCGTTCATACCACATACAGGATTAGTTGTTCGGGACTCTTTGAAGTAGAGCATTGTCCAAAAACAAAGCCAAAAAGAAAATGGCTGTTAAAGGTTCTCTATAGTTCAGGATACACAGTCTTTAACAGCAAGGATATTGCATTCCCTTTTTAGCCTTGCTTGCTAAAGCACAAAAACAAAATCACATTTTAAAGTCTGTGGTAGTTTAGCTTCTATTCAGCTTCCAACCTTTCTTGGTTACCTTCTAAGTAACAAATAGAACCCAGGGGCAAAAGAAAGCTTTGTTATAATAGCCACTTTAGCTTACCCCAGTGTCCTCATTCCAGCAGCAGGTGATTAACAAGCTTATCACAGTTCCAGGCTTGCTCCTTAGTCCCCGTAAACCTCCCCTTTACACACACGAGGGAATCACGGCCACCCTGCTTGTGGACTTTGGGTACTTTTTCCTGGAAGAGTTTCTTTCAAGACTGGCTTGCTTTCTCTACGTTTCCAAGTTTAAAGCTTGGCAAAAGGAACAGTCCATGGGAGTGTCCTCATCATTCAGCTTCACCTCGGGCTCTCCCAGCTGCATAGGTTCTGACTCCCCGTCCTGCTCACAGTGCTCAGCTAACAGCCTCCCGGGGAATCTTGGCATCTCTCTTATTCCTGGATCCAAACTCTCCTGCAGACTTGCTATAAGCCAATTAGCACTCTCTCCTCCTGGAAGTTCAGTTCCTCTGCTCTGCTCAGCACCAGTTAAGCTTCCCTTGCTTGTGTCTGTGCCTCTGCTCGTGACAGCCTGGCTTCCTGCTTCTCTTCCCCTTCTCTCATACTCTGGTCTAGGTTTATACTTCCAGGGCTCTAGCTCCAACTCCTCCCTACCCAGGTGATGGCAATCAGCCTGATTTCGGGCACCTGAGTGCTTGAAGCATTCACTGCCTAAGGGGGTCGGGGCTCTGTATCCTCTCCCCTTCCTTCCACTAGGGGGAGCATGAAATGTTGGCCACGTGGAAGTATTCTGATTCCTGGAGGTGTTTGTGGCTTTCCTACCCTGATTTGGTGAAAGGGGGCCCTTTACTAGGGTGAATTCCCTGTCTTTGTCCTCCCCCGAACTCCAGATAGGCCTCCTTGCCACAAGATATGTCCCATATCTTGACCACATCACCAGCAAATGATTGAGATGAACTCCCCACCGCAGTTTTGAGGCATCTGTAGTTGGAATTAGCTCATGCTCCCAAGGCACAACAGGGTCACGCCGGCTGAAAGATTGGGTTTGTGAGTCCACCACTGCAACATTATGCAAAATTAAAGAGGGAGGTAAAGAAATCACAAGACAGGCAAAGAAAGTTGATTCCAATAGGATTTCAGATTCCACTCGGGCACCTCATTTTTTAACAAGTGAAAGACTATACAGTATGAACTGTAGCTGTAGCTGCCATGTGTCCATGTTTCTACAAAATGGCTCTGGCTGAGACCTTGGGAGCAGACTGTATGGCAGGAAAATGTGCAATGAGTGTCTGGATTCTTTTCTCTGGTAGATAAGTTTTGCTTGAAGAACGTCAAAATTACATTTGTTGGGTGCAGTGAAGATTTTTGAAAGTTGACACGAACCCCAGAGGTGTGAGAAGAGTAATGGTGCCATTCCCAAGAATTAAAGACTGTGCTTATGAGGGGCCATCAGCAGCAAGTTGTCCAGATACAGAAATAGATGACCAGTCTGTGAAGGTGGGCATGAAAACTGTCCGCTGAGCATGCAGAAAAAGAATTTTACTCAGAAGCCCGACCGCAGTTTATGACATCAGGCATTAGCAACAGAAATGACAATTTTTCATATAGAGATTATAACACAAGCAGGAAGCATGCTAAATGTGCATTAAAAAAGCACATTTATGCATATTTCTGGCTGGCCAGACTCCTGGATTATGCAGGGTTGTGTGAATGACAAACTTTTTTTCCTGAATGTCTCAGTGTCCAATGGTTACCTGAAACAGTAAAGCCAATGCATACTAAGAGGTGCCTCAAAGTGAGGAATTGTTGTCAAAGTGCTCATCGTCTAGCCTTCAGCTGGTAGAGCCAATAAACAAGAAAAACATTGGCACAAAACCCTTGGTAATGCCAGCCACAAAAAAAACAAGCTACCTTTTTTACTCCTCCTCAGACGACAAGCTAAAGCACCAGCATTAGGAAGATGCTAAACTGGCTTTTATGTCTCCTGTACATTTCTTTGCAAAAAGGTTTAATAATGAATACCTTCATTATCACTGGATTTAAATGAATAGCGCGCTGATGTCTATGCAATATTTTGTTTACAATTTTGTTGTGCGCTAAATTCCTCTGTGTGTAGGGCGGTCATAATAGCACAGAAAACTGTGTGCAGAAGCCACACTAAGCTGTGAGCTACACCTCATGCACTTTATTAAATCATCTCCAGGAGGAGGTGGATACAAACTTGTCCAGTCAGTGTAAGAAGATGATAGAAGAGCTGTAGCCAGAAAAGAAAGGAGAGGAGTCTATTCTGCAGAAGTGCAGCTGAACAGATTTTCAGGTACAAGGGGTATCCCAAAAGGTGCAGGAGATCCCTTAACAGACATAATAGCAGACCTAGCAATGGTGAAGACAGGAAATCCAATCTGACTGAACCACAGATAATGGAATAGAGACTACAGATTCTTCACTACAGACATTCGCTGTATGTCATCTTATGTCTATTGAAGAAGTTGTATTATGGTAAAGACTTTATTTGGAGCTGCACCTCATGAAGGATGTTTTTGTGGGTCCTTGTCACCACATGCTAAGGAGCTTGATGTGAAACTTCCCTTTTGCTTGAGAAGGAACCACATCCAGTATCCCTTTCAGAATGAGAGCATGAGAGGAGGCTAGATTTGGATAAAGGGAACATTATCTCTTTTTCAATTGTTCACATTATCCACCTCCTTATTTAGAGGGGAGGCAATGTGCAAATTACCCACATAGGTGTAAAATACTGTATGTGCCCTTCCACATATTTTGAAGTATCAACACACCATAGGCAGTAGAATGGGGTAGGCCAAGGGCTCATGGTCCCACAAATAGTTTGCCCAACACAGCATCAGCAACAAGACTTCCGGACCATATTCCAAGCGTTAACCTTACCGCACCTTGACTACGCTAATGCCGTTTTTCAAGGCCTCCCACCTTAAACCCCTCCACCTTAAACCCCTTGCAACTTGCCATGAACACTGCGGCCAGAGTCCTCTACGGAGCATCAAGAAGAGACCATGTAACACCTATTTTAAAGCAGCTCCACTGGCTCCCCATACACGGGAGACTGTTGTTCAAAACATTATTACTCACTTTCAAGGCTCACCTCCTCCTCTGTAATGAACCTCATTCAGACCGTTCCACCTAACAGATCCAGGAGAACTATATCTACAAACTCGCTAATAATCCCTAAGGCAGCAACTAAATGCTCACGAGCGACATCTAACAGGGCGTTCAGTTTCTATGCCCCTAAGTGCTGGAACACTTTACCACCTGAAATTCGGGCTATCCCTGATCTAACCTCATTCAGAAAGGCAATCAAATCCCATTTATTCCCCCATTACTACCAGAACACCCTATCACCTTCCTGACCTCCAATTGGAAGACTGGGCATCAAAATGACAGATGAAATTTAATGTGGACAAGTGCAAAGTTATGCACCTAGGGAAGAACAACCCAAACTATGGTTACATGATGCAAGGTTCCAAATTAGGAACCACCACCCAGGAAAAAGATTTAGGCGTCATTGTGGATACCATGTTAAAACCCTCGGCCCAGTGTGCAGCGGCGGCCAAGAGAGCAAATAGAATGCTAGGTATGATAAGGAAAGGAATGGAAAATAAAACAAAAGATATTATAATGCCTCTATATCGTTCCATGGTGAGACCGCACCTTGAATATTGTGTGCAATTCTGGTCGCCGTATCTTAAAAAGGATATAGCGATTTTAGAAAAGGTACAGAGAAGAGCCACCAAAATGGTAAAGGGGATGGAAAGATACTCCTATGAAGAAAGGCTAAAAAGGTTAGGGCTCTTTAACCTGGAAAAGAGACGGCTGAGGGGAGATATGATAGAAGTCTATAAATTAATGAACGGAGTGGAACGGGTAAACGTAGATCGATTGTTTACCTTATCAGAATATAGAAAGACTAGGGGACATGCAATGAAGCTACAGGGTAAACTATTTAAGACTAATAAAAGAAAATATTTTTTCACTCAACATGTAATCAAACCCTGGAATTTGTTACCGGAGGATGTAGTAAAGGCTGCTAGTGTAGCTGGGTTTAAAAAAGGTTTGGACAAGTTCCTGGAGGAAAGGTCCATAAACTATTATTAAGAAGTGACCGAATATATCAATGCTTGACCCAGTACAAGCATTGTGGAACTTGTGTCTCTTGGGGAAACTGCTAGGTACATATGACCTAGATTGGCCACTGTTGGAAACAGAATACTGGGCTTGATGGACCTTGGGGTCTGACCCAGTATGGCATATCTTATGTTCTTATGTAACCCCCATTGAACACCCAACCTGATCTAAGAATAATACTGTTATATGTACATGTAAATACTTTGTAAAATGTTTCAGTTAAATTTTCCCCATGTATTATCCTAGTTCGTTTTCCTGTTCAATGTAAAACCAAACAACTTGTTGTTCTGGTCTTTTGTTGTACTGTAAACCGCGCTGATCCCAAATAGTGCGGTATATAAAAGCTTATAATAAAATAAATAAATAATAAATAGAGAGCTTGGGGGCAATGCTGGACATTGGTTTGTTTGGCTCCTCCAACCAAAATGATGTTCCACTGTCCTTACAACACATACTTGCACCTCCTTTTTATATGGATATATTTTTGCAACTAAAAAAAAAAAAAGCATGCTCTTTTGATCATGGAACTGTATGTGTTTCAGTCTACGCCTCTACCCCACTCCCAAGAAAGCCTTCCAAAATGAAGGATCCTAATCCCTTGTTCCCCTTGTGTCTCCTTTCCCTATTGAACCCCTTATTTGTCTTGAATTGATCTGTCTTAACTAGTTTGTAAGCTCTACGAGCCAGGACTGTCTTCTATATGTGCTTGTACAGCACTATGTATGTGTTGTAGCACTATATAAATGATTAATAGTAGTAATAGTAAGAGCCAATCACACTATTGCACCATGTCTACATGAACTTTTATCCACATGCAGGAAGGGCGATTTTCAGACAGCTGATCTATGCAGGTAGAATGCTTTATACCCCAGGAAATCACTTTTAAAATGTCCTACACATGCAGAAAAGAACTTACTTTACGCAATCTAATCATAGGTTTTCCCCAGATGTGGGACTGGCACTTGTGCTCATATTTTACAATACACACACAAATGTGCCGATCCTTAATGTACACATGCACAAAGTCACTCATGCCTCAGAACAGGTGCACCTTTGCGTGTGAGGTCCGGGGTAGCTGTTAAAGGCGCATAGGTCCCTTATAAGTAGGTGCAACATATGTGCCTATGTGCTTTCCCTGCCTGGGCAATCTGTTGGAAAATCACCCCCTTGAAGTCTAACACATGCATTATGTTATTATAAAGAATTTTGGAAACATCTACATGAAAAACTCTTCTTTTGAGGAATGAAATAGTTAAAAGCTCATTTAATTCATATTAAATTGCTAACTACAGATTAGTGATAGAAGACTAATGTAACTGCCAGACTTGTGTATATAGATGCTTAAAAGTGATGCAAGGAAAAAGCAGAAACAGATATGTCTGTTAGACCATGATAGGCCTTACTAGAGGTAAGAAAAGGGAATGGGAGATATGTTGGACTTGGTCAAGATTCCATAACAGTTTGCTTGGTCATAGTGATGGGGCATAAGCTCTATGAACTAGTTAATATAAGGATAGAGATGTTGCTAGCCAGAGAGAGAGAGAAATATTGCTGTTAAAAATATAATCCTAAACTAGACTTGAGGAATAATCAAGCTGGAACACCAGCGCCTGGTACCTTTTCTGTTTTCTTAGCTTCGTATTTCTGTAAATCTACGTTGCCATCCTGTAAAGTTCAGCTTATTGGCTTATAAAAGATGTATCTGTTCATTGCTAGTCAGACTTGTATTACGTGCTAGAATCTCTGCACTTTTGTCAGTTCTCTCAATTGCACAATTTATATAATAAAGGCTCATTCCAATTATCCAAAAAGTACTTCTTTGTTTCAGAATTTACACATCACTTCTATACTGCTTTCTGAGATCACAGAGACTTAACTACTTTGGTCACACAGAGTTTGATAAAATCCCATAAAGTTTATGAGTTCAGTAAATAAGTAAATTGTGACACGATTTAAATGACACAATTTTAATACAGAACTCAAGAAATGAATCAAAATTTTCACAGTAGGGACGCTGGTATATTTTTATTGAAAAATGTCATGAAAATAAATCCAATCCATCAATAACACTTACCTGAGTACACAGTGATTGGAATTTTTTGTGCTGTTTATGGTTTCTGTTTACGTAAAAAGCAAAGGTAGGAAGACCTGTAGAGTATTTAAGGGCATTTATAGTCTGCCAATCTCACAGTTCTCAGTGGATTTCCAGGAATGTAGATAATTTTCTAAGCAGCTGGAGTTTATTGAACAGTGCTATATATGTTCAAATAGGCAATTCTTTACCTATCTATTCACTTATTTATAAGTCACGAACTCTTCAAAAGAACTCAAGGCGACATACAATAATATATAACATCAGATCAGATCAGACATACATACAATAGAGCAAAATTATAAAACAAACCATAAATTGTTCCAGTGTGTAAATGTATAAAAGTAGTTGCTGGAAAAACTTAGCACTCCCTTTTATGTGATATACATGAAGACTTTCCTGAGGGTGGAGAACATGCAGAATGGAGGCAATTATCAGCACTTATGCATATATCTTATGAGAATACACTCATTAGTTCAATTCTTACTGGCACATGTTTACACAACGTTTTTCTATCCCAGCAGGTGTAACTTTCTATGGGCTATCCCAGCGGGAACTTTCTATGGACTATTTTATAAAAGACACATAAGAGCAAACGTTGCCTTTATCAGACAGGAGTAGTGTGTGTGTGCATGTGTTTTCCTGCCTAGATGCCCTATTTAAAAATTAGGCTCTATGAGGACTATTTTCAGAGTCAATTACTGTGGCAATTATTAGCAATTTGTATTATTTGCCGCAGGGCCCATTTCATAAAATGGATCTTGCAGCAGATAATATGCAATAATGGTGTTTGTGTGCACTAACCATTAATAGGTGATCCCTTCTGTAAATAAAATAGTGATTTAATTATGCAAACTAGATGTCTGAAAAATATCCTCCATCAAAAATGCTAGATCATCACACACTGTTCCACAGCACATGTACTTTTAACTGCATTTAGGGGTGGTTATGGGTGGGATCAGACAAGAATAAGGATATCCATTTTGGGTCAGACCTTTACATTTATTTACCTTTCTAACAAAAAGGTTTGTTGCCCTTAAAATATCCCCTTTCAGATTTTGCCCATTGCTTTTCCACATCCCTCAGCTGTTCCTATCCTAACAATTCCTTGAGGTGTTGTCACATCTTGGCAAAGTTAGTTTTCTTAAAGTCTAAAATCCTCACTTTTGATTGGATTTTAACAGCCCTAGTCCTAATACTGAACCACTCTATCTGGTGATCACTGGATGCAAGATGATCTCCCACTATAACATCAGAAACACTTTCCCCATTGGTAAGCACCAGATCCAGTATGGCCCCTTCATGTGTGGGTTCTGTTACCAGCTGCCGGAATAGTTCTCCCTGTAGAGAATCCAGGATATCCTAACCTCCAGGTCAGTGATCTCCCAAATCCTTTTGGCCCGCCGCCCTCTTAATTCCATAAATTTATTAAGCTGTCTCCTCCTCACCCAGTGAGGCCATTACTCAAAACAAATCATTCAAAACTTCGATAAAAGTTTTTATTTAATTAACAAACAGTATTGTTTAATAACAATAATGATGGAATTGAGATTTTCATTTATTTTACAACACAAAAGCAATTAATATTTTTCAAAAAAACTATTTAATAAAATAGTATACCTACTCTATCTATTGAACATGTTTAATGGGATGGATGGGCTTGATGAAGCGATTCCAGTTCTCAATGTCTGGTTTAAAGTTACTAAGTAGGAGCCTTAAATTCTCACATTCAACTATTTGGAGTTGATTTCTTTGTTTGTGTTTCTCTCTCCAGCGCCCCCCCCCCCCCCATGCCGCCACCTTGTCTTTCAACACCCTCCCTAGATTAGTCCAATGCTCCCAGGGGGCAGTGCCACCCAATCACTGTTCTGCCACTCCTCCTCCTCCCCTTTTCACACTCTGTCCTTCCTGAATAAAGCATAGCCTGGTATAATTACATCCCAGACAGTTTTCCGTGAACCATGTCGCCGTAACTACCACTAAATACAAGTCAGTCTCTTCCATTAAAGCCTCAACATCTGGGATCTTATTTCCCATACTATGGATATTTATGCACATCGCTTTCCAGATGTTGCCCCTTTCACCCATTTCTGCAGAGATATTTAATGTTTTACTTACCTGAGTGCTTTTACTTACCTGAGAGCTTTCTTCACCCATTCCCAGCAAATCTAGTTTAAAGCCCTCTTCGGTAGATTAGTCAGTTTGCTGCGGAAGACACTTCGACTCTTCTTGGACAGATGGATGCAATCTCTGCTCTGCAACCCTTGGAAAATCATCCCATGGTCCAGGAAACCATAACGCTCTAGATGACACCGTCCATACAGCCATGCATTCATCTCCAGGATGCGAGCTTCTATGTCTTGGCTTTTACCCTCAACAGGGAGGATGGAAGAGAACACAACCTGTGCATCTATGAAGTCACTCTTGATATGCTCAGAGAGATACCTAGCAGTATCATTTGAGCAACATCAGATAATAATCAGTACGCTTGATGAATCTCAGCAAACACTTTAACATCTCTGATTTTTTATTTTTATTTTATTTATTTTGGCACTGGGTAGACAGCACACATCCCTGGACATTAAGTCTGGTTGGCAGATGGACCCCTCAGAAGAGTCACCAACTACCACTACCTTTTGCTTCCTTGTGGTCCCTGATTCTGCAACTTTGGGGTACGTGAGTTCTGGTTCTTCCCTTTCCTGGAATGCTTTCACCTCCTCCACTTCCAGGGCTGCATATTGGTTCTTCAATATGAGTGCTGGAGCAGTTGGGATTGTCAATTCTACAGGCTCTGGTAACTTGTGTCTCATGTGTCTGATCATTATATTTTTTCCGTCAATGCATCATTCAGCTCTGGAACTTGTTGCTGAATGATGTGATTAAATCAGCATAGCTGTATTTACAAAAGGTTTGGCCAAGTTCCTGGAGGAAATGGCCATAAATCATATTAAGGTATAAACAGAATGGAATCTGGCTACGTTTGGGATATGCCAGGTACTTATGACCTTGATTGGCCCCTGTTAGAAACAGGACACTGGGTTTGACTAATTCTGCTGTTAGTTTCTCTTTTTCTCAGCTCTTTAAAGCCACTCACATCTCATCAGGGGTTAGTGGGCCTGATTAGCCTGTGAAAGAACTAAGGACTGCATAAAAGTCTTCAAATTATTCCAAGGCATTTCTAACAGGGTCTCTCCATTTCAATGCAAGGCGTGTGACTTTTAATTACTAGCTCTCTGCCTGACAGCTCTTAAAAGAGTTTTGGTTTACATTTTTAGAAAGAGTCTTTTTGTTGCTTTATTTTAAAAGGGGAAATACTTGTGCTTTTTTTAGTGGTGCAAGTTTAAAACTCTGCTGTTAGTTTCTCTTTTTCTCAGCTCTTTGAAGCCACTCACACCTCATCAGGTGTTAGCTCCCCCCTACCCACCTCAGCTCCCACCCACCCCTTGTGAGCATTCTTGCCTTATACGCCCCCACCCCAATTAGCTACACACAGGGAATTGGAACAGCATGTTTAGAACACACTTAAAATAGGTTAACTGCTTTTTGTTTGAAAGGACAGCTGAGAAACAGGCTGGTACTTTAGTAGGTCTAACTTCAACAGGTACCAAAGCTCCACCAAATGAACAATGGCTGGGAAAAATCATATTGCCAAAGCTGTTGCCCCCGTTACAGCTTCTACCTCTGTTCAGACAGATATCCCAATACCAGCTGAAGGACCAGTTCCATATGCAGGATGCCTACATGCTGAAGCTCCCAGGAAACAGGTGGAGGAGCTCAGAAAAGAGGTGGCAAGGCTGAGGAGCATTCAAGACAGTGAGAGTTACATTGATGAGGTGCTTCTTGAAACATCCAAGCTCTCCAGCAGGATGGGAGCCTATAGAATGACAATGATTGGACATGAGTCACCAGGGCCTGCAGAATCACCAATCCAACTCCTCAAGCCTTTGAACTGAAGAACCGTTAGGCAGCCCTGGAAGTGGAGGAGGCGGAGGCATACCAGGAAAGGGAAGAACCAGAGCTCGAGCACCCCAAAGTTGCAGAATGTTAGTGAGGAGCTAGCTAAACTAAAAGTGAAGGAACATGGGGACGTTCTAGCAACTCCACTGACTGACCGTTTCAATGTTTTTTTGGAGTCGGGGGTGGTGCCAGAGGACTGGAGAGAGTCACATGTGGTCCCTTTACACAAAAGCAGAAGTAAGGATGTGGTTGAAAACTACAGGCCGGTTACTTGAACCTCGGTGGTGAGTAAATTATTGGAAATGCTGCTGAAAGAGAAAATAGTGAGGTTTTTGGAGTCCAACGGATTGCAGTATCCGAAGCAGTTTAGATTCACCAGGGGCAGGTCTTGTCAGACAAATCCGATTGATTTCTTTGACTGGCTGATCAGGGGAGTTGGACTGAGGGAGATCCCTAGATGTGGTGTATTTAGATGTCAGTAAAACATTTGACACTGTTCCGCACAGGCGACTTCCTAACGCACAGAACCCATGTAGATATGTAAATATGCTGAATAGGTTGAATATAGTTCTCTCCTGTTAAATATCCCAAAACAATTTATAACGTACCCTGTTCTTGTTCTGAGTTTAATATAAACCACATTTATTTCAGAATAAGGCGGTAAAAAGAACAGATTAAATAACTAAATAAAGAAATAGAACATAGCACCCTTGGGATGGACCCTAAAGGTATTGCTTGGATTAGAAATTGGTTGCGTGGGAGGCAAAGGGTACAGATAAATGGCATTCACTCTGAAGAGAAGGTGGTTACCAGTGGAGTGCCGTAGGGATCTGTCCTTTGTCTCAATCTTTTTAACATCTTTGCTAATGATATTTTGGAAGGCCTGTTGGGTAAGGTTTGCCTCTTTGTGGATGATACCAAAATCTGCAACAGAGTAGACACCCAGGAAGGTGTAGATAACATAAGGAGGGATCTAGCTAAGCTTGAAGAATGGTCTAGATTTTGGCAGCTGAGATTTAATGCTAAAAAATACAGGGTCATGCAATTGGGCTGCAACAATCCAAGGAAGCAGTACAGTATAGGGAGTGACGTAGTTCTGTCCACGAAAGAAGAATTGGATCTAGGCGCGATTGTGTCTATCTCAAAGTAGTTCAACAAGTAGAAAAGATGATGGCAAAAGCTAGAAGTAGAGTTTGCAGAGACTCATCAAGCCCACTGACTATTACCCAATGTTACTAATCCATATCAGCACAAATGATACTGCCAGGTATCCCTCTGAGCGTATCAAAAGTGACTTCACGGCTCTGGGACAGAGGGTGAAGCAGTTAGGTGCACAGGTGGTGGTTCTCGTCAATCCTCCCTGTTGAGGGTAAAGGCCAAGGCAGAGAGGCTCGCATCCTGGAGATGAATGCATGGCTGTGTGGATGGTGTCATCGAGAGCGATTTGGTTTCCTGGACCATGGGATGCTGTTCTAAGGGTTGCAGAGCAGAGATGGCGTCCATCTGTCCAAGAAAGGTCGACGTGTCTTCAGTAGCAGACTGGCTAATCTACTGAAGAGAACTTTAAACTAGATTTGTTGGGGATGGGTGAAGAAAGCCCCTAGGTAAGTGAAACATTAAATACATTTACGGAAATGGGTAAAAGGGGCAACATATGGAAAGTGGTATGTTTAAATGCCTGTAGCATGGGAAATAAGATCCCAGATGTTGAAGCTTTAATGGGAGTGGCTGACCTAGATTTAGTGGCAGTTATAGAAACATGGTTCATAGAAAACCATGACTGAGATGTAACTATACCAGAAGGAGAGGAGTAGCATTATATGTAAAAAATAATATTAAAGCTTTGGAATTACAGAGCTTAAAAGGGAGAGAGGAGGCACTGTGGGTTAAACTAGAAAGAGGGAAAGAGAAATCTATTTGCATTGGCGTGATATACAGACCTCCCTAACAAGAGGAAGAGGTGGATGGAGAGCTAATTGAAGACACGCAGCATTGCTAGGAAAAGGGGGAAGTGCTACTGATAGGGGATTTCAATATGCCAGATGTTGATTGGCACATTCCTGCTACAGTATCATCTAGAAGTAAGGAGATCCTGGATTCTCGACAGGGAGAACTATTAGGCAATTGGTAACAGACCCCACATGTGAAGGGGCCATACTGGACTTGGTGCTTCCAATGGTGAGAGTGTTTCTGATGTTATAATGGGAGATCATTTTGCATCCAGCGATACCAGATGGTGTGGTTCAGTATTAGGACTAGGGCTGTTAGAATCCATTCAAAAGCAAGGGTCTTAGACTGTAGGAAAACTAACTTTGCCAAGATGGGCAAATACCTGAGGGAGTCGTTAGCGGAATGGGAACAGCTGGGGGATATAGAAAAAGAGTTCAAGGTAGTATTTTCAGATTCAATCTGATTGGCCTTGTCTTGCTAATCCTTGCCAAAGAGATTTCCTCCTTTGCAAGGAATGTTTCCCAGTTTTTCTTGCACTCATTGTTCTAAGTCTGATGCCTGAAGCCAGGCAATATGACGTGCACCAATGGAAATAGCAGAGGTTCTACTAATACATTCAAAGCAATCAAAGGTTGCACGGTTTACAAATTTAGAGACATTCTGGGCATGTTTGACCAGAGTAAGGAATTCCCCCTTTTTTCCTCAGGGAAAAAAGGGCTCATGAGCTCCAAGTCACCTGTAACTTCTTTGAGGAACATTCCCATATAGAGAATGTACGTAGGAGCTAATCCTGGCTGCCAACATGGAGGATTGGAAACATCGATGCCAAAAGGCATTGAGGGTCCTCGATTTACGGCCCGGAGGATTGGAAGAATGTGTTTTAGCACTCTTAAACCTATGCATCGCGGATTCCACTACCATTGAATGGTGTGGTAACAGTCTTTTGAAAGCCAGGACAGCTTGGAACTCAGTACATGGTATCACGTCGTCGAGAGTATGGAGACACCATTAAAGGAGTTTCCCACATTTTTAGCATAAGATCATGCAAGATTCTGTGAATGGGCAAAGTAGCTGCCTCTTTAGGAACTTTACGGTACTGAAGAATTTCTACTTCTTCTGCTCTGGCTTCCTTCTCTGGAGTCACCGTGATTGCAAGACCTCGAGCTAAATCACATATAAAATCCTGGAAGGACATGCCTTCTGAAGGAGACATTCTGCGTTGAGAACGAGATGGATCCTCCGGAAGAATAGCTCTAGTACCGGCAGAGTCATCAGAATTGGATGATTCGAAGTATCTCTGCACCGGGAGTTCTTGCAACGCACAGTACCGGTATCACTTGAAGTTGGTATCAGGGTGTCTCGGTACCGATCTGTCAATACCTGAGATAGACTCAAGGCTCGGCATTGGGGGGGGGGGGGGGAAGTATACCCGCCGAGGCACTCGGTACCGATACCGATACCTGTGGAACCATCTGTAGCAGTCTTAGCGGTACTGAAGTTGCTAAGAGGGCCGCTAGACTTCGTTCGATAGCAAGGATTCTGTGATCCATCGCTCCAGCCGATGCCTGGGTGTCGGTACCGGTGGAAGCGGCTACGACCCCAGAACATGGCACCAGTAGTTCTGCAGAGGTGGAAGCCTCTGGAACATTCTGGAGCCCCGTTAATGCTTTGGAGACCAAGGCATCCCGCCGGGGCTGTTTTGCCAGTGAACTTTCCTCAAGGGCAACGCCAGTGGCATCGCGATACTTGGAAGGAGATCTACCCTTTGAGGACCGGCCAAGTCTTAGAAGACTTAAGTTTAGTTACCTGAGATCCATGGGAGGAAGATGAAGCCCTGGAAGATGTCGATGCAACTGACATCGTATCTGCGGCAAAAAGGGCACCGAGTTTTGCAGCTCTATTCTGGTCATCTTTTTGCAGGAGACACACTCCGATGGAGAATTGTCAGAACCTAAACACTTAAGACACCATTCATGGGTGTCGGTGACAAATATGGTACTGCCACATTTAGAATATTTCTTGAAACCACTAGCTGGTTTCTCCATGTTTGAAGAAAAATGGGCCTAGTGCTCAAAATGGCACCTAACCCCGAGAGGGGAAAGGCCCCTGAAAGAAAAATCTTTTAGAAAGCTAGGTTTGGTTTTTTTTGTTTTTAAAGAAAAGAGAACCGGCGGTACCAGTAGGCGTCGAATGAAGCCAGACGTGACCACAAAAAACAAAAGAATAAGGATACATTTTTCTTTGATAGGGTATGCATCCTGTCGGCTCTGTGGAAAACGAAAAACTGATGAGGGAGAGTTGGAAAGGCGGGAAGGCAGAACGCAGGCGCTGTGGGATGCTCCCAAAAGCTTTCCTATTGAACGCTGGGGCGTGTTCGCAGGCTCTGTCAGTATCGACGATACCCATATGTGAAGATTACATTCCTGCTTGTTCCTAGAGATAGCCGTTCCTCACAGGCGACTTATAAACAAACTGAGCACCATAGGGATGGACCCTAAAGTTACTGCTTGGGTTAGAAATTGGTTGCGTGGGAGACAACAAAGGGTACAGGTAAATGGAGCTTAGTCTGAGAAGGAAGTTACCAGTGGTGTGCCCCAGGGATCTGTTCTTGGTCCAATTCTTTATAACATCTTTGTTAGTGATATTGCGGAAGGGCTGTCGGGTAAGGTTTGTCTCTTTGCGGATGATACCAAGTAAATGGAGCACACTCTGAGGAGAAGGATGTTACCAGTGGTGTGCCCCAGGGATCTGTTCTTGGTCCAATTCTTTTTAACATCTTTGTTAGTGATATAGCAGAAGGGCTGTCAGGTAAGGTTTGCCTCTTTGCGGATGATACCAAAATCTGCAATAGAGTAGACACCCAGGAAGATGTAGATAACATGAGGAGGGATCTAGCTAAGCTTGAAGAATGGTCTAGAATTTGGCAGCTGGGATTTAATGTTAAAAAATATAAGGTCATGCATTTGGGCTGTAGCAATCCAAGGGAGCAATATAGTATAGGGGGTGAAGTACTTTTGTCCACTAAAGAAAAGCAGGACCTAGGCATGGTTGTGTCTGATGATCTTAAAGTAGCTAAACAGGTAGAAAAGGCGACGGCAAAAGCTAGAATGATGCTTGGATGCATAGGGATAGGAATGGCTAGCAAAAAATGGATGGATGGCTACTAAAATGGTTAGCGGTCTTCATTATAAAGCATATGACGACAGACTTAAGGATCTTAATATGTACACCTTAGAGGAAAGTCGGGATAGAGGTTATATAATTGAGATGTTTAAATATCTCCATGGCATAAATGCACAGGGGGAGAGCCTCTTTCGATTGAAAGAAAGTTCTGCTATGAGGGGACATGGGATGAGGGTGAAAGGGGATAGATTCAGGAGTAATATGTGGAAATATTTCTTTACGGAAAGAGTGATATATGTGGGGAATAGTCTACCAGTGGAGGTGGTAAAGATGAGGACAGATCTAAATTCAAAAAAGCATGGGACAAATACAGAAGCTTTCTAAAGGAAAAAAAGTGGACTCTTGTAGTAGGTGATAAGGATATAGATAGGCCATGTGGTCTTTTTCTACTGTCATGTTTCTATGTAACCTTTGGTCTGACCCAGAATGACAATTCTTATGCTGTTGCAACTTCACTTACATAGGAAATCTTTCTAAGGGAAAGACTTGAAATGATACTTTTTGAAAATGGAAGAATCCAAATTTATTGATGAACAATCTTTGGATATCGATCGGTTGGCAAATTAGTGGACTGTTAGTCTAAGGCCTGAGCTGAATATGATAGCTCCTTTGACACGATTATGTCAACCCAGAATAAAATTGTCACCTTTGTTTATAGCTCCCTTTAATAAGAAAAGGGGGAGGGTGTGGAACAAAGAACATGGAAAAGTTACTGGAGAACGATCAGTCATCTTAATTTTAAAGTCAAATGGTAACCTCACTTTAGGTTATATAAGCAAGAGATTGCTCTAGCTAGAAACAATTAATACACAAGAGAATACTGGGACAAAATGCCTGCCTCAAAAGAATTATTTCAGATGGCTATTGAACTCTTATAAGCACCAAAAAGAAGAATGATTAAGATGGATCTGGTGCCTTCTGTTCAACTAGCTCTATATATTGACACTAAAGTAAAAATCTCAGGAAGAAAATCATGGAGAAAATTGTACAAAAGAAACAAGACCTTCTCGGGATGCAAGGTAATAATTTCGTAGAGCAGAAAGGAAATAGCAAAGTAAGGGATCTAAATGAATGTGAAGCTCACAATGAAATCCATAAAAGGGTACCTATAGACTGTCTAGAGGTAATTTTATAAGAAGCTGTGCAAATCATGGTATTTTAGTGCTTTATGCATACACTTTAGGCAACTGCAATTTTGTGTGTGCGCACATTATAGGTATGTGCCACATAATGTCCATTTGGGCAACATCCGACCACTTATACATCTGTGATCCCATAAGGCTATAAGAGAGTTCAGACATCCCGATTAGAGAACAAGACATAGCGGACATAACCGGACGTAGCAAAAAGAATATGGTGTTGGCAAAACATCCAAATCATATAATGTCCTATTTCACAGAACATATTGTGGACGTTAAGCAACGCATAGCTATATTTTTTTATTAGTATTTAGCTCATGCCTTTCAAGTAGATGGAGAATTACATTCAGGTACTGTAGGTATTTCCCTGTCCCCAGAGGGCTTACAATCTAATTTTGTACCCGTTACCCCGATAGCACATATTTTCACTGTGGGCCTGTGCATCGGAAGAATTTGGACAGAGTGTGGGTGGAATGCACAAGTCCACATGTAAATTATAAGATTTTATAAATTTAGGTACGGGCATTTACACCAGTCCTAGGGCTGGTTTCAGTGATTATGTCTTAAATTAACACACATTTTTGATCTCTTACACTAGTATTTTATAAAGAAAAGTAGGTGCCTATTTAAAAACTACCTTCTTTATGGCTATAATGTCAATGGATAACCGTGAAGAAGTCAGTCACTTGTTAGCCAAATATAGGAAAGAAAGATTACCCTTTTGTTATTTTGACTTATTGATTTCATTCTTGATCAGGGCAGCTTCCACTCGGTATTAAAACAAATGTTATGATAACCTCATTTATAGGACATGAATGGAGATTTGGCTAGTTGGGTGAATTACTGCCCTAAAGCCAATTCAGGGCCATACCAAGGGCTGTGGCGAATGGTCTGGTCACACATGGTGTTAAGTACAGAAGAAGTGCTGATATCATCACTGGGCTTCCAGTGAGCTCAAAAAGAGTGAGTTATTGTATGCAGCTGGAGTGGAGGAGGCAGGGCAGGCTCAAGGGTTTTTGCTGCCCCCTCCCCCACACTTAGCCACACTGCTACTGATTCTGGCGGCGGGGGTGGCTCGGTGACAGTGGCAGGCCATGTGATTCAGCACACCTGGCCTGTCACTTATGACCCCTCTGACACAGCTTCGGAGGGAAGGGGTCAGAAGCAGCAGGCCATGTGTGCCAAAGCACATGGCCTGCCGCTGCTGCCGAGCCAACCCAGCCATTGGAATCAATGGTAGTGAGGGGCAGTGGCACAGCACTGCTCGGCTCAGCACAAGGGGGTGGCAGGCCATGTGTGCCATGTCATCCACGGAGGTCTGCCGCCCAAGGCAACTGCTTAGGTTCACCTAGTGAATGGGGTGGCCCTGGGAGGGAGGCACCAGATTCTTTAGTCGCACAGGGTGTATTTCTAGCTTGGTACAGTCCCTGACTCAATTTACTTTACTTTGCTAAAATTTTATAAGCAATAGTAGAAAAAGAATTGCAAAGCTACCTGGAGAATTGGGATTTATTATTACTCACTGATTACATAGGGAGCAAAGAGTAATTAGACCCTACCTGTTAATTAGCATTCCTGAAGGAACTCCAGTCCAGTCCCTCACCTCTAGGTTGTGCTCCCCTTCCAGCAGCATGGAGACTGAGCAAGTCATCTTCTTGATGACTCTGGGGTATAAATACCACTGGCACCTCCAACCAGCTTCAGTATCCTATTGACAAAGCAGACTTAACAGAGAGACAGTTAAGTAGACTACTAAAACCAATCATCACTCCCGTTACCAAAAAACTCCAAAAACAGGTCTGAGCTTCTCTCTTCCCCGAAGCCTCCTCCTGGCTTGGCCCAGCAAGAGAAAGAGGGAGAGGGGGAGTCCTTCACCTGCCCCCTACTGCTTGGTGAAAGCTACTGACTGCCACACAAAAAACAAGGGAAAAAAACTCAAACAAAAAATAAGCCCTATACTCTACTTAACCATCTCTCCAATAAGCCCCACACTCTGGCTTACTGTCTCTTCCTCCAGCTGCTTGGAAACTGAGCATACTGGAGCTGGTGGTTGGTGCCAGTGATATTTATACCCCAGTCTCATCAAGAAGATGAAATGCTCAGTCTCCTAGCTGCTGGAAGGAGCGCACAATTCAGACGTGAGGGATTGGAATGGAGGGACGCTTAGGAAATCCCAATTCTCCAGATAGATATGCAATTAGGATTTTGACATGCCACAGCATAGAGACCATATTGGCAGCCCTTCTCGAAAACTAGTGTTAAAGGAGAATCCAGGCTATTAGATTAGATCAATTTATTAACATCTGGATCTAATAGATCATGCTTTGTTGTTGTCTAATCTCTCGGAATTGGGCATTGCAAGGTCAGTGCTCAGTTAGTATGCAGTTTTCCTAAAGGACAGATGTTCCACAAGTACCTCCATTATGCCCCATTCTTTGTTAATATGTATTTATAATCCTTAGGGCATTTTATTGAAGCACTAGGGATCCCTCATTACTCCTATGCAGATACATACAAATGGTTCTTTCTACTGATGATTCTACACCAAGCTTACAAACTAATTAATTCTCTATCCTCCCATCGAGTTATGGGTGGAGGATTATTATTTAATAATGCATCCTGGCAAGATTAGTATATTGTGGGTGGGAGTATCAAATGTTCATAGGCCAATAATGCTATGATATTCTAATAGAGATTTCAACTATGAAGGGAATGCAGGTTGGTAACTACTAGAAATAAAAACACTGAAGGGAAAAGCCACAAAAGGAGTGGAACCAATTGTATAAGTAGCTAAGAAAAGAATCATACATCTTTAGGAATGATATAATGTTTTTTTTCCCTGTGAAGGGGACATTGAAGTTGTGGTAGAAATATAGAAATATAGAAAAATGATGAAGAAAAAGACCACATGGCCTATCTAGTCTGTCCTTCCATATCAACTACAACAGTCCCCCTTTTTTCCTTTAGAGATTCTCTGTGTTTGTCCCATGCTTTTTGAAATCAGTTACTGTCCTCATCTCTACCACCTCCACTGGGAGACTATTCCACGATCCACTAATCTTACTGTAAAGAAATATTTCCGCATATCACTCCTGAATCTATCTCCCTTCACCGTCATCCCATGTCCCCTCATAGCAGAACTTGCTTTCAATTGAAAGAGGCTCTCTCCTTGAACATTTATGCCACAGAGGTATTTAAACATCTCAGTCATATCACCTCTATCCCGCCTTTCCTCTAAGGTGTACATATTCAGATCCTTCAGTCTGTCCTCATATGCTTTATAATGAAGATCACTAATCATTTTAGTAGCCACCCTCTGCACCGACTCCATCCTGTTCACATCCTTTTGAAGCTGCGGTCTCCAGAATTGCACACTATACTCCAAATGAGGTTGCACCAAAGACTTATACAGAGGCATTATCACCTTTTTTCTGCTAGCCATTCCTCTTCGTATGCACCCAAGCATCCTTCTAGATTTTGCTAGTCTCCTTTTCTACCTGTTTAGCTACTTTAAGATCATCAGACACAACCACGCCTAGGTCCCGCTCTACTTTAGTGGACAAAAGTACTTCACCCCCTATACTATATTGCTCCCTTGGATTGCTGCAGCCAAAATCCATGACCTTACATTTTTTAACATTAAATCCCAGCTGCCAAATTCTAGACCATTCTTCAAACTTAGCTAGATCCCTCCTCATGTTATCTACACCTTCCTGGGTGTCTACTCTGTTGCAGATTTTGGTATCATCTGCAAAGAGGCAAACCTTACCCGACAGCCCTTCTGCTATATCACTAACAAAGATGTTAAAAAGAATCAGACCAATGATTCAATTAACTCTGTCCACCTCTTCCTCTTGTGAGGGAGGTCTTGATATCACGCCAATGCAAATAGATTTCTCTTTCCCTCTTTCTAGTTTAACCCACAATGCCTCCTCTCTCCCTTTTAAGCTCTGTAATTCCAAAGTTTTAATAGTAGTTTTAACATATAGTGCCACTCCTCCTCCCCTTCTTCCTACCCTGTCCTTTCTGAATAAAGTATAGCCAGGTATAGTTACATCCCAATCATGGTTTTCTGTAAACCATGTTTCTGTAACTGCCACTAAATCCAAGTCAGCCACTCCCACCAAAGCTTCAACATCAGGGATCTTATTCCCCATGCTACGGGCATTTATATACACTGCTTTCCATATGTTACCCCTGTTACCCATTTCCATAAAGGTATTTAATGTATCACATACCTGGGTGCTTTCTTCACCCATCCCCAACAAATCTAGTTTAAAGCCCTCTTCAGTAGATTAGCCAGTCTACTACCGAAGACGTGTTGACCTCTCTTGGACAGATGGATGCCATCTCTGCTCTGCAACCCTTGGAACTGCATGCCATAGTCTAGGAAACCAAAACGCTCTCAGGGACACCATCCACGGAGCCATGCATTCATCTCCAGGATGCGAGGCTCTCTGCCTTGGCCTTTACCCTCAACAGGGAGGATTGAAGAGAACACCACCTGTGCACCTAACTGCTTCACCCTCTGTCCCAGAGCCATGAAGTCACTTTTGATATGTTCCAAGGTATACCTGGCAGTATCATTTGTTCCAACATGGATTAGCAACACTGGGTAATAGTCATTGAGCTTGATGAGTCTTGGCAAACTCTCCGTAACATCTTGGATTTTGGCACCAGGCAGACAGCATACCTCTCTGGACATCAAGTCTAGTCACCAGATGGACGCCTCAGTACCCCTCAGAAGAGAGTCTACAACCACCACTACCCTTCATTTCCTTGTGGTCACTGATTCAGCAACTTTTGGGTACTTGAGCTCTGATTATTCCCATTCCAGGGATGCTTTCACCTCCTCCACTTCCAGGGCTGCATAATGGTTCTTCAATTCAAGGGCTGGAGAAGTTGGATTGGTGATTTTGCAGGCCCTGGTGACTAGTGTCCAACCATCGACATTCTGTTGGCACCCATCTTCTCCTCTGCTGGAGAGCTTGGTTGCTGCAAGAAGCATCTCATCAATGTACTTCTCACCGTCTTGAATGCTCCTCAGCCTCGCCACCTCGCCTACCTGACAGCATCATCAGATCCAAATATGAAAAAAGTGCTGAAATATGAATGTAAACATCCAGAACTTGTCTCCATAGTCAAACTTGGACAAACATTCCGATGTTACAATGACTAGAAGGAATGAGTGAGAATCCACAAGCACACATAGGAAAGGAAGCAACAGAATTTGCAAAACAAGAGGAAAAACTCTTCAAAGAGTTAGATTAGCAAATGAGGAAAAACAAGTGACAAATGCACAAATACAGTGGGAAATACAAAGTGTTACTGAAGGAACCCATTGTCGATCAAGAACAGACACATCAATGATTAAGGAGAGGTGAACCAAAATCAAAGGAGAAGAGTGATAGTTGCAGCCCAGGACAGCAGATTACAGATAGAAACATAGAAAAATGATGACAGAAAAAGACCACAAGGCCTATCTAGTCTGTCCTTCCATATCAACAACTATAACAGTCCCCTTTTTTCCTCTGTGTTTGTCCCATTCTTTTTTGAATTCAGATACTGTCCTCATCTCTACCACCTCCACTGGGAGACTATTCCATGGATCCACCACTCTTTCTGTAAAGAAATATTTCCGCATATCACTCCTGAATCTATCCCCTTTCACCCTCATCCCATGTCCCCTCATAGCAGAACTTTCTTTCAATCGAAAGAGGCTCTCCCCCTGTGCATTTATGGAGGTATTTAAACATCTCAATTATATAAACCCTATTCTGCCTTTCCTCTAAGGTGTACATATTAAGATCCTTAAGTCTGTCGTCATATGCTTTATAATGAAGACCACTAACCATTTTAGTAGCCATCCTCTGCACTGACTCCATCCTGTTTATATCCTTTTGAAGGTGCCGTCTCCAGAATTGCACACAATACTCCAAATGAGGTCGCACCAAAGGCTTATACAGAGGCACTATCACCTCCTTTCTTCTGCTAGCCATTCCTCTGCATATGCCCCCTAGCATACTTCTAGCTTTTGCTGTTGCCTTTTCTACCTGTTTAGCTACTTTAAGATCATCAGACACAACCATGCCTAGGGTCCAGCTCTTCTTTAGTGGACAAAAATACTTTTCCCCCTATACTATATTGCTCCCTTGGATTGCTGCAGTCCAAATGCATGACCTTGCATTTTTAACATTAAATCCCAGCTGCCAAATTCTAGACCATTCTTCAAGCTTAGCTAGAGCCCTCCTTATGTTATCTACACCTTCCTGGGTGTCTACTCTATTGCAGATTTTGGTATCATCCACAAAGAGGCAAACCTTACCCGACAGCCTTTCCACTATATCACTAACAAAAATGTTAAAAAGAATTGGACCAAGGACTGATCCCTGGGGCACATCACTGATAATATCCTTCTCCTCAGAGTGAGCTCCATTTACCCTTTGTCACCTCCCACTCAACCAATTTCTAACCCAAGCAGTAACTTTAGGGTCCATCCCTATGGTGCTCAGTTTGTTTATAAGTCGCCTGTGAGGAATGGTGTCAAAGGCTTTACTGAAATGAGATGGTTTATAGCGAGCATTTAAAAAACTGGCCAAACAGGCATATATCAATTCTATAAGAAAGACCAAGAAACAGTGACTCACCTCACAGCTGGCTGTGAAGTTCTGATGGTGGAAAATTTCTACTCTACTACATCACTGTGCTTGAAAAGCACTGGGATCATGACTCTAAGAGAATTACAGAGAATGAAGAGGTTATGATCACCTGTGACATTCCCATTCCGACGGATAAGAAACTGGATGCGAGGAAACCTGACATAGTGGTAAAGGAGAAAAACTCCATAACAGTATTGATAACAGGTGTCAGTTCAGAGTGATTATTCTGTGAATCGCGTGGAGAGGCAGAAGATCCTGAAGTACCAAGAAATGCACAGGCCAAGAAAATGTGGCAGAAAGATACGGAAATATTTCCCATCGTATTGAGAGCCACAGCCTTGATAAAGAAGAATTTCCAAGCACATCTTGACAAACTACTCCTACATGTTACATCTTACAAACTCCAGAAGGAAGCTCTCTTTGGCACAATGTAAGTACTATGTCGAGCATTAGTAGTACATTTAAGAGATTGAGATCATACACCACATACCCTGGGGCTTAGGAGTGAGGTTCATAACTGTCCAAGTATGCATAAAACTAACCCATTTGGAGAAACTGCCCCGAGAAAAAGCATTGTTATGTGCACACACGCTAACTGCCACATTTGCCACTAAACCTGCGGCAATTGCCCTCGTGCTAGCAGCAATGTGCTCTCCATGCCCACACTCCGTCCCAACCTGCCCACTCTATGCCCTAGTGCACCATGGCCACTTAATGTGCATTTTAGTGGCTGGTAGCTGCCATGCACACTAATTAGCATTCTCAGCTGCCAGTTATTGCATGCTAAAATGTATATTAACTGGTTAGCGGCCCTTAAGTAAAAACGCCTCCAAATGTTCTTTTTTTTTTTTTTAAAGTTGCATTTCTTGCAGAGTTTTGTCCAAGCTTCAGTTGGTTCTCCAGCAACTGGTATTAGCTCCCTTTGATTACTGCAATGCCATTTGATAGGTTTATCTGTAGATTCAGTTAAAGCAATTCTGGAGATTCACAGTGCTGCAGTGCACTCTTTACTGGGGTGAAAAATGTAGAAGTGTATTTCTCCCGTTTGGTGCAGTTACATTGGCTTCCAATTTTTGTCGGGTAAAAAGTAAGATGATGTTTTTGTTTAGAGCACCGAGGCTTGTAGCACCTTTGCACTTATGTATGCTGTTATCTTTTCAGGAGCGAGTCCTGGTTTGTGGACATGGAAGGTTAGTGAAAGCATTTTGCTTTCTAGAAAAATGTGCTCTTTTGTTGGATACGATATAGACAGTTGTCGTTGGATCCTATGTTTTTTTTTGAGGGGGGGCGATAAGACCAAAAGGGATCGAGGACAGGTTTGTAAGGTTTGTGGTGATGTTTTCAGTTAGATGGAGGGGGGGGGTGTAATAACCTATTTATTAAGGACAAACATGCCACCAAGCTGCACAACTCCCAACTGTCTTGAATTGTAGAAAGACGGTATATAAAAAAACATTAAACAAATAAATAAATCAACACAAGAACAAATTGTTTGAGGCACCATAGGGACACTTACATGGTGCCCCAGCTACTATTCAGTGCAGCAATGTAATAAACATACATCTTCATATATACATAACATGGTCATTCTTTCAAGCTTCCTTTCACATTTTTGTTTTCATTACATTTTCACCCAAACGCCCCCCCTTCCACCCCTCCAATCCCCCCACCTCAAGCACTTGGCAGTGGACCAAATCTCACTAGACCTCAACTGTAGCAAGGATTATCCCATCACACCAAAGAACCAAATGACAACATAGAAGCATCCAGGAGCCACCAAAAAGGAGGAGAGGATCCTCCTTCCTCCTGGCCAGCACCACGATGAAACATCCTCCCCCCAGGACCAGACTAGACTCACCGACCAAGCCCCCATTCCCGCCTACAATGTCAACAGCTTCTTATGGGTATGTGGGGCTAGCTAAGAAATGTACACTTCCCACAATGCAAAAAAAAAGCCTCCTTCTGTTTTGCACAGCTGAGGGCAGCCAGCGCTGAAAGAGCATGAGCCCATGAAAACAACTCCACCCAATACGATGAGAAAGTGCTATCGCACCAGTGCCGGAGAATTTGCTGCTTTCCTACCACACAAGCTTTCTGTATCTGCAGCTGAGCGCACTTACTCTTAGGCACTCCGGAACTCAACAAATCAAGTACCACCAAATTGGCTGTTGCCTCCACCTGTTGCCCCAACAATTCGGTCAAATACTTCTGAATCCGGTGCCAATATGTCCCAAATTAGCTGCAAGGGACGCACACCAAGGGCACTCCTCCCACCCATGAGGCCGCTCTGCATGGCCCACAATAGGCAGAATTGGGCTCACACTGCTCGATATTGCACCTCTCACAGACGAGCCCCTTCCACCAACCCTAGAATCCATGCAATATTCTTCAGCACAGAGCCCACCCCCATGGCCACGCGCAACTCCACTGTCCACCAGTTCTTCAAATTGGCGTAATACTGTACCAGAAGCCACTTAACTACTTTCTGACAGTATTGCAAAATAGACAGCACACTCTGATCCTCAAACTCAAAGAATCATTCTTCAAAGTCCAACTTCATCGAGGCTAGTGACTTCACGGGAGAGACTGTACGGAGTGGCAGAGGTGGAAATACTCAAACAGATGGGATCCTGGTTTGCCAAACTCCTCCTTCAGAGCCTGAAAGGACTGAATCACATCAGTACCATCCATGACCTGCCAAAGCATATGTAGCCCCTACACCTCCCACCCTTTAAAGGGGCGCGCCTCTAGTCCCGGCAGAAACTGCAGAGTATCCCGTATTGACAAAAAACCCGAGACAGTCGAGGATACTTGCCACTGTAAGTACAAATAATGCCAAGTGCCTCCTGCACTGGACAAAAAAGCAGGCTATGGTGAAGTCGGGGAGGGAGCAGCGGGCTGGGCCCTCCATCTTCAGCATCCGCAATAAGCTATACAGGGAAACAAAGTCTTCCTCAAAGGTCAGAGGCGTAAACATAGACATAAACCCAAGCCAGTCCCACAAATGTCGCATCTGACTCGTCCGAGCATCTATCTGAATATTGGGGAGGCCAATCCCACCGTGTTGCCAGCCTCCCTGAAGGCAGGTCAAAGCCACCCACACTAAGCGCCCCTGTCACACAAAACTGCGAACTGCCCTCTCCAGTGAAACAATACTGCGCCAAAGGAGTTGAAGTGGGAGACATCGGAGCATATATAACAGATTCAGAAAGAGGTTCATATGAAATACAGCAACTTTCCCCAGCAAAGAGGTCCAGTCATGCATTTTCATCTGCAGGTGACCCAACAGCTTGGCGTAATTCTTGTAGTATAGCTGTTGGGGGTCCATAGGAAGTTGGATCCCCAAATACGTAAAGGCCTGATCAGTCCAACGAAATGGGAAATCGCATACCCATGATGACTGTACCTGTCCCAAAACATCCAAGGCCTTTGATATGTCCATATTCAACTTGAGCCCAATCAATCCACCAAAAGCCTGAAATTCATCAAGGAGTATAGGCAATGTCAAAGTTGGGTCAGCAATATGCACCAGGTGGTCATCAGCAAATGCTGAGACTTTGAACTTTGAAATTTCCGACCCTGATACCCTGCAGCTCCCAGTTGTTGGATAACCAATGAAAGAGAGGGTCGAAAGAGAGGACAAAGAAGGGCAAGAGGGGACAGCCCTGTCACGTACCTCAACACAAATCAAATGCCTCAGAAAACATACCATTCACCATCACCGCTGCAGTAGGCTCTGAATACAGAAGCTGTACCACAAGCAAGGCGGCCTCTCCTAACCCACAGCGTGGCAAAGTCTCAAACAAATAGTCCCCATCCAACTCTATAAAAGGCCTTCTCAGTGTCAAAACTAATCATCAATGAAGGCTGTCCCCTCTCATGTACCCTCACTCCATTGATGCCAGAATTTTATGCATGTTACTAGACGCACAAGGCCCCGCACAAAACAGACTTGAAACTCGTGAAGCAACCCCAGCAGCACCCCAGCTAAATGATCCACTATAATTTTGGCCAGTAATTTAGGGTCAAAATTAATTAAAGAAATAGGCAGATAAGACTCAGCCCACTGTGGAACTTTCCCAGGTTTAGGGAGCAGTGTAATATAAACCCGATTACCTCCCCGGGAAAACCAACCCTTTTCCACCCGCTCACAGTACATTTCTACCATAGGTGGAACTAACTTGTCCTGTAACAGCTTGTAAAATTCTGTATTAAACCCGTCAGGTTTGGAGCCTTGCAACACTGCACCTACTAACTGCCTCTCTGTACCTCCACTGCCAGTATTGGGGTGCTGAATGCCGCTATCTGCTGATCCATCAACTGGGGTAGGCGAACATTCTGAAGAAACTCTACTATCCGAGTCAGGAATACCCTGTCCCTGGTATACAATGCTTGGTAAAACTCTCGAAATAAGCAAGTAATTTCTTTTGTTTCCTGCTGCAGAGTCTCCTGTTCATCCTGCAATGTGACCACTGTCCGTGAACCCCCCATGCCTTTCAAACATTGTGCGAGCAGTTCCCATTCCTATCGCCATACTTCTACAGCTGGAACTTAAAATACAGCAATTTCTTGGCTCGCTGATGGAGCACCTCGTTAAGCACTGCCTGAGTCTCCAAAAAGCAAATGCGGGCAAATGGGGTCAGACAGCATGCGCATTGGTGTTTCTCTAACACCACCTGATGCTTCAGACGTAACACTCACGCATTCAAAAGCTTACACAGTTGCGCAACATAAGCTATTATATCCCCTGCAACACCACTTTCGCTGTCTGCCAGAACAGTTCAGAGGTCTCCACATGCTGAGCATTATTGCACATATATGCGCTCACCAAGAAAATTCCAGCCGTATCAACGCGTGGTCTGATAACTCACTCGGCCCTTAGACTGCATCCTCGACTGATTCAAATAAGGATTCAGACACTAATAAATAATTAATGAGGGAGCTTCTGCCATGCACTTGAGACAGATGCGTATAATCCTGCTCCACAGGACGTAACAACTGCCAAGGGTCAACCAGGTGAGAATACGAGTTGTACCAGCACAAAACCCACCCCCACCCCTAGACGTATCCATCAGGGGAACCAGAACACCATTCAGGTCTCCACCAACCACCAAAAGGACCTCGGAAACCCTCTACCTCAGACGCTATACAGCACAGAGTCGGACATGTTGACACCATAAATATTACACAGCACCACCAGGAGGCCCTCTAGAGATCCCCCTAAAATCACATACTGGCCTATAACATCTGATATTATCCTGGCATGCTCAAACCAGGTCTGTTTATTAATGGGCACAACCACACACCCCTTTTTCCTCATAGCTGGTGCCTTGAATACTTGTCCCACCCAATTTCTTTGCAGTTTAGCATGTTCCCCCACTGATTGAGGGTCTCCTGTAGACGTGCCAAACCACAGCTCTGTTGAACTAACACCCGCAAAATCTTATAGTGCTTAATCGGGGACACCAGCCCACACACATTCCAGGAAAATATCTTCAGTGAACCGCCAAAACAGCACGACGAGCCTCTCATCCAATAATTATGGTCCCCCAGCCTAGAACCCCCTCATCCCCTCCCAACCAAAACCAATCCACAAACCTTTCCACCATCCCCCCCCCCCCACACCTAATCATCCTCTTCAGACCTCCGGACACATCTAGGATATGTCAGGGCTCTCTCCCCTGCATGCCAAGACTCAAACAACCCCCTTCCACCCACAACTTGCCTCCCTCCACCCCCCCCCCCACTGGCCCCAACCGTCCACTTCCCAAACCTGTGCTATCCATACACTCATATCTCACCTCATCCCCACACTCCCATCCATTAATCCTTGCACTCCTCCCCAGTCATATCACCTCCTCTTAGCAAACCATACAAGCCCTCTCATCCATCACCCCCTTTCAACCGCACACGTCAGTCCCACGAATTCCCTAAAATCATATCAGGCTAGTTAGTTAACCAACTCATGGGAACTGTGGTAACGCCAAGTAAAGATGCACCAATCCCACTGAGCTGGCCAGAAGCTCCCTGCTGCCACTAGCAGGCCCATATATGCAGTCAGTCACTACAAGGCACTCCAGCCTGGCTAACACTGCACCAAGCCACGGCCAGAGTGCTCCGTCCACAGTGGTCCAGAGCCCCCCGCCATCTTGTCTACTTCACAAGGTGATAAAGCAGGGCAGTGGGAACCTCCGGGCTAGCTGCATGCCAAAACCCTTCTAGGGACCACACACAGAAGGCCCAACTCCCCTTTGGCCCCTATTACCAGCAACAATCCACAACACTCCACTACTCAACCACCAAAGATGCTCCCAAGCCACCCCTGCATCCCATCTGCTTGCATGTATTCCATCTCTCACACCTTCACACTCATTTCCCACCTCCCCTCCCCCATACTGCATACCTTCCCCACAGCTAACAAACAGAAATAAAGGAAAAATCTAACTATGCAACACACACAAGAACATGAACTAATGGGCAGAACGGCCTACACCAGCCTTAGGTAAGATGGTCTATCGAGACTCTCGATACTCCCGCAGATGGGTTTACAAGCGCAGTACCTCAGTCTGAGGCCCATCATCCAGTCTGGTACCACTCCCCGCCAATATCCCAGGCACGCCTTGAACTCAGGGCTGATGCTCCCCGTCTGCAACTTTGCATGGTCTAAGAGCAAAGGGGAAAACCAAGAGTGGGGTCTCCACACTCCCGCCAAAGCCCTCCACTAGGAGTCACAGTCCAGCTCCAATGTTCCTCCTGATGTCCCCCTCACAGAATTACAAAAACTCAATGAGAAGTTTTGCTCATTCTGCTCCCTCCCTTGTGGAGCCGATCAGAGTCTGGACATAGGGCCGAGCTAAATCTGCCGACTCAAACACTTGAGAGATCCTGTTGGAAAAAATCTGGAGACGGGCTGTATACTGCACAATAAATTTAATTTTTGCTTCTACTAGTTGCTGACAGACTCCCTTGTATGCCCACCTCTTCTGGCTGAGCTGTGGGGAATAGTCCTGAGTAATCCAAAGTTGTAGCCCTTCATGCTGTATGGGTCCCGATGCCGCTCTCAACACACCCGCCTTCTGGGTATAATTTAGGAAGCATATCAGGACTATACGGGTCTACCCAATGTGCGTTCAATGAGAAGGACACCTCTAGACTCTCTCAGGTGCAAAGTCCATGGAAAGAGGGTCTTCCAAGTAACCCTGGAGCTCTGACTCTTTTACAGTTCCAGGGATACCAGCAAAAACCCAAATTGCAGCAGCAACTCAGATTTTCCAAACCATCTAGCTTATCAGCTTGTCTGGCCACAAGGTCAGTCAGCCACTGCGGTTCTTTTTCCGCAGCGGACATGGCAACTTCTTGCTGCGAGATCCGCTGCTCAGCCTGTTGGAGTCAGCTCCCAAACATTTCAAAGGCTTTGGTCATGCTGTCCAGCTTGCCATTTATCTCTTCAAATGTATTGTTCAGCAACCCAACTACCGCTGTGGTTATATCATCCACAAGGTCCGCTTGCCCCAGCAAGCTCGGGAAAGCCAGGACTTCTGCCATCTTGGACAGGCTTGTCTCAATCCTGCCTTGCCAACTTCATTGGCCCCCCTCTTGCGCCACTAGCTGACTGGCTACTCACGGTCTCCTACCTCCCGGGAAGTGAATAAATCAGGGTTATAGCAAGTTTGCCGGTACAGTTGTAGAAACCCCCCCAGAGAGAACTCAGAACATGTCTGCTCTCCCCCAGCACATCACGTGACCTAGATGATGTTTAAATATGTTAGGAGGGTTTGTATTTTTGTACGTCTTTCTATGCCTTGCCATCCTCAGCATTTTTAGATTAGTAGAAAATAACTATTCTGAAATAAATAAAAAGCTGAAAACTTAACTTCTTCCCTGTATATTAGGAGTTCTCAATCCAGTCCACAGGACATACCTATTAGCCAGTCAGGTTTTTAGGATAATCACAATGAATATGCATTAAAAGAGATTTGCATATAGTGGAAGCAGTGCATGCACATCTCTCTCATGCATATTTATTTTATTTATTTAACCTCTTTTTTTATACCGCCTTATCCTGAAATCAAAGCAGTTTACATTTATTTATTTAGATTGTTTTTGTATACCGCCTTATCCTTCAATCAAAGCGGTCACGACACAATTGGGGGATACATTTAACACGCGGGGATGTGAGACACATACACTAATACTTACAGGGAACATGGGCTATGGAGGGTTAAGTGGCTTGCCCAAGACCACAAGGAGCATCTGTGGGACTAGAAACCCCAGTCCTTCCGGCCCAAGGTTGCTGTCCTCTAGTGGGATTTGAACCCCCGACCTTCCGGCCTGAAGAACCTTGCCCCAACCACTAGGCCACTCCTCCCTGTACATTAAACTCAGAACATGAACAGGATACGTTATAATTAAATTGAGGTAAACAGGGGGTGAAACTATTTACAACTTGATCAACATATTTACACTATAGCATGTGGTTGTGGTTGTGGTTGTTTGGATATGATTATGTATTTGTGTCCATACGGGTCGGTCCATGATTTTTTAAGCATTTGTGTCTATATGGGTCGTTAAGGATCCTTTGGTCGGAGGCGGAGAAATTGAAGGTTTAGGTTATGTGGCCATAGTGTTCTGTGGCCATAGTGTTCTGTGAAAAGAAAGGCTACGTTTTTTACGGAAGTTTTTAATGTCTCCAGTTCCACATATATCTTCAGGGAGGGAGTTACAGAGTTGTGGTGTGGCTAGGGAGAATGCTCTTTTGGAGGTTGACGGTTTGCTCTTTCTGTAGTCAGGAGGGATGTTGATCATGTGTTTGTTTCTGGTTCTTTTAGAGCAAGGGGAGGCTTCTTTTATGATTAGTGAGTCAAGCACATCCGCTGAGAGGTGATGAATGATTTTAAAGATGCTTAGTATGGTCTTGAATTTGGCCCGTGTTTGAATTGGTAGCCAGTGTAGTTGATGCAATACTGGGGTAATGTGATCGGTTTTGCTGGTTCCGTTGATTCGTGCTGTTGCATTTTGAACCATCTGCAGTGGGTGTATGACTTGTTTTGTTAGACCCTGGTATATCGAGTTTCCGTAGTCCAGGATTGGTATGATGATGGTTTGGTAAACCGTTCGGAAATGGTCTTGTTGTAGGAGTGGTTTGAATCTTCTTATAAGGTTCAATTTGCGGTATGCTTTTATTGCAGTCAGGTTTATGTTTGACTGGAGGTTGATGTTTTTGGTCTATTATAATGTCAATTAGTGCACCTCTTCTTTTACAGGAATGGTTTGGTTTAGAAGCTGGATTTGTTGAGGAGGGTTGAAGTTTGCATTACCACTGATGTATAATGCTTCTGTTTTCTTATAATTCAGTCTTATAATTAATTGTGTTTATCCTGAAAACCTGACTGGCAAGGTGTGTCTCGAGGACAGGGGTTGAGAACAAGTTAAGACTATTGGCACTAGAAACTAAAGGCTATGATGGGTTTGCTTAAAGTAATGCAAGAGGATGCATGGATTATTTTAATTCCATTCTATCTAGAAGAGTTTGTAATACGGGATTTTTAGATGTACTAAGAATTAATGGGACAGACAGATAATCATGTGGATAATTAGGTGAATTTATAAATTTGCTATTTGTTTTTATATTGTTTCTATGTTATTTGAATTTTAAGTCTTGCTTTGTGAAAAGCGGGATAAAGGTGGGATTTTAAATTAATTTAAATTAAGAAAAGAGACACACACAGAGATGTGTCTTGGTGTATTTCATGCAGTTTGGAACTATCAGAACCATTAAACCATGAAACTCTGGACACAAAGGGGGTAATTTATCACAGGATATCTAAGTTAGGAGGGTATCAATGTGCCTATTTTTAACCATTTTTTTTAAAGGCACATGCAAGGCAATGCATGCTGTTGAGTCAAGGCTGACCCCTGGTGATCCAGCAGCCACTGGATTTTCTTGGCAAGGTCAAGCAATGGAATGTAAAGTGACTTGCCCAATGTCACAACAAATGCCAGTGAGAATAGAACCCTGGTCTCTTGGTCACCAGGCCGCTGGCTTTAAGCACTAGGTTACTCCTCCACTCCTGAAGGCACATAGGGGCCCCTTTTACTACGGTCCACTAAAGATTTGCACTCAATGTGTGTTACCAGCAAATGTTAAGTGCACCGCCTCTATGTTAGTTGTCAGGGAGTGACCAGTACATTCCCGGCAGCTAACACATAATGGGCCACTCTTAAAATGTGCTCCAGTAAGGCGGGTTCAGTTAACAGTCATTGAGGTGCTTTTAAGTGAACTCACATTGAGAGCCACGTTGCTGCTGAGTATATGGCAATTGTTCTGACACTAGCAATAATGCACTCACCATATCCATACGCCGCCCATTCCCTGACCCATTTCCCAATTGCAGGTTAACAGGTGTTTTAGTGTGCAGTGGCAGGCATGCTCCCATGTTAGGTTTCCCAGCTGCCAGTTGCCACACATTAAAGCTAACGTGCTGTAGTTAAAAGGCCTCTTAGAGACCTATGTGTCTCTAAAATACTAGGTGCAAACCTGCAGAAACTATATGTATTTTATAGAGAATGCAGATACTTTGTGGCTCAACCCAAATTCCACCCAAGAACACAACTTCATTCAGGTGAAATACAATTATGTGCATTCTTAGCGTAAAGTCATAAAAACTTTTTATGCGGGGAAAAGTTTAAAAATGTTACCTCAAAATGCATGCATTTTGACCTAAATAGTTGTGGTCAAGATTGACACCCTTGCATTTTAGGTATGTTATGTACAATATCTTGAGAAATAATTGGAAATATTCCAACTGTATGTCATCAGACAGATCAAGGAACAGTCTTAAAATCGGCCTGCGCCTTAATGTAAAGACAACAAAGATCATGACAACTGGCAAAAATCAATAAGTTCATCATTGATGGAGAAGAAATTGAAATAGTGGACAACTTTAACCTACTTAGATCAGTTATCAATAAAGAAGCAACAAGCAGTCAAGAAATCCGACGACGCATTGCTCTTGGCAGGATGGCTATGAAGAACCTAGACAAGATTCTACAGAGCAGAGAAGTCTCTCTCCATACAAAGATTTGACTTGTTCAGGAGACGGCATTTTCCAATAATGTCATATGGATGTGAAATTTGGACAGTGAAAAAAAAAGAAAAGACAGGAAGGAAATTGATGCCTTTGAATTATGATGCTGGCGACGAACAAACCAGTCAGTACTAGAGATCAAACCTATGCTTTCCTTAGAAGCTCAGATGACAAGACTTTGACTTTCATACTTTGGCTACATCACGCGAAGAGAGAGATTATTAGAGAAAGATATCATGCTTGGCAAGGTAGAAGGTCGATGCAAAAGAGGAAGGCCAGCAATGAGATGGATCGATACAATAACAGCAGCTACGGGTTCCACTCTGTCAACAGTGAGCCACCAGAATGAAGACCGAACACAATTTAGGACAACAATCCAGAGGGTCACCATGAGTCGACACCAACTCGATGGCATTTAAGAACATGTCACCATAATATTTTAATAGTATGTTCAAAGATGTATATATATATAAAAAAGATGACCGTGCAACTTGGACATAGTAATTTCTGGGGAGAAAATAAATATGACCTGGACAGGATTAATGGCACCTTTCACTAATATTTGGTTGCACAACCTTTGGCAATGATGACAGCCTCCAAACATTTCTTGTAATCTATAAGTTTCACAGAACTTTCTGCTGGTTGTTTCCGCTACTCTTCAACTGCAATTTGTTTCAGCTGATGAATATTTCCAGGATTCCTTTAATCAATGGCAGATTTCAGCTGTTTCCAAACATTCTCGATTGGACTGACATTAGGATTTATTCTAGCCAGTTTAAAACAGTCCATTTTTTCCTTTTTAACCCTTCTTTTGTACTTTAGGATGTATGTTTTGAGTCACTGTCCTGCTGGAGGACTATGATCTTCGACTCAGACCTAGCTTTCTGACACTAGGTAGCACAGTTCTCTCCAAAATAACATACCTTGGTAGTCCTCCGACTTCATGATTAATTTAATACATTCGAGGACTCCAATTCCTGAGGCAGTAAAACAGCCACACAACATTCAAGAACCTCCACCATATCTAAGAGTAGGAAAGGTTCCAGGGGTGATCCGGGAAACTACAGACTGGTGAGCCTGACGTCAGTACCAAGAAAAATGTTAGAAACCATCATAAAGAACAAAATTACTGGACATGTAGATAGTCATGGCTTATTGGGAGACAGCCAACATGCTTTTAGATGAGGAAGCTCTTGTCTTACTAATCTGTTATGCTTTTTTTTGAAGGTGTGAATAAACAGGTAGACAAAGGTGAATCAGTTGATATAGTGTATCTGGACTTTCAGAAAGTCTTTGACAAGGTCCCTCATCAGAGACTTTTGGCAAAACTAAAATGTCATGGGATAGAAAGCAATGTACTATTGTAGATAAAGAACTGATTAAAAGACAGAAAGCAGAGAGTAGGGCTAAATGGCCAATTTTCCCAATGGAAAAAGGTGAATAGTGGAGAACCCCAGGGATCTTCATAAATGACCTGGAAATGGAAATAACGAGTGAGGTTATCAAATTTGCAGATGACAAAACTAAAGTTGTTAAAACCCATGAGGATTGTGGAAAATTGCAAGAGGATCTTCATAAATTGAAAGACTGGGCATCCAAATGGCAGATGAAATTTAATGTGGACAAGTGCAAAGTTATGCACCTAGGAAAGAACAACCCAAACTATGGTTACACGATGCAAGGTTCCACATTAGGAACCACCACCCAGGAAAAAGATTTAGGCGTTATCATGGATAACATGTTAAAACTCTCCACCCAGTGTGCAGCGGCGGCCAAGAGAGCAAATAGAATTCTAGGTATCATAAGGAAAGGAATGGAAAATAAAAAAAGGATATTATAATTCCTTTGTATCGTTCCATGGTGTCACCGCACCTTGAATATTGTGTGCAATTCTGGTCGACGTATCTTAAAAAGGATATAGCGTTATTAGAAAAGGTACAGAGAAGAGCCATCAAAATGGTAAAGGGGATGGAAGGATACCTCTATGAAGAGAGGCTAAAAAGGTTAGGGCTCTTCAGCCTTGAAAAGAGGTTGAGGGGAGATATGATAGAGGTCTATAAATTAATGAATGGAATGGAACGGGTAAAAGTAGATTGACTGTTTACGTCAACAGAATACAGAAAGACTAGGGGATATGCAATGAAGCTACAGGGAAACCTATTTAAGATTAATAAGAGAAAATATTTTTTCACTCAACGTGTAATCAAACTCTGGAATTTGTTATTGGAGGATGTAGTAAAAGCTATTAGTGTAGCTGGGTTTAAAAAAAAGGTTTGGACAAGTTCCTGGAGGAAAGGCCCATAAACGATTATTAAAAGGGACCAGGGATATCACTGCTTGACCTAATGCAAGCATTGTGGAACCTGTGTCTTTTGGGGAAACTGTTAGGTACTTGTGACCTGGCTTGGCCACTGTTGGAAAGAAGATACTGGGCTTAATGGACCTTGGTCTGACCCAGTATGGCATATCTTATGTTCTTAAGGGTGCTTTTTTCCTTATAAGTTTCATTTCTTCACCTGTAAATGTATCGTTGGTCTGCATTGCTAAAGAGCTCAAGCTTGGTTTCATCTGTCCACAGAACATTTTCCCAGAGGGATTGTGGATTCTCAAGGTGGGTTGGGCAAAGATCAGGTGTGCCTTTTTATGAGAAATGCAACACAACATCGGGATTTGAGTGCTAATAAAGATAAAGTCTCTTCAGAGACCTGGAAACATTTGGGGCTTGAAAAACGACATTGTGTTGCTTTTCCCAGAAAGGACCCAGTAGCGCCCGACTGTAGGACTTTAAAAGAAAATCAATGTCTGAAGTCCAGCATTCTGTGGGGCACATACGAGGCATGAAAATGTGAAGAAGCTTCTGAAGGCCAGTGCTTTCTGTGAGTTACAGTGCAGAAGATTGCCACAGCGTTTCTCAGGAAGGACTCAGCAGCGCTAGGCTGCAGGACATTTTAATATCAGTGTCTGGCGTCTTAGCATTCTGTGTGGCATGGAGAGGCATGTTAATTTGGAGAAACATCTGAAGTTCAGCATCCTGTGTCTATTACAGTGCAGAAGATCGCCATAAGCTAAGTATATCTGGGGGTTTGTCCTTTGCATTGTCCCTCTACTTTTATTTAGTCTGTGTGGTCTTATTATAAGAGAAAACGGAAGACTTGCCATGAGAAAGGTAATCCTTTCATGGCATGCATTTCAACAAAAAAAACCCCATATTTAAGATATTAGTTATTAATGTAGGTTAGAGTAAATAAGGATATTAGATAGTTTCTGTCTTAATTTTTGAATCAAGTCATAGCAATGTCCCAGTTTTTATACTATTTCCTCCTATTTCCTTTTTAATTAGTCTTGTTTTATTTGATTCTTTTGTGTGTCAAATATGTGTGCATATATAGTCCAAAGCTATTTCACTAGCCATTTATTTATTTATTTTTTTAGGAGATACTGGACATTAAGGAGCTGAACTGCAAGGATGCCAATAATGTTGACCACAACTGTATCAGCAGTGCTAAACGCCCTGAAATACAGAAATTTGAAAAGGTTTCTTGAGGAAAAACAATCACAGTTGCATTTTATGTACACCAATGCAACTAGGGTCTGTTGCAAGCAAAAAAGCCATTAATGAACTAACATCTTTGCCAAATATTGGCATATATTGCAAAGAACTCTTGAGAAATGTATTCTACTTACCTATTTCAGTCATAGATATCCCCGGTGCTAGTTGCCCACTGTTGAAAGAGTTATAGGTAAATAAGTTTGGTACAGACGTAAGGTCATAGACTGGCTCCTGCTTAATCTGTTTGACTCCAGTCATGTCTATTCCAGATTGATCAGGGGAGGGCTGGGCAGAATCCACACTGTAGTAACCCTCCGACTTGGGCAAGTCAATGATGTGCCCATTGGAGTAAGTGCCGCCGGTTTCAGTGTTCAGGTTGCTGAGACCATTGCTAATGCTGCTGCTGTACACCCTGACCAGGGCTTCGGCTTCACCGCTTTGCTGCTGCCGTTGTTCCTGCAGTCGCTGCTGGTGCTTCTGGACTTCAGCATACAGGCTGTCCCGCTGCTTTTTGGACATTCTTCCAAATTTCACAGCTATTGGGAAAGAAATAGAAAAACATTGTTCTTTGTTCTATTACTGCTCACTTACTACTGAGAAAAATGAAGGTATACTTTATAGTAATATGTTCTAAGAAAGAAGTATGGAAGTCAAACATATAATTAACTCATTTTAACTTGCCTGAAAAATAATGGTTTGACAACAAGCCCTGGCAGCAGATTTAACTAGCATGACTTTCGGGATATTTGTAATGAAGATGAGATATTTGAATACATTGAGAACTGAGATCTTTCCCCATACGCAGAAGAGGAATCATTTCTTTCCACTCCCAGTATATTCATCACGCTCTCATTCACATTCATTGTCGCGGCAGTTATTTGACACTGCCTTAAAAGGACACCACCAATTTAACCCAACTAGCTCCTTGAACAGTCCGACTGAGGTACAAAAGAATCACCTCGGCCAGAAAAGCCAGAAAGTCTCTTATCATAATTCCAATAATTGTTTGCTTTGTACTGATTAACTATATCTCACAGCATTCTTACTGTGGCTTCCCAGTGTTCAAGTTGACATCATGGCAATAGAATTGTACTTGCAACGTCAAAACTGCAATTTCTGAAAAGGAAAATGTTGTGACTCTAGTGCCTATTAAAGATGTTAGTCTGCAGGATAAGCCATAGTTGTCCATTTATCCACAGAACACAGAGAACAATCAACAGCAGTGTATGTTTGCTGTCGAGCCAATGCTGATTCCTGGCAATCCAACCCTTGGGGTTTATAGGCAAGGTGCGACCAGGAGATTGCCAGGCCTTTCTTCTGCAGAGTAAGTCTACAGCAGTCAGGGTTCCAAGCAATGTTCCCTCTAATTTTCTGTAGGCTGTGTGCGCATAAAATATCAGCTGTGTGCAGCTTTTGAAGGAAGGTTAAATTTTTGTGCGCCACATGACGACACTCGGAGTTATATACTTTAAAATTTGACTACACGTCAGAATACAGTATGTACACCACATTGATTTTAATCAAATTAAATGAAAATAGACGATTACTAAATGAAGCGGGAAATTTCTAGTAATTACAATCATAACTTTTAAATTTTAAGACATCTGTGTTGTTTTCTATCAGAATCAGAGCCGTAATTTTTGTGCGCTCTGTTGTAAAGTATGTGCACTCGCTTGGTGAGAGGTGTGCGCGCGCACACGCGCACAGCTTAGAGGGAACAGTGGTTCCTAGGTGGCTCCCTTCTAAGTAACTAGGAAGGCCCCACCCTGCTTAGCTTCAGAGATCAGCCAAGAGCAGGTTCATTCAACAGCATTACAAGCTTCCTTTTAACTATATGTTGTTGCGCCTCGACCCTGCTCTGGAGAGATCACCTTTAAGCTAAAAGTGTAATTCAGCATTCAGATCTATGCAGTGTTTCTTCTACTGCTGAATTCAGGTAGGGGTGTGAACATTTGGTTTATTAGCTTTACAAAATTTAGTGTGCACTAGAGTGATTTGATACAAACTAATCCACTTAGCTTGCCTTAATTCATCAGTTAGTGTGCTTTAAGTTAATAAAGTGCACACTAAAATTCTCTATGTAAATGAACATGTGAAACAAACCTAAAAAACACCAGAAAACTGGGAGAAATTTATGAGATAAAAAAAGAAAACTAAACAAATTTTTCTTTCCTGGGCACATCACTGTGTCAAGAACTTCCTGTCCCCAAAGATGACAGTGTTCAATAACAGATTGTTTCACAATCAATTTTTTCAATATGTCGAATAGAAATTTTGTGCAATTCCTCCCCTCCCCTTTTCATTATTCTATTTGGCCTTGGAAGGAAATGTTAGATTTGAACACTGTTGATTTCTTTGTTTAGATGTGTACAACTAGTGCCAGATCATCATGGCTTTTAGGACAAATATTTCCACTGGGAATCAGAATGAAGCCACTAATTTGGACCAGACAAGGTGTACAAAGCCACAGACTGGACTGTGAAAGTGGCGGGAAGGGAGAGAACGCCAAAGGTATTACAGAAAAGAAAGCAGGAAGGACCAATGCAAAGCACTGGAGAAACATTGACAATTTTCAAATGTTAACGCCGTTACATCTCTACCAATCCAAACCATGTTTGAACCACAGAGCTTTATAGTACAGGTCAGTAAGTCTGTGCTGATCCTCAGAGCTTTCTAGTCCAGAAAATGACTATGAATGGATCAACTGTTAGAGTGAACTGTGAGCCAAAAGGAAGAAATAAATGATTGTAATACAATCTAGAGGAAACGGTTTCATAGTCTTGATGTATCTTTTGGAGGATTATTTTCATGATTTTCAAAATTTCTTCACCAGTCCATCTTTGAAACCCCTCCTCTGATGTCATGGCATGCTCAGGTACCTCTGGAAAACTCTTAATGGCCTGAGGGGCATGAGGGTGCACACCTCCATGGAGGCTATCCACAGCATTATTTCTTTAATCCACCATTCAGGGTTATCTTCAATGCTTCGCCTCCTGTGCACACATTCAAAACGCTGTCAAAATGTGGTGCTTCTCTTTCTGTATCACCACCTACAGAATGCACTAACAAAATCCTCATCTACTCTCATGATCTCCCACTACCACAACCTATTACTTACATGTCTCATCAAATCACCTATATCCACTACAGCAGGCATATCCAACTTCGAACAGGTCATGATCTACTTTTTCCGGCCAGAAGTGCCAGTGATCTACCACCATGAAAATTAAGTTTCAAATTACATTTTAACCCAATAAAGTTGGAGGATTCCCCCACCCCATTTTTAATGAACCTTCCGTCATTTACTTGGATGTGATCAGCTGTTAAGCAAATTAAGCAAAAACAAAACAGAGACGAAGATCCAGTAAGAACTGCGAGGGGAAATGGAAAGTATATTTCTTCTTAAAGTTTTATTGAATAATAACTAACTATTTTAATAACTTTCTTTAACTTTTATTGAGTAATTTGTGTTAAATTTAGATCGAGTATTGATCCAGGCTGATCTTGCACAATCTTTAATATTTCGCTCTTGCTCATTAGTGAGACGTCTGAGCCTGCATTTCATCCACCAGCTTTTTGAAGTTGGGTGAAAATTGCGCGAGGGCCAATCTCAGGGAATCCTGGAGATTTTCATCTGTCATGTTGGAACGTTGTGGACTCTGTAATTTTCAGATGAGAAAACGCAGATTCACATAAATAAGTTGAACCGAAACAGGAGTGTACAGCTTCACTGCATCTTCTCAAGTTGGGAAATTAGTCTCTAGGCACTTGCTTCCAAAACGATTCCTGCTCAGCATGGGTCTTGAGAAAAATGTCACTTTTAAGGCTTAATATTTCATTTTCAAGAGATAGCTTGTTCAATGAGTAATTTTTACTGATAGCAGCTGCAGTTTCTTTAATGTCCACATCTACTTTGAATGGGTATGACAAGTACTCCACAACTATTCCAATTTTTTGGAAGTCACAGAATCAATTTTCGAATTCCTGGATAACAGAACAGATTTCTGTCACATACTTCTCGTTCTGAAAAACAAAATTTGGATATTGTCCCAGATGATCCTGCGTATTAGGAAAATAATCAAAAGTGTTGTTTGCAAGGTCAGTCATCATTAGCTCAAATTTGCTCTTGTAGGATGAAACTGTACTCATCTCGCCAATGCATTTGTTTTTACCTTGTAGTTCAAGGTTCATATCACTTAGTTCGCCTGTAAAGTCAGCAAGAAATGCCAGATCACATAACCACTCATCTTCCAACTCTGCTTGGTCATCTCCCCTCTCCATCAAAAAACGTATTATTTCATTCAGCAAATCACGAAATCTTTGCAGAAATTTGTGCTTACTTAGCCACCTTACATCTGTGTGCAAAATGATTTCCACTGTCCCTTCATCAAAATTAAGATTGAAAAGCCATCTTTGAAGTGATCTTCCACGAACTGAATTTATAAATTTTGAAAGTGATGTCCATGACAGTCTTTGTATTGAGTCTCTTGCTTGCCAAACCTTGCTGGTGAATGATGCAGTGGTAAGAAAGCATGATGACTTCCCAGATTTCCTATCTACAGAGTGCTATGAAACCGTTAACCTCACCTGTCATTGCTCTTTCTCCATCAGTATAAATTGTAAATAGCCTCCTAACCACTACTGTTTGCACTTGTATATAGTTTGTATACTGCAATTGTACATAGTTTCCCCAGTTACATCCCCAAGTCATCCATCCTGTTACAATGTAAGCCTAAGGCCGTTTGTCTGTGGCAATATTTTGTTACTTGTAAACCGCACTGATACTAAAAAGCACGGTATAGAAGAACCGTAAATAAATAAAATAAATCAGTAGTGAAGGAAACAAGTCTAAGCAATGGAAGATTACACTTTGTCACAAAAGAATGGAAAGAACTGAATATTTCCTGACTGGTAGTTCTCCCTTTTAAAGAAATCATTCCAAGTAGTTCTTTAAACACTGAAGTCTTCAAAAAACATCTGGATAAAGACTAGTAACTGGGCTATGTCTCATATCTGTAGATTCATCCAGATGGAGTGAGAAAGCAACACAATTTGAAACATCCTCCAACAATTGTTCAGTTGTGTCTCCACACATCTTTTCTATTCGCCGCACGACGGTGTTTCTTAACAGTTGTACATCTTGAATAGCAGCTATGATCTCTTTCTTATTTTTAAATCCTTCAAAAAGACTGTCAGCTGCTTCAAGAAAACAATCTTTTACAAATTCCCTTTCAGTGAAAGGTTTGCATTTCTTTGCGATCAGGTTGCTGACCTTGAAGGATGCTATGGTTGCACTGACCGAATGTGACCTTGGCTTCGCCATCAACTGTTGCTGAGTAGCCAATTTTGATTTAAGTTCTTTGAGCTTCAGTTTACGAATTTTACTTTTGGGTGGAAAATCAACATCAAATTTATTGCTATGCAGAGCCTTATAATGACATTCCAGATTACCCTTTTTGGGCAAGGATACTGGGTAGTTACAAATTAGACAACACTTGTTTTTCACCATGATGAAGTAGTAGTCCATTTCCCATTCATCATGAAAGTGGTAGGTTTTGCTCTTCTTTGGAACACTCATCTTCGTTATTGGGGTGGCTGGATGTAAGAAGGCCAAATCTGCTAAGTTAGTATAAACAATGGCTAAATCTGGTCCAAAACGGTCACTGTCCCAAAGTATTCATGATCAACAGGAACTGAAGACCTCTGGATGATGTACAATACAAGGACTGGAGATGCCAAAACCACATATGCAGTTCTAAAAGTAAAAATAAGAATTCATCATACTGGCGCCAACAACACTGGTCAACAAATTTTTACAAAAGTCATGTTACTGAAATAAAAATAGTCATTTCTTATCAATTTGTATATGCTGAACACGAATATGACAGTGAAATTGCAAAGTTGGCTCTAGTTTTTTTGTAATCTACAAGAATTAATGTTTACATGACGAAATGCATGTCACTAGTAAATATAATAGGCCTTCGGTTAATACCTGTAAAAAAACAAGTCAGACTACTTCTTAGATTTTTTCGCCTGTCTCTTGTACAGCTGTTCGGGAGCTTCTCTGGGAAGTGTCCAGCAGTAGTCAGCCAGCATTGTAGTGGACCATTTTTCCTGGTATCTTTGCGCCATCATTGCGATATCCTGGTGAAAACGTTCCTCCTGTTCATCACTAACCATACCACAGTTGTCAGGAAAGAAATCGAGGAAATGGATCTTTAGAGACATATTGCAGCCAAGTTTCTGATACTGCATCAGCATGTCTTCTACTAGTTCCTTGTAGTTTTCTGCCCTAACATTCCCGAGAAAGTTTGTTGACACTAGGTGAAAAGCATTCCATGCTTGTTTCGCATCACCCTGCAGCAAGTTTTTGAACCGGTCATCTTTGAAGAGCTCTCGAATCCGAGGACCCACAAAAACTCCTTCTTTAATCTTTGCTTCACTGAGTCAAGGGAATTTTTCATGTAGGTATTGGAAAGCTGGTGAAGTGCGGTCCATGGTTTTCACAAAGTTTTTCATCAAATCTAGTTTGATGTGAAGGGGTGGTAGCAGGATTTTGTGAGCCTCAACCAGAGCTGGGTGCTGGATATTCTTCTCTCCAACTGTTACATTTTGTCTGCAATTCCATTCCTTCTGCAAGTAGTGTCAATCCCTTGCTCGGCTATCCCACTCACATAAACACATGTATTTTATATATCCCTGCTGCAGTTCCATTAAAAGGGCAACTACCTTCAAGTCACCACAGAGGTGCCGGCTGTATTTGTTATAGTTAATGGAAGTCAGTAGATGCTTTAAGTTATCGTATGTCTCTTTCATGTGGATGGCATGCGCTACTGGAATAGATGGAAGACGGTTTCCATTGTTCAAAAGCACAACCTTCAGACTCGGTTTCGAAGAGTCTATAAATAGTCTCCAGTCTTGTGGGTCATGAGTGATTTTTAAAGCATTCATGAGGCTTTCAATATCGGAACAGAATACCAGATTACTTTCCTTTCCGACTGTGTATAGTACACTGCTGACATCAGTAGTCCAGGAAGACAGTCTAGAGCAGTGATGGCTAACCTTTTTGAGCCCGAGTGCCCAAACTGCCGCACAAAACCAAAGAATTTCCTCAAAGTGCCAGCACGTCAATTAAAGCTCCATTTGCATAAGGTGCTTCATTTGCATAAATATTTGCATAATGTTACCATACACTAACTTTTAGTAAACATGCCTCTTAATGAGTATATGGATAAAGAAAGACTAAAAGGTTTCTACATTACTATAATCCAGTACCAACCGCCAGGCACATTAGGAACTACTACAAACGCTGCCCATTTAGAACCCATAGCAAACCCGCCGTATCCTAACAGCACTACCAGGACTCACAAAGCACCATACTCTACCTATCAAAAGGCAACACTGCAAATATTAAACCAATACATCTCAGAGAACAACAATACATGACCTACTGGGGAAAGAACAAGTGGCAATGTCAAATAGGAATTATATAAACAGAATACCTCAGCTCAGTTACACATGCAGAACAGACCATTACCAAACAAGGAATCACAATTTAGAAACAGGAAGACAATAATTAAACTGGGAACCCCAAAAGCCAAACTTGGAATATACAACAACACTGTAGAAATAAAACTATATATTAATTTCCTCTTGTACTAAACAAAGCGCAAAAATTAATGATGCACATTTCCCAGAGCTGACATATTCCAATTAATAAATTCAAAATAAAGAGATATTTTTCTACCTTTTGTGCATTTTTTTTCAGTTGCAATTGTTCCAGCCACTTTCTTCTGGTTTCTTCGTGTCTTCTGCTAACTCTCCATCTGCTGTCCATTTGTCCTTTCTTCTGTCTTCTTGGGTTTTTTTTCCATTCTCTCTCTACATCTGCTTTAACATACTAATCTTTCTCCTTTTGCTCTTTCCTCATTCCTATTTCATCTACTCAAAATTTACCCCTCCATCCTCAATCCCCACTTACTCTCCCAATACCCGGCCAATTGTAGATTTTTTATCCCTCCCACACAAAATATTTTTCCCCTCTCCATTTTACTCTCCCAGCCCCATCCCATTCTAATCCTCCCCCAACACCAGCTCCCTTCTAGTTCCAGCCTCACCCAGCATCCATTCCCTTCTAGTCCCTGCATCAGCCCATTTCCAGTCCTAGCAGCCCCCCAACCCATTTCCAGTCCTAGCAACCCCCCAACCCAATACCAGTCCTATCCCCCCCTCATCAACCCACTTCCAGTCCTAACCCCCCATCACCCCATTTTCAGTTTAAGCCCCCCCCTATAACCCATTACCAGTCCTAACCCCCCATCAGCCCACTTCCAGTCCTAACCCCCCATCAGCCCACTTCCAGTCAGCCCCCCATAGCCCATTGCCAGTCCTAACCCCCCCCCATCAGCCCACAGTCCATTACCAGTCCTAACCCCATCAGCCCACCTCAAGTCCTAACCCCTCCCCATCAGCCCATTTCTTGTCCCAGCCCCCCATAGCCCATTATCAGTCCTAAACCCCCCCATAGCCCATTACCAGTCCTAACCCCACCAGACCCCCTCCAGTGTTAACCCCCCATCAGCCCATTTCCAGTCCTAACCCCACCCAACAGCCCACCTCAAGTCCTAACCCCTCCCCATCAGCAGTCCTAACCCCCCCTAGCCCATTAGCAGTCCTAACCCCCCCCCTCTCTAGCCCATTAGCAGTCCTAACCCCCCCCCCATAGCCCATTACCAGTCCTAACCCCCATCCCCCCATTTCCAGACAGCCCCCAGCAGCCCACAGCCCATTAGCAGTCCAAACCCCCCTTAGCCCTTTTTCAGTCCTAACCCCCCCCGCCCAGTAGCATTCATAACCCCCCCCCCTAGCCCATTTGCATTCCTAACCCACCCCCCATGGCAAATTTAAAAAAAAAAAAAAGCAGCTGGCTCTGGCTTCTGCCGCGGCAGCGGCAGAATGCAATGTCCCGTGGGGCCCCCTCCGCCCGCTAAGCCCCTCTGCAAGGGCTTTCAGATTCGCGAGGGAGAGCGTCTCCCTCGCGTCTCTGTTAAGCCCGCAGGGGCTAATGGGAAATTTCCCATCAGTCCCACGCGTCGAAATTGGCTGAGGGGAAATTTCCCATTCGCCCCTGCGGGCTTAACAGAGACGCGAGGGAGACGCTGTCTCCCTCGCGAATCTGAAAGCCCTTGCAGAGGGGCTTAGCGGGCGGAGGGGGCCCCGCGGGACACTGCATGCTGCCGCGTCCGCGGCAGCAGCCAGAGCCCGCTTTTTCTTTTTCTGCGGACCTTCACGCGTGCCAGCTGCAAGGCCTTCGCGTGCCACAGCTGGCACGTGTGCCATAGGTTCGCCATCGCTGGTCTAGAGGGTCAGATATTTAAGCATAGCCTGTTCCAAGGGCTCAAAGGGCTCTGAAATCAAGATCCACAGCACCAGATCAAGATCCCATGAGTGAAGGGCTGAACACAGGGGAGGATGCAGGTGTCACATCCTCTGAAAGGAAAATGGGATACAGGCAATGGAGTTCCCCATTACTGGTTCTCTGCAACCTGAACCTTCAGGGAACTAAGGGCAAGATCTTTGTCCAAACCATCCTGAAGAAAGGAAAGCAAGAATGGCAAGACCACTGTATTAGATCTAACCTGATGCTCACAGAACCAATGCTCGAAAAGACATCAGATGGGCAGTAGGCCAGGTTGGTAGAGCCTCTCTTCACCTTGATGAGCATGGCAGGGGAACAGCCTTTACACACTAAACGACACCTCTCAAGATCCAAGTCATAAGCAAGGAGGGAGCAGAGTTGTCTATAAGGACTGGCCCTTGACATAACAACTCCCGGGCTGGAAGTAGTCAGAGGAGGTTCCAGTAGGAGCCACATCAGGTCCCCAAACCACGGCCTACATGGCCAAGCCGGCACCACCAGGATAACCCAGCCTGGATGTCGGTCAATGCGTCAAAGCACACGCCCCACAAGCAGCCACAAAGGAAACACATACAGCAGGTACTGCTTTGGTCAGGACTGAACTAGGGTAACTGATACCCTCGGACCCTGCCTTGCTGTGGCAACTGAAGAATCTACATGCTTTGGCATTGATCCAGGTCACCATCAGATCCATCTCGGGATGTCCTAGAGGCACAGAATCTGCTGAAATGCTGCCTGATTCAGTTCCCACGTCCTTAGATTGAAAGAGTGGCGACTGAATAAGTCCATCTCCATTTGGTTGACTCTGGTGATGTTCTGCGCTGAAAGAGCTAGGAGATTCCTATCCACTCAGGAGGGTCATCACCAGGGCCACTCTGACATTATTCACGGCCCATTGCTGATTGATATGCACCACTATTGTGGCATCGTCTGAGTACACCCAGACCGCTCTGCCCTTGACTAAAGATCTGGACGTGTAAAAGTGCCAGACGAATGAAATTTGTTTTGAAATGGTTGATGAGCTACCTTACAGCATTGTATGCCTGGAACTACCTGAGTTGGTACATTTAAATCTGTTTCAAAAACTCATCTCTTTCAGAAGGCATTTGATCTATCATTGTAGATGACCACTATGGACTGTCCTATACAGTCTTGTAGTCTCTTGTTCTATTCTTCTCTTTTTTTCCTCCTCTGTATGATTGTGTTTCTATTAGTCTAACAAAATTATGGGGTTCCTTTCAAATTTTTTCATTTTTATACTTTTATGTAAACTGCTCTCTTTTGAATTCGAAGGGCAGTATATTAAATTTTAATAAAGTATAACGATGTCTGGCTTCATCTTTGACTCTATTCAAATTCAAGTTAAAAAATCATGTCTTTGAGGCTGCTTTTGGGTCCTGATCTGCTTAGTCTCCTGTTCACCATCTATGTGTTTCCTTTCCATTCCCCTTGATATATTTACTTCAAAGTTGTTGTGTTGTCTGTAAGCTCTGATGAGTAGGGACTGTACCTTACGTGTCTCTGTACAGTGCTGCATGTACCTTGTAATGCCATACACATGATTAATAGTAGTAGCAGTCATCTAAGTTTGTTCCTGATGCAATGAAGGGTTAAGTGACTTGCCTAAGATCACAAGGAGCAGAACTGGGATTTGAACATTAGCTTCTCTGGTTCACAGACTGTTGCACTAACCGTTAGGCTATTCCTGTTCATCATGAGTGTTTGAATATTTTTATGATTGTTTTTTCATGTTGAAAATGTAGAACATTTTTCATTTTATTTAATTTATTAATTTGTTATAGTGTCTAGATCCAGGGCTTAATTTGTAGAAAAAAAAAGGAAGTGGAACTGTAGGGAGGGTCAGGGGTGACCTACTAGGGCAGGGCCAGGGCCAGAAATGACCTGTGTAGGCGGGGCTAGAGCTGGAAGTGCCCTCATTGCTAGACACACAATATTTCATTTCAGGATAAAAATGAACTAGTATGTACACATATATTTGTAAAATTAATGTTTTAAAAAATATTTATTAAATATATCATCAAAATTCACAATGCTTCATTCCTAATCTCAGACTAATAAATACAGTTCTCCACCATGGCATAATTCCACCATTTCCTCTCTCCTTAATTCCCCTTCCTGGCACGATTTCACCATTTCCCTTCCTGGCACGATTTCACCATTTCCCTTCCTGGCACGATTTCACCATTTCCCTTTTCTCTGCATCCTTCCCTGGCACATTAGTACAATTTCATCATTTTCCCTTTATCTGCCTCCCTCCCTGGCATAATTTTACATTTCTCCTGTTCCCCCTCCCCCCGGAATGATTATGTTCTCTTTATTTTCTCCCTATCACCCAGCAGAATTACTTTATTTCTACTTCCTCCTCTCTTTATGCTCCACCCTGCCCACAAATCATTGTTCCTCCTACCTGCATCTCTCCTACTGTGGGCCAAAGAAGTTATTTGGATAAGGATTAGCTCCCCTGTTCCTGAGTGTCAGCAGGCTTGAGGCACGGTAGCAGGACCCTGTTCTCTACCAAGCCGTGCTAAACACAGCAAACGTGCCTGGTATCTACTGCACCTGGCCATGGTCTAGAGTTATGAATGAGTGAGAAGCACTAGACAACAGGAGTGTGCAGACAAAAAAGTTTTGTTTTAATACATTTTTATTCTGTTTCTTGTTTTGTATTTTATAAATGTTCATTTCAGTGCAATTTTGCTAATTAAGATGTGGCTGTGGCTCCTGTTATGACTGTGGCTTCCGCCCAAAAAAAACATAGCTGAAAGGTTGCTGGTTTCAGTCAAGTAAAAAAACAAAACAAAAAAACCCTTAGTTTTTCGCTCATTTTTATTAACAGTTGTGCTGTTGTGTCCGCCCCCCCCCCCCCCACCATGAAGATAATGGGAAAGGTGAACAGCATGCTTTGGAATGATGCATCTTTGAAGAACAGGTAAAAGTTACCCAGATGCCTTTAAGAAAAGAGCAGACAGATTTGAAAGATTCCAAATTAACCCTGTCAACTAATAAACAGATTGTTAATATGAACGAAATACAACCTTTGAAATGCCTATATGCAAATGTTAAAAGTAAAATAAAATAAGATAGGAGAGTTACAATATATAGCATTGAAAGAAAGGATAGATTTAATTGGCTTCTCAGAGACCTGGTGGAAGAAGGATAACCAATGGGACACTGTGATACGGTATCTGGGTACAACTTATATCGTAAAGATAGGGCAGATAAAATTGGCAGAGGAGTTGTATTATATGTTAGAGAGGGCATTGAGTCAAATAGGATAAAAGTGTTGCAGGTAACAAAATACACTACAGAATCTCTATGGATAGAAATTCCATGTTAAAGAGGGAAGGCAATGAAAGTGGGGGTGTGTACTACCATTCACCTGGCCAGACTGAACAGATGGATGACAATGTTAAAAAAAAAATTAAGGAAGCTAATAAAGTTACAACACAGTAATAGGCAATTTCAATTACTCTGATATTGACTGGGCAAATGTCACATCAGGACATGCTAGGGAGAGAAGCAAATGCTTCATGGAGCAGCTGGTTTATGAATTGACACATGGGCAAACTATTTTAGACCTAGTCCTTAGAAGAGCAAGCCCTGTCTAGATTAATGAAAAGACTTCTACTCTAATGCATTTTCAATTGTATTTGTGAGACAGCATAATGTGAAAAATGTTCAAGAATGTGAAAGCTTTGACAAAGCACTGCACGAACTCAGATACTGCCTGCTAACCTTAGCCAACCAATGCTGCAATTTGATTTAGCTGGTCAACCGTCTGCCCCATTTTCCCCCCACTATACCTCTTTTAAAAGCAGTTACATATAGCGAACTAGCAAAAACAGGCGGCTACCATTTAGCCTCTGTTTATCCAGTCAGATCGATCTGCTTTGTATTTAGGCAACTAGATCCTTCTAAACATCTTTGTCTTTGAATGTGGTTTAAGTAGTCAAGACATTAAGAAGAAATAGCTTAGATAAGAAGGATAAGCAAGAAAAAACTAAACAAGGCAGGAACAGAACCAATGTAGACAGAACCATCCATGCTCTAAGGCTTGCTGAGCTAATATATTTCCTCTGTTTATAGCTTACATACTAGCGCAACATATTCTTTTCCCTGTCTAGAAAGTTTTCACAGATTTTTACAGGCAGCACAAAGGGGCAGATTCCAATGGATTTAATGAAGGTGGGAGCTTCTGTCCTTACCATCTCTAGACATTCCTAAAGCGAGACATTTCTGCAACCGGCAATGCTGGCAACGGTTTCTGTTCGTTCTGTCAATTAAACAGTTTCTCTGCCGCGGGCAGGAGTAGGAGGCATTATTCTGCTGACTCCTCCTAAAGAATCCCTAAGAAAGGGAGAAAGCAAGATTGACAGAAAGAAAATTAGAGTCATACAGAACAACCCTCATACTCACATTCTTGAGGGTTTTCCTTAGGATCAGATCTTATTGATTCTTGATTTTATAGAATGATATGAGTTTTCGTAGCAAGAGGTCGGCAGACAATTACCTTACACGTTTATAAACGATTTTCTCAAGCAAGGGCAGCGTTAGGGAGAGAAGGTAAATCATTATGTTTCCGCCTAGTACCTCCCTAAAGCCAAAGCTAAAAGGTTTCTTCAGACTTCAGTATCTTTGCACAGGCTGTTGTAAACGGCGCTGACAAAATTATAGCATATAGATAGGATTAAACATCTAGGTCTCCACTAACTAAAATGTGGCAAGGTTTTTCAGTAACTGCTCAAACTCTCCCAATTGTTGGGGCATTCTCAGCATTTCTGGGAGGGCTGGCCATGCAGGTAAACCAAAGAAAAACATGCAACCAAGCATTAACCACATAGCAAATAGTGTGATGCAGTCACTACACCACTTGTGGTAATGTTAACTGCTCTGCATTATCTGCTGGTTGAGTTAATGTGTGATAAATGTAGGCCGCAGTCCTTAACACAAAATGGCGTTTTCTACATTAGCTGTTTAATGCAGAAATGAGTATGTGCTAAGGTAACTGTTAGCACACACTTGTACTATTAATGTGTGGTAATTTCTGCGTTAAATAGCTAACATATAAGTAAATAGGCTCCTAATATTCTCTAATGCTTAGTCTAGTTAACTGTTTATCTAAGCTGATGATTCTCTCTTCAAGGCTTTTCTTGTAGTTATAATCATCGATATACCATGAAAGAAGCTCCTGAGGTCCCTCTTTCACCATTTCTGTGCCATGTACAAACTAAATGCCATGCATCCTCTCATTTTCCTTGAGTTCTCCATACTTCAGTAATATACATTTTCTCTGATTGCATATTTTATTATGTGGTGATGCATCTTCCATAAGTCACCACAGAACCAAAGCATCCAACGCAGCTACTTTTTACACCAAAAGGTCAACATGCCCCACACAGAAGACAGAACAAATGTGAATTTTCCTTCCGATCCTTACTACCCAAACTATTGCTACTAGTTGGAACCTCAGTTTTAACAGCTTCTTACTCTACCCTCCAAACCATAGTGTAGCAGTTTTTCCAGAGTCAGTGTTTGATGTACAGACACTGCTTGGATGTTCCTATGCAAGCAGCAGCATCATCCACTATCCATTCTAAATTACTTCAATGAATGTTTGAAAATACCCAACATTTTCCAGAATAGGGGAGGTTCTTGCTGCCAAGTCATATATTGACCACTCCCAGACAGAATGCTGTCTTTGGCAGCCAGCCACTCTACTGTGCACACATAACAGGACTCTGCCCTCAGGGACAATTGAGATGTGGCTATTTTTAAAGCCTCTCATGCTATCCAGAGGGAGCTGTAGGCCAAAAGCAAGAAGAAAGCAGAGGGGATTTTGACTGTACAAACCCTGCCAACAATCCCACTGGCTCAGAGGGAAGGAAGCTATGCTTGCCCGGGAATGAGAGAGGTGAAGGAGAGAGGATTCCAAGAACTACATCTAAGGGCAACTGACCATCAATTTCAGAGCCAAAGTGCCTGCAGAAGAGTACTATGAATCTGCATCTACAGAAGCTCAAGAAACAAGAAGAATCCTGAAGCTCATCAATACCCAGAGACAAAGCCTTGTGTGAGATCCAGGACAGTCTCAGGAAAACTATGCCTGCATCACCTTCAGCGCCAGGTACACTCGGGAAAACTATTCATTTAGGTAAAAGGGTTCCCACGCAGGGAAACATAAGAACATGAGAGATACAACAAGTGTGAGAGTGGCAAGAGTTGGATTTTATCTCCAGCCTAAGAGAAAGAGTACTTAAACCCTTACTTGGTGATAAAACAGGATTGAGAGGAAGAAATAAGCTTTACATTCTGATAATTATTTTGGAGTAAGGAAGTGGAGTTGACTACTTATAAAATAATCATATTTTTCTGTCTTTGTCAGTTATTGCTATTCTTATTGCTCAGTTACCCTGAAGTTTAAATAAACCCTTGATTCAGAACACAAATTTTGGAATGGACTCAGTTATTTGAACAGGAAATAAGTATGAATGGGGTTAAGTGCCAAGGGCTTCCCCATGTATGTTGGCCCCCATTCAATAAACCTGATAACTACTTCCAAGTGTAGAGATTGATATTATCAACCTATTTCTCTCCACTGCAACTTTCCCTGCAGCCTTCAAACATGCTGTGGTCAGACCTCTCCTCAAGAAACTTTCACTTGACCCTAATTGTCCTATTGACTCATCTCCCTTTTTCCCTTCATTTCCAAAATTCTTGAAAGTGCAGTTATCCGTCATTGCCTTGAATTTCCTCTTCTCTCAAGCCCTCCTAGATCCATTTTAATCTGGCTTTCGTCCCTTCCATTCTACTGAAACGGCTCTTGCCAAAGTTTCCAGTGACTTGTTCCTGGCCGAATCCAACGGCCTTTACTCAGTACTCATTCTTCTTGACTTCTTGACATTTCTGCTGCCTTTGACACTGTTGACCACCAACTTCTCCTTGACACACTGTTCTCACTTGGTTTTAGGGGCTCTGTACTGTCCTGGTTCTCTTATCTCTCACATTGCTCCTTCAATGTTTGCTCTGGTGGTTCCCCCTCTACTGCTGTCCCACTCTTAGATGGTGTACCCCAAGGGTCTGTTCTGGGCCCTCTCCTTTTCTCCCTCTATACCCAGTCCCTTGGTGCTCTCTTCTCCTCCCATGGCTTTCAGTATAATTTTTATTCTGATGACTCAAATCTATCTATTTACATCTGATATTTCTCTGACAATCCAGGATCGTATCTCTGCCTGCCTATCTGACATTGCTGCCTGGATATCTCACTGGCCAAAACTGCACTTCTTATTTTTCCCCAAAACCCTCCTCCCCCCATCATCCTTTATCTCTTTTGATAACACTCTTATATTTCCTATTGCCTCAGCCCACAACCTTGGGGTCATCTTTTGACTCCTCCCTCTCCTCTACACATATCCAGCAGATAGGTAAAACCTGTCGCTTCTTTCTCTATAACAACAAAATTTGCCCTTTCCTTTCTAAACACACTACTAAAGCACTTATCCACTCTTTGGGCACCTCCCATCGTGACTATCGTAACCTCCTCTTTGCTGGTCTCCCTCTGTCATCTCTCTCCCCTTCAATCTGTTCAGAGCGCTCCTACTCGGCTAATCTTCTGCCACCCCCGATATACTCATTTAACCCCTCCTCTTATATCACTTCATTGGCTCCCCTTCTGTTTCTGTATCAAATTCAAACTTCCCCTTCTGACCTATAAATGCATTCATTCTGTTGCTCCTCACTACCTTTCCTCTCTTCTCTCTCCCTATACCCATCCTCGTGAATTCCACTCTTCCTCTAGCTTATTTCTCTCTGCCCTTTTCTTCCACTGCCAACTCCAAAATTCGATCCTTTCACCCTTGTTGCTCCTTATGCCTGGAACAAACTATTTGAATCTGTACGTCAGGTTTCATCTCTCCCCTTTTTCAAATCCATGCTAAAGGCTTATCTCTTTGAGACTGCCTTTGGATCCTGATCCCTTGTTCTCCTTACCCTTTCCCTATTTGTACTATTGTTCTCAACTTTTGTACTGTCTGTCTTGATTAGATTGTAGCTTTAATGAGCAGGGCCATCTCTTATATGTATCTGTACAGCGCTGTGTATGCCTTATAGCGCTATATAAATGATGAATAGTAGTAGCAGTAGTAGGAAAAGGTATTCTCCCTGGTCTGCCAAGCAGCTAGTGGATAGCTGCTAGGACCACGCAGAAAAGGTACTATGCCTCTTCTTTGGGACTGTTTCTGCTTCCCAAGGCCAACTCAACCATTAGGCATGACTAAATGATTATCTACAGTGACAGTTTTTGAGGGGAAGCAAGGAACAGCAGCTATCAAAGCAAACCAATATATCCTGACAGCCACAAAAACTCAAAGAGCCATCAGCACTTTCTTTTACCTGCAGGATTGTTGTGGGTGTGGTGGTGATGGGATGACGACTGCTGAGTTTTATTCTTGGGTAGAGTGTTGTGTAAGGCTGAAGATTCACCTATAGTGTCCATTATCCTTGCATCAGCCCTGCTATTTCCCCATTCCCTGCGGCACTATTCACAGTACTCATGTATTTGAGGCCAGGGGCCGTACCATGTCTGCAGAGTGCAGCTGAGATGCACTACCACCTGCCTGCCCTGAGCTCTGGCAGCTCATCAGGTAGGTGTCACCGTTGTATGTTATACTTCCTGTTCTCAGCTTGAAACCTCAAAGATTACATGTTGGGTGGGAAAGCCAGACATAGTAACATAGCATATGATGGCAGATAAAAACCAGTATGGTCCATCTAGTCTGCCCAGCAAGGCAACAATATTAAGTGCACCTGCCGTTCTGCGTAGGGCACCCCCCTTCCCATGCCTTTGTTTTGGGTGTACCCATCGCCCCGTGCAGGTCACCACTATTTGTCAAGATATGTTCCAGCAGACCCGAACAAAGGAACATACATACTAATCCACTGCATTCTGGCTTGCCTATCTGAAATTGTTCTAATACTCCATGAATAAGCATTCAGCTTGGTGGGCTAAGTCAAGAGCTTTACCAAGAGTAAGGAGAGGAGCTGGAATTCGGCAGTTGAGCAGGTGGGAGTCAAACTAGGCAATGCAGAGTTTGAGAGGCAATATAGACCTTGCCCCCCCTTCCCCCAAAGAACCCCACCCCCCACACAAAAGAAACAAACTCCACTCCTGTTGCCTCGTCTGCTGCTGAAGTGCTACCTCTTTGGATTCATACAGCCTAGTGCTACCACTAAGCAGACTGCTACTATCTCCTGTGAAATATGATGACAGAACAATATTTCTGTGAACAAGGGAAATGTTACCCTCCATTCTCTCTCAGGTCAATGCATGACCACAGCCCCTCTACCAATGGAAAGCCAAAGAGGGATATTATCAATTTAGAGCATCACATGCTGCTGCCACCACCACCTCCCCTCCCTTTCCCCCATCTCTCCAATGAAATCTATGAAGGGGGAAAGAATCTAAGAATCTAGATCTTATACGAAAAGAACCATAAAATGGATTATTTATTTTATAAAATGATTTATTTTTATGTTTTACTGATTTCTGGTATGTTTTTATTTTTATCCCAACCAGAAATAGGGAGAGAAACCTTTGTAGCCAGCCCAAACATACAACCAGGGAACAAAATGAAGATCAACCATAGCCTCAAAACTAAGTTCAACTACAATTTATTGCTGACCTGACTCGGCTGTGCATCGGCAAACATGCCTGTGTCAGAGGTCTATAAAAATATACAAACAGATGTATATAAACATATAAAATCAAGATAAATAAAAAAAAATACACACACACACACCACAAACAGAAAACCATCCTGACTACAAATACAATAATACACAAGTGTGATATAATGACAAAACATTAATTAAAAAAATTATCAGAAAGCATGTAGATCATGTGCACATACAGCCAATATAAAACAAAGCTATGTACCTAAATATGCAGAGAAAACAACATTGAAAAACACTGCATGACTGTGAAAATGTCAACAGCTTGCTTAACAAAAATACAAGTTGGTTAAAATACCTAAAAAGCAAAAATATACTTAAAAACAATAGCCTGAAATAAAATATAGTATCATGAAAACTAATACAAAAATGAACTTAACAGAAATGAACTGGGTAGGGGCTTTACCAAAAAAGATCTTTTCTCTTAGGAAAAATCAAACAAAAAAAAGAGGACGGGGAGACTAAAGGGGGAGGGGAGAATAAAGGGGGAGGGGAGAATGAAGGGGGAAGAGGAAGGGGAGGAAGGAAAGAAGGAAAACGAGGGAAAATGTGAAGAAAAGTAAAAGAAAAGTAAAATGAAGGGATGGGAAAAGGGCGGGTGCGTTGTGTTGTCGGGACTTAGAGTCAGGGTCTGGTGGATCCATAGTCAGACTGAGTGCTGCTTGATATGCCAACCTGTTCCTGCAGTAGTTAGAGGACACCTTTGTGTTGGATAACCAGTCTGCATAACCTCCTAGTCTCCACATGCTGGAAATTCGGCTGCTTAGTCAACTTCTCTTTCCTTGCTCTGTCCACATGTGGAGCATCTGCGGTTCCAGCACATACACATGTACTTTACATTGCGCCTGCATGTCTCCGCCCCTATTTCCTTACATCACACATGTGATTTGCAGCCTTGCGGCCTATATCCAACTCCCTGGACATTCGCCTAGCAATTTAGGATGACATCTGCATGTTCCAGGCCCAATTCTGAAATCAGTTCCACTGGCAAGACGTCCCTATTTGCACATCACTGCCAAGCCATCCTGTCTAAAATACGCTTCAAGTCATCTAAATACAATAATCCAAAATAATATTACCAATCAAATACCCCCCTAACTCCCCTCCCTCTCTATAAAATTGCATTTCTCTTAGTCCCTGACCCATCAATTCAAAGACTAGGACTCTACATCATAGCTGACCACTTAAATATGCCATCCTCAAATCCTAAATCTTAAGTCACACTTTTTGGGTGGAAGCTGAGACCTTGATGTGTGGGCAAGAGTAACAGGTTAGATCACATGGCCAAGATGGCCTTTTCCTGAAGTCATCTACAATGTTATTCGGCTACTGTATTTTACACCCAGTTTTAACACTGGCCAGCATAACAGTTCCCTTAAGATAAGTATTTAAAAAAAGACTGCAATTTTGCCTTCAGGCATAACAGATTTTTCTCTTGCTCCTCAGACAGATCTCTTATACATTCATCCAGGAGCAAACTATCTAGAGCTTCTATTCTATGGTACAGGCTCTTTCAAGAACAGGATTTTAAACAGTCTGAGCTGTTTCTTGTCATTTTTATACTATTTCCAGACCCCATTCCAGTGACATCAGACAGTGTAAACAAGAAAAGGGTTGCACTGCTTGGCTGTCAGTTTTCCATGGGAGAAATTTTTTTTAAAAAGGGTCATGTTTTTCCCCATAGGAAATAAAGCGTAGTTACTCACCTGTAACAGGTGTTCTCCAGGGACAGCAGGAATCTGTCCTCGCATATGGGTGATGTCGACACCGATGGAGCCCTGCGCGGAGCATCTACCCAGCTTTCAAAGAAAGCCTTTGGGAGATGCCATTTCCCGTCCAAGGGTGCCATCTTGCTCAGTCAGGTGCCATAGCTAGAGCCCAACCAAGAAGATGGCCAAAACAAATAGCAACTCTAAGGGGAGGAGGGTGGGTTGTGAAGACTGATTCCTGCTGTCCCTGGAGAACACCTGTTACAGGTGAGTAACTACGCTTTCTCCAGTAACATGCAGGAAGTCAGTCCTCACATATGGCACTCTCTAGCTCCAGGCTACCGAGGACCAGTATAAAAAACAGGTGCATGACCCAGCTGTGGGCAGCTGCAAGCGAATCCGGATGGCAGACTCAAGGGACCCAGTGTCCAGGGAGAACCATGGCTCTGGTAGCTTGAACAATAAGGGTGTAGGGCAGGAGTTGCCTAAATCCCGAAGAGGATATGGAGTACGGCTTGGCCGAAGGCACTATCCCATTGGGACTCCTTCTCCAGGCATAAGTGGGTTGTAAAAGTGTGGAGAGAGGACCAGGTGGTGGCCCGACAGATGTCTGTCATGGGCACAGCGCGGAGACTGGTGGCTGAGGTTGCCATTGCCCACAGTGCGCCATGACTTGACACGCCAGTGGAATACCAGCTTGACTGTGAGCAAAGGCAATGCAGTCCACCACCCATATGGATATGGTCCGCTTGGTGACAGCCAGCCAAAGCCAGCTGGAGTCAAAGGAGACAAAAAGCTGTGAGGCTTTACGGTGGCTCTGGATCCACTGCAAATAGAAAGACAGGGCTCACTTGCAGTCTGGGATATGGAGGATGGTCGATGCAGAGTCGGCGTGGGACCTTGGAAAGAAGGTGGGCAGCACTATCTCCTGATTCAGGTGGAAGTCTGAGACCACCTTTGGGAAAAACGTCAGGTGAATGTAAAGCACAACCCTGTTCTTGTAGAATCTGATGTAGGGTGGCTCCACCACCAAGGCCTGAAGCTCACTGACTCTGCGGGCAGAGGTGAGAGCAATCAGAAAAGCCACTTTCCAGGAGAGGTAGTGCAAGGAGTAGGTGCCCAAGGGCTCGAAGGGCAGCTTAGTAAGCTGCGCCAGGACCACATTGAGGTCCCTTTCTGCTGGGGGTGGACGGATGGGAGATTTGGAGAGCAATAAGCCCCGCATGAATCTGTTGATGAGGGGCTGCACCGACAGACGCTTGCCCTCCACAGGATGATGGTTAGCGGAGAGCGCACTCAGATGCACCCAGAGTTGGACTTAATTCCAGACCGTGAGAGAAGGAGGAGATATTGAAGGATTAAACACACCGGACAAGAAAATGGGTCCAAATGGTGCTCTGTGCACCACACAGAGAACCGGCACCACTTGAAAGCGAAAGCCCGTCTTGTGGAGTCCTTAAAAGAGGCTAGAAGGATGTCCTCCACCTCCTTGGAGAGGTAAAGAGGAGCTAAGGTGACCTGTTCAGCTGCCAGGTCATAAGGGACAGAGATCCCAAATTGGGATGGAGGATCAAGCCTTCTTCCAGTGTCAGAAGTCCAGGGGAGCTCCCAAGAGGGAATGGGAGTTCTGTAGAGAGACGCAGCAGCAAGGGGAAGAAGGGCTGCCTGGGCCACTTTGGGGCCACAAGGATCATCAATGCCCTGTCCCATTGTGCCTTGAGGACGGTCCAGGCTATCAAGAGCATAGGAGGGAAGGCATACATCAGGCTGCCCAACCACCATATAAGGAAGGCATCCGCCACCACCTGGGATGGGTGGTGTTGTGGACTGCAGAACCGGGGCAGCTGAGAATTTCATGGGCTGGTGAAGAGGTTGAGGCTAGGAGAGCCCCACAGCCAGAAAAGCCTGTGTGCTACCTCCGGGTCCAGGTGCCACTCGTGCGGCTGAAGGACCCTGCTCAGCCTGTCGGCCAAAACATTGTTCTGGCCCGGTAGGTAAACAGTCTTGTGGAGGATCCCATAGCGGATCACAAAGGAATGAAGGGCCATAGCCTCCTGGCAGATGCGATAGGAGCCCTTGCCATTCTGCTTGTTCATGTAGAACATCATGACCTGGTTGTCCATCTGGACAAGCACCGACCGGTGCTGCAGGTGAGGTCTGAAGGCCTTAAGAGCGAGGAAGACTGCTCTGAGTTCGAGCAGATTGAACTGCTGCTTGCTCTCCACTGAGGACCAGACTCCCTGAGTGTGTAGCTCTCCATAATGGGCGTCCCAGCCCATCAGGGAGGCATCTGTCATGAGGACCTTCTGGGACTTGAAGGTTGAAAGACCATCCCCACCTGCAGTTGCTGAACATCCTGCGACCAGGTTAGGGATTCCGTCAGATGAAGGGACACCATAACTATGTCGTACAGTCGCCCGGTGGCCTGGGACCAGAGACCGGAGACACCACTGAGCTGCCCTCATGTGGAGGCGGGCATCAGAAAACACATGAACCATAGAGGCCATGTGGCCCAGGAAGCAACATTCGGGCCGACAATGCGCAGCATCGCTGTACCTCGGCCGAGAGGGCTGCTCGCTGCTCGACTCTGTCGAGGGGAGGAAAGCCCTGGGCTAGATGGTGTTGAGGTGGGCCCCATTGAACTGGGATTTTGGATGCAAGACCCGGATGGTACGGCCGGTGGCCTGCTCAGCTTCCGAGGTCGTATCCTCTTTTACCAGCTCTACGTCGAGGTAGAGGAAGATGCAGGTCTTTTGAAGACGGAGGTAGGCCGCCGCCACCACCACCAGACACCTTGTGGTGAAGACTCATGGGGCAAAGGCGAGGCTAAAGGGAAGGACCCTGTACTGGTAGTGGTTGCGTACTGTCTGTGACTCGCATAGATAAGGATGTGGGTGTATGAGGGAGGAGTGGCTAGTGGTTGGGGCAAGGTACCACAGGCCGGAAGGTCAGTGGTTCAAATCCCACTAGAGGAGAGCAACCTTGGGCCGGAAGGACTGGGGCTTCTAGTCCCAGAGGTGCTCCTTGTGGTCTTGGGCAAGCCACTTAACCCTCCATTGTCCATGTTCCCTGTATGTATTAGTGTATGTGTCTCATATCCCCTCGTGTTAAATGTATCCCCCAATTGTGTTGTGACCACTTTGATAGAAGGATAAGGTGGTATACAAAACTGTCTAAATAAATAAATACATCCTACAAATCCAAGAAGCATAGCCAACCTCCCTGCTGGAGGTAGGGCAGTAGTGTTCCAAGGGAGAGCATCTTGAATCTCTCACGCACCAGGAACTTGAGGTTCCTCAGGTCCAGAATGGGCCTAAGGCCTCCCATCTTCTTTGGGATCAGGACGTACCTGGAATAGAAGCCTTTCCCCCTTGAGGGACAAAGCACAGGTTCCACCTCCACGTCTCTGAGAAGGCCCATGAGCTCCTGCAGTAGCAGGGCCCAATGTAGGGGAAACTGAGGAGGTTCTCTGGGAAAGAAGGGTGTAGGAGTCCATTCCAGGTGCAGAAGGTAGCCCTCCTGGATGATCTGGACAGTCCAAGCATTGGTGGTGATGTGGGCCAGGCATTGCCTGGTGGGGAACTGGTCCTCCAGAGGATGAGGAGCTATGCAGATGACATCAAAACTCCAATCCAGGCTGGGCTGGTAACTGTCTTCTGACCCTTGGATTTACAGGGCCTGTACCTTTGCCCTGGTGACCCTGCTGAGAGGTCTGGGCAGCCGGGTAGGCAGGGTAGTCCTGAAAGGTCGACCATTCTGGAGGAAAGGGGGCTTCTTCTCTTGTGGCTTCTTCCTGGGAAGAGTGGAAGTCTTTCTAGAGTCTCGGGTCTGAGTGACATACTCTGTCTCGATCTCAGATGCCTTATCCTCCATTGGCTTGCTGAAAAGCTGCTCACCGAGCCACAGGATGTCCAGGAGTTTCTCCTGCACCCACTGCTCAAAATCTGAAGACTGCAGCCAGGCCTGGCAGCGGGTGCCAATGCCAGCAGCAGCCACCCTGCTGCTAGATTCTAAGCAGTCGTAAGCGGCTCTAGAGAGGTATTTGGAACACTCCAAGACAGACTGTCAGAGCCTGAAAGCGCCACAGATGGTCCCCATCAAGATCCGCAGTGTAGCTACCAAGTTACTTGGCCAGGTCCTGCAGAAACATGCCAATGTAAAGTTGGTACGTCTGAATGCGGAAAGCCAACTTTGAACCCTGGTAGCATTTATGCCCAGTGGCACTGAAGAGTGCATTTTCAGGCTCTTTTGCTGGTGCATGGCCAACTCAACCATCATGGAGGTGTGAGGTAGCTGGGCTTTACGGAATCTTGGCCCCCGCTGGACTCAATACATCATGTTGCATCGTCGGATCATGATGGGCCCTGAAGCTGGGGTCTCCCACATTCGGAGGAGAAGCCTGGTGAGGATCAAAGGCACAGGGACCATGAGGGTCTCTTTAGGCAGTGTCTCATACTGGAGGATGTCTAATTCCTCTAATGCGGGTCCTCCTCCGAATCCATCATGAGGAAAAGGACCCGTGCCATATCCCGGAGGAACTCGAGGAAAGAGGTATACTCAGGTGTGGAACGGTGCTTAGCAGCCGGGGGAGATGGGACCGATGGAAGGTCCTGGTGGGCCTGGAACTCCGGGGGACATCTCGACATCAGACTCCCAATTAGAGTAGTCCGAGGAGGACTCAAAGTCCTCTGGCTGCAGGAGAGTCAGTAACTCCAGTCCTGGGTGCTTCAAGGCAGGGGCATGGCTGGAGCCAGGAGACACTTGCCTGCAAAGATCTCGCTCCCGAGGATTGGGAGCAAGATCGAGACCCTCGCCAAGGATCTGCCCGAGGCATCTGGCTCTCAGCGATCACAGCGGCAGCCCGGGAAGTCCTCCAGGTCAAAGTCCCTACAGTCTCAGTGGGGCCAGGGGTCAGCGCCCGCTGTGATGTGAGGAATGCAGAAACACTGTGTTGCAAGGCCAACATCCATGCTTCCCACTCGGGGGTCACAGCCATGGACACCAACACTGGAGTGACAGGGTCAGGAGTCAAACGGGAGAGGGAGTCCTTGAAGGGATGGGCCTTGGGAGACCGCAATCCATCACCAGAGGCCACAACCTCGGCCCTGGACACCTTCTGAAGGCATTCCTGTTCTGGTTCTTTGGGAGCTCTGTGGGGACTAAGGGACTGAGCACGGGACTTCCCATGCTTTTTCTTTTCTCCAGATGGGGCTCTCAAGGTCTTCCTCTTCTTCTTATGTGCACGCTCTAGGAACCCTTGCTCTGAGTGTCAATGTGCCCATAGAGGGGCTGGGGGGCCTTATGCGAGTCCGAGGATCTGGGAGGGGCCTTCAGGCGTGAGGCTACCGGAGAAACTGGGGTTGAGTCTGCCTTGGGGAAGATGTCATCCTGCTTAAGCTGACGGCTCTGTATGGCCTTTGCAGACATTTTCTTGCACATGGAGCCTTCCTCTGGGTTCTGGTCAGCGTCCAGACACCGGAGGCAGCAATTGTGAGTGTCTGTGAGTGACATGTTTTTGGAGCACCGATCAATTTCTTAAAGCCAGTGGCCACTGGGGGAAAAAGATCCCCAGCGAGGCCGAAGACTCTTGATGCGGCCAGCGATTAAAGGCGTAAAAGCATTGTGATGGAAAAAAATCAAGACAAAAATGAGTTTCGAGGCCCACTGCATTTTCTGCAGGTCTCGGGTGGGAAAGGAGCCAGCACAAGCCGGAAAGGTACAAAAAAATAGTACAAGAAAATCAACTTTTTTCCAGGGGATGAGACGAATGTCTGTAGGGCTCCGCAGAAAAAGGGAGATTGAGCAAGATGGCACCCTTGGGTGGGAAGGAGACCACGCATGTGTGGTGGCATCTCCCAAAGGCTTTCCTTGAAAGCTGGGGAGATGTTCCATGCGGGGCTCCATTGCCGTCGACATCACCCATATGTGAGGGCTGACTTCCTGCTTGTTCCTGGATAATGGGAGTGACCTGGGCAAAAGGAGGGCCAAAGTGGGCTTACCATTACTCTGGCTAGGTGTAAACCCATTCACGGTGGAGGTTACCAGCAACTGCATAAGACCTGCACAAAGCCGTGAGTTTATATTATTTTCTGAGAAGCACTTTTAGAAGTGTGTATTCATTAGGGCACTTTAAATTTGGTGTGTGCGAAACTGAGTTAACATGCACCGATTGACTTTCTGCATCCTAATTGCCCTGTTAGTGTGTTAACTCAATTTAGTGCACTAAAACTTCCATACTAAAACAAATGTGCAAAACTAATCAAGACACACACCTCAAAATGTAAAAAATTAGCGAAAATAAAAATGAAAGCTAACCAACTTTTTCTTGCCTGTGCACATCTATGGTGGCTTCACTGCCTATGCCTTTCAAATAGCTTTCTTCTTCCACTTCAAATCATGCCAAACAGTTCTTCATGACTGGAGAGAGTTATGAAAGCATATTTGGCTTACATAAGCTGAATGGACCTCTTGGAGGGGAAGGGGACACTGCAACCATGTGCATCACTTTTTGCACTTCAGTGTACACTGTCGAAACAATGTAAACCATATTATATTTCCATTGCATTATGATTTCTCACTGTATTCATTTTTGGAAACTACTTTTGGAACATGTGGGCTGTGGAAAATCAAAACAAAACAAAGCTGGCTGCTAAGAAATTCCTCTTAATAAGACAATGCACGAGTGCATGCCTCTGATTACTGAAGGATGCCCCCTATGAGGACCAGGCTCAGATGAACTTTTAAGTGCAGATTTTCTAACAGTCAATCTCTGACAGAGAATATGAGCTTAACAAAACCAAACTAGCTTTAAACCACAATAAGTTTTGTAAAGTGTAATCAGACAATAAAAAGGACCCCTGAGAACAGAATGGTAATCAGACAAGCCTTTGTTTTCCAGTCCTGAAAGCCTTTCACAAAAAAATGGTCCATTGACTTGGCTTTTCAAGCCTGAAATATGATCTTAGTGCGTTACCTGTTATTAGGGGCTTCAAATGTTCATTTAGGGCACATGCAGGTTTCCGTGAGGCACAAAAGTCAGGGAAATGATCCTATTCAGACGTTTCTTTCCATTTTATGCCTATAACAAAAATCCCTAATGAATAAAACCCTGGTGAATGGAAACCTTAGGCAGCATCTCCATTTGAATTAGGAATCACACTCTCCTGATTTCTTCGGCACCTGCTTCTCTACCCTTCTATCTGGCTTTCGCTGTTTAGCTGTGCTTCTTACAGGGCCATTGTGCAACCATGCCTCCTTAATCCTCAATCACTTTAAATGTTCTGTCACTTGTTCCTTTCTCTGATTACTTGTCTGAATACTTTGCTTGTTACTTATATCCATGCTTCTTTCTCAGTTTTAAATCACCTCATTTAAAAATATACAAGTGCTCCGTCATGATGCATTAAAATATTTTTTTCTTTTAACTTTTCTTCATTTTGGCTCATGAAAGAAAGACATCTGCTCAACTAGGGTATGATGTAATCAAATCCATATGATGTCCCTCTCGCATGCATTTCTTCCAAAACACCTCAAACTCAGTTTGCATTGACCCTGCCTCCGAGGTCCAAGGACGCCATGAAATATATACTGTCAGCTGTGTACATTTTGCAGCAGACAATATCTACTAGGAATAGACGAAGGTCACTGCATTTCCATTCTGAAGGTTGTTCAAAGCAACACACACAACATTCTATAGTACAAACTTCAAACACAAAAATCTCTACCCAACAGCATGCAAGCAGGGTGTTAAGTCAAATATCCTACCTCTGTTACAATGGAGAGCGAGTTATTTCAGCCTCTCTTGATAGTTGTGGGACCCATATTCAAAGGATTTGTGCTTCGAACACTGAGAGTGATGTATGTAAACTGGCCTCTTTGAACATTTGCTAAGGTTGAATGCCTCAATTTATACTCAAAATTTCACTGAACTCCAGAATTTGGGAGTGAATTTAAGTTAGGGAAAAAAGTTTGGAGCTTAGCACCAATTTTCAGTAGAAGGCTCATAAATAAGGGTCTTAAATTTAAGCAAATGAATGCAGGCTCCTAAGTTAGGATGAAAATAGGTACAAATTTAAAAGCTTAGCTTAGGAACAAGCCAAATTTAGAAGCATTACCATGCGCTCCCCATTTCTCCTTATTTGGCAGTCTGAGCATTAGTAGTAATGCTGTGAAATTACCATCGGGCATTGAAGGAGGTAGAAGCAAACAGCCCCTGCGGCGCTGAAGTTTAAAAGTAAGCGGCACAAGGCTGTTTGCGGCCATTGCTATTGCTGCAGGTCCCGAGAGGGGCGATGACGGTGGCAATGGGCACTCCCGTAAGGCCGGTGCTATAGGTGACCACCTAGTTTGCCTGATGATATTGCTGGCCCTGTCCTAGAAACGAGGAACTCCTGGTAAAGTTGAGGAAAGGACCAGGGGTGGGGGTGGAGGCTGCAAAGGATCAAAGTGTGTGAAAAGATAAGAAGCAGTGATTTTAAAGAGTTCCCATTCACAGATGGGTTAATTTAACAAGGTGCAGCTTTTCGAACTGCTGCTCCCTCTGGATATGGAGAGGCATCCATGTGCAGACCTGCACCTTTTCTACAAGTGTTTGCATTCAGAAGAATCTCTAGTAAAACACTGTGGGACGTTTCCATCTGGGCGTCTAAATTCTCCTGTCCTCATCTTGTCTAAAAGCTACCTTTAAATTTAGAAACTCAATTTTTTAAATTTTGAACATTTGATCCATTGTTTTTCTTTTTTTTTTTATAATCAGTCTTTCCAAAATGCTTTTACCAAAGTAGAGTACAGCATTTTCAACACATTATCCTACAAAAAACAAACAGCCTGATGAAATGCACCGATTTTGTCGAGAAAACTGGTGAAAAAACCCCCAAACCCTACTTTTTCAATAAGTTTGGAGGTTAGTAACAAGTAGGATACAGTCTGTGATTTGAAACTGTAGCAGAGTTCCAGTTAAAAACATACGAACATGAGAAATGCCATATTGGGTCAGAGCAAGGTCCATCAAGCTCTGTATCCCATTTCAAACAGTGGCCAATCCAGGTTACAAGTACCTGGCAGGTTCCCAAAAGGCACAGGGTTCCACGATGCTTGTCCCGGGGTATGTAGAGGATTTCCTGTGTCTTCTTTAATAATGTTTTATGGACCTTTCCTCCAGGAACTTCTCCAACCCTTTTTTAAGCCCAGCTACACTAACATCTTTTAATATAGCTCCAGTAACAAATTCCAGAATTTGATTACATGTTGAGTGAAAAAATATTTTATTAATCTTAAATGGGTTACAATGTAGCTTCATTGCATGTCCCCTAGTCTTAATACTTTTTGATAGTGTAAACAACTGATCTACATTTACCCGTTCCACTGCAATCATTAATTTATAGACCTCTAATCATATCTCCCCTCAGCCGTCTCTTTTCCAAGTTGAAGAGCCCTAACCTTTTAAGCCTTTCCTCATAGGGATATCCTTCCATCCCCTTTACCATTTTGGTGGCTCATCTCTGTACCTTTTCTAATTCTGCTATATTCTTTTTAAGATATGGCAACCAGAATTGCACATAATATTCAAGGTGCAGTTGCACCATGGAACGATACAGAGGCATTATAATAGCCTTGGTTTTATTCTCCATTCCTTTCTTTACGACTCCCAGCGTTTTATTTGCCTTCTTGGCTGCCGCTGCACACTTGGCAAAGGGTTTCAATTTATTATCCACTATGAGACTAAATCTGTTTCTTGGATAGTAGTTCCTAATGTGGGATCTTGCATGGTGTAACCATTGTTTGGGTTGTTCTTTTCTAAGTGCATAACTTTGTACTTGTCCACATTAAATTTCATCTGCCATTTGGATGTCTAGTCTTCTAATTTATCAAGGTCCTCTTGCAATTTTTCATAATCCTCTTGTGTCCTAACTTCTTTGAATAATTTGTGCCATCTGCAAATTTGATCACCTCACAAGTTATTCCTTCTCCCTATATGCACCTTCCCTCTGGAACTCGATCCTATGCAAAGGACCTAACATTCAGAAAGGCCTACTTCACTAAAGACAAGACATAATTCCCTTTACGCAGCAGCCTCTGTCCCCTGCTCGCCACCCACCTCCCCCCTTATTTTTCCCTCCCTCCCATGAACATTGATCCCCCCTAGTATTAAGTTTTCTCTAAGTTCATTATCTTGTGACAGTGTATCAAGTTCTGTTTCAATGTAAACCGCCTTGACCAAGGATAATGCGATATAGAAAAGCAACTAAATAAATACATTTATAAATATGTTAAAAAGCAGTGGGCCAAACATAGATCCCTTTGGTACTCCGCTATTCACCTTTCTCCATTGAGAAAATTGGCCATTTAGCCCTACCCTCTGCTTTCTATCTTTTAACCATTTCCTGATCCACAATAGTGTACTGCCTCTAATCCCATGACTTTTTAATTTCACCAAAAGTCTCACATGAGGGACCGTGTCAAAGGCTTTCTGAAAATTCAGATACACTATGGGGTCTATTCTGAACCGCATTTAGTAGGTTTGGATATCCGATCTGGACGCCCAGACCCGCTAACGCCATGGTGGTGATCCTGCAGACAGAGCTCCCTGCATGTATAGGCACGGTGTGTGGAAAGCTCTGTTCGTGGGCAGGAGGGGCTGGGGAGGCACAAGGGTGGGGAGTGGGCGGGAACCTGACCCCGGACATACAGGGCCGATTCAGAGGTGGAAGGTTGACATCGGGGCCGCAAAGCGAGGTGAGGGGGTGCAGGGGATCCCCACAGCCCAACCCTGGCATCTAACTTGCCAGTGCTTATGCTGTTTCCCCATTTGTCATTTGGCTACTTTTTTCATTTCCTGAGAGATGCTTTTTTGGCAACAGCCTCTCTGATCTCACCTTTAAACCATGCTGGCAGTTTTTTGGCCTTCCTTCCACTTTTCTTAAAGCATGGAATACATCTGGTGGGCTTCCAAGAAAGCATTTTTAAACACCACCCATGCTTGGTGTTAATCTTTAACCTTTGCAGCTGCTCCTTTTAGTTTAACCATTTTCCTCTTTTTATCATAGTCTCCCTTTTAAAAGTTAAAAGGTACTACTGTGGATTTCCTTGCCGTCCTTCCTCCATTTATTAAATCAAATGTGATCATGCTATGATCACTATTGCCAAGTGGCTCCAACAGCCTTATCTCTTGTCTCTTGAAAAATGGTCTAACTCACCTCTTTCCAGCTATTGGATACATGGCCTTAAGAAAGGCTGGTGTTCACTAATGAGAGCTGGAAAAGAATCTTAGCGCAAGCTCACTGGAACTGATTTCTTTGGGAGGATGAAGAGTTCATCCAGTAATATTAACAGTAATAGCATTAAAGGGCATCCATGAGGAGCTGCAGTTAGAACCTGTTGAAGACAGAAAAGTGGCAGAAGCCACAGACACTTCTGCAAAGGAAGGTCAGGTGAGTCTTTCAGAATATATGAGATCTTTTGAGTAAAAGAACCAAGCAAAAAAAAGTTGGAGGCCTGGATTTGTCTTTGGGGTGAATGTAAAAGTGGAGCTTTGAAAGATTCATTTAAAAAGTTGGTTTGGATGATTTTTCATGAGAGCTAACTACTATATTACTACTACTACTAATCATTTGCATAGCACCATAAGGCATACACAGGGCTGTACAGAGACATGTGTCCCTGCTCATCAGTTTAAAATCTAGTCAAGATAAACAACAAAACAACTGGGGACTAAGATATGTCTAGGGCAATTGTAAGGAAAAACATAATCGGAGAGCAGGAAGACTAGCATTCCATCTTACCAGAAGAAATCACCAATTTGTAGCTCTCATAATGGTTTTTGTAAAGAACAAGATAAGAGAGAGATGCAGTAGCACAACTTTATGAAAGTCTTTTTCCATATGTAAAATAGACATACTCAGAAAAAGTTTGATATAATTACTCTCCACATACAAAACAGAAATTCAGGAGACAGGCACACTAAGCATTTATATTTAGTTCATGCCTCTCCAGTAGTATGTCAAGGCCATCAATGTAGTTTGGGGGGGGGCAAGGGGGATCATAGCCTACCAAAATGTTGCAGGCACTAATCATGATCTGGTAACTGTGCCCTCACTGTTTGTATGACTTCCTTACACTTTTCCGCCCCCCCCCCCCCCCAAATAAGGAGACAAACTACACAGATGTTAAAGGTAAGCTACATTAAGGGACAGTAGATAAAATGAACTAACCTCGCAGCCATGTCTCTGTGAGGGATAGCATAGCTCTAGAATAAGGTCACAGGGCCTGATATTCGAAAGGCATTTACATGGTTTACAGCCCTGTAAAACAGTGTAAATGCCACTCAGCGGGATATTCAACGGCACTAACACGTCCGAAAGGGACGTGTTGTGGGTGGCGACAGAGGCTAACCACGTAGCGGTGATATTGCACCGCTACCCTGCTAGCTTCTACAGGCACTGCAAAAGCTGGTCTATCTTTACCCATAGAAGCTAAGCGGGAAGTGGTGCAATATTGCCGCTACTCGGTTAGCCTCTGCGACTTCCAGACATGTGCAATGACCCTGAATTTTCAATCTGGGGCCGCATATGATCCCAGCATTCAATATCCAGGATTAGAAGATAGCTAAGTGCTGTACTCGTGTCTAGCTGTCCTAACTCAGTATCGGACCCACAGAGTCTTAAATGTTAAGAAGTAGATTTACAGTAGCAGGCCTCTATGATAGTGAAGCTATAGTATGAGAAGGTCATACAGTTGTGGTCAACATTACTGGCATCCTTGCATTTTAGGTATGTTGTGTACAATATGTTGAGAAATAATTGTTAATAAATATTCCAGCTGTATGTCATCATAATATTTTTATAGTATGTTCAAAGGTATATAAAAAAAAAACAACAGATGTCTGTGCTACTTAGACGTAGTAATTTCTGAGAAAAAAACAAAATATGACCTGGAGAGGATTAATGGCACCCTTCGCTAATATTTGGCTGCACAATCCCTGACAGTGATAACAGCCTCCAAACATTTCTTGTAGCCATCTATAAGTTTCAGACATCTGCCTGCTGGTAGTTTCTCCCATTCTTCAACTGCTATTTTTTCCATCTCATGAATGTTTCCAGGATTCCTTTTGCCAATGGCAGATTTCAACTCTTTCCATAGGTTCTTGATTGAACTGAGATCAGGGTGTGGATTGAAACCACCACTCCAGATTGCTCCAGGTCAGCCTTAAGCTCTTTGAATGTTATATGTGGTGTTCTTCCAACAGTTTGCACTAACCTTTTAAGACTTCTTGGATTAATTTTCATCTTCCCACCACATCCTGGGTGGTTCTTGGCAGTTCCATAAGCAGAAAAGGTGCAGGTCTGCACGTGGATGCCTCTCCATATCCAGAGGGAGCAGCAGTTCAAAAAGTTGCACTTTGTTAAATTAACCCATCTGTGAATGGGAACTCTTTAAAATCACTGCTTCTTATCTTTTCACACACTTTGATCCTGCAGCCTCCACCCCCACCCCTGGTCCTTTCCTCCACAAAAATGGTGACAGGGAAAAAGTGACAAACTACAGGCCCATGAGCCTTACCTTGGTGGCGGGAAAAGTAATGGAGGCGATCCTGAAAGAGCGAATAGTGGACTCTCGAAACCAACAGATAGAGTTCTTTGACTGCGAGACCAGAGAATTAGATCAGGGGCATGCGATGCATGTCATCTACCTGGATTTCAGCAAAGTCTTTGATACTGTTCCTCATAGGAGGCTTATCAATAAACTCAATAGTTTGGGGATGGGTCCCAAGGTGGTGAACTGGATCAGAAATTGGTTGACTGACAGAAGACAGAAGGTGATGGTAAATGGAGCTCACTCGGATGAAAGTAGGGTGACTAGCGGGGTGCCCCATGGTTCGGTCCTGTGCCCGGCACCGTTCAATGTATTTGTGAGTGATATTGCTGAAGGACTGAATGGAAAGGTCTGTCTGTTTGCAGATGACACGAAAATTTGCAACAGAGTGGACTCCCCTAAGGGAGTGGATAACAAGAGGAAAGATCTCCAAAAGCTGGAAGAATAGTCTAATGCTTGGCAGTTAAGATTTAAAGCGAAGAAGTGCAGTGTCATGCACTTGGGAAGCAGAAATCCAAGGGAAATGTACACGATAGGGGGCGAGAGGTTGGTGTGCACAGACCAGAAGGATCTTGGTGTGATTATTTCTGAGGATCTCAAGGTGGCAAAACAGTGTGACAAGGCAGTGGCAAAAGCCAGGAGGATGATGGGTTGCATACAAAGAGGAATTACCAGCAGAAAGGAAGAGGTACTAATGCCACTGTATAAGTCACTGATGAGGCCTCACTTGGAATACTGTGTTCAGTTGTTGGAGACCATATCTTGCAAAGGATGTAAAAAGACTGGAAACAGTTCAGAGGAAGGCGACCAAAATGATTTGGAGCCTGCGTCAGAAGCCTTATGAGAAGAGACTTGAAGATCTAAATATGTACACTCTGGAGGAGAGGAGGGATAGGGGAGATATGATTCAGACCTTTAAATACTTAGAGAAATAATGAACAAATAAACCTTCCAAAGACAGGGAAGCTGTAAAACTAGAGGGCATAATATGAAGCTGCAAGGGGGTAAACTGAAAGGCAATGTCAGGAAATACATTTTCACTGAAAGGGTGGTGGATGCTTGGAATGCCCTCTCGATGGAAGTAGTGGGGGCAAATACAGTGACATAATTCAAGATGACATGGGACATACACAGTGGATCCCTTTACAGCAACAGGATAAAATCAAAATAAACTTAACTATCTAATTTCTCAACAAATAGGGGTTTCCTACACGGAGCAGTGGGTTCATACCTAAAATAAAGACATGGGGAGGGGTGGCCTGCACGGAGCGGCAGGTGCACCTACTCTTGCCATCTTAGTGGGCAGACTAGATGGACCATACTGGTCTTTATCTGCTGTCATTTACTATGTTACTATATGAAAAATCACAATTTCAAAATAGAGAAGACCGACCTCAGAACACATCCAACCTCAACACCTATTATGGTGTAAATCATGGTTCGGAACAAATAGTCAGATAGTCAAAATGCTTCCTATTTATTTCATACTATATGTGAATTTGTTTTTAATGTGTGCCAAAAACAACCAATTACATGTTATGATCACTATTGTCAAGTGGCCCCCACACCATTACCTCTTGTACCAAATCTTGTGTTCCACTATGGATGAGGTGTAAAATGGCTCCAAATCTTTGTGGTTCCTAAGCCAGCTGCTCCAAATCTTTTTGGTTCCTAAGCAGTCATTTATTTCAACCAAGGACTTTATCTACCTAGTATGTCCCGACATTAAGCCAGTCAATATTGGAAAAATTGAAACCACTCATAATTCTGTTATCAAATATGTTAACTTCCCTAATTTCTGTTTACATTTCATCATCTGTCTGTTCATTTTGGCCAGGTGGATGGTAGTATACCCTACCTCTTTTCTCTCCCCCTTTACACATGGAATTCTTATCCATAAAGATTCCATGTAACATTTTGTTTCCTGCAGAACTTTCATTCCATTTTACTTAAAGCCCTCTAACATAGCACTTTTCACCAATTTGATCCACCCCATCACTGGGATATAATTTGTATCCTGGTATCATAGCGTACCATTGGTTATCCTTCTGCCAACAAGTCTCAGAGATACCAATTATATCTAACTATTGAGTGCTAAATAGATGTTTGCTCTCCTTTTTAAATGTCAGTGCCAGCAGTCCGGTTCCAGCCTGATTAAGGTGTTGCAAATCTTTTGGAATAGATCCCACCTCCTCCTCCAGAATCTTGCCCAGTTCCTAAAAAATCTAAATTCCTCCTTGAACCAATGCCACATAAATGTATTGCAGCTCTGAGGCTTTTCCTGCATCTTGGGTCCTATACATAGAATGGGGAATATTTCTGAGAATGCTAGCCTGGAGAATCTGGATTTCAACCTTCTACCTAACCACAGTACAGCCCCCCCTCCCCAACACCATCACAATTTCCTATATTGTTGGTACTCAAATGTATCAAGACATCTGGCTTCTCCCTAGTGCTGCCTCTAAGTTATGGCTGTGCATTCATCCCTTTAACAGCAGATTACTCTTTGAGGTGGACTTGAAGTTGGTGAAAGCTTGCCTGAGAGGCCTCTGGAAGACAGGTTCAAAGGTCCCAGGAGTGCCTCCGGTAGGGGTCCACTTGGAACACAGGGACCTCCTGGGACTAGTAGGAATTTGAGAAGGGCCCATTCTGCTTATGGGTCAACTTTTGAAAACGCTGAAAATGAAAAATTAGAAAATGAAATACAGTTTAGTAAAATAACCACCAAAAATGGTTGGTTGGAATGTTTTTGACCAATGATGCTGAAGGTATTTATCTAATAAACACTATTTTATATATTAATTTTTTGCAATAGAGAGGGGGTGTTTTATCAGTATTTATCAATTAAAATCTAAAATCAAGAGCACTAATACTACAGCAAAAAGCTAAAAGCAGGATGTGTTGGAATGTAGTGCTTGCAGACTCTGAGGATGACATCTACTGGAGAAGCTGGCTCTTGTTGCTGTAACTGCACCAAAAGAGATGGGTAGGTCTGTCTTGATGAACCTCTTATTTGGAGAAGTTCTAGCAAAAGCAGCAGAAAGAGGCTGGCAGTGCATCATTTACAGGTAGGGTTTCTCCTGGTGTGAGCTGTCTTGTCTCCCAGGGGACAACTACATCACATTTCATGCAGTAGACAATTTAAATTTAGAACTGCTATTTCTGTTGGAAAATACTGTATGTTTAGACAAATAGCAAGGAGCATGTAAATATATCATATGTTTTTTATCTGATCAGACTGTATTAGGTCTTCCAATTCTAGTTGTCCTATCACCATATCACCAACTGCATCCTAACAGCCACCCAAGTCTGTCATAAGAACATAAGATATGCCATACTGGGTCAGACCAAGGTCCATCAAGCCCAGTATCCTGTTTCCAACAGTGGCCAATCTAGGTCATACATACCTAGCAGTTTCCCCAAAAGACACAGGTTCCACAATGCTTGTACTGGGTCAAACATTGATATCCTGGGTCCCTTCTTAATAATGGTTTATGGACCTTTCCTCCAGGAACTTGTCCAAACCTGTCCATTACTACATTGTCTATGCCAACTGTACCTTTTCGGGAGGGGGGGGGGGGGAAGAGGCGGCAGAGTCCTTCCACAATTTTAAGAAGATCATGAAAAAATATTTCCTTCTTTATATCCAAGTTCTCAGCAGCTGATATCAGCTGTGAACCCAGCCCAAGCAAACATCTTTCTTTCCAACAAGGCGATACAGCTCCTGCCACTGGCATAATGAAGACCACCACTACAGAGAATCACCTGGAGGAGCACATGGAGGTGATGCAGATTACTACAGCATCATCTCTAAACACTGCCAGTACTAGCATGACCTGATTGCCACCTCCTTTTGTCACTGCTCTTATTTGGTGGCACGTGTCTATAATTTTCATGGACATTGAAAGATGCATACGACCTTCTTTTTGAACCTGCAACTTTTAACTTCAGACTTCATTCCTGAGCAAAGTTGTGTGGGAGAAGAGGCAGTTTGGGCTGGGCTAGCCTGACCAGGCTTGCTGTGCTGCACTTCAGACCTCAATGTCTCTGTCTGCTCTCCTATCTCCAAGCAACAGCCCCCTCTTTGCTTCCATTTTTTTTTTAGTGCACACAGTTTTTCCAAGTCATCTGTCTTCTAAAACCACTCTTTACTGAACAGTCTTCTAAACTACTCAAAATTTTCACAGCAACCCATGAAAAGTGGCCATAACTGGGACTATATATATGACCAGACTTTAGCAGAAATGTTTGAGTTTAATTAACCACATAAAAGGTTTTCCATTAAGATATGATAAAAGTATTCAAAACAGCATGGACATTTTCACCAGTATAAAACATTTGTTAATTGAGAAAAGATATTTTCACACTTCAACCCCATCAGTTTATTGCTTGGCAAATAAAGAATTATACAGTTTCTGCACAAATATGTGCTGTCTATTTCATACCTTGCAGCCTTCACATGTGATGACTCCGTAGTGTATTCCGGAGGACTTATCGCCACAAATTTTGCATGGTATCACTTCAATTTGTGCTGAAAGACAGAAGATGTCAGGTAAGTTCACATTGCCTTTACCCTTCCTTTAGCAAAAGATCTTAAGAAATAAACTGTCCCACTGAGGTGATCAGAAACAATCTATTTACACTCTTATATGATTAGATTTGTCTTTTCCTGTAGCATGCAGAAATCAGTGGCTAAGGGTAATAAGTCTTGCATGCCCATTTACTAATAAGTGGTAAAATAGCATTTTGTGTGCTATTTATGGCAGCATTCATTAACTTGTGGTAATGAATGAGATGGCAAATTTATGTTTGTTTTTGCAGCTGGGAATATGAAGGCTTTTTCCAGCTGCAGTAATGCAGAGATAGCGGGCCTGACCCAAAGCATGCTCTCTTTAAAGGGCTGGACCAGTGCTTAGTTAAATATCCCTTTTCAACCCCCAGGAACTCATTCATCGCCTGCACCTCTACTCAGCACGTACTAGCATCTTACCGGAGGGCAGCGGGTGAGGGAGGTGGGGCAGAGTGACCTCCAACAATCCAGCTTAAAATAGTGGCCTCAACTCCCTAGCAGTATCTCACAGTACTACCACTAGGGGGTTAGGCTACAGTTTCTAGGGATGTGCTTTTGCTTCAAATAAAAGCAGCGATTTGGGCGCAAAGGGAAATAACAAAAGTTTTGTCATGTCCCAGCAATAGTGCACACTATTGTGCAATATCGTCATTATTGATGCACTATTATGCAATAGCACACACTATTCATGCATGTGCAAATAGTGCATGCAATTGCACAACAGTATGAGCTATTACCTGGAAATGATATAATATGAAATAAGCCAAATGAAACAAAAATTTTTGGGCTGAACACCTCTAGTTGTTTCTGCATACTGATTCTGTTTTTGAAAGAGGCCCAACAGGAAAGTAGAAAAATTGAATCTTTTCTAGCCATTTCTGCAACGGAATTAGCCTGACAGAATTGCTGAACAAGTTACTAGATTTTGCACAGCAGGAATTCTTTTGAACTCCTTTCAACATTCGCTTAAGAAAGGGGGATTGAGAAATTCTCAGGCCCTGACAACACTGGAATACAGGACAGTCCTTTGGTAAAAGCCATACCAAACACTACCGTATTTAAAAAGCTGGCCTTCTCTTCGTCAGTCAGATCAACAGCAGCGAGGACAGTCTGCTTGCTACCCCCATGTGCTTCCTAATTTCAAATTAAAACCAAACCAATGATAAACCACAGGGAGCGAGCACATGCTCAGAGGATCCCTGTCCTGCCTCGGCCAGTACTAGTACTGTGCCCTAATAAACTGAGAGGAACCTGAAGGAGAGGAGGAGACAGACAAGGGGAGAACCGAGAAAGACCCAAAGGGAAAAGATGGGAGATAAAAAGAAGCCGGTCACAGGATGAGGAGATGGAAGAAGATGTGCAAGCATGTGAGGAAGAGATGGACATGAACTGCAGCATGGGAGGGAGGAGAGAAGGGAAAGGAAATTAAGGAGGGATATGGGAATTAATATAAGGGATATAGAAATGTACCCGGGGAAGATTCTTGTGTTTAGACAGATAGCAATTGGATCAGGTAAGTGGAAAGGAACCCAAGAAGGGCAGAAGTGAAGATGACAGTAACAGGGAAAAGAAATAGGGAGGTGGGCAACACCATATGACCTTCTGTTAGATAAGCAAAGGCAAGCAGATGCAGAGAATTATATTATCTTGGTATTATTAAACACAAAAATATAGACAATGACTGCAGATGAAGACCATATAGCCCATCTATACCAGCTACTAAGTTCTACCATCTTTCTCTCCTGCAGAAATCTTTTATACATGTCACGTGTTTTCTTGAATTGAGACACTATCCTAATCTCCACCACCTCCACTGGGAGAATTTTGTGTATTCACCACTCTTTCAAAAAACAAATATTTAATTAGATTACTTCTGAGTCTACCTTCTTTCACATTCATTCTATGAACCTTAATTCAAGAGCTTCCTTTCAAGTGAAGAGGCCCACCTCTAGTGCATTTATACCAGGGGGGTATTCAAGCGTCTGCATCGTCTCTCTGCTCTTTCACTTTTCTTCCAAAGTGTACATAATTATAGGTTTAGTTCATATGTTTTCATTGATTATATATATTCATACAGTATACACAACAATACACCAATGTAAGCACATCAAAAGAAAACATTCACAAGATACATTCAAAGGACAGAGGACCCAATATGCATAAAAAATAAAGACGAAGGTTGAACAATAATAGTTTAAGGCCTAAAAGACATCACCACAAAACTAAATCTAAAGAAAGCTTGGTCCTCAAAAGCCATACTGTTTTCATGAATCTCAGCTTGCAAGCAGAGCTGGAGCTATACAAACTAGGCAGTCACCAAGAGTGGCACAATTTTAGGGGTTGCAAAAACAAACTGCAACGATAAAGAGGAATTGAAATGCAAGCAGCATGGGCATTGGGCACACATGACGGAGAAACGATCTCGCATGCAGCCATGATGCTATTGATGGAGTGCAACTAGCGTAGTGCTGCATGTGAGATCTTTACTTTGTCATCTTCGCATTCAGTATATATGCCATGTATTTTGTACAGGCAGCTCTGGAGCGAGCACAGGTTGGCACATCAAGTTGGCTATCAGCAATAACCTGCTACAAGCTTTTGTATATTTGAACTAGAGGGCGATTTTGATTAGATGTGTGAATTCAAATTGTTCTTTAATATTTGCCAATATTAAACAGCAAGCATGGTGGAGGGGGGGGGTGATGGGGGGGGGGCACGGCTGAAGGCTCACCTACGGGGGCAGATACCCTTGGGCCAATCTTGCTTGTAAGTAAACTTTCAGTTGGTCAGATTCCAGAAACACACAACTATTTGCACTATATGTTATCTTACACTCGAACAGATAATTCAAACTCAGATGCCTAGACTGAGCACCAGGCTACAAAATCTGCCAATTTTATGGATTTTGATGCAATGAATTAAAAAAATGACAATTAAAACCACTGATTGACTACCGTTTCCAAGATATCTAAGCATTTCCATTTTACACATATATATATTGTGTTGGTAGTAGAGTTTTAATCACAATTTATTATAAACCTAGGTCTTTTTATGCGTTTATGGTTGCCATATATATGACCTTGATAATATTTCACCTGTCATCTTTGTTTAAAAATTAGCCAAAGGGTTATTTAAAAACAATTTATTTAAAAAGCTAGCATGAAACTGAAAGAAAGAAATGCCTATGCATGTCTCAGAATTAATTTCAGACCTTATTCAGTGTCTACTCAGCGTTTTTCAGCTTCTCTCTTGTATTCTGTAAATGGAGCCTCTCTTGCCACTGTCCAGAAATTGTCTACAAGTATTGACGGGCTCTATTTGCTTTGATATCTTTTCTCTATCGCTGCAATGTCCTGATGAAATCACTCACTATGATCATTGCTCACTGCTCCGCACTTTGGTGGAAAAAAATCAAGATGAGAGTGCAAAAATGTATATTTAGTGACATGTTGCAGCCAAGATGTTTGTATATAATGAGGGGCTTTTCCACCAACTCCCTGTGGTTGTCTGCTTTGTTTCCAAGAAAACTTGTTGCCACTAACAAAGCAGCTAGCAGAGAGAAAATATACTGTAAAGGGTTGGGGCAGATATCTGGGATGAGAGGGAGGTGGAAAGAGGTGAGGGACTTGGCCCAGACCCCCATGGGGAGGATTGAGGGGACCCACAGCGGGAGGAGATAATAGAGTAGGAAATGAGCAACACTAGTCCCTGAAGAGACCCCCATGGACATTCAGCCGGTGGATAACCTGCCAGACTTGGGGTAGTAGTAGCAACAAGCAGCTATGTGGGAGGTGCTGGGGCGTCCAGGTAATTCCACACTTGGGACGCACTCCAACTAGATCTGAGACTTGCAAGGGGTGGGGGATTTATTGTGATATTGGATACGTATGTTTGTATAAACTGAAGGACTTTGGGAAGACATCATTTGCATATTTCTGACCTCATTTGCATAGTATTCACATTGTGTGTTAATACAAAAGACCCAGGCGAGGGCTACTTTAGAACCGGAGAGGGGACGGTTGCCCAGAAAAGGGGGGGGGGGCAGACACCAGTGTAGGAAGAGATTCCAAACATGGACTTTGGGACTATTGGATCACTCACCTTAACGGTACAGAGGAACCCTAGAGAAAGACCTCCCTGCTAGGAGATGCCATAAAGTGTGGTTCCTGGACTCTTCTTAGAGAGCACACTAAGCCAGGAGGACTGCTGGAAGGATCTGAAAGGACTACCAGATGCCTGCCGGACCTTGAGATGGACAATACTGGACCAGGCCTGATGGAACAACAATAGTATAGAATATGAAGTGGAATACTTGTTCCATGAAATGTGGAAGGACTGGTTCCAGATAAAGAACAGAACTATTTTAGCCTAGTGTCATCTAGTCCAATTCTTGCAGAGAACTGTATGTTCAACCAAGTCAAAGCCTTCCTGAAGTGTCTAACAAAATGTGTAAATCCAACTACAGTCAGTTTGGTGAGGTACTGAGTAAGAAAACTGGTTTGTCATGGGTGAAGTGAATTTATTTTTCTTAGGCTAACAACTATAAAGCTACCAGCTTCTCTATATTTTGATACAGAAGGCAAGTTAGAGATAGGATAACAACTGACAAGAGTTGGGTCAGTGGAAGAGTTTTTTAGCTGAAGAAGAATAATGTTTTCTTTCCATGTGCCCAGAACTAACCCTTCCATTAAGCTTGTGGAAACCATTAAATGAAGCTAGGGAAGAAGTAAATCTGAGAACTGTTTAATTAACCAAAATGGAAGCAGATTGTTGAGAGCCACTATATTTTATGAATTTGTCTCTCATTGTGGAGAAGGATGAAGTAAAAACAGTGACTCCACCCACATTGTTAATTTTGTTTTTGAACCAGGCGGGGATTGGGTTCTCAGGTTATTTCTTTTTATTATAACCATGAACTCAATTCCTGGGCTGCAGATGTACGTGCTTTTCCAGATGTAGCTAGGACCACACAAAAAACAAGTTGTCGACTTATTTTGTTGAAACCTAGAGTGATTCAGCTTTGAGGCTGTTTTGACTTAATTTTCATGTAAATGTGTAGTTAAGGTGCAATGTTAGATATATACTGCATTTTATGAACCAGCTCATTTAGATGTCTTCTTGAATTCTAGGCTCATGGTGCCCTACCCTTCTGATTTCTGGTGCTCCAAGAATATTTACCTCAATGCTATATATATATTTTTTATTCAGTTAGAAACTTGTCCGGATAGTTATTTTACCTTGAATTGAGAATCTTGTCTCTCTACTGGTGGACTGGGGTGTTGGAAATTTCATTTTTCTTTATACTTGATAGATGAATGTAGTGGGGGGATTTTCTTTTTATATTAGTCCCCACAGTATTTCAGTAACATGAATGCTTTTCTTGAACATTTATTTAAATTCCCAATAAAAAGAAAAGGAAAATAAAAGCCTCTTTGTTTAAAAAAAACATTGGCTGCTAAAATGCTGTTACCAGATCCTGCATCCTACACAAGCTGTCTAATACAATCACTAAAGATATATGTCCCTTGCTTCCATTCTTATGGCTTTCTGACATTCCCAGTCTTGTCCATACTCGTGGCTGTATAGACTGCACATTTGCATACTCTACTACACATACTCATCATTCCTGCTCACGCCCTAATACACCTTAAAGAAATGATAGCACATGCAAGTAACGTAATAAAGGAAAGGCAATTTATTTATTTATTCTGCACTCCTTTGAGAGTGTGGTCCTGTGGGAACTGGCAGCTCTCTCACACTGGGTCGTGGGGGTGAGGGGTAGGATAAAATCTCCTTCCACGCCTCCCTCATTTCTGGTCTCTCTTCAAAACAAGCCTTGGAACTGGAGGACCAACGTGTCATGGTGTGGCTAGAAGAAAACAAAGCCAGTAAAGAAAACATCCTCAAAAGACTTCTAGCAGAAAGCTGAATGTATAAATGGTGAATGCAGTTGCAAATCCTAAAGGGTCACCCAGTTCACCCTCAGTGCATATTCACCGGTGGACAACATGGCCTGCAAAAATTACCAGCATTAGGGCTTTGGTTGTTTTTTTTTTTTTTTTTTTTTGTTTTTTTTTTTTTGTTTTGTTTTTTTTTTTTTAGAGGGGGAGCTGCATGTTCTGCTGACTCTTGCGTGGTGTGCAGATGGAACAAGGAAAGAAAACAAAAGCTTCCATAAATTTTACACAGTTGGTTCAAAAGAAGGAAGACCTAAAGTCCATCATGTTTGACCTTCTTGTCTTAAGAGCTCTTTCTTGACATGATAATTTTGGTAAAAGCAAATAAAGAATATGTATCTGTAGCCAATCCTGAAGCCATGATAAATATTCCGTCTGAATCTCAAATATGGCAATTAGCACAGAGTCATTGGACTAGCATATTTTCCTAACATCCCAGGTATATCATCATACCTCAATTCTTGTCTAGTTTTTTCTGAATTAAACACAGACATTTAAAATACGAAGATAAAGGGGGCTTGGATTACTAAGATGCACTAACGCGTTATTGTTAACTGGGTCCCAATGAATAACGGACATGTGCTAAAACAACAAGCATTACAGTAAATTAACATCTCTTAACATTAACACACCTTAGTAACTAGCTCCCTAATACTGCAAGACCTATCTAGTCTGACCAAATAATTTAGCACTACTGTGGCCGTAACTATTTCTGCTGGAAAAATGTTACATGATTTTACTGCCCTTTAAACTGGAGAGATCTCTTACCCCTTAATCTTTGAGGACCAAAGCACTCTCATTTTGTCTGAAGCTGCTTCAGTAGAACAGAACACCTGTGAGATTCCTAAGCTATCTTTGTGCAGCGTGATTAGATTTCATTCTAGGGGCAGGCATATGCAGGGGTAGGGAGGGGGGTTGAGACTGAAAGACCTACTGAGCAGGTGAGAATTCAGCCACATATATGGACCTAGGATTGGACTAAATCCACCCTCTCAAAATCTGAGTGGGTATAACATAAGGGCGCTAATTGTGCAGCCAGTGTTACTCAGCTAAGTTTAGCCATTCTGGCATAGTTTTATAAGGAACCTATTTTTAGGTGCTTACAATGTGTGTGTAAATGTTGGTATTTTAGTCATTGATGTGTGCAATTAGTGTCAAAGAACACACATTGTTTGCATGGCACATGGGCAGAGTGTGAGTGGTGTGAGCAAGCACCCACAATGATTACAGAATATGATCGTTTATGTGTGTAATTGCAAACAGTTGACATGGTCTTTTATACCAGCTTTAAGGCTGGTTTAAATATTTGTGCCTTAATGTAAGGTGTGTTCACTGCTATTTATGCTAGTATTTTATAAAGTCAATTAGGAGCATACAGTGAATCCTCTGTAGTCGCGAGGGACAGGTTCCTAGAAAACCTTGCGAATACGGAAAACGCGAATATGGAACCATTCTTACCTAACAACATAAAACACAGCTTACTTATTTATTTAAACTTATTTTTATACCACCTTTCTACCATTTAAAGCGGTTTACATATAACCAGAAGCTTAAGCAGGGAATGGGAATGCACACTGTTGTACAATGAAACTAAACATAGCAAATAAGTAATATCCTATTCCCCCTATTACCCTATATACAGTAAATTGTGGCAAAAAAAAATAAAATTGACAACATGTAAACATACCAAGGGAGAGGCTGCTGCCATTCTTTGGAGTTGGTGATGGCGAGATGGACAGCAGCCAGTGGAGCTGTTTTCGCATTATAGGGTGCAGGAGAGGTGGATAGCTCCACTATGGGAACAGTGTGTATGTCCAGTATTAGAAGCGTAAAGCCTGGTAAAGTGTGCTCAAGAGCACAGGTGTTCTCCAGGGTATCACTGTCAAAAGAGGGGAGCAATCGCTGGAGAACGGCTCCCAAGGGAGAGGTTGCTGTTATTCTATGGAGTGGGTGATGGAAATGGCAAGATGGACGGAAGCTCGACATCTGCAACATAAGCTGCCTCCTCCTCTGTAACCAGCCCTGCACGACTGGTTGAAGGTGTGGGAGATGTTTTTGCCCGAACTGGCTTAAAGTACTGCAACAGGATGTTTTATCTGGATTTCCATTTCAATTGTTTCAGTGTCTCAATGTACAGAAGAAACATAGCATAGAGTTCCCTTTTGAACTTGAGGCTGCGTTCCAGCATGGGATCAGATTTCTCTCTCTCCTTCGACTGCTATTCCACCATTGATGTCCATCGCTGTCCTTTAATGCCCTGCTTGCCCATCATATCCAAATCTTCTTTGGTGAGCTCTACTGCACGTTCCATTAGAATGTCTGCAAAATCCTCCTCTTGCATATCTTTAAAACCTTTACCACCAATCCTATGCGACAACTGTATCATTGCTTGCACATTGTCATTTACATGTTTATTGTAGTCCGAGATACATTTCACCGGGCTACTTCAACATAGTCAATAATGTGACAAATTGTGATGGATTTCCAGAGTTCATTAGCATGGTTTCTGGGTTTGCATCCCTAGCATTGCATGTATTGCGGTAGGGCTCCTGCATATAATGGCTTTTAAAAGCCTTTATGATTTCCTGTACACCATCAAAGGCTCGCACTTGAAGTTACCTCTAACATTTACACAGAAAAACAGTGTGAAACGATCCTTAAATGCTTTAAAGTCAGAGGCTCTGGTGACAGTTTTTGAAATATACTGTAGGTACGCTTGCCTGTCTGCTTATAGAACAAGCCTCTCACCAGCATTAAATACTTGCTCAGGTACGTAACCGTTATTCTTAATGAGCTCATGCAGATAATTTAGAAATGCTCCAGCAGCTTCCACATCCGCGAAACCTCCTTCACCAGAAAGTTTGATATTTTTCAGGCCTTATCTGTTTTTGAAGCGAGCAAGCCATCCACTACTAGCTGAGAAAGATTTCACGTTTTTTTGACCCTTTGTGACATGTTCATAGATTTGCCTAGCTTTAAGGTATATAGTAGTGGTATCCACAACAAGTTTCTCTAACTCTTAGTGGTTCATTTGTATCTACTGAATCCCTTCCATATGACTCTATGTAACAATATTTGTAAATAGTTTACCACTGTTATCCAAGATTATGTAGCAAATGTTGTAAATAGTTACCCGTTATCCAAGTTTCTTACCCTGTTATCTGTAAACTCATACATGTTATCTGTAAACTCATACATGTTATCTGTACTGAGCATTTTTTGTTCCATGTAAACCGCGCTGATGCTGAATAGTGCGGTATAGAAGAGACCGTAAATAAATAACACACTTCTTTTTATCATTCACCATCTCACTGATCCACAAACTTAAAACATTTTTATATTTTCCCATGGCCTCATAATGAACCATCGAAGTAACCTTGCACTTTCTGCTGCAGATTCAAGCACAGCTTTACAAATATCTTCTTCCTTAAAACAGATCAACGTTATTGTGGATTCGTTCACACTGAAGTCGTGGCTCATCACTACTACAGACAGTCCAGACTGAAGTTTGTCTAGCACATGAACTTTATCAATGAGGCTCATAACAGCCTTCTTTCGCTTAGCCACGCTTGTAAGCACACTTTCGTTACCACTTGCATTACACTTGGATGCCATTATTAATAAAAATAAAATAAAATAAGTGAACACAAGTACACAATGAGATCTGCGAGAACAAGAAGGCAGTGTTGCCTCGTGGAACCCCATCCCAATGCTGCAGGCTAAGAATCTAAACTTTTTGGCTACTGCACATGGCCGCAAACATCCACAATGTACCCGTGAATAGTGAAAACGGGTTACTCATCATTTTGCAGGAATAAGTAAATCCGTGAAAATGGAACGTGCGAATACTGAGGATTGACTGCACTCCTTTTTGAATTCCAGTACTGTTTTGGCTTCCACCACTTCATTTGGGAGGGCATTCCAGGCATCCACCACTCTTTTTGTGAAGAAATATTTCATGATATCACTTTTGATTTTACCTCTTTGTGGCCTCATATCATGTCCTCCAGTTCTACAGCTTCCTCTCATTTGAAAAAAGGCTTATTTGTTCAGTAATACCTTTCAAGTATTTAAAGTATTGTATCATATCTCATCTGTCCCTCCTCCCTTCCAGGGTATACATATTTAAGGCCTCCATTCTCTCTTCAGGTGTCTTCTAATGGAAACTTGTTACCATTTTAGTTATTTTCTTTGGTACAGACTCCAAGAAACAGCCTCCCAAACTGAACACAATATTCTAAGTGAGACCTCACCAGCATCCTGTACAGCGGCATTATCATCTCTTTCTTCCTACTGGTTATATCCCGTCTCTAGCATGTTCCGGCTTTGGCACATTAATTTTGCCACCTTAAGATCATCAGACACTGTCATCCAAGGGTCTCTCTCCTAGTCCATGCACGTCATCCTCTCCCCACCTATCACATACATCTCCTTTGGGTTTCTGTACCCCAAATGCATCACTTTGTACTTATTAGTGTAGTACTCTTTTGGATGTTAGAGCAGCAGAGACCTCCAGTGTCCCTACTAAATCACTACAATATAGCCTGCAGATGTCCTGGTAAGTTTCCAGCCCTACTTCTTCCCAGCTATATCATGCTGGGAGGAGACTCCTCCAGGAGGGAAAATCCAACTCATATATAAACTACTCCCAAAGGCAGAAATCTGTTTTTGGCAGCCAGTCAGCCAACTACTGTACCATAAAGAAAAAGGGAAGAGCCTGCCCCCAGGGGAAGGAAGGTGTTAGTGGCTATTCCCCAGACCTTCATACCATTCCAGAGGGACCTACAGGCCCACAGCAGCAGAGGTGAAAGCAGGAGAGGAAAGAGGGTGTCTTGGGCTCAAGCTTACACCTTAAACTCCCGCGTGACTGTGCAAATCCTGCCAGCACCCCCAAAAGAATTAATCTACTTGCTACATATTCTGAAGAATGGAAAAAGGAGATAACTGCTTGTAATATAGTTCTATTCGTACTGTTCTGTCAGTTGTAATTTTTGCTATCATCAGTGATCTTGAAGTTCTTATGTAAACCATTGGTTCAGAACACAAAATCTGGACTGGACTCAATTGTTTTGAGAAGGGAGGAGGATTCAGCAGAGTTTAAGTGCCAAGGACTCCCAATGCATACTGGTCCTAGTCAACGAACCCTGAAAAAAATTAGCTCCGAGTGGAGATTTAAGGACTCCATTGCTCTTGGAGTGATATCACCACTATCTGCTGTATAGTGTAGACCACCACTGTAAGGACTACACATGGGCAGAGGGGTTAAATTTGCATTAAAAGTCAACAGCTAAGTATCTGATCATCCTTACATTTTGTAGATAACTTTTCATTTTGTCCACTCCGTATCATTCTCAAAAAGACAAAGTTTTTCCCTCCAACCCTTCAACAATATCGCTCAAAGATACTGAACCGAATTGGCCCATGGACTGACCCCGAGGCACCCCACTTCTCATCTTACTTTCTTCCAAATAGATGCTATTTATCACTGACTGTTCATCTGGCAGTCAGTCAATTTTTAATCCAATCAGCTATTCTGGGCATCTATCCCACCCCGTTCCATTTGTTTATAAGCCTCCTATGACATTTTTGGACTTTATACCTCCTGGTTCCACTGCATCACCCCCTTCCTTGTTTGGACCTTCCTTTCCTGGAATATTCTCCTGAATCCACACTGGATGGTAATGCGCTCCAGCTATCTGATTTACCTGGACTTTGCCTCCAACTTAGAAGGCCTTCGCCCAACTCCTTCAAGCTTTAAACAGAAACTTTGAGCTTTACTTGCTTGTGATTTGCCCAGACTCACACCTGTATCTGACGTTTACCACCACAGTGATGATTTAATCTGGGATAAATGCAGCTGGTGGACCTTCAGAACTAATGACCTAGCTAGATGCTGCCACAATAAGCAGAAGAATGGGATGGGCCACAGGGGCAAGGAGACGAGGCGCCTGAGGAGAACCTCATCCCTTGCATCCCCCCTGCTCCTGCTCCTACCCCCTCCCCAACCCATTGCCACTCCTGCTGACCCTATCCGGGACCTGCAATGGTGGCAAGGGCCTCAGACAGCCCCAAAGTGCTTACTTTAAAACTCCAGTGCTGCGAGACTGTTGATTTTTGCTACCTATGATGCAGATTTCCTTTTTTTATAGGGGCAGAACTTCCACCCCCATGCAAAACGAAAGTCGACATTAGGTGTCTGAGGGGGTGGATGTCAAACAACCTCAAGTGCTGGAATTTTAAAGTAAACACTGTGGGGCTGCCTGACAGAACAGCAACAACTTGAGAGCCTGGAGGCAGAGCTGGAGTTTGGATGGTTCAGCCCCCTCCCACCACAGTTCCTGCTAATACATTCAATATATAGTGCAATCAACACCTCTGTATATTAATGTTAAATACTATATAAATACGTAAAGTTGCATTTAATTCACTTTTTCTATGGACAAAATTCAAAGGCTGCTCAGCCACAAGCGTTTCTCAAAAATATATAGAAGTAAAGAGGCAGGAGCACACTTTACAGAGTTAAAAACGTACTTACTCTGCTGATTACACTAATTTCATCATCACTCCATACCTCGGCTTCACTTATCCCAGTCCACTATTTCAAAATCCAGTGTGTCAGTTTATATTGCAAGTCCTAATTCCTCTCACTTTTAATTCTCTTTTTCTTTATTGTCCAAGACTTTTTTTTTTTTTTTTAAACTGAGAATGAAAGAGGACCTCACACCAACATGAAGGGTAAACGCTGAGAGCTGGAGATCCCCTGTGCTTATAAATACGGGGTTTACATTGCACATGCTCAGCGTTGGTAATAGTCAGCCATTAAAGTGAAGTAAGACTGCAGATTGTGTGGAAATTTTTAAATTACAGAACTTCTACAGCATAATGAAACATTAGTCAAGGTTGGATATTGGGGAGAATTTTGGAGATTGCTGGAATACGAATAGAAGTATGTTATAAACACAGGAGGATCTCCAGTTTTCAGATAAGAATTAAAAATGAAAGGCATTAGGACTTAAACCATTATTAAAGAGGACCAGGGGAATCCACTGCTTACCCCTTGGGTTAGCAGCATGGAATCGGTCTACCTTTTGGGAATCTGACAGGTACTTGTGGCTTGGATTGGCTGTTGTTGGAAACAGGATACTGAGCTTGATGGACCCTTGGTCTGACCCAGTATGGCATTACTTAAGTTCTTATGTTAACTAACAAACTGGATTTTGAAATAAAGTATCTATTACACCAATTTCATCATTGTTCCACATCTGAACTTCGCTTATCACTCAGAATAAGTTTTTAACTCATCCATGAAATGAGCTCTTACCTCTTTACTCATGTATATTTTGAGAAACACTTGTGGCTGAACGTCTGTCTATACAAATAGTGAATTTAATGCTAAATGAATACATAAAGGGACCCTTTTAATGCGCACTATTTAATGTGCCCATAGAAATAAAAAGGGCTGTGGGCTCTTAATGTGCGTTAACTTCATTAACACTCATTAAAACCTTCAGTAAAAGGACCCCAAAGTTGCATTTAAAATTAATATACAGAGGTTCTGATTGACTTGTTTATGGGAAATACATTCAATATAAATTGCAGAAAAATGACAGTTTTGCAGAAGACGTGGATTTTTGACTTAAAGTCTACTGCTCCTGCTACCACCAAGATTTTGCAGGCACACTTACATCCACAAGTGGATTCTTTGCACAGCCCTATAGTAGTACCAGCGGAAGCATACTGTCACCTCTTCAGTGCCAGAGCCCCACATACTGCCAGAAGTCTAAAATGGGCCTCAAACAAACTGCTCCTGAAAGACATTCTGGCTTGGGTTACACTTCCTGCAACAGAACAGCTTCCTACTGAACAACATAGGAGAGTTTCTAGTCACTATATAGCAGACATTTAGGGAACCAGACAGAGTCCAACTCACAGAGATAAGCCTAGTGAGCCAGCGACATGATATCCTACAGTTATTGACTATAACAAAATTCTGCAGAAGGGGGAAGAATCTAGACTGCATGACACTCTTACTACGCTCATACTAAGTGGCAAGGAAGAATGAACATGACTGAACCTACCAGAGACTTTCAAAAAACAAATTGTGTTATGCATCAGAATAAACCAAGGCCTCATGGAAGGACACCAAGAGAAGAGGAATGAGTACCCTAGAATGGGAGACGGCAAAGGATTCAAAACCATCAACAGCGATCACCACTGAAAAGACACCTATCCACAACAGAAACAAAGATTCCCCAAGGAGGGACTGTACTTGTGTTAAAGACAACCTGGTAATCTATGGGCATTCTGCCTTATCAGGCCATGGAATTTTTTATTTATTAAGATAAAGGTCTATTTACTGCCCTTTTGAAGAAATTCACCCAAGGCAGTGCCCAGCAAATGTAACTAGTTGTAGGTAATTTACAATTATAGTGGCAGTATGACCATAATAAGATGCACAAATATCAGCATAATACACAATTAGAACAAAAAGATAAAAAGCCTTTGAAATAGGCAAATGTAATCCTAATAATAATAAATTCATTGTCAGCACTGTACATATTAAAGCACAGTAAACATTCAAGCAACAGTACACATTAAAATATAGAAAAGCATTCATACCGTTTAAGGCACGATATGATCAATACACATGAATATCTCTTTATTTCTAAAAACCTTCAAGGTTCAAGAAGGGCTTTTTGAAATAAGGAATATTTCTTCAGTGGTGTGGCTGTGTCCTTCCTCCGCTGGTTTGTGTCCAGATCCTATTTATCAGAGCGTATTCCATATCAGACCTGGAGTTGAGAATGCTCTGAAAATATTTGAAATAAATGTTAAAAAAGGGTTTCATTAGGCCATGTATATCACCAGCGGGGGCTCCGATATTTTTCTTTGCAAAGGACACGTCTCTAGGCCCGTGCAAGGACCACTGTGCATTGAATGCCACACAACTCGGATCCATTCACCTTAATCAATTGTTTGAATGGCTCTGAGCATCTGAAGCATCAACGAAGATGGATCTTAGAGGATGTGAATAAAAGAAAGATGGACGGAAAACCGATTTCCGGGTCTTTTTCCATCACTTTCAGTAGTAATACCCTTCAAGATTTGGAATATTTCTGCCTCATTCCAGATCAATGATATCTTCTGAAATTATGTTGGACAAGTCCGTGATTACTTATCTAGACAATGGTTTTGATTTTTCCAGAAAGCCTGACTGAATATGTACATCTGCTCTTGAATCACCACAGTAGGCATTCACTTTGTGAAAGCAGATAAGGGCAGATTTGAAAAACAAGTGATCAGGTTTTTGAGGTATGCCTTCTCTTTGTATGAATTATGCATGAATCTTTAGAAGCTCAAAGCAGCAACCGAATAGCCACCAGCGCGGGACATCAAGGCAGCACAATTCATCCTAGATTTTGCAAGGAAAGGCTAGAGATTAGGACTCTTCATTTTGGAGAGATATGATAGAAGTCTATAAAAACAAGAATGGAGCGGAACAGGTAAATGTGAATCAAATTTTTCTTCTTTCAAAAAGTACAAATCTAGGGGACATACCATGCAGTTACAATGTAGCACATTTGAAGCAAAGAGGAGAAAATATGTTTTAACTCAATATATAATTAAGCTCTGTAAATCATCACCTGAGGAAGTGGTAAAAGCAGTTAGCTGGGTTTAAAAAAAAGGTCTGGATAAGTTCCTGGAGGAAAAGTCCACAACCATTATTCAGGAAGACTTGGGGAAAATCACTGCTTATCTCTGGGGATACCTTATGGGATTCCGCCAGGTGTTTGTGACTTGGATTGGCCACTCTTGGAAACAGGATATGAGGATTGATGGACCATCAGTCTGACCTAGTATGGCAATTCTTATGTTCTTATGCCAATTTCTATTGAAGGTTCATTAAGGAAGTCTCCAAAATAATAGCTCCAATTACCAGCCTACTAAAGAAGGGAACCTTATTCAATTGACATTAGAGATACACGAAGACTTCAAAGGGTTAAAAAACAATTATGTTGGCACCATCTTGAGACACCTGGACTACATATTACCCTTTATGGAGTGGAGGAGTAGCCTATTGGCAGAAGCAGTGGACTAGAACCAGGGAAGCCAGGTTTGGATCCCATTGTAGCTCCTTGTGATCTTGGGCAAGTCACTTAACCCTTCATTTCCTCAGGTACAAACTTAGATTGTAAGCCCTCTGGCAGGACCAGACCAAGAATTTCTGCTGCCCCAGCCGTGCGACCCCCCCTCACCCCCACCCAGCCATACCTCCTAGCAGCCCCCCCCCCACCCCACCATCGATTCTGTCTTCGGGGGCAGGGGGGAGCATGGCTCGGCAGTGGCAGCAGTTTAAAAGCCGCTTACATGGCCTACCGCTTCTGACTCCCCTCTGATGCAACATCCTGTTGGGGGGAGGGTGGTCAGAAGTGGCAGGCCAGGTATGCCAAAGGACATAGCCTGCCAGGGGTGCACTGCCATGCCACCTACCGAGGTACCGAGGTGGCCACCTAGCCAGCCTAGTGGACGTGCTGGCCCTGCCCTCTGGGGACAGGAAAATGCTGACGGGACCTGTATGTAACTCACCTCAAACGTCTGAGGAAAGGCATGTGCGCACAGATAGATTAAACTCAATGTGTAGATATATTTTATATCAGAGGAAGACACCAAAAGATCCAACATATCTATATGCCTTTGACTCAAGCAAATTAACCGCAGTGGAAAAGAAATATGACATTTGGAATAAGAGTTATAAAGGCTGCTGTAACATCTGCTGGAAGCTTCCCAATTTCCAGTATAAGTATATACAGATTGCAAGAATCTGTACCATTGAACTCAACAATAAATTCACTTTGTCTTGTTTTAACTTATTTTGATCTACTGACCCACACCATAGAGCAACAAAAACAAAGAAGCTGACATGCTACCTAGCAAAGAGGAAGATGAAGCAACAAATAAATATTTCCAGAACCAATTCCTAATCTGGAGAACTCTGGAGTAGACACCAAGAACCAAGAATGCAGATCTGATGACCAATGTTCCCTCTAATTTTCTGTAGGCTGTGTGCGCATAAAATATCAGCTGTGTGCAGCTTTTGAAGGAAGGTTAAATTTTTGTGCGCCACATAACGACACTCAGAGTTATATACTTTAAAATTTGACTACACGTCAGAATACAGTATGTACACCACATTGATTTTAATCAAATTAAATGAAAATAGATGATTACTAAATGAAGCGGGAAATTTCTACTAATTACAATCATAACTATTAAATTTTAAGACATCTGTGTTGTTTTCTATCAGAATCAGAGCCATAATTTTTGTGCGCTCTCTTGTAAAGTATGTGCGCTCGCTCGGCGAGGTGTGTGCGTGCGCACACGCGCACAGCTTAGAGGGAACAGTGCTGATGACAAGAATTAAAAAGGAATGAGAAGTTTTTGTGAAACAAGCAAGATTACAAATATCCATTTGAAAGGGACTAAGAACTATCTTGACAGGACGACTGCTTATAACATAAACACAATGGGTGGTAATTCAGATATATGCTCATAAATCTATTTATGCATGCTATTGCACCTATTCTATAAAGTCAAATCTTTGCAGATTTGACTTTACAGATTATTAGTATAAGTGACCACGGAGCAGGCATAAATGAAGCTGTGGTCAACTTAAGGACAGACTAGATAGGCCATGTGCCTTTTTTTTCTGCCATCATGTTTCTACACCAGCTCCAGAGCAGGTGTAAATGAATACAGATATTTTACACATGTTGGGCCATATTTTGTAAAGCACATATGTAAATTTGTGCTCCACCTCAACTTTGCCCCTTTGCATGCCCCAAAGTGAAACTACATGCCACTGGTCTATGGTAAGCTTTCAGAATAGTGACTGAGTAAACTCCATGCATAAGTGGTCCTTTACGCATGTAAATCACAAATTCCATGATTTATGTGCAGAAATGTAGCTGTGCCTTACAGAATTACCCTCCATGTCTGGAGGTCATATGACTAGCACAATAGGAAGACCATTTCAGCAACCGCTTTGACCCTAAACGAAAGACAATTATGTTAATCCATCAAAGTTCTGGTGACTCAGAAGGAATGCAAAGATTAAGTAATATTTAAGATGATTAAGGTGTGTGCCAGAGTGAAAACACCATGATGTAAGCTCCAGGGAGAACTGGTTCCTCTGTCAGTACTGGTAAAAACCATGAGAATGGGTATAAAGCAGAGTTACCCTTATCACAGGATGCTTACAGATGATAGTAAATGCAGTAATCAAAATAGCCCACTTTCTTCCAGCGATTCGATTTGTCCAAGGCATGGTATTTTCAATGTCACATGGATTGCAAGTTGGACAGTGAAGAAGGCAGGCAGGAAGAAAATTGATGCCTTTGAATTATGGCACTGGTGAAGAATACTTTGTATACCATGGGCTGCCTGAAGAACAAATCAGTTGGTACTAGAAGAGATAAAACCTAATCTTTCTTTTGAAGCTCAGATTGCAAGATTTTGACGTTCATACTTTGGGCACATCATGCAAAGAGAAAGATCATTTGAGAAAGACATCATGCTTGGCAAAGTTGAAGGTCAGGGCAAAAAAGGAAGGCCAGCAATGCAATGGATTGATACAATAAAAAGCAGCTATGGGTGCCACTCTGTCAACAATTAGCCACTAGACTGAAGAAGAACAGTTTAGGACAAACTATTGCAATGATCAGCAACCTGATAGTCAAGAGGAGAGGTACCTTTGAAATAGTGCAGGCGCCCTTGCAACCCCGGGGAAAGCCACTAAGTTCAACAAAGCCCTGGGCTGGCCTCCGGAAGGGGGGGCCGTACTCTTCCATATGCTGTGCTAGGCAGGAGCATAGCCGGTCTACTGATCCACTACAGGATCCTGAGCTGGCTCGGTTTCCATGGCTCACCAGGAACTATACCTTGGAGCCAAAGAGAGGCTGGAAGGGGGAGGGGTCACAGGGTCATGCCCTAGAAAAACTCCCATAGAATCTAAGGGAAGGGGTGGAGGACTTGAGGAGGAAGAACTCATGGAAGTTCTGGAGCATGGAGATAACTTGGAAATGTTGATGAAACAGTGAAGGCTTTTGCCCTGGGGCAGGTTCAGTCAGTTTACAGTGAACCTGGAAAGGGGGGGGGGGGGGGAAGGGAAGAGCTGCTATGCCCTTGCTGACTGTGTAGTGGAGCACACTGCTTTGATCTTAAAAAGACTGTGGGTTTAGCCCTGCTGGTTTAAAAGGACTATTTGTAACTTTGTTTTCATTACTCTCCTGAACTGTTTTGCTTTGTTAGAGAGAGAGAGGCCATGCCCAGCCCTGGGGCTCAGTGAAGTCTGGGGGGGGGCACAGGATTGTTTGCTGGTAATTACTTTGTTTCCAAGGGAACCTGATTTAGTGTTTTCCTGCAATATCCAAAGCAGACTTCAGCTTTGGGATCTGGGTCGGTGGACAGAGTGCTTCAACTATGGAACCTGTTCTGTGGCTTTACACTATCCATAACGTCGCCTTGGCACCTATTCGATAGCACTTATCCTTCTCCTAGTGATGGGATAAACAGCACAATTACTGGTAAAAGTATTAGATTATATAGCTGTGGACATAGCCTAAGACCAGAGAGCTTCATTCACACTGCATTTCTAGCAGGAACTAATAGAATTTCTGTAAATAGTCAAATCTATCATCGAGCTACCTTCCTCAAACCAATGATCAGATGGAGCGAGTAAATCAAAGCACTAAACAGTATCTCAGATATTATCACAAGTTCTATCAAGATGACTAGCTTTCTCTATTCCCTTTGGCTGGGTTTCCATATATTTCTGGGTTTCACCACTGCTTTCATATTTCATATTCTGGTCATGAATCCCAGGAGCACTGGACTGAGCCAGACATCTGCAAAAGACACAGGCTAAATTAAAGCAAAACCTTGGCTAAAAATGACCAAAGGTTTCAGGCAGATTGCCTACAAAGAGCTCATCTGTTCAGGATAGGGGATAAATTGAGCTTCATGTTAGCATGTGAAGACTAAGACAAACAGCCAAACTATTACTTTCATGACAACAATGCAGAAATCCAGTAACCTTCAAAGTACAAATTATGCCAACACTTTGGAACTACCCTGTGTTTCATGTCACTTTGTTAACAATCCTACAACAAGAACTAATTTCCAGGAAGATACTGCCAACATCTGCTATTCTAAACAATACACAACAAGTTCACTGTCAAGGAGTGGAGAGGAGGAGTAGCCTAATGGTTAAGAGCACTGGCTTGGGAACCCAGAGACCAGGGTTCGATTCACACTAGCACTCCTTGTGGCCTTGGGCAAGTCACTTAACCCTCCATTGCCTCATAAAAATCCAAGTTATCAATATCCCTGTTTAATGTACATTACTAAGTTTAAGTTACAATGTAAACCGCTTTGATTGAAACGATAAAGCGGTATATAAAACCTGTTAAATTAAAAAAATAAATTAAATAAATAAAACACATGATGTGGGAGGGCTACAATCCCAGAGAGCCCTTACTTATTGCATACTGACACCTATACAGACAAAAAGGACAGATATTCAAGCAGTTAGCATGCAGTGCACATATCTGTCCTCTCTCCATGTATGTGCACTCTTGTTCATTCTCAATTCTGTATGCAGTTCAATGTTGTGTGCAATGCAGATAAGAAACAATCACAGCAGAGTACAGCGTCGCTGTACCAGAGAAGCACTGGCATCATGACCCTAAGAGAATTATAGAGAATGAAGGTGGTCCAATATCCTTTGGAATGGGAATGTTCCAAGTTAAGAAGTTGGATGCAAAGAAGCCTGACGTAATGGGGTAAAGGAGACAAACACCAGACTGGCATTGATAGAGGTGTTGGTTCCAAGCAATTATTCTGTGAATCGCATGGAGATGGAGAAGATCCTGAAGTACCAAGAAATGCAGTCGGAGACCAAGAAAACATGTGCAGAAAGATACAGAAATATTTCCCACTGTATTGGGAGCCACAGACCTCATTAAGCAGAATTTTCAAACATACCTTGATAAATTACCCATGCATGCTACATCTTATGAATTTCCGAAGGAAGCTCTCTTTGCTGGAATGAAAGTACTACGGCAAGTGCCTGAGATCATACTCCATATACCTGTGGCTTAGGAGTGAAGTGCATGAATGTAATGGTATGCACAAAACTAACCGGTTTGGAGAAATTGTGCCCCCCCCCCCCCAGTACCTTCTTTACCAGCATGAGGGGAACTTGAAGTCAACAAACTCTCCCCCCTCTTGGTAGGCAGATAGGCAAGTGTCCTACCCCCGTCCTCAAACTAAGGTTCTGAAAGGGTCCAGGTCAGCCTGAAAAAAAGAGAACACACGATTTAGTTCACAGCCTAGATGTCATAGCAGACTAGAAAAGCATATTACTGGACAATCACACCCTTGTAGAATGCATTGGACTCATCAACAATGTGCGAGAACCTTAAATATCACACATACGCTGGCAGAGTAAACAGAGATAGTTACAGGATTTGGCAGGAGGACCCTCCAATAATAGTGGCCCGGCAAGCCAGGTGGAAGAAAGAAGATAGTCCAGTGGCGCTGGCCAGTGTTCTAGATACAGTGGCTGGCAGTCAGGCAATGAGCAGCAAAAGATGATCTCTGCCCAAGTCAGCTTTTTGCCCACCTGCTATATTCATTTTCCACAGTGAACAAGAGCTGAAAAAGCAGGATGTGAGAAGGGCTCTTCCTCCTATAACTCACTTTCCCCAAAGTCAGTGGTGGAAGCGGTGTGCAATTTCCCTGGGACCTGCCATAAGTAGAGAATATGTAGGCAGAGTGTGAGCATGGTACGTGTGTCCTCTGTGGAGTCCTGAAGAGTGTACGCTAGGGCGTCCTTAAACTGTCTTGGGGACCACAGGGCCAACAACCTGTACAGAGGCATTATCATCTCCTCCTCCGGGTTGATTATGCCCTCCTCTATGCAGCCCAACATCCTTATGTCTTTGGCCACGACCTTTTCACTTAGTTTTTGCCACTAAGAGATCCTCAGACACTATTACCCTGAGATCTCTCTTCTGGTCCATGCACATCAGCCTCTCGCTTCCTATATGGCAGAAAGATACAGAAATATTCCCGAACGTATTGGGTGTCATGGGCCTGATTAAAAGGAATTCTCAAGCACACCTCTGCATTGCTTATATACATGTCACATCTTATGAACTCTAAAAGGAAACATCTTTTGACACATAAGCGTTAGCAGTAACTTTGAGACACTGAGATCGTATTCCACATACCCTGGTTTAGGAGCGAGGTTCATGACCGTCATGGTATGTGCAAAACTAAACAGTTTGGAACCGTGCTCCCAGGGGAAACTCTGCAGAAAGTGTCCCTTTCAAAATGAGCTTGTAGTCCTGCGGGTAGCACCAGAATCTCCCGTTCTATAAAATTATCCTGGTTTATAAAATGCATCAACGTGAAACTTTCAGTTCTCTTAAATATATTTCTTGCCTCTTGTGGGCAATATTTTGCTCCCCTATTGATGCTTCAGCTGGATTCTTTAAAATATTTGTAATGACCCTCTATTGTGGGATCAGGGTTGCCCCTAGAAGGTATACATTATTAGTAGAAAAACCCAATTTAAGGGGTTCTGGTGGAGAAGGGAGGCAAAATGCCCCAAGACCTGCACTGGTTGCCTCACCAAAAAGATTTGAAAAACCTAGCAACCGAATCAGGTCTACACTGTGGATACTTTCATATCAACACACCATTATTAAACATAACCCCAAAACTGAAATACATATAGGGTAATAAATTGAATTCACAAAACAGTGACATGCAAATAAAATTCAAAATGTTCTTCTCTTAGATTATTGATTATATCAAGCAGGTTCCATCTCCCTCTGCGGTCCTAGGTGGACTTCCCTCCATTTCTTCTATTCAGAGTACCAGTACAGTATTGTACATCAGGATCTTCAAGACTCTCCTTTAAGATGCACTCACAGAAAAACATTGCTATCAAAGTCACAATACCTTTGTAGTACCTTAGGCAAGTACGGTTGGTGACTGCCTGGGTTAGAAACTGATTTAGTGGGGTCAATGAAGGTTAGTGATAAATGGAGTTCAGTTTGAGCATAAAGACACTACCAGTGGTATGCCACAGGGATTGTTCCTTGCTCCAGTTCTCAACACTTTTTAAATGATATTGCAGAAGGACTGTTGGGAAAGGTTTGTCTCCTTGAAGATGATACTAAAATCTGTGACAGGATAGACACCCTGGGAGGCATGGACAACATGAGGAAGAATCTGGTTAAGCATGATGAATGGTCTAGAATTTGACAGTTAAGATTTAATGATAAAAACTTCAGGGTCATGGATTTGGGTTGCAAAAACATAAGAACATAAAAGATATGCCATACTGGGTCAGACCAAGGTCCATCAAGCCCAGTATCCTGTTTCCAACAGTGGCCAATCTAGGTCATATGTACCTAGCAGTTTCCCCAAAAGACACAGGTTCCACAATGCTTGTATTGGGTCAAGCATTGATATCCTGGGTCCCTTCTTAATAATGGTTTATGGACCTTTCCTCCAGGAACTTGTTCAAACCTTTTTTAAACCTAACTACACTAACAGCCTTTACTACATCCTCCGGAAGCAAATTCCAGAGTTTGATTACACATTGAGTGAAAAAATATTTTCTTTATTAGTCAAATAGTTTACCCTGTAGCTTCATTGCATGTCCACTAGTCTTTCTATATTCTGATAACGTAAACAATCGATCTACGTTTACCTGTTCCACTCCATTCATTAATTTATAGACTTCTATCATATCTCCCCTCAGCCATCTCTTTTCCAGGTTAAAGAGCCCTATCCTTTTTAGCCTTTCTTCATAGGGGTATCCTTCCATCCCCTTTACCATTTTGGTGGTTCTTCTCTGAACCTTTTCTAATAACCTATATCCTTTTTAAGATACGGTGACCAGAACTGCATACAATATTCAAGGTACGGTCTCACCATGGAACGATATAGAGGCATTATAATATCCTTGGTTTTATTTTCCATTCCTTTCCTTATGATACCTAGCATTCTATTTGCTCTCTTGGCTGCCGATGCACACTGGGCAGAGGGGTTTAACATGTTATCCACAATAACGCCTAAATCTTTTTCCTGGGTGGTGGTTCCTAATGTAGAACCTTGCATTGTGTAACCATAGTTTGGGTTGTTCTTCCCTAGGTGCATAACTTTGCACCTGTCCACATTAAATTTCATCTGCCATTTTGATGCCCCGTCATCCAATTTATCAAGATCTTCTTGCAATTTTCCACAATCCTCTTGGGTTTTAACAACTTTAAATAGTTTTGTCTCATCTGCAAATTTGATAACCTCACTTGTTATTCCCTTTTCCAGGTCATTTATGAATATGTCAAAAAGCAGCGGACCCAGCACAGATCCCTGGGGTACACCAAAATTGGCCTCTTCTTTCTATCTTTTAACCAGTTCCTGATCCACAATAGTACACTGCCTCCTATCCCATGACTCTGTCCAAGAAAGGTTGACGCGTCTTCGGTAGTAGACTGGCTAATCTACTGAAGAGGGCTTTAAACTAGATTTGTTGGGGATGGGTGGAGAAAGCCCCCAGGTAGGTGAAAGCCCCCAGGTAGGTGAGACATTAAATACCTTTATGGAAAGGGGTAACATATGGAAAGCAGTGTGTATAAATGCCCGTAGCATGGGAAATAAGATCCCTGATGTTGAAGCTTTGGTGGGAGTGGCTGACTTGGATTTAGTGGCAGTTACAGAAACATGGTTCACAAAAAACCATGATTGGGATGTAACTATACCTGGCTATACTTTATTCAGAAAGGACAGGGTAGGAGGAGTGGCACCATATGTAAAAACTACTATTAAAGCTTTGGAATTACAGAGCTTAAAAGGGAGAGGGGAGGCATTGTGGGTTAAACTAGAAAGGGAAAGAGAAATCTATTTGCATTGGTGTGACATACAGACCTCCCTCACAAGAGGAAGAAGTGGACAGAGTAAATTGAAGACATACGCAGCATTGCTAGGAAAGGGAAAGTGCTACTGATTGGAGATTTCAATATGCCAGATGTTGACTGGCACATTCCTGCTGCAGTATCATCTAGAAGGAGATCCTGCTGCAGTATCATCTAGAAGTAAAGGATAACTATTCAGGCAATTGATAACAGACCCCACACGTGAAGGGGCCATACTGGACTTGGTGCTTACCATGGTGAAAGTGTTTCTGATGTTGTAGTGGGAGATCATTTTGCATCCAGTGATCACCAGATGGTGTGGTTCAGTATTAGGACTAGGGCTGTTAGAATCCATTCCAAGGTGAGGATCTTAGACTTTAGGAAGACTAACTTTGACAAGATGGGCCAATACCTCAGGGAGTCGTTAGTGGGATGGGTACAGCTGGGGGATGTAGAAAAACAGTGGGCAAAACTGAAAGGGGATATTTTAAAGGGCAACCAACCTTTTTGTTAAAATGGTAAATAAAGGTAAAAGGAAAAGGAGACCACTATGGCTTTCAAAAGAAGTAGCTGAAAAAGTGAAGAAAAAGAGGGAGGCCTTCATGAAATACAAGAAATCACAGACAGAGGAAGACAGGCATCTGTATTTGGAAAAACTTAGAGAAGCTAGCAAAGTAGTCAAGAAGGCAAAGATTCAAAAGGAGGAGGAAATAGCCAATTCAATAAAATGGGGGGATAAGACATTTTTCAGATATATTAGTGAGACGAGGAAGGGCAAAAGTGGTATTGTCAGACTCAAGGGTGCAGGGGAAGAATATGTAGAAGCTGATAAGGATAAAGCGGAATTGCTTAACAAATATTGCTGTTCTGTGTTCACAGATGAAGAACCAGGAGCAGGACCTCAGAAAACACCCATAAACAGGAACAGAAGCGAGGGACATCTTAAACAATTTTCAGAAGACTGTGTTCGTGAGACACTAGCTCAACTGAAAGTAGAGAAAGCGATGGGACCGGATGGGATACACCCTAGAATACAGAGGGAACTTGGGGACGTTCTAGCAGCGTCACTGACTGACCTTTTCATTGCCTCGTTGGAGTCGGGAGCACTGTTCCCTCTAAGCTGTGCGCGTGCACGCGCACACACCTCGCCGACCGGGCGCACATACTTTACAACAGAGCGCACAAAAATTACAGCTCTGATTCTGATAGAAAACAATACAGCCGTCTTAAAATTTAAAAGTTATGATTGTAATTACTAGAAATTTCCCGCTTCATTTAGTAATCGTCTATTTTCATTTAATTTGATTAAAATCAATGTGGTGTACATACTGTATTCTGACGTGTAGTCAAATTTTAAAGTATATAACTCCGAGTGTCGTTATGTGGCACACAAAAATTTAACCTTCCTTCAAAAGCTGCACACAGCTGATATTTTATGCGCACACAGCCTACAGAAAATTAGAGGCAACATTGGTCGGGAGTGGTGCCAAAGGACTAGAGAGAGGCTCATGTGGTGCCTTTACACAAAAGCGAAAGCAAGGATGTGATTGAAAACTACAGGCCGGTTAGTTTAACTTCAGTGGTGAGTAAATTATTGTAAACGCTGCTGAAAGAGAAAATAGTGAGGTTTCTGGAGTCCAGCGGATTACAGGATCCGAGGCAGCATGGATTCACCAGAGGCAGGTCTCATCAGACTAATCTGATTTCTTTGACTGGGTGACCAGGGAGTTGGACCAAGGGAGAGCCCTAGATGTGGTGTATTTAGATTTCAGTAAAGCTTTGACACTGTTCCTCACAGGCGACTTATAAACAAACTGAGCATCCTAGGGATGGACCCTAAAGTTACTGCTTGGGTTAGAAATTGGTTGGGTGGGAGGCGACAAAGAGTACAAGTAAATGGAGCTCACTGAGGAGAAGGATGTTACCAGTGGTGTGCCCCAGGGATCTATCCTTGGTCCGATTCTTTTTAACATCTTTGTTAGTGATATAGCGGAAGGGCTGTCGGGAAAGGTTTGCCTCTTTGCGGATGATACCAAAATCTGCAATAGAGTAGACACCCAGGAAGGTGTAGATAACCTGAGGAGGGATCTAGCTAAGCTTGAAGAATGGTCTAGAATCTGGCAGCTGGGATTTAATGTTAAAAAATGTAAGGTCATGCATTTGGGCTGCAGCAATCCAAGGGAGCAATATAGAATAGGGGGTGAAGTACTTTTGTCCACTAAAGAAGAGCGGGACCTAGGCGTGGTTGTGTCTGATGATCTTAAAGTAGCTAAACAGGTAGAAAAGGCGAAGGAAAAAGCTAGAAGGATGCTTGGGGGCATACGGAGAGGAATGGCTAGCAGAAAAAAGGAGGTGATAATGCCTCTGTATAAGTCTTTGGTGCGACCTCATTTGGAGTATAGTGTGCAATTCTGGAGACCGCACCTTCAAAAGGATGTGAACAGGATGGAGTCAGTGCAGAGGGTGGCTACTAAAATGATTAGTGGTCTTCATTATAAAGCATATGAGGACAGACTGAAGGATCTTAATATGTACACCTTAGAGGAAAGGCGGGATAGAGGTGATATGACTGAGATGTTTAAATACCTCCATGGCATAAATGTTTAGGGAGAGAGACTCTTTCAATTGAAAGCAAATTCTGCTATGAGGGGACATGGGATGAGGGTGAAGGGAGATAGATTCAGGAGTGATATGCGGAAATATTTCTTTACGGAAAGAGTGGTGGATCCGTGGAATAGTCTCCCAGTGGAGGTGGTAGAGATGAGGACAGTAACTGAAATCAAAAAAGCATGGGACAAACACAGAGGATCTCTAAAGGAAAAAAGGGGACTGTTGTAGTTGTTGATATGGAAGGACAGACTAGATAGGCCATGTGGTCTTTTTCTGTCGTCATGTTTCTATGTTTTTTATGTTTCGTTTTACCAAAAGTCTCTGACGAGGGACCTTGTCAAAGGCTTTCTGAAAGTCCAAATACACAATCAACTGACTCACCTTTGTCTACCTGTTTAGTCACACCTTCAAAAAACATAACAGATTAGTAAGACAAGATCTTCCTTGTCTAAAGGCATGTTGGCTGTCTCCCATTAAGCCATGACTATCTACATGTTCAGCAATTTTGTTCTTTATGATGGTTTCTACCATTTTTCCCGGTACTGACATCAAGCTCACCGGTCTGTAGTTTCCCGGATCACCCCTGGAACCCTTTTTAAAAATTGGCGTTACGTTCGTCATCCTCCAATCTTCAGGTATTAAAGATGATTTTAATGATAGTTCACAGATTACTAATAGCAGGTCTGCAATCTCCTATTTCAGTTCCTTCAACACCCTTGGATGTATATCATCCAGCTCAGGTGATTTGCTACTCTTCAGTTCATCTAATAGTTGTAATACATCTTCCTGATGTATTGATATTTCCTTCAATTCTTCCGCACCTTTAAATACCACTTCAGTCATGGGTAACATCCCTACATCTTCCTCAGTAAAGACCGAAGAAAAGAATTCATTCAGTCTCTCCACCATCGCCTTATCGCCTCTTAGTGCCCCTTTAACCCCTCTATCATCTAATGGACCAACTGACTCTCTCACAGGTTTTTTGCTACGAATGTACTTGAAAAAGTCTTTATTACATGGTTCTGCTTCCGCAGCAAGCTTCTTCTCAAATTCTCCCTTTGCCTGCCTTATCAATGCCTTGTATTTAACTTGCCAGTGCTTGTGCTGTTTCCAGGTTTCGTCGTTTGGCTCTTTTTTCCATTTCCTGAAAGATGCTTTTTTGGCTACAGCCTCTCTGATCTCACTTTTAAACCATGCTTGCAGTTTTTTGACTTCCTTCCACTTTTCTTAAAGTGTGGAATACAGCTGGTCTGGGCTTCCAAGATAGTATTTTTCAACACCACCCAAGCTTGATGGCAAGTCTTTAACCTTTGCAACTGCTCCTTTTAGTTTTTTCTTAACTATTTTCCTCATTTTATCATAGACTCCCTTTCGAAAGTTAAAAGGTTGTACTGTGGATTTCCTTACTATCCCTCCTCCACTACTTAAATCAAACGCGATCATGCTATGATCACTATTGCCAAGTGGCCTCAACACCCTTATCTCTTGCGCCAGATCTGGTGTTCCACTAAGGACTAGGTCCAATATGGCTTCCCCTCTGGTCAGTTCATGAACCAGCTGCTCCAAGAAGCAGTCATTTATTTCATCTAGGAACTTTATCTGCCTAGCATGTCCTGCCGTGACACTGACCCAGTCGATACCGGGGTAATTGAAATCACCCATTATTACTACTATGCTGTAACGTTTGTTAGCTTCCTTGATTTCTTTGAGCATTTCATCATCCATTTGTTCATTCTGGCCAGGCGGTCGATAGTACAGCCCCACTGCCATCGCCTTCCCCTTTTTACATGGAATTTCAATCCATAGAGATTCTACAGCAAATTTTCTTTCCTTCAAAGCTTTAATCCTTTCTGACTCAATGCCCTCTCTAACTAAGAGCACAACTCCTCCACCAATTTTATCAGCTCTATCATTACAATATAGTTTGTACCCAGGTATCACAGTGTCCCACTGGTTGTCCTCCTTCCACCATGTCTCTGAGATTCCAAATCATATCTAACCTCTCATTTAGTGCTATATATTCTATCTCTCCCATCTTATTTTTTAGACTTCTAGTGTTAGCATACAAGCATTTTAGAGACTGTATTTTATTCATATTAATCTGGCTATTGGTAGGCATGGGTAATTTGGGATCTTTAAGCTCTGTCTGCTCCATACTCGAGGGCATTTGGGCTACTTTACTCTTTTTTTGGAACCTCTCTGCTTTTGGTAGTATTCTTCAACCCCAAGGGAGCAGTACAATATAGGGGTTGAAGTACTTATGTGCATGAAAGAACTAAATCTGTAGTGACAGTATCTGATAATCTAAGGGTAATCAAACAGGTAGAAAAGGCAATGGCAAAAGCAAGAAGGATGCTTGGGTGCAGAGCGAAAGGTATGGCTAACAGGAAAGTGACGTGATAGTGCCTCTGTATAACTATTTACTGAGACCTCATTTGGAGTATTATGCACAATTATGGATAAGGGAGAAGTTACTGCAATGGTCAGTGGGCTTCATCATAAAGCATATGGGGACAATCCAAACATCTCAACATCTATACTTTGGCAGAAAGGTGGGAGAAGGGGGATATGACAGAGGCATTTAAATACCTCCATGGTATAAATGTACAGCAGGTAGGCCTCTTTCAATTAGAAGGCAGCCCTGGAATGAGGGGCCATAATGTAAAGATAGAGAGAGGCAATATATCTTTAAGGAAAGGGTGGTGGATGCATGGAATAGTCTCCCATTGAAGGTGCAGGAGATGAGAACTGTTTGTGAATACAAAAAAGCCGGAGGACAGCACCAAGGATCACTGAGGGAAAGAATTGTAGAGCTTAGTAGTTGGTGTGGATGAGCAGCCTAGATAGCAAGACCATACAGCACATTTTCTCTGTTTCTATGGTGTCCATGATAATGCTCTAGGACCTTTTACAAAAATCCCAATATACTCAAAAAAAAATACAACATAGGGAATATCACTCTTTTCACAAAAACCAAAATCAATCAGGAATTCTTAAAAATATCTTCACAAAAATCTCTAGCCTAAGTGCTTGGGATGCAGTGTGGACTCTGGTCCTTCACAAACAGAAACAGCCTGACTAGGAGTCAAGTTGACATGTACCCATTTGGTCCCACTCATCTCCTAAAGGATATTCAAATAATTATTTTGCTTTCTTGTGATCCTCCCTTAGAACTGGAACTCTTCAGCTCTTCTTCTGCTGTTAGGCCTAGGGCAGCTGCTCTCCCAGTAGAGAGAACCTCCTGCTGCTCCCAGAAGCTGGGGGCTCCCAGGCAGCCCTTTTCTCGTTGTGGTAAATAGCTCCTGCCTAGTCCCCCAATTCCTTAATTATATGACATCTTAAATATTTCCCTCCAAATCTTACAGGGATACACTGATGGACAAGCAGAACTTCACTACATTTACAGGCCATATCTCCTACAGGGACTCCAAAATGTTCCTTAATTTAAATATCAAAGGACAATTCCTGAGATCCATCCCATTCAGTCTAAAATTTCATTATGCTTGGGGGGGAGATAGTTACCCCATCTCTACCTTCTCCATCCTAATATTTTCTCTTACAAGCTGAAAAATCTGTTAGTGCTTAAGCTGCAGTAGTGCATGGCATCTTAAAGCAGCAGTAGGTAGTCATGGCTTGAAATTATGTGCAGAATGGTAGATGTGATTAGCTCAGACACAAGATAGCCCATTTAGCATAACAGAGATACTTCTTCTTCTAATCCGATATAAATGTGCAACCTCAGCAGTAGAGCCAGTTAGGTCGCTAGAGAAAATGTACAGTGTTAATCCCATAAAGAACAAGCTGAGTTATTTTTAAGCTCTCAGTTACTCAAACATGCCAACATTTCTCCTATTAGAGGAAAGGACAGAGCAGTTAACATTTTATTAAGCAAATACAGCAAGGGTGGCTTCAAAAACCTTTGCTATCCTAGAAGACATCAACAGTTGGTGACCCTTCTTCAACGTTCTCATGAAGCTGTGCGGAAGTAGTCAGCCCCGTTGCTGCTACTAGGGGAAGACACTGATTTTGCAGCACCTCCTATCAGCAGCATTGCGTGTGGAAGACTGTCGTGCAACTTCACGGAAATGTTGCCCTTGCTAGCTCTGCTGATTTCCATTGTGAAAGCCACTGCTGTCACCCTGCATCACTTTTAAAGTGGTGAGGCAGTCCCAGGCCCCTTGGCTATTCATTTATCATAGCCACGTTACTCCTTCCCTATACACGGTGATTATCAGCCAGTACATGCTCAGGACTTTCTGGCAGCCTCGCTTCCTCCTCCACCTACAAATTTTCCCAAATTTTTAAAATTTTATTTTATTATGTTTTTCAATAACACTGTAACATACCACTGAAGAGGGAGCTAACATAACTATATGCTCTTAAATAACATCAAAAACTCTTTCCCCTCAAACCCATTCCCTAGACTTAAGCCATTTAATTCTTCTCATAGAATGTTCAAGAGTACTTGATGTTTCTACTGTGACCAGGCCACAAAAGAGCTCACATTTTCTCAAATTTGCTCACTTGCCCCATCCTTACAGCAGTCATTTTGCTCAGCAGACATACATTCCATATTTTAGCACACGGGGCTCCACTGGCAGCATCTCTGCTTGATGCCATGTGCTAATTCACAGTGGGCCACTATAATATACTCACCCAGCAGGACAACAGGAGCTTTACTTATTCCCCCATACCCTTCATTTGCTCAAAAATCATAGAAAACGCTCCCAAAACTCCTGCACTCGCGCACATACCAACCCACCCACCCACAACCAAGCCAGAATTCATCCTTCACCATCCCATACATTTTATGTAGCCTGCTCGGTGCACGGTACCAGTGCTATAACAGCTCATAAACATTCTCCGAGATTTGCTGCCACAATCACTCTAGACGCTCTCCTAAATATTTTTTCCATTGTCATTAAAATGATCCTTCTCCCAAGCCTGAAGCCCATACCGTGACATCCCCAAATAGACCACAGACACATATATTCTAGTTATTGCCCACTTATTCCTGTTTCCCCTCCTCTACCAAACCTTTTGCATGCTCCATTCACTAAAACAAAGATACACAAAATAATTTCTCACCCACAATTCAAACTGCTTTTGCAATTGGTCAAACCCTATCATCTCCTCATTTATTTATTTTTATTTATTTACATTCTCTTATATACCGCGCTATTCTGCATCAGTGCGGTTTACATTGAACAAACTGAAATTACATTGAACAGGGTATTATAACTTGGAGATAACTATTTACAGGGAACATGGGCTATGGAGGGTTAAGTGGCTTGCCCAAGACCACAAGGAGCACCTGTGGGACTAGAAACCCCAGTCCTTCCGGCCAAAGGTTGCTATCCTCTAGTGGGATTTGAACCCCCGACCTTCCGGCCTGAAGTACCTTGCCCCAACCACTAGGCTACTCCTCCACTCCATGAACCCACAGTTGCCCCACTGCCACTAATTCCCATTGTTCCTGCCACTGAAATGCAAGTTCTCCTGCTTCACTGGGGAATTGATATAGCCACCAGAGTGGCATAGCTAACAGTATTTCCCCCATAGCAACTCTCCCCTCATCTGTAACCACAATCTCGTGTCAAGACCACAAAAGGTTTCTTGATCTTCTGTCTTTCTCCCCCCCCCCCCACCTACCAGCCCAAACTAGTCCTGCCAAATCTATCTCCTCCATCCATCCCCTGTTCCATCCCAACACACCGTTTAGTTGGAGAGTGTGTTCACTCCCTTATTGCACACGTCTGCATTGCATATTTCTTAAAATCCTTCTTTTAACTGGATGAACACTTTGCATGAAATTTTAAGTGGTTTCCCCCACCCCCACACCATATCCACAAATCTGAAGACAGAGCACTGCAACCTCTTCATGTCCGTCTCTGAAACTGCTATAGATAAGGTCCGACATACGAAAAGCTTAACTTTTTCCCACCTTTTATCTTTATCTTTATTATAAAACTTTTTATACCGCCATGACCAAAAAGGCATACAGCGGTGTACAATAAAAAAAAACAGGCTACTGAGAGAACAGAAAAGAACGCCAATTATTCATAAAAGAGACAGCAAAGATAGAAAAGGAAGAATAGAGAAACAGAGCAATCAACTGTGGGCAGGGGGGGAAGGAACATCAAAAGCAACACAGAAGAGGTGAGTTTTGAGGGAGGCCTTAAAAGTTTAAAAGATGACTCCATGCGTAAAGTTGAGGAAGAGAGTTCCAAAGGCAGGGGCCGAGAAAGAAAAAAGCAGAAGAGCGTGTTGATTCGAGGTGAGCCCGAGAAGGAGGTGGGAGAAAGAGGCGGTTAGCGTGAATCGACCGAAGCGTTCTAGAGGGACAGTGAAAACGCACCAGATCAGAGAGGTAAAGGGGAACACCAGTGTGGAGAGCTTTGTGAACAAAGATCAGAACTTTGTATTGAATACGGAAAGGGGATAGGCAGCCAGTGTAAACGAATAAGAATTGGAGTGATATGAGCCGTACGTTGAAGAATTAGTCGAAGAAGAGCAGCCGCAGTATGGTGAACCAATTGAAGACGACGAAGCTGAGAAAGAGGGAGGCCGGCCAGAGAAGCATTACAGTAGTCTAAACGCGAAACCACAAGAGAAAGAAGAAGTGTGGTCAGAGAAGAAAAGGAAAGAAAAGCCGAATAGCACCTAACTACATCCCTGTGTTCCCCCCTCCCTCTCCCTTCTATCTCTCAAACTTTGTTTTTGTTATGTCTGTCCTATCAGATTATTACAGCAGGAAGTTATTGACAGTGCATTTTGTACATTATCAGTCTTATGTTTATAAATTTAGTCAACAGGTGAAGTATATTTCCATGAGGGGAATCAGTACGTATCCTTTTGGTTAAGTAGGGCAGTGTTTTTCAACCTTTTTTGTGCAAAGGCACACTTTTTTCATGAAAAAAATCACGAGGCACACCACCATTAGAAAATGTTAAAAAAATTTACCTCTGTGCCTATATTGACTATATATAAAGTAATTCTCTTGAATAGGAATCAAACACTCACACCAAGCCCCCGCCCCGGCTGGTTCGCTCACACCCACCCCCCCCCTCCACTGCTGTTCACTCACCCACCCCCCTGTCACTTACCCCCCCTCCCTGCTGGTTCACTCACACCATCGCCCCCCCCCCCTGCTGGTTAACTCACACCACCCCCCCCTCCCCTGCTGGTTAACTCAAACTCCCCCCCCTTGCTGGTTCACTCACACTCCCCCCCCCCCCTTGCTGGTTCACTCACACTCCCCTCCCCCCCCCTTGCTGGTTCACTCACACTCCCCCCCCCCTTGCTGGTTCACTCACACACACACACACACACACCCCCTTCTGCCCAAGCCGCTGCTTCTGCTTTGTACAGAGCAGCGGCTGCACTACACTTACATTGAAAAGTAAAGAGAAACTGTGTCAGGAGCCCTCCGGTCATCGCAGAGCCCGAGGGAAGTGATGTCATGGGGGCGGGCTCCTCACAGGCTGTCTTTCCTTTTCAAATTAACTTTATTGCAGCTAAAGTTAATTTGAAAAGGAAAGACAGCCTGTGAGGAGCCCGCCCCCCATGACATCACTTCCTCGGCTCTGCATGATCGGAGGGCTCCTGACACCGTTTCTCTTTACTTTTCAATGTAAGTGTAGTGCAGCCGCTGCTCTGTACAAAGCAGAACCAGCGGCTGCACTGCTATAGGGAATCGCGATCGCGTTCGCGCCGCGGACTTCGGCACAAAAGCCGGTTTTTTGCTCTGGCCGCTCCCGATCTTGCGGCCAGAGCAAAAACCCGGCTTTTCAATGGCCGTTTTACAACTGTACCGGCAGCCGGCCTGGCCATGGAAAAACCGGCCAGGCCGGGCTGAAAACCGGCCGGTTGGCAACCCTAATTTGTGAGCAGAGGCCACATGTTACGGATGAAATTGGAATTTTTCCCACGGCACACCAGACAATATCTCACGGCACACTAGTGTGCCGCGGCACAGTGGTTGAAAAACGCTGAAGTAGGGTATATGTTCAGGGCTTCAACCTTATTTTGGAAATATTCTATAAGCAGAAATGTTTTGATTCATTTTCAGGTGGTGGTAAGGTCTTCTATACCTCTCATGTTATCAGGGAGAGAATTCCATAGGATCGGTGAGTAGCAGATGAAGGCTCTATTGTATGTTGAGTGGTTGGTTTTTCTGAATTCCCTGGGTATAGTTAGGGTGTTCTGCATACATCCTCTCCTTTGCTGGTTTCAGGTAGTAATCTTATTAATGAGGATAGGTTTGTAGGAGCCAGGTTTTTTAAATATTTTGAAAGTAATTATTAGCGATTTATATTTAATTCTATATGGGATTCATAACCAGTGTAGTTGGAGTAGGATAGGTGTAATGTGTTCTGACTGATACTTTCTGAATTGTATGTGCAGCTATGTCCTGTGCCATTTGTAGGGGGTTTAAGACTTGCTTTGGAAGACCCCAATGGATGCAGTTACAGAAATCAAAATGGGGCATATCATCGCTTGTAGCACAGAGCAGAAATTATTAGTAGATAAGAAGGGTCTTAGGTTTTGGATCATCCAAATTTTAATTGTAGATTGGTAAGGTTCAGACTTTGATCTATTAATATTCCCAGATCTCTGACCTTATTTTTAACCTCCAGTGAAGCATCTTTTAATTGTATATAGGGAGGTGGTATGAACTCTATTCTTGGTAACAAAGAGTACCTCTGGGTTTTTTAGGTTTATACTGAGGTTAACTGAGTTGACCCATAGCGATACCTCATTGAAACAATCTATGATCTGTTGAAAGTTGGGTTTCACCATATTGAATGAAGTGAATATTATGTCATTGGCATATATCCTATAGTCTACCTTATGTGCTTTGAATATACAGTATTACATATTGGCTGGAGGTAAATATTAAACAGCAATGCTGATAGAGCTGAGCTTTGCGGTATTCCCTGTAGCTGACTGTAGGTTCATGATACTGAGTTTCCAATTTTAACTTGTGTACATTCAGAAAGGTTTGACTTAAACCATGTATATTTACAGCTCTGCATATGCCTTGCACCGCGATAGAAATGTTAAATAATAGTAAGTAGTTAAAAGTGCCAGTTTCTCCTGCTAAGTCTCCCATGATCCTCATTCTCCAGGGCCCTAATTTGCTCTCACGACTGATTCTCTCACCACTCTCGCTTGCTTATGTTGAGATCCCACCTGCACCAGCTGGCCTTCATGCCATCCCAGATCACATGCTCCAGGACATCCTCTGTATCATTCTGAGCAAAGTTTTCTCTTGAATTGCTTTGCCAATGGTTTGTATTGTTACTGCATTATCCACCACTGCCATTTAATTTCCAGTACTGAGCCCCCTGCGACTCCATCTGCACCCCCACCTCCAACCTTAATGGGCATAATCCAACTACATTATGCTATCAATCTCCTTTCCCCTCCATCCTACTAGAAAGAAACTGATCTTTGAATAAGAGGAGTTGGGATGAGAATAGAATATACAGGAGATGCCAAGCAATTCCAGCGAATCTATAAACTCCTTTAATATACTTCTCTTCCTTCACCCTTCAGAACTATCCAGAGTATTGGGCAATGTCTGATACAATTCTCCTCCTATAATACACATCCTTATCTCTAGACTCCCTAAGATCCTCACCTCTCAGCTTATCAAAAAGTCTGTCCCACAGTAGGGTTATACACAGTCTTCAGGGAATATACTTCCCCCTTGATCAATTTTACCCAGAGCAACTTCCCCATAGGTCCCCCCTTTTCTTTTTTAATCCAACAGGCATCTGCAATCCTCTTGAGCATAAAATGGCTAACCACCTCTCCCCCTCCCCCACACATCCTCTCTATCCAGTTGGAGGAACACCACGCATAAGGGTATTTAGTAAATTTAAGCAAATGTTCTGCTGTGGGGCACCTAATGTGTTTCCTGCACAATTTAGATATCTGCACCCAAACACATGCATTCTTTCAACAGCACCTAACATTTTAGGTGCATTCAGGCCTTTCACCTTTAATGTGACTATTTTTAGTGCTGCTTTACCACCCATCCAGTGGCCTTGGGCAAGTCACTTAACCCTCCATTGCCTGAGAAAAATACAAGTTATTAATGTCCCTGTTTAATGTACATTACCAAGTTTAAGTTTCAATGTAAACCGCTTTGATTGAAATGATAAAGCGGTATAGAAAACCTGTTAAATAAATATCACACATCCACACACACCACTTACATGCACCCCACCCACACAACTCACCTCCTTTGAAACCTTCCTCCCCTACCACCCCCATTCCTTGCACCCCTTCTCATGTCCATCTGTCCCTATCTAGGCAGAATCTACACAAGAGAGACATGATGCCAGGCTCCAAGACCTTTCCGAGCTTACACAATGCACCCCCTCTCTCCTTTCCCATATAAAAAACTGTCCTCTTTCCCCAACATCCTGCCAAAACATACTTAAGAACCCTCAACATTCTCCCTCCCAAGATATTCCAGACACCCTAGCAATTTGCAACCCAGTAAGGCCCACTCGCTATCCCAAAGCCCTCCTTGCGGCCAATGTCAGTGTCTCATATTTAGTAGACTTTACTCTTGCTTAGATTTCATCATACTCATTCTGGTTCATCAGAATTTCTCCTTAGTCTTTGCCCCATCCTACCTTGGGCAAATATGTTCTCTTAGAGATGGTTTTGCTCTTCTCCTTTGCCAGTTCAGCCTCCAGTTCCCATTCCATGATGCCTTCCTCCAAAAGCACTCCTTCAGCCTACTCCCTCATGTGTACTTTAAAGGCTTTACCACACAACATGAAGCCAAGCCAAAGTGGAACCACCAGCAATATTTTACTCTCTAGCCAATGCAGTTTGCTGGTGGAAATTCTCACCTTTTTTTCAGGGTGATGGGTGACAAGTCAGTAAACATTTCTATTTGATGTGAATCCCACTGCACCTTGCCCAGGCGCCAATCATTCTGCGTTCTCTTTGATGGGATAATCATTGAAACATGCTATGTCCTTGGCAGCCTCTAGAGCTGAGGTCATTAACATCATAGGCGCTTCAGTTACCTCCTCACGAAACGCTTCTAGCTCAGCTTTATGTTCTTTAAACCAGTGGTAAAGCTCTCTACGAGTCACCAGTTCATCAGCCCCCAGATCCAAGGGAGCCTTACGGTATATAGGGTGAAATACTTCTGCTCACAAAAGAAGAGGGACCTTGGTGTGATTGTGCCCGATGATCATAAAGTAGCTAAACAGGTAAAAATGGCGATGGTGAAAGCCAGAATACTTGGGTGCATAAGGAGAGAAATGGCCAGCAGAAAAAAGGAGGTGATAGTGTCTCTGTATAAGTCTCTGGTGCGACCTCATTTGGACTATTGTGTGTAATTCCAGAGACTACACCTTCAAAAGGATATAAACAGGATGGAGTTGGTGCAGAAGCTGGCTACTAAAATGGTCAGTGATCTTTGTTATATTTTAGAGGAAAGGCGGGCTAGAGGAGATATGATAGAGATGTTTAAATACCTCCGTGGCACAAATGCACAGGAGGAGAGTTCCTTTCAATTGAAAGCAAGCTCTGCTACGAGGGGACAGAGGATGAGGATGAAAGGGGATAGACCCAGGAGTAATATGTGGAAATAGGTCTTTATGGAAAGAGTGGTAGATGAGTGGAATAGACTCCCAATGGAGGTGGTAGAGACAAGGACAGTATCTGAATTCAAAAAAGCATGGGACAAACACAGAAGATCTCTAAAGGTAAAAAGGGAACTATTGTAGTTGATAGGGAAGGGCAGACTAGATAGGCCATGTGGTCTTTTTCTGCTGTTATGCTTCTATGTTTCTATCTTTTGATTGCTCTCCTCATCATCACTGTGTCCCATGGTGCTCCTTGGTGCCATGTTGGTTTGCTGTCACTGCAGCTGCAGTTTTGGGATGCAGAAGTGTTTAAGACTGACAGCTTTGTTTTCCACTGCTAACTCTACAGCTGCCACTCTGAATGTGGATTTGGAAATTACACTAGCTTGCCAGGGTCTGTGCTCTTGGGGATTTTTCTTTTGCTTTTTAAAATTGGGTCTGGCACAGCTCTTTGTTCAAGCTGCCGTCTCAGACCCCAACATCACATCCTCCCTTCCAAATTTTCCATTTTAAAAAGGATGCCCTTTTTAAGGTGCAGAAGCTGGGAACAAGATAGCAATTGTGAGCACCTGAATGCAGGGATAGTGGGAAGCGCTGATTTTACTGGTGCGCACCCAAAAAGAAAAACAGAGGAGGTCCAGCAGTAGCTGGAGAAGAGAGAATTAGAAAAGCAGCAGTGATAAAGGATGTATGTATTTTTGTGAACCTCACTGATGTACATATAATAAATGAAAATGAAATAAAAGTCTCATGGGCTCATTTTCACCATTCTCTCCTGCTTACTATAATGAAAGCTAGCTGTGCTGCCCAATAGGTACCACCAGCCCCAATTATTATGCAGTTTTACTATATTATAGTGGTTTGCTTAGTGAGAGTTCCATAGCAAAAACTTTGCTCTAACATATGCAAGTGTAATTTAAAGTGAAAAATTTAGGGAAAAAATACAAAATGGTCTTTACAAAAACTTTTGCAGTGTACAGTATATTAACCATGCAGAGGAGCTTTACAAGCTCTCATCTAAATTAGCAAATGTATGTGGGTATGAGGCAGGGTGTGGGTATTGTGGGTGGGAGGGGTGAAGAATAATAGACGGGGCCACTAGACCTTGCTTCAAATCATTCTTATGCCACTGCCACTTGTTATAATTTACTTTTGCCTAAGGACCCTATTACTGCTATTACTTATCCTTTCTGTAGCTCTATTGAATATTTGCACAAGATATACAGAGGCGCAAGAGAAAGCCCTAACTGCAGAGAGCTTACATTCTAGTCAAGGCACAAAAACTGGAGTCCTTAGAAAGTATATCTGTTACAGCAAGCAGGGCTGAAATGAACAGAGATAGTACAGTTAGGCCTAACCTGCTAACTGCCTGTCCTTGTTTCCTGATGAATAATTATATGCAAATCGCTCCACTTTAACTTACAGCTAAGGTTGGGGTGTTTAATAGTGCTTCTTTAACACGAAACTTTCATTACCCAATATTGTAGTCTCAGATTACCTGGGCACCGATAGTCACTAAATTTCATGAAAATCAGCGTGCCTTGCAAACATCAATGACTACTGGGTCTGTTACTCTTTTTGGTATGAAATTGCAAACTGGCTTTTTTTCATCAGGCTTACTGCTCCAAAAAGACCACACAGATTTAGTGTCCTCGTTTCCTGCCAGATCAGTTCAGATAAGTATTATTTACCTTCCTCCCAGTAGGTGGAGACAGAGCAAAATGTGCATGCCTCCCCTATATATACTATTGTCAAAGCTTCATTTCCCTATAACTTAAAAATTCATGGTTAATACAGCATTCACCGTATTAAATTAACAGTATTTAATTCTCCCTTTCTTTTTTTAAACCTGTGTGAGTTCTCCTGTTAAACAATGAATAAAATCTAGGAGTGGAGGAGTGGCCTAGTGGTTGGGGCAAGGTACTTCAGGCCGGAAGGTCGGTGGTTCAAATCCTACTAGAGGACAGCAACCTTGGGCTGGAAGGACTGGGGTTTCTAGTCACACAGGTGCTCCTTGTGGTCTTGGGCAAGCCACTTAACCCTCCATAGCCCATGTTCCCTGTAAAATAGTTATCTCCAAGTTATAATGCCCTGTTCAATGTAATTTCAGTTTGTTCAATGTAAACCGCACTGATGCAGAATAGCGTGGTATATAAGAGAATGTAAATAAATAAATAAAAATAGAATCTCAGTCTGTAGCCACACCAGAGGCAGGATCCTGGACTGGTCTGGCAGGACCAAGAAATGACAGTTATCAGACAGGGCATAGCTGTACTTTCCTCTTCATCCATGCCAGAGCAGTCCAGACAAGTGTAATGTACCAAAGCTTCCCCTTGAGTCCCGTGGGAAAAGACTGTGGCAGCCCTATTTTGTGTGGTGCTAAATACAGCCTTCTGCAAATTCAGGTCGCTGTTTTGATCCAGGTGTCTCCTATTGCATGATGACCCCTGATAATGTAGCCTCTATGGACCACTTTAGTACTGGAAATGAGGGTCCAAGACACAGCTGCCTCCTGGGCTGGCAAGGAGCATTTGTCTACTCCACTCAAGGCGATGTACTATCTCCCATCTTGTGTTATCCTTGGGTCAAGTGGAAGAACTTCCACAGCAGTCCCTGCTCCCTCACACCAAAAGCAAAGGGGTGTGTGTGTGTGTGTGTTTTATATGTGTGTATATATATATATATATCCTATTTGAGTTGATTTTAAACTGTGCTGCTTTGGCAAACAGGTAAACTGTTCCTCTTTTCCAAAGCTATCACAGCTTCAATTAAACCAAAATAGATAAGCTACTCCTGTTTGCTAGAGCTAGTTTGGGCTCAGTTAACCCAACTGGGTAACTGCTCCTGCTTGCCAGAGTTAGCACCACTTAAACAAAACAGCAAATGCCAAAGCAGCTTACTCACACAGTGGGGTATCTTTTTTTCCCCAGAATACTCCTAATTAGAGGATTCCACTACCCGGTCTAGAATAGGTTTACTGTAAGCCAGGATTTGAGGTGAACAATCGCAAAGAAAAAAGAAGCCTGGTTCTACAGTGCAGCAGCAGCTTTCAGGATCAATTAGGTTGTGTCACCCGGCAACTTTCCTACCAGCCCTCTCCGACAGCAAACAAAACAGTTTGGGCAGACTTTTAACCACAGCAAGGTAAAGCACCATTTAAAAAAAACAAAATCTAAGAATCTGTGGCTTCAGGGACAGTGCTAAGGTCTCTGTTGCCCCCCCTGCAGCCTATAGATCAGGCCCCCTCCCTCACTGCTATTAATGATAGGCTGTGCATCACGAGAGGGAGCTGAAAGAAGTTGAAAAGTGCACACTTTACAGGGTGACGCAATGGCACGTTCCCCCACTCACAGGATCAGACATTCAGGAGCTTCAGCAGTGTGCGTTATAGGAAGTGTCGGGGAAGGGGGGTGCGGGCATGTGTGTGTGTCAGTCAGTGGGTGCTTGTGTCTTTCTCTGAGCCAAGGGACTGCCGGAGGCTACATGCGCACAGGGTGTTGGTTTGCACCATGGAGACTGTGGGGTGCTACATGCAGACACTCACGCGTGTATGTGTGCCTGCATGTTTGTACTATGCTGGGGGCTACATGCATGTCTGTGTCATGGAGTGTGTCGGTGGCTGCATGTGCGTGCCATGAGAAGTGTGAGGGGCTGCATGCATGTGTGCATGCGGGGCTGTGTATGTTAATATCTGACAGACTGTGCATTGGAAAGCAGCACTCTTACAGCATTCTCCTTCCTTCCTTTGCAAAATCACACCTATCTGAGTGTGTGTGCGTGGAGGAGGAGGATTTGCAAGAGATGATGAAGAGTGTCTTATGGTAGCAGGGGCTGTATGAGGAATTTTTATAACTGGTTTTATCTATACATATGCTTCTCTCTTACGCAGGCACACAGCACAGATGCTCTCTTCTTTTATGGGGTCATCCAGCAAAGTTATTTGGTGCCTCTCTGCTGTGCACACTCCTCTTACCGGGTAGTGCCAGCCCTGTGCAGTTTGCACCTTGTACAGGCAGTGCCTGGGAAGAGGACCCACAGGCTTCCCCCTTCCTTGAGCACCAGGAAAAAAAAGACAGCATAACTTCTCACACAGAAGCACCACACACCAAGAATTTGTACCTGCAGTATAGCATCTTTGTAGCATAGATGCACCTGCCTCAGGCATGGCGACTTTCAAGCCTGCTGCCTTTTAGTTCTGTCAGACTGAGGGAAAGGGAAGTGCCTCTGGGGCCTGCTTGAGGCCTGCAACAGCACTAGACAGTGCCTACTGCCTATCTTTGCTGCCTCTGTCTTTGAACAAACTCTTGCAAACTGGTACACTTCTCCTGTTTTCCAGAAGAAACCCCAGGCAGGAAGCCTAAAGGCCTAAAGGCTTCCTCCCTGTGTCTGGATCCCACTAAAGTGGCCCTGAGAGTGGGGCAGCCCTGAATTCCAGAAGGAATACCCTCCCCACCCCCCAAACAAGGCCCCAGACCTCTGAGCAGGCACAGGAGTCAGTCTACCCTGCCCCTGCCAGAGCCTCTTTGGCCTTGCTACACCAGGAATGCCTCCACCTGCTGAAGACAGAGCAATACTGATTTGATTCCTAGAGGCACACGCATATATAGGACAGGTGGCAGATTTGCTCTGTCTCCACCTGCTGAGAGGAGGGTAAATCCTACTTATTTGGACTGGTCTGGCATGGACAAAAAAACCACGCTTTATGATTGAAAACCAACTTCAAAAAGAAGGGTTTTAAAGTGAGGCTCAAATATGACCAGAGTGTGCACATAGAGGGACCAATTCAGAAAGGCTATTTCATGCAGACACTGCAGCAGGGTGAAAAGCATGGCTTCGCGCACTGAAGATGGAGAACACAGAAAAGAGCAGCTATTGGACAAGTGATTATTTTGGCCACCTTCTTAAAGGAAGCATTAAGGCAGATAGCCCCCATAATCTTCAAATATTATATCCACCTCCACCTTGACATGAGACAATAGAGGCCGTTGCAGGTAACTGAGAACAGCTGCACGTCTCAGTTTGCAAAATGACCCAGATACATGTGTAACAACAGAATTGCACATGCCCATCTTGAAATGCCAGCACATACACGTGCATGTTCCAGGCTTTCCTCCACTGTTATTTATGTGAAATAGTTCTTCCCACCACACGTAGATACAGATCCTTGTGTGCACCTGCACTTCCTCCTTTTTGCAACTCGCTGTTAACTTCACATGCATCTTGAGGGCTGCAGATACATCGATTTTATATTAACCTCACAAGTGCGCCTCTCTCATCTAAGATTAACATAGATTTGTGGACGTTTTTGCTTGCACATCCTCCCACCACAAACGGCCTTTCAAAAATGTAAAATGGGGGAGGTATACAAAAATAAGGGGACAATAAGAAGAGGACAACTCATGAACGTATTTAGAGAAACCTGGATAGTTAAATTGTTCCTAAAAGTGTGCAAATACCATCACATATTGTAAATCAACGGTACAAAAAAAGTACATTAGCAGCACGCTTTTCACTCCTGCGTTTTCTTGGCGAATTAAAATTTCTTTTCAAACACACCTTTAAAATTCACCATCAGTTCAAAAATACTTCTCTGCGTTCTGAACTATGCAGACTATGAGCAGATACGTATTACAATCAGATATAGCCAACTTTGGCAGGTTAATTCTATTTTAGTTCATGTACCCCATGCATGTTTAAAAAAGTTGCCCATTCAAGAAATGCAATTCATCCCATTTGTTTTATATGTGAAGAAATGAACAACAGTTATGTAAGGAAACTGATCTGAAGACTTTTTAAAGGGAAATTAAAGAGTCATTTATTTGTATAGACTTTCTGGGAGAGGGGAATTATGACTTGTAAAGATATCTTAATATATTTTTTGTTGTTTGCATAGGCATTGTTTTATTTGGTTTTACTGTACACTGCTATAAGCATTTCGGACAAGTGGTATAAAAATATAGGGGCCGATAATGAGCTAGGCTCATTTTCTAAGGGCTATCTATGCACTTTGTTGGCATATAGCCCTCCCTGCCGACCTCTAACCTGGATATTCAATGTTGCGGCAACAGCTTTGAATATCCAGGGATTACCACAGACTCCGGAAGCCACAGAAGCTAACTGGGCAGCAGCAGTATTGCAATAGGCAATCTTTTCGGTGCAGATTGCTAACCGGGCAGCATGCAATATCGCTACTGCCCAGTTATTGCTCGTCGCCGCCTCTGTTCTGCCCCAGAACCCCCCCCCCAACATGCTCCGATGCTAACCAGATAGCATTGAGGTGCGTAGGGGAGTTAGAAGAGGATATTCAACGGCACTAACCATGTAAATGCTGTTGAATATCGCAATTTAAGACATTTCCATGGTTTACTAGGCTGTAAATCATGTAAATCGGGCCCGTAATAAATAAATTCTGCACATATTATCATAGCAGATTGTAAACACAGAGGTTTCAATTTTAGAATTATAGTTTAGCCAGTTAAACAGTCAAAACACAAACTCTTAGGGATATGTTTACTAAACCAGGCTAACGGTTAACCCGGGTTATCTGCAACTAGGTCCCATGTTATTCAATGGGTTATGTCAGCTTAACCATTAGTCCTGTTTAGTAAACATACCTTAATAAAGATCACATCAACCTAAGTCTGGGGTGCAGGATTTTAATTTTTGGGGCTCTGTAAAATACAACAGGAGTCTGCATAAAAGGCTAGGGATCTGTACGCTGCCTAGGCTCCCATAATCCTTGTAAATTGTTCATTCCTTGTAAACCCACCCTTGATCTTGGGAAGCGGCAGTATATAAAAGCTTTGCAAATAAATAAATACGAGTATTATGGCAGTAACCATAGCAATAAAGCACAGTTACTTACCTGTAACAGGTGATCTCTGGGAACAGCAGGAATAAGTCTTCACATATGGGTACGTCGGTACCGACGGAGCCTGCGTGGGAACGCTCCCCAGCTTCCCAAAAAGGAAAGCTTTTGGGAGCATCCCACAGCGCCTGCGCGCTGCCTTCCCGCCTTTCCTAACCATCTCTCCTCAGTTCGAGTTTAAAGCTGAGACAATAGAGAGAGAGAGGAAAGGAAAGATAGAAAAAGAGATACAACTCCTAGGGGAGGTGGGAGGGTTGTGAAGACTTATTCCTGCTGTTCCCAGAGATCACCTGTTACAGGTAAGTAACTGTGCTATCTCCAGGAACAAGCAGGAATGAGTCTTCACATATGGGGACTCCCTAGCTAAGATGCCTGGGAGATCCCCAAGGATATGAGACCCTGGAGAGGGGTCTACTTCCTCCTATGGATCTCAGGCAGAGAAGGAGAAGGAGGGTAGGAGTTGTTTAAGAATGGAACAGGTGTTTGAGGACAGCCTGACCAAACAAGGCATCCCGGCAGGCGTCCTTGTCCAAGCAGTAATGGGCTGTGAAGGTATGAACCGAGGCCCAGGTGGCTGATCGACAGATCAGGTCGATGTACACAGAATTCAGATGAGCCATAGAGGTGGAAAATGGCCCTCACATTATGAGCTGTGACATGGCTCTCCAGAGAAAGGTTCTTACTCTGGTAGGCGAAAGAAATACACTGAGCAATCCAATTGGACAGTGTTCTCTTAGAAACTGGAAGACCCAAATGAGAAGGATCAAAAGCAACAAAAAGCTGGGAAGACTTTCTATGTTGCTGTGTCCTATGTAAGTAAAAAGCAAGAGCTCTTTTACAATCCAGAGTATGAAGATTCCTCTCTGCACTGGATGCATGAGGAGCTGGAAAAAAAAGACAGGTAAATATACTTTTTGATTAAGATGAAAAGGTGAGACCACTTTAGGCATAAAGTGTGGATTTGTCCTAAGGACTACCTTATCATGATGGAACCTTGTATAAGGTGGATTAGCCACTAATGCCTGCAGTTCACTGATGCGGCGAGCTGAAGTAACTGCAATGAGGAAAATAACCTTCCATGAAAGGAACTGCAAGGAGGTAGTGGCTAAGGGTTCAAAAGGTGGCTTCATGAGCTGACCAAGAACCAAATTTAAGTCCCATGCCACCGGAGGAGGCCTAACGGGAGGTTTAGTTAAAGTTAGGCCTCTCATGAATCTTGCAATGAGAGGATGAGAGGAAATAGGTTGTCCATTGATGGGCTTAAGGGATGCTGCAATAGCACTCAAATGGACTCTTACTGAATTTGTTTTAAGGCCTGCATTGGAAAGATGCAGGAGATAGTCTAACAGAGAATTTAAAGGTAGTGCTAGAGGGTCAAGACCCTTTTCAGCACACCAAATGGAAAACCTTTTCCATTTAAAAGCATAAGAACGCCTGGTGGAAGGTTTTCTGGAAGCATGGAGGATATCCTTCACTTGTTGAGAAAGATTCCAGTCTTGAAGGTCTAGGCTTTCAGAAACCAAGCTCTGAGGTGTAGGGACTTGGGGTTTGGGTGCCACAAAGTCCCTTCCTCCTGGAACAGAAGGTCTGGAGCAGCTCCCAAGTCCAGAGAGGGGGCTTGGGAGAGATGTAGAAGTAGAGGGTACCATACTTGGCGTGGCCAGCGCGGAGCTATGAGGATCATAGATCCTTGATCCCTTTGGAGTTTGAACAGAGTCTTGGGAATCAAGGGAATGGGTGGAAATGCATACAGGAAGCCCTGACCCCAATGGAGGAGAAAGGCATCCTTGGCCTGAACTCCCTGACACGGAATTCTGGAACAGAACCGGGGAAGTTTGGCATTCCACGGACTTGCAAAGAGGTCTATGTCCGGGGTTCCCCATTCTTGGAAGATTCTGAGTATCTGATCCATGTGCAGGGACCTATCGTGTGGAAGCAGAACTCGACTGAGTCTGTCTGCCCAAGAGTTTTGGACTCCTGGGAGGTATACTGCCAGGAGATGGATATGATGCTCTCTGGCGATGGCCCACAATCTTAAAGCTTCGTTGCAAAGCGACAGAGAGCCAGTTCCTCCTTGCTTGTTTATGTAAAACATGGCTACTTGATTGTCCGTATGAATGAGGACTGTCTTGTAGCTGAGGAGGGTATGAAAGACCTTGAGAGCTAGAAAAACTGCTCGAAGCTCCAAGTGGTTGATATGAAGGAAGGTCTCCTGTAGGGACCAAGTGCCTTGAGTGGAGAGGTCCTGTAGATGGGCTCCCCAACCTGTTTGGGAGGCATCTGTTGTGAGGGTTGTTTGGGGCAACAACTGTTGGAAGGGGGACCCCCGCAACAAATTTTGAGTGGACATCCACCATTGGAGAGACCAAAAGAGACGTTTGGTGGTTGCAATTTGGTCTGAGAGAGCTCCTGAAGCTTCAGTCCACTGGGTGGACAAAGTCCATTGAGCTGCTCTCATGTGTAGGCGAGCATAGGGAACCACATGCACTGTGGAAGCCATGTGGCCTAGCAGTTGTAGCATCTCCCGGGCAGTTAAGTGGCTTTTTGACTGAATCTGGGAGGCTAACTGCACTAGACGTTGGCAACGGGCCTGAGGAAGGTAAGCCCTTGCAGTAGTGGTATCCAACCAGGCCCCTATGAATTCTAGGGACTGAGTAGGGGTGAGCTGAGACTTTGGAAGGTTTACCACAAGTCCCAGATACTGCAGAATGCGCCTTGTGCGGTCCAAGGAATTCTGGGCCTCTGACTGAGATGGAGCTCGAATGAGCCAGTCGTCCAGGTATGGGAAGACAAATATTCCCAGAGTTCGTAGAAATGCAGCAACTATTGCCATGCATTTGGTGAACACTCTTGGAGCAGAGGCCAGACCGAAAGGAAGAACTCTGTATTGGTAATGTTTTCCTTGGAAAAGAAACCATAGGAATCTTCTGTGAGAGGGATGGATGAGGACATGGGTGTACGCATCCTTGAGATCTAGAGAACAAAGCCAATCCTGACTTTGAAGGTATGGAAGGAGAGTGCCCAGAGAAAGCATCTTGAACTTCTCCTTGCATAGAAATGTGTTCAATTCTCTGAGATCTAAGATGGGTCTGTATCCCCCTGTCTTCTTTGGAATGAGAAAATAGGGGGAGTAGAACCCTGACTCTTGATGAAGAAGAGGAACTTCTTCTATTGCCCCATGGGCAAGAAGGGTAGTTACCTCTTGACCTAGAAGGTCGAGAAGAGATGTGGGAGAATTGAAGTGTCTCACCATGGTGTGGGGAGGAAGGTCTGAGAAATGAAGCTTGTAGCCCCTCTCTTATGATGGAGAGGGTCCACTGCTCTGATGTTATTTGCTCCCATCTGGGAGCAAAATGAGCTAACCTTCCTGGAATGGTGAGAGGCTCTGGCTGCTTTAGAGCCAGAAAGGCTAAGTTCTCTAGCATCAAGTCAAAAACCCTGAGGGGGTTGGGCCTGCTGAGTTGCAGCAGCCCCTGTAGGCTTAGGCCTGGCCTGTTTAGGTTGCTGACGCTTAGTGGCAAAGCGACCTGTAGAAGACTGTTGGCCAGAAGTAGAAGGAAATCTGCCCTTTTTAAAGAAAGACGTTTTAAAAGGCTTTTATTTGCCATTCTTTGCCAAATAGATTTTCACCTGTACAGGGAAGATTTCCTAAGCCATCTTGAACCCAGGGCTCTAAATCAGAAGCCTGGAGCCAAGCAATTCTGCGAGCAGCTATGGCAATGCCTGAGGCTCTGCTGGCACCTTCAAAGGAGTCAAAGGCTGCCCTGTTGGAAAACTTAGAGATGTCTTGGGTATGCTTAAGCCAAATGAGGAATTCCTCCCTTTTATCCTCTGGAAGAAAAGGGAGGAAAGTGTGCAGTTTTTGTGCAACTTCCTTTAGAAACATACCCATGTAAAGGCTATATGAGTTGATTCTGGCAATAAGCATACTGGCTTGGAAGATTTTCCTACCAAAGGCATCCAAGGTCCTGCATTCTCTTCCTGGAGGAGCAGAAGAGTCTCTCTTTGTATTCTTTATCCTCTTCATAGCTGACTGCACCACAATGGAATGGTGAGGAAGCTGAGTTTTCTGAAATCCAGGACAAGGAGGGACATGATACATAGTGTCCAATCTACGAGAATGAAGAGAGAGAGCGAGAGGAGTCTCCCATAGATCAATCATGTGTTCATAAAGAATCTCATGAATTGGTAAGGTGACTGCCTCTTTAGGAGCTCTAGAATAGCCTAAAATATCCAATTTTTTAGCTCTAGGCTCTGATTCAGAAGTTACTGAAATAGAAAGTCCTTTAGCTACTTCTCTTATGAAGTCTTGAAAGGACAAGTCCTCTGGAGACGACATTCTTCTTTTTGGAGAAGAAGGCTCTTCAGGAAGGGCTATGGATGCTTTAGGAGACTCGTCTGATGTATCAGAATCATCAGAGGAATCGAAGTATCGCCTGTCAGGGTGCTCTTCCAACGCTCGATACGCGTATTGAGCAGTATCGACATCGGGCGTCCCCGGTACTGGATCGGTACCGGTAAGCAGCCCTGGACAAGGAACCGCTGCAGCCGGTATCCTGGTCGATGTCGATGCAGTCGGTACCGGTATCGGTGCTGGTGCCGGTACCGGAGCCGATACCGAGAACGGAGTTTGTTTCGGTACCAGCGGCGTCGCAACTTGAATGAAGGCCGTGATAGCCCGCTGCATGGACAGAACATTGTGATCCATCGATGCCATGAATGCCTGGAAATCGGTACCGGGAGATTGTGCCGGTACCCCAGAGCATTCTAACAGGTGATCGGTCGAGGCCGTGCCATCGATGTCAACCTGTAACCCCATAGGAGGAGCTTTGGAAGCCGGAGCTTCCCGCCGGGGTTGTTTTGCTGGCGCAGGATCCTCGAGGGCAAGCCCGGAGGCATCTCGATGCTTAGAGGGAGATTTACCCTTCGAGGACCTGCTAGGTTTATGTTTGTCTACCTGAGATCCATCAGGAGAAGAAGACCACCTGGAAGATGTCAATGCTACCGACACTGCATCAGCGGGAAACAGCACATGGAGCTTAGCTGCTCGGTTCTGTAAACCCCGTTTAGACATTAGAGAGCAGGAGGGACAATCCGGAATGGAGTGTTCAGGACCCAAACATTTAAGACACCATTCATGGGTATCTGTAACAGAAATAGTACCGCTACACTTAGTACATTTTTTAAACCCGGAGGCTGGTTTTTCCATAAGGGAAATTTTCTTGTAGGCCCTGAGGCCCAAGAAGAATACACTAAGTGAAGAGAAAATAGATATATATATATTTTTTTTAAAGAAAAAAAGAGAAAAAGACCGGCGGTACCGGTCCAGAGTCGGGGAAGGCAGACACGCGACCAAAGAAATAAAATAAAATAAAGAACTTCTTCAGCGGTGACAGGGCTCGACCTGCTGGCTCCGCGGCAAAAAAGAACTGAGGAGAGATGGTTAGGAAAGGTGGGAAGGCAGCGCGCAGGCGCTGTGGGATGCTCTCAAAAGCTTTCCTTTTTGGGAAGCTGGGGAGCGTTCCCGCGCAGGCTCCGTCGGTACCGACGTACCCATATGTGAAGACTCATTCCTGCTTGTTCCTGGAGATTGTTATATACCTGACATGAAAACACCCTCCTGAAACAACCCCACCCCAGTTCTACAAAACAAACCCTCCACTTAGTATTGACAATCCTCCCGTTTCCCTTAACCTTCCTCCACATGAACCAAAATGTTGCAAACTATCTATATCTATAAATAGGTCTGTATGTAAATAATTCTCCCAATGTTATACTGTTTGATACCTTATTTAATGAAACCTTGCCAATGCTTGATATATATTGTTTGTTCCTTGTAAACCGCCCTTGATCTTGGGAAGGGGCAGTACATAAAAGCTTTGCAAATAAATAAATAAAATAAACAAGAATTTCTAGTATTGATACCAAGAAAACTCTAGAAATTGTTTTGCTTCACATGTATACAGAATTAAACAGAAAAAAATGATTTATTAGATATCACTAACTTTGAAGACCAACATTTGCTCTTCACATTTATTCACTTGCAAGCATATACGGCACGTAAGAAAGGTTTATCATCACTGAAGAGCAAAAACAAAAAACTGGTTACTCTAGAAGTATAGGACTAGCAGGTCTGTGTTCTGTATCCCCCAGAAAAACAAATTTCAGCTCCAAAACAAGGAATTTTCTGTAATTTAGAGAACATTTTTCTTAGATCACCTACCAGAATATTCTACAAAACATTTTCATAAAACAGAGAAAGTGGTCAACTCTCCAGAACCTGGAACTTTTCTGTAAACTAACCATTCACCTCCAATCTGCCCTTCCTCACTCACCACCTCACCCCTAATCCCTCCCCTTGCCATTTATCCTCATAGCCTGTCTTTCTCTGCTGTATGATCGTTACACTAAACTGCACGGCCGGTATAATTCATGCAATCTCAACTGACCTGACCACGCCCTCGTACAAGGCCCAGCATTAGTTACATAGTGGAAAAGGAGGTGCCAGGTTTGTCAAGTCCAAAGAGGAAGAAAAAAAAAAAAAACCAGCAACCCTGTTGTCCACCCTTCTGGAGAGGGGCGACAGCGGACACCCTGGGAACACTAGCTTGCCTACTTGGGCCCTGCTGTTAACCCTGCTACCATCTCCCAGTGACCTATATCATCTCTCACCTCCTTCTGTAACCAAATCTTAAAGCAGCAAGGAACAAGGAAAGGGCACATAATCACCACCAGGGTTTGTTTGTTTTTTGAAGGGACCCATGGTTCTCATGTATTAATGAAAAAGCTTTTTTTTTGTAAGAAAATTGCACTGATCACCATCAAACTTAAAACATGCCTCAACGTTTTTTGCATCTCTGTGCTGCCACGCAGCCTCCACTACTCTTCATCTCTGAATGCCCGTAAGCACAGGCATGGATGATTTTGCTCTGAGGCTGAGGGAGTGAAGGTTGTGTGTCGGCACAAGTAAGAGATGCTGCTGTCTGCTAACTCCAGAAACTGATATTCATTACGGCAGCGCAAGGCCTGAGGAAAGCTGAGAGCAAGCAGCACTTATATTTTCAGATGATGGATCATCCCACCTCTGACACCTATTTATGGAACTAGCAGATTTGTTTTGGTAGGGGGAAGGAGGGGAGGGGGGCTCTACTCTCCCTACCTCCCTGAATGCAAATAACCAAATAATCCAAGGCATGTTGAAAGAAAATATATATTAGTTAAAACAAGCAAAGTTTAAGCAAAAGCAATTTTGTTGAACCAAACATATAAAAACAGAGAAATAGAGAATTTGACAGCACAAAATAACCCTAAGGCCCATCTATCCCACTGGGTGCAATCACGGCCATCATTACCAGTGGGGCAGAATGGAGAAAACCTTGCTCCTTCCTCCAGCATTCCGCTCAAGAACGCCAAAGAGGTAAGAAGGTGGAGGCGGCAGGCAAGGCAGGGATTAGCCTAGCAAGGACTGCTCGACACCTAGCAGGGGAGGGGAGGGGAGGATTGATCTGAGCACTTGTTAACTTGTGAAGGTGAGAGGGATTGGCTCAAAGACACTAACACATGACCTAGAGATGAGGGGAGCCCACAAGTGATAATGCGAACATGGAACTGATGGAGGTAACACATCAAGTTCTATCACCAGTTACTGCAGAGACTTGCTTTCCTTTGGTAAACCAAGTATTAAACATTATAATTGTCCATTAACATGCAATTATTATACAGCTTAGTATATAGGCCCCTGTCTCCCTGTTCTTGAATTTACTTACATTTAATTGATCAATGATAAAATTCTTCTCTCTCCGAGGTACGCAAATGTATATTTCTAATGTATGAAATTGTATAATGTATTGCAATATGTTTTGGATTGCAGTCACCATATAAATCTAAACAGTGATAACTGTATGGCTAGTAACTTGAACTGCTTGTGGATGATTACTTGGGGAAACTAATAACTTAACGCCTTACTGTAAAGGACATTTGGCTCGGGTAGGAATATATCTAGTGACCTTCTGATTTTCAGGACAGTTGTGATTTAAGAGTATCCATAATGAATATGTAGGAGTTCAGTTTTCATATATTAGATACCCTGCACCATACAAAGGTTCTCCAACAGGTCAACTTTTCCTATTCTTTTTCTGTAGCTCTCACTGTCCACCACTGGAGGGTAATCTTTCCACATTTCTGTAGTAATTTCTTGATCCACGCAGGTGGTGTTTGAATATTTTGGAACTTATGGGTTTTTACTTTCCTGGCACTTACAAGCACATTTTAGAGTTAAATCCATAGCTGGTTCCTACTTCACTGAAATTTGCACCATCCTGGACAAGATTAATTGGTAATTCTGTTTCAATAGAGTACTATCAATTATTCAGCTTACAACCTTATGAGATTTAAAATCTAATCGCAGCCTAACTACATAACAAAATATTTCCCATTATTTAAGATAGTGTTATATACAAACCCATTAACATGGATAATCTTGCTTATTAGTGATGGCATTCACAGTCATATCTTATTTCACACTTCGATATATATAAGGTAATTATGTCAAATGTTCTGTACAGCAATGGAAATCATAGTCGTAAACTGGTCTCAGGGATGTCCTTCATGCTAATTCTATTAAACAGCGATTCCCCACCATGATTCTCAAAAGGACAATTATTTCACAGTGCCTGCACCGTTCCTTCTACAGTGCCTATGAGCACATCCTAACCAGACAGTAGTTCTCCACAGGATGCTGTTTCAGTAAAAGGAGCAGCATAATCTCACAGCAAGTCCTCCTACAAGCAGCAACGGAGCTGCAACTCAGACCCACTGCAACTCTAATGCGGTACAGTATGTGCAGCGTTCACAATACACACCCTTCTAAGTGTCTCAAGAAGGAGCTTTCCCAGGGTTGTGCTTAGGTAGAGAGTAAAGTACTTGCACAAAATGTAATTTTCCCCCTCTCCTTTAATTGGAGAAAAAAAGATGTGCAAAGTCCTCAGGTACTTTGGTCACCAGATATGTGCCTAAGCAAATTTCAAAAAGAAACCATGTGCATAGTCTCTTTGAAAATTGCCTAGCACGTTTATAACGTCTACTAATCATTTGCATAGCACTACAAGGCCTTCACAGTGCTGCACAGATGCATGTACAGTATAAGTTGGCCCCTGCTCATTATAGCTTACAATCTAGTCATGACAGAAAACTCAACAGCTGAGGACAAGGATATCTCTAGGGGAATGGTAAGGAAACAGAGACTAAGCGGATCAGGATCCAAAACCGGCCTCAAAGAGGCAAATAGAGATGAAGCCTGGCGTACAGACTCAGGTAGTTTGTGCCAGGCATAAGAACATATGCCATACTGGGTCAGACCAAGCTCCATCAAGCCCAGTATCCTGTTTCCAACAGTGGCCAATCTAGGTCACAAGTACCTAGCAGTTTCCCCAAAAGACACAGGTTCCACAATGCTTGTATTGGGGCAAACAGTGGATATCCTGGGTCCCCTTTAATAATGGTTTATGGACCTTTCCTCCAGGAACTTGTCCAAACCTTTTTTAAACCCGGCTACACTAACAGCTTTTACTACATCCTTCAGTAATGAATTACAGTATTTGATTACACGTTAAGTGAAAAAATATTTTATCTTATTAGTCTTAAATAGGTTATCCTGTAGCTTCATTGCATGTCCCCTAGTCTTTCTATATTCTGATAACGTAAACAATCGATCTACGTTTACCCGTTCCACTCCATTCATTAATTTATAGACCTCTATCATATCTCCCCTCAGCTGTCTCCTTTCCAGGTTGAAGAGCCCTAATGTTTTTAGCCTATCTTCATAGGGGTATCCTTCCATCCCCTTTACCATTTTGGTGGCTCTTCTCTGTACCTTTCTAATTCCGCTATATCCTTTTTAAGATACGGCAACTAGAATTGCACACAATATTCAAGGTGCGGTCGCACCATGGAACGATACAGAGCATAAGGAGCAGCAAGGTGGAAGGATTGAAGTCGTCTGGAGTTGGCAGTAGAAGAGAAGGGCACAGACAGAAGTGATCTGCCATAAGAGCAGAGTTCCTGAGGAGGGGTGTAGAGAGAGAGAAGAGAGGAAATGTAGCGAGGAGCAGTAGAATGAGCGTACTTTTATAGATCAGTAGAAGTTTGAAGAGGATATGGAAACGGATCGAGAGCCAATGAAGCGATTTAAGAAGAGGGGATATATGAGCATAATGAGGTTGGCAGAAGATTAGCCGCGCAGCTGAGTTTTGAACAGATTGAAGGGGAGAGAGATGATTCAGAGGGAGACCAGCAAGGAGAAGGCTGCAATAGTCTAGATGGGAGGTGACTAAAGAGCAGTGTCTTAATAGTGTGTTCGCAAAGGAAGGGGCAAATTTTGCAGATATTATAGAGAATGAAGCGACAGGTTTTAGGCTATCAGTTGTATGTGTGTGGAGAAGGAATCAAAGATGACCCCAAGTTTGTGAGCTAAGTAAACAGGGAGGAGTACAGCATTATCCACAGAGATTGAGAAAGAAGGAAGGGGGAGATAGGTTTAGGGGGAAAAAATAAGCAGCTCAGTTTTTGCTATGTTCAATTTCAAATGGCGGCGACACATCCAAACAGCAATGTCAGATACGAGGCAGGCAGAGATCCAGGCCTAGATTGCTGGAGAGATTTCAGGTGTAGAGAGGTAAATCAGAGTCATCAGCATAAAGATGGTGCTGAAAACCAAGAGAGGAAATGAGTGCACCAAAGGACTGGGTATAGAGAGAGGAAGAGTGGACCCAAGACAGACCCTTGGAATACACCAACTGAAAGCAGAAGAGCAGTAGAGGAGGATCCACCATAAAAAACAGTGAAAGTGCAGTGGGAGAGATAAGAGGAGAATCAGAATGGCAGAGCCCTTAAAACCAAGAAAGGACATGGTATCGAGGAGAAGGTGGTGTTCAACAATGTCAAAAGCAGCAGAAAGGTCAAGAAGGATGAGGAGCGAGTAATGTCCTTGGATTTTGACAGGAACAGGTTGCTGGAGGCTTTGGCAAGAACCGTTTCAGTAGAATGTAAAGGATGAGGGGGAGGGACTTTCTATTGTTCTGTATAAAGTGTTCTGTATAGGGGTGTAATGTATTGTTAAGATTTTTTTTTTTAAATATTTATTTTAATAGTTATATCACATCTGCAGTAACAAAAGAAAAAATACATTTGCAATAACATTCAAGAAATACATAGGTGGAAACTTTACCAAACCGCAGATACATGTAACATAATCCAAGCCAGTCCCATGTACCTCAAATCATATACATGTAAAGAAACCTTATAAACCCCTACTAAACCCACCCACCCTATACTCTTCCCTCCCAAAATTCAACCAACCAGGGAGAAGACAGGGAAAAAATTTCAAAATATCAAAACATTCCCTTCCCGCCCCCCCCTCCCCAGACGCGCCGCAGACATTGCCTTTTAAGCTACATATTTATCTAGTGCAGACCATTTTGAGAGCTGGGATCTTCCTCCTCTTACATTAGATACTCTATCCGAGGCTTTTTCATATTTGGCATACAAGCATATCTGATTCCACCACTCTGAAAAATTAGGCTTGTTTGGATTTTTCCCATGGGAAAGTATCAACTTAAAAGCAATCATTTTCTTTTAAATTTCATGCTTATGGTAGCTTTAATCTAGATCCGGGATCTTTGCCACATTCTGAAATGCTATTATCTGCCAGGATAAAACCGCTTGGAAATTTAAAATCTCCTGAATTTTAGCCCATATTTTGATCCAAAAATTCTGAATGTGAGGGCAGTCCATCATCATATGTCTCAGTGTACCCACTTCATCATTACAGGTCCAACAGAAATTGCTCTCCTTCCTATTCCATTTACTTAATCTGTTAGGGGTAAAAAACGCCCTATGTGCAAGGAAAAACAGACTGCGTGAGAGCCGCGGACTTTGAGGCTCGAACCGAGGACTCCCAAACTTTTTTCCATTCCAACTGTGACAGATTAGCCTCTGTCTCTTCTTCCCATACACATCTCAATCCTGTAGTTGATGCTGTAAAATGCTCCATAAATAAGGTGTAAAAACTGGAGGCAACACCATTTTTGGAGATGAGTTCTTCCACAACTTTTAGTAACCCCCAGGAGCTGAAGATAGCTTCAGGGATCGGCAAAGCCTTCCCGAGACAATGACGCAGTTGTAGCCATTGAAAAAAACATGTGGACGGCAGGTTGAATTCCTGCTGAACATTAGTAAAAGACGTCCAGCAAGAGCCCTCCATTAGCTGGCCAATCATCCAAATTCCCTTCTTCTGCCAAATCTTTCATGCATATGGCTCCTTATTAATCTGAAAAGCAGGATTGTACCATATCGGCATTAGACGCGACGGGGGGTTTCTCTTTTCAATGACGGTCAGAAAGGAATGAAATGCTTGCTGCGTGGATATAATTACATTTCCAACTTTAGAGGACATCGGGTGCAGCATTCCAATAAGTAAACGGGTTGGACAAGGTGCCACAATCTGTTCTTCCATTTTGAACCATGTCGGCAAATACTCCGCTTCATCTTTCAGAGCCCATAACGAGCCTTGTTTCAGAAGGAAGGATCTATGATACCATAGAAAGTCTGGAAAGTGTATCCCACCATATGACTTAGCAGCTTTCAGTTTCCTGAGTGCGATCTGAGGGGTTTTCCCTTCCCAAAGAAAAGTGCTTAATATCCGCTCTAAGTTCCTATATACCATAGGAGGTAGCAAGACTGGCAGCATGCTCAGGATATAATTTATTTTGGGCACCAACGTCATTTTAATAGCTTCCACTCGGCCCCACCAAGTAAGGTGTAACGGGGACCATGTCCGAGTGTATGACCGTGCTGTCCAGTACCTTATCTGAATTTATCCGTACCGTTTCGTCCAGAGGGGCAGAATACATTACCCCAAGATACTTCACTGAGGTAACTTCCCATTGAAAGGGAAAATTGTCCACCATTGAGGCATTTGCTCTTTTGTTTATGGGAAAGGCCACCGACTTCATCCAGTTCACTTTGTAGCCCGACAATTGTGAGTACTGCGAGATCAGATGTAAAAGCACTGAGATTGATCCTGGCTTAAGAAAAACTAACAGGTCGTCTGCATAGGCCGACATTTTAATATGTAGGTCTGCTAAATGAAAGCCTTGAATATCCTGAGATTGGCTCTAATGCCAGATTGAATAAAAGTGGGGACAGCGCACATCCCTGCCTGGTACCTCTCAGCAAAGGGAATTGACGAGACAGAGTACTGTTGACCAGGATTCGAGCCATAGGATTGTCATACAGAATATGTACCATGTCTATGTATTTTTTAGGCAGACCAAACCACTTTAAAACATAATACAAGAAGGGCCATTCCAACCTGTCAAAGGTCTTTTCAGCGTCTATTGACAGACCTAATAAAGGGTCATCCATGGTAGTTGCTCTTTCTATAAGTTCACAAAGTAGACGCCCGTTGTCGGCCGTGGATCGCCCTGCCACGAATCCACACTGATCTGGGTGAATCAGCACCTGCAACACTTTGTTAAGCCGCCTTGCCAAGATGCTGGAAAATATTTTGTAGTCAGCATTTAGAAGGGAAACAGGTCTGTAGTTACTGACCTTCGTAGGAGCCCGCCCCGGTTTTTCCAGCACAACAATCGTAGCCATGGCAAAGGCACCAGTCTTCTGATCTGGAGTTAAGAACTTTTGGTAATAGCTCAGTAACTGAGGAAGTAGATCTGCAAAGGCTCTGTAGAATTCGACGGGTAATCCATCTGGACCAGCCGCTTTGCTATTATCATGCATGCAAGAGCTTCTTGCAACTCAATAGCAGAGAGTGGTTCACCCAACATGACCGCCTGTTCTGGCTTCAGCACATGTCTATCAACCGCCTCTAATAATTCTTTACAGGCCTTCCTGTCAAAAGACATTTCCGAAGAGTAGAGTTGCGTATAATACTTGCGGAACACTTCCACTATATCACTGTTGTGGGTCAGGGTAGTCTGTTGCCCCTCTGATATATGAGTTATGTGCGTTTTGTTTCGACGAGCCTTTAAGCCTGCAGCTAGCAACTTACCCACCCTGTTCTTTTCTGTATAGTAGCGAGCTTGGCAATCAAACAGCTGCTTCTCTTCTACTGTGCTCAATATAGAATTATATTGATATCACAACTTTTGCAGAAAACTCAGCGTTGATGACTTAAAGTTTCTCTGAAGAATTCTTTCTCCTGCCCTGATTTGATCATCTAACGCTTTAAGTTCGGCTCTTGTCCTTTTTGTTTTAGCAATTGAGAAACTGGTAAAATGCGCTCTGACCGTAGCCTTAAAGGCTTCCCACCAAGCCCAATTCGAAGTATCTTTTTGCATATTATCAAAATAATCCTTTATGACTTGCTGCATTGTGGCTTTAAAGGATACGCCAGCCAGAAGGGCCCTGTTGAAAGACCATGTCTGTTGGCTGGGCAAACTTTCTCCAAAACTTAAGTCCAAGATAATTGCCGCATGATCTGAAATGTGAGAACTAAGAATGCTTGCGTTTTGTACTTCTGGAACTACCGATCTGGATATCAGAAAGAAGTCTATCCGTGAGTGGGAGCTGTGTGGAGAGGAAAAGAAGGTATAGTCTCTTTCCATCGGATATAAAATCCTCCATATATCTACAAGACCAATTTCTTGCATTAGTGAACTCAGAACATCTGCGGCTCTACCTCTCTTGGGCCTGCTCGGTTCACGGTCCAAAAGAGTATCTAAGACTAAGTTAAAATCACCACCAAGGATTACCGGGAGATGAGAGCTCTCTTGAACCACAACTGCCAGAGCATGGAAAAAGTTAGGCTGATCGCTGTTTGGGGCATAGACATTCATTATCATTAGTTGTCTAGCGCCTATGGACAAATGGACTTTAGTCCACCTTCCTTCACAATCCGCTCTGGTGGCCAAGACCTGATGTTGTATCTTATTGTTTATTAAAATAGCTACCCCGTTTTTCTTCCCCACAGCTGGCGAGTGAGCAATCATTTTGAACTGCCTTGACATTAGTTTCATGGATTCCCTAGTAGATAGGTGAGTTTCTTGAAGCATAACCAAGTCCGCTTTTTGTTTCTGAGCATAAATCAAAATCTTTTTTCTTTTTGCAGGGTGCATGATGCCCTTCATATTCAGTGATAAAAATTTAAGGGGAGGCATGAGTATATTGGAACTTAACGTTGTATGCCATGCCCTCTATACAATGATCCATCTTATAGCTCTGCTCAAACTCTCCTAGCCCTAAATCAATGCAAAAATGTCTGACGCGCCACCCCGTTCTTCATATAAAGGAGAAACAACATTGGGTGAGACAGTGGGTGAAAATGGAACACATATCAACTGCCAGACCCGAGTCGCCAAAGAATAATTTAATATGTAACATACCGTCACCAATACGCATTGCTAGCAAAACAGAAAAAGGGAAAAAAGGAAAAGGAAATTGCATAGTAGTTACATATCATCTGTGCTACAAGGGAATTACTTTGGTTACTTGCACAGACTTAAAACCCGATTACAATGTCAGAGCCAGTTCAGGGTGACCCTTGCTCTTAATAACGTATCACATGCATATCAATACTCAACTTTCTCAGCATTTAGATCTATTTAAAGCTTATAAAAAGATAAATACGTCCATGGTATCAGGGGATCAAGGCGCACTTTACAACTGCATTCTCAGCGCCTCTTGATCTTCAAGGTACTGCAACAGCACACTGGGGTCCACAAACGACTTGGTGCGGTTATCCAGAGTCACCTTAAGCCGCGCCGGATAAAACAGGCCGTATTTCGCTTGCAACTGCTGGAGACTAGGTCTCAACTCCAGAAATTTTTTCCTCTTATCCATTGTTGCCTTGCAGAGGTCTGGAAAAAATGAGATCTTATGGCCTTCATACATCACCAGTGTTGACACCCTTGCTGCGGCCATTATTTGCATGGCCTGTTGGTGTCGGAGAGTACAATTATAGGCCCTGGTCTTGGGCTGTGCCCTCCAGTATAAGCAGGAATCCGACGGGCCCGTTCTACTTCAAAAGGCTTGTTGAAGCTGATTTTAAGTAATTTAGGCAACAGCCCTTCCATGAAGCCGATCGCGTCAGAGCCCTCTGCACCTTCAGGAATGCCGACAATTCTTACGTTGTTCCTGCGCGACCTGTTACTAAGGTCCTCAAAATTCACCTCTAAGTGATCGGCCTTTTTGAGGGCTTTGGAGAGCCTCTGTAGGCGTTCCTCATGTGCGTTAACTGTATCATCAATCTTTGCCATGTGGACTGTTAAGCCATGCATTTGCTCCTTGATCTCCTGCATGTCCGTTTGCATCTGAGCTAAAGTTTCTCCGTTCACTGAGATTAGTGATCGCACTGCTCTGATTTCCCCCAGTATCCCTTCATCTGGTTCGCGCGCTGCCGCCATCTTTAAGGGGGACGGAGGGTCCTGTTTAGCGCGTTTAGAGACAGTATTTCCCCCAGAAGTGAACTCTAATTTGGTTTGCTTTATAGCAGCCATCCTTTGGTACCTTGTCTCGACCTTGAAGAGTGCAATATCCCTCGTAACAATATCAGGAGTCTACTCGGGTCTGCAGGAGCTCTGCTCCTATGCGTCCATCTTGTTCCCTGCTGGTTCCGCCTCCCATGTACGAGGGGGTACCCAAAAAACCCAGGAATAACATTGCCGTGGGCGGAGCTTGTGTAGTACGCACTTCTGCCGCTAGGCGTGTATAGTGCAACTCATTGTCAGTTCAGTGCCGACTGTGTTGTCGACTTGGCTTGTTCTGTTCATCTGCAGTGATTGCTTTTGCTAGCGCTGTTTTGTTCTTGTTTCTTTTTTTATGACGACAAGTTTAAGTGAACAACGTGCAGCTGTGAAATTTTGTTTCTACTCGGTAAAAATGCTGCTGAAACTGTTTTAATGTTGAAAACAGCTTATCAAGATGACGCTATGGGAAAAAGTCAAGTGTACCAGTGGTTTGCTCGGTTTAAAAATGGCGACATGTCGATTGATGACAAACCTCGTTCTGGGCGTCCATCAACTGCCCGAATCGATGAAAATATTGAAAGAATTAGAAAGTTTGTGCTCACAGACTGTCGACAGACAATTGATAAACTGTCAGAGATTAGTGGGTTATCTTGGAGCTCGGTTCAGCGAATTTTAATGGAAGATTTGGGAATGAAAAGGGTTGCTTCCAAGTTTGTTCCTCGGGTTCTGACTGACAATCAAAAGGAACATCGAGCTGAAACATGTCGTGTTTTGAAACAGCTTGAAACTGATCCAGATTTTCTTTCAAAGGTCATTACAGGTGATGAGTCATGGTGCTATGGTTACGACCCAGAAACAAAGCAACAGTCAAGCCAATGGAAGACGTCATCATCACCCCGTCCAAAAAAATGTCGTCAAGTCAAATCAAACATCAAAACAATGCTGATTTGCTTTTTTGATGCCAAGGGGGTAGTTCATTCAGAGTTTGTTCCCCCAGGTCAGACCGTCAATCAAACCTTTTATTTGGAAGTTTTAAGAAGATTGCGCAACAGTGTTAGTCAAAAAAGACCCGATTTGTGGCACACAGGAGACTGGTTCTTCCACCACGACAATGCACCTGCACACACAGCCATCTCTGTTAGACAGTTTTTGGCTAAAAATGGCATGGTTCCACTGCCCCACGCACCTTACTCGCCTGACCTGGCTCCGTGCGACTTTTTCTTATTTCCACGCATGAAAAGGGGCATGAAAGGACACCGATTTGACAACATTGAAGAAGTCAAGAAAAAAAGGAGGGAGGAGCTGTCAGCCGTTTCTAAAGATGACTACAAAAAATGTTTCGAACAGTGGAAGCACCGGTGGGACAAATGTATCAGTTGTAATGGAGAGTATGTTGAAGGGGATAAGGTTGTTTTGTAAAGAATTTGAAATAAATAGCTTTTAAAAAATAATTCCTGGTTTTTTTGGGTACCCCCTCATATTGTTAAGATTTGTTGAAATACCTTAAATAAAGTCTTTACATTCTTTTTTTGTTTTTTTTTTGTTTAAAGGACGAAAGCCAGATTGGAATGGATCCAGAAGAGCTTGAGAGGAGAGAAATTCAAGGCAACTGTGGTGAACTGCACATTCAAGAAGTTTAAAAATGAAGGTGAGGAGGATGGGTTGATAATTAGAAGGACAGGTAGGGTATAGTGAGGGTTTCTTGAAGAGAGATGTAACCAAAGGATGTTTGAAGGCTGCATAACGGTTGCAGTGAAAGCGATAGGTTGAGAATATGAGAGTTGGAAGGGATGACGATTGAGGACATAGAGGTTAGGAGACAGGCGGGAAAAGCATCAAAGGAACAGGTAGCAGGTTTGGAGGAGGAAAGATGTGTGGTTTCCTCCTCAGATCTTAGAAAAGGAGGAAAGGGTGGCAGAGGTTGAGTGGAAGAATTTGGAGTGAAGAGGGGGAAGAGGAGATGAAGCAGACCTCATAGGGAATTAGAGTGTAATTTTTTGGAATTTGTCATGGAAATAGTCAGCCAAAGTTTGGGCAGCAGGGAAGGAGGGGGTCAAAGGCAGAGGCACCTTGAAGAGAGAGTTGAGGGTTGCAAAGAAATGGCGAGGGTCAGAGGCAAGAAAGTTAGTCAGTGGCCATAATAGTCTTGGCTGGCTAGTGCTATGGCTGATTGGAAGGAGGCAAGCATAATTTGAATTGTAAAAAGTCTTCGAGGGTGCAGGATTTGAGCCAAACGCTCTCAGTTGAGTGGGCACAGGAACGCAGGTAGTCGAAGACAGCCAGGGCTGAGGTACAGTACACCTCACAGGACAGGACATGGGAGGAGCAAGAACATCCAGAGCAGATGAGAATGCAGTGTTATAGGAAGCTACTGCCTCATCAACAGACTCAGATGACATAGTGGAGGAAAGAAGTGATGAGACAGTAGTAGAGAGAGCCAACGAGTCAATAACATGAAGATTTGTAAAGAGGCTGGAGGAGATTGGGTGAGACTGAGGCAGGGAGTGATAAGAGTGAAACTTAGCAGGTGATGGTTAGATAAGGGAAGAACTGAGGTACAGACATTTGAGGATAAGCAATTAGAGAAGACGACAAGGTCAAGGCAGTGGCTGTGCTGGTGAGTAGGGGCGGAAGAGCAAAGCTAGGAGGTTGAATGAGGAAGTAAGGCATAAGGTCAGAGGGGTTATCAACATGAATGTTAAAATCCCTAAGAATAAGGGAGGGGGAAGATGAATGCAAAAAGAAGGAAAACCACGAGTCAAAGTCGTGAAAAAGGTAGAGGTGGACTTATCAGGGGGTCAGTAAATAACAGCTACCTGGAAAAGTAGAAGGGAGAGATGAGGCAGAAGGAGGGGATGAAATTGACAAGAATGAGAGAGTAGAAACCCAACACCACAATCATGGCCAGTGGGATGAGGCATGTGAGAGAACTGGTAGCCACCATGACAGAGAGCAGAGACTGAAGCTGAGTCTTCTGGAAGGAGCCAGATGTCATTCAGATCAAGATGATGGAGAGCATTAGAGTTGAAGAGATCATGAGTAAAGGTAATCTTATTTGAGATGGAGTGTGCGCTCCACAAGATGCATGAGTAAGGGAGAGAGGAGGAGGAGAAGAGAGGGATATGAATAAGATTTGAGCAGTTGCGTGAGGGTCTCTCTTGGGAATGCAACATAAGTCAGGGGAGAGACAGGGTTGGGATTGATATCTCCAGATGAGAGAAGGAGAAGCAGCAGAGGCATGTGAGGCAGAGAGGAAGCAGCACGGCGGAAACGAGGGTGAGTTTCTTTCAGAGAGAGAAAGAGGAGAGGGATGGATGAGAGGGAGAAAATGGTGCAGCTCAACAGCAGATGACAGGGTAGATAAGATGAGAGAAGTGAGGATGGTAAAGAGAGGATGTTAAGCTTTTTCACATCCAGGTGGGCATTTAAAACTGTCCCCATACCGTTCATTTTTCTGATTGAGAAAAAGAAAAGGATTTCACTGTCTTGATATAAACAAACTACTTTGGCATGTCCAAAGGCTAAGACCGAGAGAGATGACTGTCTTTCTGAGAAGCTTTTCAACATTACTGGACTGCTGGTAGCATCTCTGTTCTTCTGTCCTACTACCTAACTTGTTGATGTAGTGTATATTTGAGTATAGTAGATTAAAGTCCTCAGTACAGAGAAATGGATAAAGTAAAAAGTTCCAGCTCACTAGAAGAATAAAATGTGATGGTAGATGAGGATTACAAGCTCCATCCAGTCTGCACAAACAACTTTCATCTGCATGCTCCAGCTGGACTTAGGTGTCTGTGTTTTTGCTATTCTTTCTTAAACTTGGTTACCACGACTACCTTCCCTACTACTTCTGGAGAGCCATTCCATGCGTTCCCCTCTCTGTGAAGTAATTCTTTCCAAAGTTATTCCTGAGCTTTCTCCCCTTAAAGCAGTAGTTGACAAACTGTGGGTCGCAGAACCAGGGCTGCCCCCCCTTCCTCTGAGCCTTCACTATGACCCATGCCCAGTAGTGGAAGTCGGCACAGGCCATGCCCCTTCCTTCTGTGTGGGTTTCCAATTAGACTGGAACTCCAAACAGTACTGGGATATGTGAACATACCATGAGAGAAAGTCTTTTGCTGCCTTCATGCTTTGTGGAAGGGGGGAGGGGGATGTTTTCTTCAAACTGGGGTCTCATGAATTTGAGCGTGTTAAAATGGGGTCATATTGGATAAAGGTTTGGGAAGCTCTGCCTTGGAGATTCATTACTGTACCATGATCTCTGTTACAGAATATCCCAGCCTCTAGAAAAGTTTTGTTTCTTTTTCATTCCTTCATTACATTTGATTACTCTACTATTAAAAAAAAGGAAAATTCAGCACACAAAATAAATACAATAATAAACATAACCCCCACAACCTACAACTTATTTTAAAGTTCCCTCACTCCCATCTGATTGCTCAGTGTGAAAATACTTGCTCAAAAAGCCAGACTTTGGTCAGTTTCCTAAATGACAAATAGTTTTCTAAAATTATAGGCGAGTTTCAAATAGATTGATCAGTTTCAAATAGATTGATCAAAACAACTAAAAACTGATAAGTAATGAGACAGCCTAACTTTCTCAACGTAAATACTACCAATAACTGTAGGGTTGATGGCAGTGCCCTAATACAATGCTTCTCAGCCTTTTTTATTTTGTGACATACTATTTAAGGCCGTCCAATTGTCGTGGTACACAAAACCCAGCGTTGCATGATCCTCACTCTCAGAGGGGCAGCAGCACTTTTATCCTATATGGGCCTCATTCATTTGGGTTCAGTATGATGTGCGAATACTCACACTCTTCTTCTCCTACCAGGAGAGGCAAGGAGGGAGGAAAACTACCTGATTCCTTTTTGGGGAATCTGGAACACTTGTTCTCTGTAGTGCTAGAACCAAGCAGGCAGTTCAGCTTAGAAAGCAGAAGACTCTTTCCTTGGGCACTGTCCAATAGCAATGGAGCAACACCCTCATGAACCCATGCCTAACTGTGTCCTATCTCATCTCAAAACACCACAGTGAACTCCAAATGCTTCGAAACTGGGTCTAACAAATACGAAAAATCATGAAGAACCCAGCACACATTAACCACGAATAACTTTTTTTGTTGGAATGGCCAGCAAAGTAAACAGGATTTTACCTGCTACCACAGTGGCCCGTCCTTTTTAATCAAATTTATAAATTAACTTTAAAACAGCTCTTATTCAAAAATAGCTGGTACTTAGCTTTGTAGAAAAAAAGAGAGCAGGCTGCGAAAACGTTGCTTACAACGATAAATCGATGTCACTTCAGTAGGTCAATGTTGCTACGACGTGCCACGTTTCGGGGGTACACACATCAACCCCCTGCTTCAGGTCAGACCTCTGAATTAGATGAAGAACGTCAGCCCTATCTCATCTCAAGGCACACCAAGGACTTTCCAAAGGCACACCCATTTGCCATGGCGAACTGGTTGAGAAGCACTGCCCTAATAGGCTCATACCTTGCCATTAAATTAGTCAAATATCTTGGGAAGACCCAATGTAAACATCTGACAATGAAAGGTAAGCTCCCCTTGATTCTTGCCAGACCAGTACACACCAATATGATTTCCCCTCCCTACAGTAGGCAGAGACAAAAAAGCTCTGCTCATCCTTTGTATAAGATGGGACAGCCAATGACCCAATCAGTATTGCTCGTCTCCAGGTAGGAGGGCGCAGCAAGGCTGAGAAGGGTTTTGACAGAGCAGGCTGAATGTCATGCGAGTCCTGCTGATCTGAGACCCAGTGCTAAGGGGATTTTCTGTTGCTTCAGCCTGGTGCTGGCTTTCCTCCCCGCCCACCCCTTAGCTCTCCAGCAGATAATCTTGGCTTTGGGGCTGCCTGCTGTTTCTCTCATTGATTTTTGCCTCCTCCCTTTTGTTTTGCATTATCCATTTTGTTTCAGATATATTCGTTATTCTAATTCACCTGTTTTTCATATTGTGAATGTTGTTTTTATTTTTTTGTGTCTTATTTGAATGTATTCTGCTTTTAATGGCTTTGTACACTACTTTGAGAGTAAATAATATCTGAATAGTGATATATAACATATCCAAAAATATAAATAAAAGTAATTTTGGAAAAAAGCCTGCAAGAGAGAGGAGACCAGGAGGTAGCAACTGCACAAGGCTGTGTGGTTACCGGTCCCAGGGGACCCAAGAGGCTCTGCCTTCCCATGGCCTGGCAGATTTTAGAGGGTTGCAGGGTCAAGATGCTGTGCAACGTGCAACGTCACATCTCACACCCAGACACCAGCTGTAGTAAGTACATTGGGCTTCTTGGGACAACTACGTTTTCAGCAGCAGTATCAGTGTCTCTCTAGTAGCTCTTTTCCTTCCTCCCCCAACTTCACCTTCATTTGCAGGGAAAGCGTAGTTACTCACCTGTAACAGGTGATCTCCGGGAACAGCAGGAATGAAGTCTTCACATATGGGTATCGTCGGTACTGACGGAGCCTGTGCAGGAACGCTCCTCAGCGTCCAAAAGGAAAGCTTTTGGGAGCATCCCACAGCGCGTGCGTGCTGCCTTCCCGCCTCACTGCCTCTCTCACTTCAGTTGAGTTTAAAGCTGAGCCAAGGAGAGAGACAGAGAGAGAGAACTCCTAGGGGAGGTGGGTGGGTTGTGAAGACTTAATTCCTGCTGTTCCCGGAGATCACCTGCTACAGGAGAGTAACTACACTATCTCCAGGAACAAGCAGGAATGTAGTCTTCACATATGGGGACTCCCCAGCTGAAAGATGCCAGAGGAATGACCCCAGAGAGCTGTGAATCCGTGTAAACAGGGTCATACCTCCTCCCATGGATCCCTGGCATCCTACCGGGATGGAGGGTAGGAGTTGCATTAAGTTTGAAAGAGATGCTGTAGGACAGCCTGGCCAAACGAGGCATCCCGACGGGAGTCCTTGTCCAGACAGTAGTGGGCTGTGAAGGTATGTAGTGAATCCCAAGTAGCCGCTCTAGAACTATCATCTATAGACACAGAGCGGAGATTAGAAACCGAGGCTGCCATTGCTCTGACATTATGAGCTGTAACATGGCCCTCGAGGGAAAGACCTTTACTATCATAAGTGAAGGATATGCAGTTTGCAATCCACTTAGATAGGTTCGTTTGGAAACTGGAAGCCCCAAATGACTAGAATCAAAAGCAACAAAGAGTTGCGAAGACTTCCTATGTTGTTCAGTTCTTTGAAGGTAAAAAGCTAAAGCTCTTTTACAAGCTAAGGTATAAAGGTTCCTTTCTGCACTGGAGGCATGTGGCCTAGGGAAAAATACAGGAACGTAAACCGACTGGTTTAAATGAAAAGACGAAACCACCTTTGGCATAAAGTGTGGATGAGTCCTGAGGACTACTTTATCATGGTGGAACCTTGTATAAGGAGGGTCAGCCACTAAAGCTTGCAGTTCACTAATGCGTCTAACAGAAGTTATTGCAATTAGGAAAATGACCTTCCAGGAAAGGAATTTTAAAGTTGTAGTGGCTAAAGGTTCAAAAGGCGGCTTCATAAGCTGCCCAAGAACCAGATTCCAGTCCCATGCCACCGGTGGCTGCTTTATGGGGGGCTTTGTCAATAATAGACCTCTCATGAATCTTGACACAAATGAATGAGAAGAGATTGGTTGTCAATCCTGGGGCTTGTGAAAAGCCGCAACACTGAGATGGACTCGCACTGAAAGATGGAGGAGATACTCCAGAAGCGACTCCATGGGCATGGAAAGGGGGTTAAGCCCCTTTTTTGAATACCATAGAGAAAACCTTTTCCATTTAAAAGCGTAGGAACGCCCTGTGGAAGGTTTTCTCGAAGTTTGAAGGATATCCTTCACTTGCTGAGAGGTGGATATCTAAAGGTTCTATGCCTTCAGCAGCCAGATACAGAGAAGCAGGGACTGAGGATTGGGATGCAGAAGCTTCCCGTTCTCCTGGGAAAGGAGATCTGGAGCATATCCCAACTCTAGAAGGGTTGCTTGAGAGAGACGCAGAAGCAGAGGGTACCACGATTGCCTTGGCCAACGTGGAGCTATGAGAATCATATAAGCCCTGTCTCTCTGAAGCTTGAAAAGAGTTTTGGGAATTAGGGGAAAGGGTGGGAAGGCATAGAGGAAGTCCTGACCCCAATGGAGCTGGAAAGCATCGTTTGCTAGACAGTATTGAGCCGGAATTCTGGAACAGAACCGGGGAAGTTTGGCATTCTGTGGACTTGCAAAGAGGTCTATATCTGGTGTTCCCCAGGTTTGGAACACTCGAGCCAGTTGGTCTGACTGGAGAGACCATTCGTGTGGCAACAATATTCGAATGAGCTTGTCTGCCCCCAAGTTTTGAATGCCTAGAAGGTATACCACTAAAAGGTGAATTTGGAGCTCTCTGGCGAGGGCCCATAGTCACAAAGCTTCATTGCATAGCGACAGAGAGCCCGTTCCACCTTGTTTGTTTATGTAAAACATGGTAACCTGATTGTCGGTTTAGACCAGAACTGTCTTTTGACCGAGCTGGGCCTGAAATGCTATTATAGCATTGTAAATGGCTCTTAGCTTTAAGAGGTTTCTTTGAAGAGAGGCTTCTTGTGAGGTCCAGAGACCTTGAGTGGAAAGATTGTGCAAGTGGGCTCCCCAACCCAGCTTGGACGCATCTGTTGTCATGGTGATCTGGGTTACTGGTTGCTGGAAGGGGGAACCTAACCAGGAGGTTTTTGAGGGACTGCCACCACTGTAGGGACAAAACGAGATGTGTCGAATTCTTGAATTTGTCCGTTAAGCAACCTGTGGCTTGTGTCCACTGCGTAGAGAGGGTCCACTGAGCCGCTCGCATGTGTAGGCAGGCATAAGGGACCACATGTACTGTGGATGCCATATGCCCCAGCAATTGAAGCATTTCCCGGGCAGTTAGGAGGGTTTTCTTTACTACTTGGGAAGCCAATTCTATTATTCGTAGACAACGAGGCTGTGGCAAGAATGCCTTTGATTGCTGCGTGTCTAAGCAAGCCCCTATGAACTCTAGGGATTGAGAAGGGGTGAGGTGAGACTTTGGGTGGTTGACTACCAGACCCAATATTGAAGAATTCTCATGGCACGAGAAACAGCTTGTTCTGTTTCTGGAGCTGTTGGTGCTCTGATGAGCCAATCGTCTAAGTAGGGGAAGACGAATATCCCCAGAGTTCTCAGGAATGCTGCTACTACAGCCATGCATTTTGTGAAGACTCTTGGGGCAGAGGCCAGCCCAAATGGAAGGACTCTGTATTGGAAGTGGTTTCCTTGAAAGAGAAATCAAAGGTACTTCCTGTGATTTACATGGATGAGGATATGCGTGTACGCATCTCTTAGATCTACAGAACATAACCAATCCCGATTCTGAAGGATGGTAAAAGAGTTCCGAGGGAGATCATCTTGAAATTTTCTCGGAACAGAAATTTGTTCAATTCTCTGAGGTCCAGGATAGGTCTGTATCCCCTTGTCTTCTTTGGAATAAGAAAATAGGGTGAGTAGAACCCCCTCCCCCTGTTGGGATATGGGTACCTCTTCTATTGCTCCCTGATCAAGAAGTGAAGAGACCTCCTGACATAGGATGTTGATGAGAGGGCCTTGAGAATTGAATTGTTTTATGATTGTAGGCGGGGGCATGCTGAGAAAGTGAAGTTTGTACCCCTGTCTTACAATGGACAGAGTCCAGTTTTCTGATGTTATTTGTTGCCATCTTTTGGCAAAATGGCATAATCTGCCCGGAATGGTCAAGGGTTCTGGACCCTTCAGAGGCAAAATGGTTAAGTTCTCTAGGTAGAAGTCAAAGCCCCTGCAGAGGCTGTACTTGCTGAGCCAGTTGAGATCTTTGAGCTTGCGGCTTTCTTTGTTGTCTAGGTTTCTGCCCTTTCTGGGGAGCATGAACTGGACAGTGAATTGGATGGGAATAAAGAGTGGTAAGATTTTTTCTTTTTGTTTTTTCTTTTTGTTAAAGAAAAACTTCTTGCCTGTTTTTTTCTTTGATGGGTTGGCTGTAGACTTTGATAGTCTATTCAAGGTGGTATTGTCAGATTCAATCTGATTAGCCTTGGTATGCCAATCCTTCCCAAATAAGTTTTCACCCATGCAAGGAATGTTTCCTAACTTCTCTTGCACCCAACTCCTCTAAATCTGATGCTTGGAGTCAGGCAATGCGCCGTGCTCCAATAGCAATAGCAGAGGTTCTGTTAATAGCTTCAAAGCAGTCAAAAGCTGCACGGTTCACAAATTTGGAGACATTTTGAGCATGCTTGAGCAGCGTGAGGTACTGACCCCATTTATCTTCAGGAAGAAGAGGGCTCATGCATTCCATATCCGCTGTAACCTCCTCAAGAAACATTCCCATGTAAAGGGAATATGAGCTAATCCTAGCTGCTAGCATGGAGGATTGGAAGCATCAACGCCCAAAGGCATCGAGTGTCCTCGATTCATGGCCTGGCGGGTTGGAAGAATGCGTTTTAGCACTCTTTATTCCTGGAATGGTGTTGAGTCTTCTGAAACCCTGGAGAAGGTGGGACTTGGTACAGGGTATTGAGGCGTCCAGAATGCGGTGAAACCATTAAGGGAGTTTCCCACATTCTGAACATAAGATCTTAAAGGATCTGATGAATGGGCAGCATCGCTGCCTCTTTGGGATCCATAGGGTATTGCAGAATTCTTAGTTCTTCTGCCCTATTTTCCTTCTCAGGAGTAACCGTAATTGAAAGCCCTTTAGCTACATCACGTATGAAATCCTGAAAAGATGTCTTCTGGAGGAGACATTCTGTGCTCAGGAGAAGGAGATGGATCCTTCAACAGAACTGCTCTTGTATCAGTAGAGTCATCGGAATCGGAAGACTCATCGGAGCTTTGCATCGATCGATGCTGGTACTGATGAATATCGGTACCGTGGCGTTTCGGTTCCAACTCTTTGATGTCAGAGAAACTTTCGAGGCTCGGCATGGGAGGAAGCCGTCCCACCTGAGTGAGTGCCACTGGAGCCGGTACCGATGTCAGTACCGAGCTCATTTGAACCGTCTGTAGCGATCTTAGTGGTACCGAGGCAGCTAAGAGGGACGCTAGACTGCGTTCAATAGCAAGGATTCTCTTATCCATTGCTAATGCCGATACCTGATCAGTACTGGTGGAAGCAGCTACGACCCCAGAACATGGCAACAGAAGTTCTGCAGAGGTAGAGGCCTCTGGAACATTCTGAGACCCCGTTTGTGCTTTGGAGACCGAAGACTCCTGCCGGGGCAATTTTGCCGGTGTACTTTCCTCGAGGGTAGTGCCAGTGGAATCTCGATGCTTTGCAGGAAACTTCCCCTTCAAGGACCGGCTAGTCTTTACAGACTTTGTTTAGTTACCTGAGATACATGAGAGGAAGATGAAGCCCTGGAGGACGTTGATGCAACTGACATTGTATCAACCGTGAAAAGAGAACCGGCCTTTGCAGCTTTGTTCTGCAGGTCCTTCTTGGTCATCTTTCTACAGGAGAGACACGCCGCTGGACAATGTTCAGGACCTAAACATTTGAGACACCATTCGTGGGAGTTGGTGACAGAACTAGTACCGCCACAGTTTGAACATTTTTTAAAACCACTAGCTGGCTTCTCTATGTCTGGAGATTTTTGGGCCTAGTGCCCAAAATGGCGCCTAACCCCAGGAGGGGTGAGGCACCAAAGAAAAGAAGAAATTTTCTTCTAAAAAAAAAAAAAAAAAAGAAACTTAAGAAAAGAGAATCGGCGGTACCGGTAGGCGTCGAAAGAAGGCAGACGCGACCATAAAAAACAAAAAAGAAGAACGTTTTCTGTGGTGACAGGAGAGACGTCCTGTCGGCTCCACAGAAAACAAAGAACTGAAATGAGGTGGGAAGTGAGGTGGGAAGGCAGCAAGCATGCGCTGTGGGATGCTCCCAAAAGTTTTCCTTTTGGACGCTGGTGAGCATTCCCGCGCGGGCTCCATTGGTACCGACGATACCCATATGTGAAGACTACATTCCTGCTTATTCCTGGAGATGGGTGTTTCTGCAATTTTCTCCCTCTCCCCAGCAATATCCTCAATGGGGGGGGAGGGGATGCAGGGGACGCTAGCAGAGCAGTTTTGCTGCAGGCTGGCGTTTGTTTCCCTAAAGTATAGTTTTTAATCGCGTTGACTGTGCTACAACAAAAAAAGAAAAGGGGAAACTGTTTAGAGAGAGAGGCAGCTTGGACAATGGGAGTTTGCTGTGTCAGCCACTGTAGATCCAGAGGCAGGAGAAACTCCAACTGCAGGAAGAGGAAACAAAGCTTAGTAGTGCATTACTTTCATCTACACTGCGAGGCCTAGGCCCAGGAAGCACTAGCTATAGAGATTGCTACAGCACAGCCTCAAAAGGAAAAGGTAGGTTCCTCCCTCAAGCTAGGATATGAAAGCTAGGATTAACATACCAGCACCTTTCTGCCACCAAGAGAGGGGGGGGCACACTGAAAACTCTCCTGTGGAACACCCCCCCCCTCCCCCGCACGATTCTTTTCACCGGATTTAATAGTGGAACTATATCAGACCTAAAAGCACCAACCAATGAAGGAAGCTCCAGAGAACAAAAAATCCAGGAGGAATATGGAGTAGTTTCTTGCCCCCAGTCTCTCAATCCAAGTTCCTTGGAGGATCTAGGTTCAGGGATTAGCAAGGATTCAACTAGCAGTGGTCGTGATCAAGATGAAAAAGAGACCAAAGCAGTCCAACTCATCAGAAGAGAAGAGCTAATCGGTCTCAAACAGGTAGACAATGTACTGAGGCTTGAGGATCCAGGCCGTAGGCTCCAGTCATGGGGATCCTATTTTGTAGCTGTTCCTTAATTCTCTAGAATCTTTTCTACTTCACCCTTCCATTAATGAGATGATTTGAGAAGCCTAGAAAGACATGGCTGGATGTGAAACTAACCTGGAAGTTTACGATTCTTGGAACTAGCTGAAGTTTTATTTATTTATTTTATTTATTTACATTCTCTTATATACCGCGCTATTCTGCATCAGTGCGGTTTACATTGAACAAACTGAAATTACATTGAACAGGGCATTGTAACTTGGAGATAACTATTTTACAGGGAACATGGGCTATGGAGGGTTAAGTGGCTTGCCCAAGACCACAAGGAGCACCTGAGTTGAAGATGTATCCTCTTATTAAGGCAGAATTTGAAATATTATTCTGCAAGCTGAAGGTGAATGCATTAGTGTCAGGGGTTAAATGCCATGGCAACATTTGGATGAAAGGTGGAATGGTTCTGAAACACATCCAGGATAAAAAGCTGGAATTAATTTTCAAATAGGCTTTTGAAGAGGTTGGTATTGCTCTACAAACTGTAATCTATGTGGTTCCTTACTGGATTATGACCTGGCTAGTGAAAGGACAAAACTAAGAGTCAGAGGTTTCTCAGAAGCAGTGATTGATACAATGTTTAAGGCCAGGACTTCTACTTCCTTGAAATATGGTCGTGTATAGTGCTGAACACAGGGTCTATTTCCCTAGAAAAACCAAATCACACATATTCTAGAGCAGGGTTTGGAGACAGGCCTGTCTCAGTTTCCTCACAGCCCAGTATGTGTCTCTCTCATTTGGATTTTATCTTTTCTTTTTTTTATATTTATTGAATCTTCAAGTAAAAGAATTATTAGAGCCATACATCAAGAAACACAGCACTGTGAATAGCAATAAATCAGCACAAAAAGAAAATTTTCCAAAATTTATAATTACAATGCCAAACTAAAGGAAAAGAAGGAAAATGGGAGAAGAGGCTATAAAGGAAAAATAAAAGTAGTAAAGCTATAGTAGGTTAATCCTATGCTACATGCATGTATAAACCTAAATGCCCTTGTTAGGCAATCCTTTGTGACTGAGATCACATCTTTTCTCCAGAATTGTATAGTTCTTCTCTCAGGCATTCCTGGCTGTCAATCAATGGATACCCCGTTATCCCTAAGCAACGAAAGTTAGGCATCTTAAAGGCTGTTCTAACATTCACTGCAGAAGCTAACCAGGCAGCGGCTGATTATCGCCACTGCCCAGTGAGCTTCTCTGCTATCCAGCCACCCAGATAGTCAATGCCGGTGGCCGTATATGGCGCCGGCATTGAATATTCATGTTTTAACTTCAGCAGCGATAGCTAGTCACTTTACAATGAAAATAAATCAAAAGATATTATAATGCCTCTATATCGTTCCATGGTGTGACCGCACCTTGAATATTGTGTGCAATTCTGGTCGCCGTATCTTAAAAAGGATATAGCGTTATTAGAAAAGGTTCAGAGAAGAGCCACGAAAATGGTAAAGGGGATGGAAGGATACTCCTATGAAGGCAGGCTAAAAAGGTTAGGACTCTTCAACCTGGAAAAGAGACGGCTGAGGGGAGATATGATAGAAGTCTATAAATTAATGAATGGAGTGGAACGAGTAAACAGATTGTTTACATTATCAGAATATAGAAAGAGTGAGGGGCGGAGCCTGATGTCCAGCGGGTAAGACGCTTCGCGCTGAAGCTCCCGAGAGGCCTACTTAGAATCCTGACTTAATACCTATACAAACTTACTATTTCGCTCCGGGCTGACCGGGGTACCTCGGGGGGGATGGCGGCCCATAAACCAGCGCGCTTGGACTTCGGGTCTCCTTCTTCTTCTCACGGAAAACGCTCCAAAACAGAGGTGTCCTCCCACAGAAGATGGTTCCATTTCGGGAAAACCCCGAAATGCACCTGGAGATTTTAGAGGAAATACGTGGCGTGAAGGAATTGGTGCAGTCCAATGGAGAAGCGCTTAGAGCCATGCGAGAAGACTTTGGAGTGCTCCAGGACCGACTTGAAAGTCTCTCATTACGGCAGGACAATATGGCGGGGGTCCTCGACTCGCACGCGGTGCGCTTGGGCACACTGGACAAGGCTGAGCGCCAGATACAGAATCTTCAAAAGGAGTTAGAAGATAGCAATAATCGAGCCCGTCGCAACAATGTGAGGCTCATTGGAATACCGGAGGGGGTGGAAGCGGGAGATATGAGAGAATTCCTGCTCAAAACTCTTCCCTCCTTGCTGAAGATCACCTTTCATAAAGAACTGGAAATCGATCGTGCACACCGTGTTCCTACCCACATGGCGCTCAACCGAACGACCCCCCGGCCTATTATCTTTCGCTTGCTACGATATCAACAAGTGGAACAAATTTTAAATGCTGCTCGGGCGAACCATCATTTGGAATTTGAAGGTCACAAAGTCTCCTTCTTCCCTGATTTGGCAAAGCCTACCGTTGACCGACGAAAGAAACTCCTTGCTTTTCGCCCTCGACTTCAACAGCTACAGGCTCGCTTTGGCCTGTTGTATCCCGCGAAGCTCCGAGTGACTCTCCACAACCAAACCAGGACATTCGAAGATCCTGATCTACTATCAACATTTTTAGACTCCAAAGAAGCAGAGCAGATGCGCTAATCCAACGACTTGGACTTTTATTTGCCGGCTCTGTCCGCCATTTTGAAGGGCCCGATGCGGCGGTCATAGTCAAGCACAGAGACTACCTGGACTTTCTTTCTTTCTTTCTATGACTTTTTTGTTTTTTGGTCTCCTATCCCTCCATGATGTGTGCCTCGGTCGGATTCGGAGCACGCACAGTCCTACAGGTTATGTGTTTTTTCAATTTCGGCCTTCTCTGGGGCTTCTCCCCGCAGACACATGGTCGCCAGTAATTTTTGGGGTTCTGCTTCTTCTCTACCGCGCTGCGGTTTTTCTTTTTTAATGTGGGGCGCTTCATTGTATTATCTAAGCTTATGTTCCTTTATGCCTTATGTACAGCCAGATACAGTCAATATGAGGGACATTGTGAAATTATGTGCGCTATCATGCTCAGAATTTTTAACTTGTCTGAATGGCCTTATGTAAAATCTTATCACTCAACGTAAAGGGCATTAATAGTCCAATCAAAAGAAAGAAAATCCTTAGCTATCTTAGCCATGAGCATGCTGATTTAGCGTTTCTTCAGGAAACGCACTTAAACTCTGCTGAAACACTGAAACTCAATGTTAAGCCTTACATGGTGGCTGCCTATTCTCCCGCCGTTTCCAAACGGTGCGGGGTAGCCATTCTGGTTAAGAAATCTTTGCAAGCTACTGTAATTGATACTAGCGCTGACAAGGAGGGTAGATGGGCCCGAGTACATCTTAAGGTTGGAGATAGTGAATTTACATGTATTTGCATTTATGCCCCGAATGTGGACAACCCTGCTTACTATGCAAGTATTGCGCAGTTGGCACAGGCCTCTGCCAATACTCCATTAATACTTGGTGGTGATTTTAATCAAGTGTTAGACCCTCTGATAGATAGACAGCCGCCTAGAACGAGTAGTCCACCCAAGAGTCTTGCTACCCTTACAGCTCTGATGCAAGATCTTGCGCTGGTAGATATATGGAGGCTGCTTCACCCCTCCGACTTAGAGTTCACTTTCTTTTCTGCCCCCCATCACTCCCAATCTAGAATAGATTTCTTTCTCATTTCCAAAGCAATGATTCCTCAAGTAGACACGACTAGGACTCATCCTCTCCATATTTCAGATCATGCTGCCATATCTTTATCATTACATGTCACTGCGCGGGACGATTCTCCCCGAGCTTGGTTTTTTGATAGATCCTTACTGGGTCAAAAAGATTTTCAGGTTGATATAAAGGCCGCTATCCAAGATTATTTTCATTTTAACTCACCCCATGACACAGCGAGCTGGGCTTGGTGGGAGGGTTTTAAAGCATCTATCCGCGCAACTATAACTAGCTATCAAATTCGGCAGGGGAAACAAAGAAAGCAGCAATTACTGATTCTAGAGCAGCAGATACAAGCTGGGGAGCGTCTTCTCACGTCCCGTACTGACCCATGTATTTTACTCCGTTTACAACGCTTGCGTTTTCAATACAATCAGCTTTTGTACACTGCTGCTGTTAAAAATATTGAATCACAACAAGGGCTATATTATCGGGAAAATAATCGTGCTGGCAAATTATTAGCAAATGCCCTAAAAGGTCAAAAAGAAGCCAAGCGTGTTACCGCCCTCCGTAATCCGTCGGGGGGGGGCTTGGTCACTAAAGATACCGAAATCTTAGAACTCTTTCGTGATTTTTATACTCGGCTTTATCAATCTGAATGTGATTTTGAGCCAGATGTATTTGAACGCTTACTTTCAGGGGTACAAAGACCGACCCTATCTGACGAAGATAGAGTGGCCTTGGACACACCATTTACTGTCTCAGAAATTCATTCTGCTATCAAGAAATGTGCCTCAGGTCGAGCCGCAGGCCCGGACGGTCTCCCTGCTGAATTCTACAAAACCTTTCACGCTGACTTAGCTCCAGTTTTGAAACTTTATTTTTCTGCTCTGGCCGAGGAGGGTTCTCCTTCTGGGTCCTTTTCAATGGCAAATGTAGTAGTTTTTGAGAAAGAGGGGAGAGACCCGCAACTAACAGCTAATTATCGTCCAATTTCCCTCCTAAACGCGGACTATAAAATATTTGCCACCATTCTCTCTACCCGGCTCTCTGATAGGATGCCTACCTTAATACACCCAGATCAATGCGGTTTCATTCCTGGTAGATCAACTGCTGACAATGCTCGGACTCTATGCCATGTACTGACTACCGCAGTTAATCTTGATCGCCCATTTGTTGGTCTCTCACTTGATGCTGAGAAGGCCTTTGATCGCTTAGAGTGGCCCTTCCTGTTTGCAGTCCTCCGCTGGTACGGATTCGGGGAAGGTTTTCTCCGTTGTCTTCGCACCATGTACGCACAGCCTACAGCCAGTATATGTGCCAATGCTTTAAAGTCTCAGCCTTTTCCCCTTCAACGCGGCACTCGCCAGGGATGCCCACTGTCTCCACTTCTCTTCGATCTTGCACTCGAACCCTTGGCTTTACTAATCCGGCAATCGGAGGAGATTCATGGAGTCCCCTTCACCCATAGGGAAATCAAAATTTCAGCGTATGCTGATGACCTTATGCTTTTTGTCTCTATAGACTCAGTACCGGCTGTCCTAGAGCAAATTGGTAAATACTCACAACTGTCCGGTTATAAGATAAATTGGACCAAGTCGGTAGCCTTTCCATTAAATCCTTTGCTTCATCAGGCAGATATGCAACCCTTCCCCTTTTTATGGCAACCTCGCATGGTCAAATACCTTGGGGTTCACTATTGTTCTCCTTTGGAAGACACTATCTCCTTCAATGCCAAAGACTTAACCTCTAAAGTCCGGGCGCTTACTCACCGCTGGACTCCTTTAACACTTACCTGGTGGGGTCGATTAGAAACCATAAAAATGATGATTGTTCCGAAAGTGAATTATATCTTAGAAATGTTGCCCTGTCTCTTACCTCGACGTATATATAAAGATATAGAGGGCCTTCTGACTAGATACTTGTGGCAAAACAAGACACCTAGGATAGCGAAACATAAGCTGCAAGCAGATAAGGAAAATGGGGGTGTCAGATTCCCTGATTTCCTGAAGTATCATCAATCTTTTCTTCTCAAACAAGGCGCTCGTTGGCTGGAAGATCCAGTACCGAGTAGACCTGTGTGGCTAGACATAGAAGAGGACCTTTGCAAACCGATTCCTCTTACTTTTCTCCCTGGTATGACTCTCCCATCAGACTCCCACTTTCCACCAATGCTTTTAGACACCTTAGGTGCCTTTAATAATCTTATGCAATCTTTAGACTCCCGACTCTGTCCGTTAGACAAGCTCCCACTTTGGTACAATACTCGATTTCGAATACAAAATAAGCCGATGGCGTGGAGCCCCTGGTACACTAGGGGCATTTGGATTCCTAGTCAGTTGTTCCATGAAGGTCGCTGGAAAACTTTTAGTGAATTGCAAATTGAATTTGGTCTCCCAGCGAAACACTACTTTCAGTTGGTGCAACTTCAGCATTGCCTTCGGAGTGCTAAGGTGCTCCCGCCATCGGCCTCCCCTACACAAGGTTGGTTGGAGACTATCCGATCTATCGGTAATTCACCGGGTGTAGCATCCAATTTTTACAAAACCTTATGTAATGCTATAACTAGAGATACCCCTATAGCGCAGAAAGCATGGGAGAGAGAATTGCATGTGACTTTGACCCCGGAGCAATGGAGCCTTGTCTGGAGTAGAGTGACACGGGTCTCCCGATCCGCCTCACTCACTCAGACACTCTTCTTTCTAGCCCACCGGTGTTTTTACACTCCTGACAGATTAGCCAAATGGAACACTACTCAGGGCAATAGCTGTTGGACATGTCATGCGGCCATTGGTTCATTACCTCATGTTATGTATGAATGTCCCGCACTACAGTATTACTGGCGTCGGGTCTGGGGTCGTATCCAGTCTATTTTGCACTTTCAAGAGCCCCTTTCTTGGAGGATAGTGGGACTTCGCTCAGCTGCGGGGATCCCCTCTCTTCCAAAAACGGCTTACTTCCTTTTGGACTTTATGCTTGGCATTGCTATTTCCCTAATCACGAAATACTGGAAAAATAGCTCTCATCTGAGCCCCAATGAATGGTGGAATCATGTCTGTCTCTACAGTAAATATGAACAAACACCTCGTATGTTTGCTTCCCCCATTCAGACTCCTCATCATCGGTCTAAATGGAAGATGCTCAATGACTATGTACATTCTGCTCAATGCTCTCATCTGACTGTCTAAATTTGTATATATCTTTGTCCCATGATTATTCTGTATCGCAGATACTCTTTTGATTGTTTTGATGTATAATCACTGTTGTTTGGAAGCGTTCACATGCTGACATAATCAGCTAGAGAAGAAGCGTGGGGGTGGGGGGTAATTGGGTTTACTTTTCTTTATTGTATACTTGTTTTGTCTCCTTTGGTGTGTTGTTTCTTTTGTTTGTTGCAAAATGAAAATAAAAGTTTAAAAAAAAAAAGAATATAGAAAGAGTAGGGGACATGTAATGAAGCTACAGGGTAAACTATTTAAGACTAATAAAAGAAAATATTTTTTCACTCAGTGTGCAATCAAACTCTGGAATTTGCTACCAGAGGATGTGGTAAAGGCTGTTAGTCTTGCTGGGTTTAAAAAAGGTTTGCACAAGTTCCTGGAGGAAACGTCCATAAACCATTATTAAAAAGGGACCCAGGATATCACTGCTTGACCCAGTACAAGCATTGTGGAACCTGTGTCTTTTGGGGAAACTGCTAGGTACATATGACCTAGATTGGCCACTGTTGGAAACAGGATACTGGGCTTGATGGACCTTGGTCTGACCCAGTATGGCATATCTTATGTTCTTATCCGCCACCTCCACCACTGTATATCCCATCCCAGAATTCTTTTCCCAATGATTTTATGATACATTTCCTAGACTATTTCAGGAAAGTCATCCCTAAACAAACTGAGCACCCTAGGGATGGACCCTAAAGTTACTGCTCAGGTTAGAAATTGGTTGGGTGGGAGGCGACAGAGTACAAGTAAAAGGAGCTCACTCTGAGGAGAAGGATGTTACCAGTGGTGTGCCCCAGGGATCTGTCCTTGGTCCGATTCTTTTTAACATCTTTGTTAGTGATATAGTGGAAGGGCTGTTGGGTAAGGTTTGCCTCTTTGCGGATGACACCAAAATCTGCAATAGAGTAGACACCCAGGAAGGTGTAGATAACATGAGGAGGGACCTAGCTAAGCTTGAAGAATGGTCTAGAATTTGGCAGCTGGGATTTAATGTTAAAAAATGTAAGGTCATGCATTTGGGCTGCAGCAATCCAAGGGAGCAATATAGTATAGGGGGTGAAGTACTTTTGTCCACTAAAGAAGAGCGGGACCTAGGTGTGGTTGTGTCTGATGATCTTAAAGTAGCTAAACAGATAGAAAAGGCGATGGCAAAATCTAGAAGGATGCTTGGGTGCATACGGAGAGGAATGGCTAGCAGAAAAAAGGAGGTGATAATGCCTCTGTATAAGTCTTTGGTGCGACCTCATTTGGAGTATAGTGTGCAATTCTGGAGACTGCACCTTCAAAAGGATGTGAACAGGATGGAATCGGTGCAGAGGGTGGCTACTAAAATGGTTAGTGGTCTTCATTATAAAGCATATGAGGACAGACTGAAGGATTTTAATATGTACACCTTAGAGGAAAGGCGGGATAGAGGTGATATGATTGAGATGTTTAAATACCTCCGTGGCATAAATGTTCAGGGAGAGAGCCTCTTTCAATTGAAAGCAAGTTCTGCTACAAGGGGACATGGGATGAGGGTGAAGGGAGATGGATTCAGGAGTGATATGCGGAAATATTTCTTTACGGAAAGAGTAGTGGATCCGTGGAATAGTCTCCAGTGGAGGTGGTAGAGATGAGGACAGTAACTGAATTCAAAAAAAGCATGGGACAAACACAGAGGATCTCTAAAGGTAAAAAGGGGACTGTTGTAGTTGTTGATATGGAAGGACAGACTAGTTAGGCCATGTGGTCTTTTTCTGTCATCTTGTTTCTATGTTTCTAAAGCTAGAGCCCTAGGCTTCAACTGAAGGAACTTCCTCCTAACCTAAGTCCTGGGAGAGAGTTTGGAAAAACATATACCTTATGGGAATGAAAAAATATTAGTCGCTCTTTAAAAAACAAGGAAAGAGCCTTACCCCTGTTCAAGAGGCTTCTGACAGTAGCCACCACCATTGCTCAGTGGTTAGATTCCTCATTAAAAGTCTCCAGCTCTCTAGTCAAATCAGCCATATTCAGGAGCTCAAGAGGAAATCTTAAGAGAGTTGAACATAATATGCTCTCTCAAACACCGGCAATGAATCAGAATGTAAATGCAAGCAATAAAATATTACTTTAACAGTTCAGATACTGATATTATCACACAGTAAGGGAAACTAAAAAATGCTAATTATTAACCCAAGAGTTATCATATTTTATAAGAAGGCCTTAAAGACATACTTGTTTCAACTAGCTTACAACTAGCCACCCTGAACGAGGTTTATCTTCACTGTCCAGTTTGCTATTAAATCTCCCGCCTGCACACTCCAAGTTCATTTACCTGTATTAACTTTTAATATGTTGCCGCCTGTTCTTAATACTTGCATATTTACCGTTCCTTGTTTTCAGTTCAATGTAAACTGTTTTACTGCTCACGTTATATGTAAATTGCACTGATTTCAAAGAGCGTGGTATATAAAAGCAAATAAAAATAAATGAGAGTAATTCATTATTAAAAAATAAGCAGGCACCCAGCCTAGAACTGCCCCAAGGTAGAGATATACGTGTAACTGCATGTATTTGTCTATTTTATGAAACACATGCATACATCCCAACTGTCCCAGTTTCACCCAAATACACCAGCAGGAACACCTGTATATGGTCTGTGAAAAGTAGATACATTCTGTGTGCCTACTTTTTACTTTTGTATACTCATGCTCAATTTTAGTAGAGACCTTTTCTGTGCATTAAACATGCTTTACATGAAAAAAAAACCCACCTTTATAAAAATACCCCAATACAGTAGGGTCTCAAGTTATTTATTTATTTATTACAGTTTCTTATATACCGCGCTATTTAGTATCAGCGCGGTTTACATCATAACATAACGACAAGCTGTCAGGTTTTACATCGAACAGGAGTACAAACTTGGATAACAGGGTTAACTATATACATAAGCTATTTACACTGCAATGATAGGTAAAAATCAGATAATGCATGTAAGGGCCTTTCTAGAGTGGGTCATTTCTTGAGAGGGATATCTAGGTTCAATTGCTGGCTGGGAAGTATTGGAGGAAAAGGTGGGTTTTGAAAGCCTTCCTGAACTGATATAGATTGGCAATGGTCCTAATGTCAGGGGGTAGAGCATTCCAACATTTGGGGACATAAAAACTGAACACCCTGTTTGTGGTTGTCGTGTTGGACTTTGTCGATGCCTTTGGTGTTAGCAAGTTTACAGCTGTTGCTCTTCTGGATCTGTTGGGGGGGACAATGTGGATAAGATGCGTGAGTGAGGAGGATGAAATACCTTTGGTTGCCTTGAATGCTAATAGAAGGGTTTTGAAGGTGATCCTCCCATGGATCTGTAGCCAGTGCAGCTGTTTGAGAATGGGGGTCACGTGGTCGTTTCTGGATGCTCCGTAAAGGACCCTAGCTGCGGCATTCATGGCCAACTGTAAGGGGGTTAGTGTGGATTGGGGGAGACCTTGTAAGATGGCATTTGCAAAGTCAAAATGTGGCAGGATCAGCGCTTGATATATGGTTCGGAAATCATCTGGGTCCAACAGGGAGCGTAGACACAACATTGGATAAATCTCTAGTAAGCTAGGCCCTATAGAAAGAAATTGCACTCAAAGACTTACTCAACCAAATACTTTTCCAAATCCCATTTGTATAATTTAGTATCAAAGAAAGGAGAATTATTTCCGACCTGTGTGTTTTCTCTGGGTCATCTCTATATGTATCTGACCTGGAGGGAGAGGGATGGGAAGGTCTGAATGGAGTGGTATACAAACATTCCATTAGCTTAGAAAGAATAAGTTGAAAGCATTAAGAATAGGCACATTTTACAGAGTAGGTGGGTGAGGACTGTAGGTATGTGGTGGGTGTGCGAATGCAGCAGATGGGCAGGAGTGTGCGAGAGTGTGTGTGTGTGTGTGGTGTGTGAGTTCAGCAGAATAGTTGGGGTATGTGCATGCATGTGTCAATGCATGTGAATGAATAGGTAGGCCTCTGTGGTCATATAGCAATCCCCCCTTCACTTCCCCACCCCTTCAAGTAATACAGCATCTTCCCTCCCCTGTCCCCCGTCCATGGTGTCTAGCATTTCTTCTTCCCTATTTGCCTCCTTCCCCCACAGTATCCAGCATCAACCACCTTCCCATTTCACCCTTCCCCTGTGGTATCCATTATTGTTTCTCCCCCTCCCACACACAATCTCCAGCATCAGTTCCCCTTTCCCTCACCCTGTTACTGCTGCCCTAGCTATATGCTGTTCTTCAGCCATAGCTGCATCTACAATAAATTTAGCATGGCCATGGACCTTAGAGCATTCATGTGCACTTAAGGCCTACCATGTCTGCTCCCTCTGATACAAACTTCCTGTTGGAGGGGGTGGACAGAGCAGGCCTAGAGCTCATAGGAGTGCTCTACGGCTTGCCACTGCACAGAATTTACTTTAGGATGAAGCCGCAGCTCAGGAACAGAATGTAGGTAGGGTATGAACGACAGAGGTAAGGGAGGGGGACCAATGCTGGATACCACAGGGTCTTTCTTCCCCTTCCTCCCACTCCCAGGAGCTCAATGTCTCTCCTTTCCTCCCCCCTCCACCCCCCTCCCCCCTCTTCTTCTCTTCCCCCATCCTTGTCCAACATCTGATGCTCCTATTCCCACCCTCACTATGTCCAACAGCTCCAATCTTCAGGTACCCTGGATGATTTTGACGATTACTAATAGGTCTGCAATTTCACTTTTGAGTTAAGTACTCTGGGGTGTATGCTGTCCACTCCACTCTCTATCAATTTGCTGTATTACATCTTACAGGTTCAGTAAGATTGGATTCAGTTCCTCCGAATCATCATGATTCAATACCATTCCCAGCACCTTTACACCTTGCTCTGTAATAATCAAAGCCAAAATTTAATTTAGTCTCTTTGCTATGGTCTTGTCCTCCCCGAGTACCCCTTTAACCTCTCAATAATATAACTGACTCCCTTGCAGGTTTGTTGCTTCTGAATCACCTGACGTTTTAATTTTGAGTTTCTACCTCTATGTCAAGCTTATTTTCAAATTCTCTTTTAGCTTGTCTGATCAATACTTCGCAGTTAACTTGCAAGTGTTCATGCTTTTTCCTATTTTCTTCATTTGGATCTGCTTTCCTTTTTTGAAAGATGTTCTTTTGGCTATAAATAGCCTCTTTTCACCTTTATTTCAACCTTGCTGGCAGCTATTTGGCCTTACTTCTGCCTTTTGCAATGTGTAGAATAAATCTAGTCTAGGCTTCCAAGATGATTTGGGTGGGGTAGGGGGGGGTCATCTTCAAAGACAATTTATGTGCTTTGCAGACCTGCAAACCGTATAAATGCTGCTCACTGGGACAGTCAGCTGCTGAATATCCCCAGCTAACCAGGTTAAATGCCCCGGCACAATTTCCTTAGCGCCGCGGCATTCTGGGGTGCCACTGGCAGCTATTCGATTAGAAGCAATTCTCAGCCACTAACTGCAGAGTTAAAACTGTATAAAGTTAGGATAGATGAAAGGCTGTCCTAACTTTATGCGGTTTTGTAATCCAGTTAGCTGCTGAATATCGCTGTTAGACTATAAAACCTCAATCCGGGCAAAACAGATATTAAGCACCGGCACTTATATCCAGTTTAAATTTAATGCAGCAATGGCCAGTTGCTTTAATAGTGCTGGCTGTTGCAGCTGAAAATTCCCCTACTTCCTCTCACACAAAATCCTCCTTTCCACTAAGGATTAGGTCTCAAAGAGTGCCTCCTTTTATCAGGCCTTGGACCAGCTGCTCCATGAAGCAGTCAATTTCATCTAAAAACTTTACCTCCACAGCATTTCCTGATGTGACATTTACCCAGTCAATATTGGGGTAATTGAAAACACCCATTATGCTATTGCCAAATTTGTTTGTTTCCTTAATTTCTCTTAGCATATCATTGACTCTTCTTTCTGGCCAGGTGGTTTGTAATATAACCCCCACTTCTATTCTCTTCCCCTTCACTCATGGAATTTCAAGCCATAAAATACATTGTTTCCAGCCATTTCAAGCCATAAAATACATTGTTATCCTGTTTTATTCAATGCCCCCCTTAATATATTGCATCATCACTCCAACTTTTGAACCAACTTTACTAGATGTTGTATCCACTGGAGGGCAGCTCCTAGCTACAGGATGACGTCTTGGCACAACAAGGTGATGTTCTTCTTTCAGGTGACCCTTCCTCCTCCAAGGCAGTTTGCCAGACGGGAGTTGGGACTTTACTATGTCTGTTTAAGTCTCTTCTATAAACCTTTTGTCTATCTTAGCTTCTCCAGATCTATTACTCTAGCCTCTTGTGATTAGACTCATTCTCTGACAGCCAGGAGTTCTTTGACTGAATGCACACATGTAGCCTTTTACCAGAAGGCAGATAATCATACATATGGCATTCAGTACAAAACACTGGATATACCTTATCTTGCTGCAGGACTGCTGTTTACATTCTAATGTTGAGTTGGTTATTTATAGCTGATAAGGGAGAAATGGAAGTTTAATTCATAGTAAAGGTCTTCAAAATTTATTTGGTATATTTAATGTTGATCAGTCAATGACTTACAAGGTGACTACCGTTAATTAATTTAAGTCAAGCTTATTCCCTTATGTCCCACATTATCTGTTAAAAATTGCCCTCTTGTCCTTTTAATTGGGATAATTAATTATAAATTAAAGGAAGTGCTTCAAGTGGGGGGGGGGAGGGAAAACAGACATACAAGGAACTTAAGAGTATTTCTCTTAAGGCACTTTAAAGAAGGTAATAAATAACTTTTTGAGGTTTTAAAGAGCATAAAATAAAAAATTTAATCAATAAACCCACAATCTGTCATTATCTCCCAATATTCAGTTACCCACAGAACTATCCTGATGATCAATATTTCCCATAGGTAGCCAAACTTGCTTCCTATCGCTTAGTAATTTTTGTTGGAGTTTAAACTAAATGCCGCTATGAAACAGCCGCTATCATTGATTATTTATTTAATTAACAGATTTTATATACCATCTTTCTACATATCAAGACGGTTTACATAAAACAATGTGGCTGTATGCTTCAACTGTTTACATGGAACCAAGTAACAAAGAAATATAGGAAAAAAATAATAATGTAAGGAAAAGAAAGTGAACAATTATATGCTCAGTGAACAACTATTTACAATGGTATATCCTGGGATATCATACGATCACATGTTAAGGTTAGAGAGTGGTAGACAGTAGCGAGGAAGTGGAGGTAAGGGGTTATTTACTAAGGGGGTAGGGAAAAATGTTCAAGGAAAAGAAGAGTTTTTAACTTCTTTCTGAACTCAGAGTGGGTAGGACAGTTCCGCAGCTCGTGAGGGAGAGTATTCCATAAGGATGGGGCATAGAAGGAGAAGGCCCTGTTACAGGTGGATTGTTTGCTATGTCTTTTGGTTGTTGGGATAGCCAGGAGGTTTTTGGTAATAGAGCGGCGTGTTCTAGTGTTAATGGGGAAGGGAAGAAGTGGGGAGAGGCATGGGGCAGACTCATTAGAGATAATTTTATGTGTAAGGGTAAGCACTTTGAATTTGATTCTGTATTGAATGGGGAGCCAGTGGAGATCATATAGGACTGGTGTAATGTGAGCTCGTCTGGGGTTGTTGGTTATAAGCCGTGCAATCGTATTCTGTGCTAATTGGAGTGGTTGTATGGTGTTCTTGGGAAGGCCATGATAGATGAGATTACAGTAATCTAGAGAGGGGATTTTAAGGGTCTGACAGACAGAACGAAAAGAGTCGTGGCTTAGGAGGGGTTTTAGGTTCCGTAGAGTAAGTAGCTTTGTATATATTGGTAGTTTTCTTTATTTGTTCAGTGAAGGAGAGGTTTTGATCAAGGATAATGCCAAGATATTTCACTTGTTTTTTTATAGCAAGTGAGAAATCGCCAATAGTAATGGTTGGAGGTGGCGTGTATGAAGTATTGGAAAACACCTGGAGAACCTCAGTCTTGGCTTGATTAATCAGGAGGTTGTGCTGCGATAGCCAAGATTTTAGGCTGGTTAGGCATTCACTTAGTTTGGTGAAGTCAGGGTTAGAGACGTTAAATGGGGTGAAGCACATCATGTCGTCCACATATATTTGGTACTGGATGCCATAGCTTTGGAAGATCCTGCAGACAGGTTGAATGAAGATGTTGAATAGGAAACTGCTAGGTACGTATGACCTAGATTGGCCACTGTTGGAAACAGAATACTGGGCTTGATGGACCTTGGTCTGACCCAGTATGGCATATCTTATGTTATCTTATGTTATGTTAGGAGAGCAGATAGGCTAGATCCTTGGGGGACACCTTGTTTAAGGGTAAATGGGAGGGAGGTGTCGTTTCCAATACGGGCCTGTTGGGTTCTGTCATCAAGGTAGGATCGGAACCAGTTTAGGGTTGTACCTCTCAGTCCTATTTCGTGGAGTCTGCTTAGGAGTTGATGGTGAGGAAGGGAGTCAAAGGCAGCGGATACGTCAAGGAATAAGAGTAGGCATCCTTGGGTAGGATTTTGCGTGTACAGGTACAAGGAGTCAAGTAGGGAGGTAAGGAAGGTTTCAACTCCGTGGTTCATTTTGAAACCATGTTGGAATAAGTCAAGGGGAGAGTGGTCGTCAATATAGTTCTGAAGTTGGGCTTGAACTAGTTTCTCAGTTATCTTTGCAGTGAAAGGGATGCTAGAGATGGGTCTGTAGGAGGCGGGGGAAGTAGGGTCAAGTTTTGTTCCTTTTAGAATTGGTCGGATAGTCCATTTTATTATAAAACCAGTAAAAACTGAAGAGCTTTTTCTCAATTTCATGTTCATCATATTATTGGCAATTTTGCCAAATTGATCTAGTCAAGTTTACTTGTAGTAACTTGAGCTGAAAAATATTTTATCCAATTAGTCACTTGCCAACAACAATCTCTGTATGAACCACATTATTGTGTTTCGAAGAACTAATTTTATCTTCTGCATCAGGGCTATAAAGTTATATGCTTCCCATTATCTTCAATATTAAATAGGCATTCCACTATCTTTTATCACTCAAAAAAAAACAATATCAATATGTCTTCATTCAATGGTTTTCAACCAGTGGACCCAAGGACATTCTGCTCAAAATTTCTTTTCACCTTCTGCAGTTCAGCATCAAATGAGAAGGAACTGCAGATGGTGAAAATAAATTATGAGCAGAATGTCCTTGGGTCCGCTGGTTGAGAACCATTGAATGAAGACATATTGATATCAGAGAGAAGTGCTTTTTGAGTGATAAAAGATAGTGGAATGTTTTTACTACTTTTATAATAAAATGGACTATAATCAATGATAGCGAATGTTTCATAGCGGTTTTCAGTTTAAAGTCTGACAAAAATTACTAAGCGATAGGAAGCAAGTTTGATTACTTATGGGAAATATTGATCATCAGGATTGTTGAGTGTCGCTGTGGTGGAATTGAAAATCCTGACAACAATGCAGATCGGGTCTAGATCGGGTGTATAGTTACCCACAGAGGCACTGTCTATCAGTACTTATACAGATTACTCCATGCTCTTTTATATTTAAACCACAGACTACCCCATTGGAAGACAACAGGTATTGCCATGTTTTTCCACCACCAGGAGGATATAAAAATAGCAACTAATAGCAAACATGGTTCAATCATCACATATAGCAACCACCATGACAGCTATAGAGTTTGGTTCCTAGGTTTCACAGCAGAATTTGCAAGTAAAAGAATGAAATCTCTCTGAATCGCTAACAGATAACCCAGTAGTTTTAGGAGGGTTGCAGCAGGGGGTTTCTTGATGGGGAAAGCATGAAGACAATGTCTTAAGGCATAATACTCAGTCCCTCACATGTCTGTGTGCATGTGCATATGTAATTTGGTGTCTTTGTATGTATCTGCATGCGTGTGTATATCTGTGCTTCCCTCTGCATCTACATAGATGTGACTGTGAGCGTGTTTGTTTTGGTTCAGAAGAGAGGCGAGGGAAGGTACAGGCTGAAAGGAGGAATTCCCTAATCATTTTTTCAATGTACCCATATCAGTTTATGCTGCATCTTCTGCCCCCCCCCCCCACACCCATGCCCTGTGCCACTTTTGTGGAAGACTCTCTGCTGCCTCCCATGTGATCTGGCCTATTTCCAAATTTGCGCCTATTCCATTGGGTTTTCAGAATTATTTGGAGTCTACTAATAAACAAAGTGCCATGCCTACTATTTAAAAAAAGCAGAGAAAAAGACCTCAGTCATTCAATCCTTCTAATTATTTTGAGGAATGGACTGGTATCCATCACAGGTCTAAAAAACTACTTTGATTTAAATTTTTATATTTTATTCACCTGCAATGTTCTAATCATAATATATATTAAAATTCTATGTCATCTAAATACAGCTTGAGTGGGTGTTCTAGCAGTTCCCGATTGCGGAAAGACATTTAATATTCACTCAAGTCTTATATTTAATTCTTAGCTGGCACTGAAGAATTGATCTATGGGACTGTTGCCTTCCTTTTGCAGCAATGGGTTATCCTCTATTTTGCCTGGTGTATATTTATTTCACTTTTGGGTTTGGTTTTCTATATTTATAATAATGGTGCACTAAAACGGCATCTTATCTCAACTTCAGAGCTTAGCATCACACTCACGCTTTATTTGTTCCAGACTGTCAAACTCAATGCAAACTGTCCCAAGCTATCTGATGTGGGCTTCTTCAGAGATTGATTGTTTCAAAGAAATCTACTCAGTCCTGTCAGTTCATTCAATTAAAATTCTCAAATAATTTCACTCACTTAATTGCAGATGATGTTCATTTCTACTCTGTGCTTAATGCTTGCCGCACATCCAACATGGCGACCAGACCTATTATATGCTGACCCATAATGACCAATCAACCAGTGGGATTCCTTCTTCACAATTTAGAGCCGTTTGAAAATAAACAGGCTGCTCGTTTCCTATTGATCAGATGTTAATCCATCATAGTTGATTTTCTACTCCATTAATCTCCACAATCATCGATCTCTACTGATCATATCCCTTTGCCACTATCTCTATGGCATGTTTAAAAAAATGCATTCCGCTCCATCTGTTGGTTGAGACCAGCTGCTTCCAACGTTTTAAATCTAAAAATCCATCTTTGTTCTAATTGTTATAGAGCTTTTGCTCTGTTACCCCACGTTTGACTTTCTTCATAACGTCCAAGCTGCAACATAGGGATTCAAACAGACTCACAAGAGGTGCCTCAATCCTATACCCTTAAATTCCTAAATTTCCCACCATTGTGTAATATTAAATATTTGTTTGACTTTGTTTTCCTTAAGGCCACTATATCAAGTTGGTCTCAATATTAACAAGTCCTGCTTTACTTTTTTTGGCAGTTAAAAAATCAGTCATAATATAGCCATAGTTGCATGTCCATTCTAATCGCTACAGCATGTTTCCCAACTATCTGCTATAAGCTATACTATATATACCGACTACAGTAAACTTCCGAGGGTATAGATTCTAGTATTGAAGAGTTTTTACTTGAATATGGTCAGGAATTTTTACAACACAGAGGCTGGAGAGGCAGAGAAGAGGGAGAGACTGGCATCGGCACTGTTGGCCGAGACAAGCCGATTATGGCACCAGCTGGCAGGGACCCATAACCTGAGCCCAAGCCAAGATACAGTCATAGTGAATTTATCTCCTTACCAGCTGTCGCAAGATCAAAGATTCCTGTTGGATTTGGGTTTGTCACATGTCCCTACTGTATCTTATCATCCATTTGGTTTGGATTGCTTTGTATAGTTTTTTCCGCAAGATGCAGATCTGATTATATTTGGAATTCCAACCCATCCCTAATTATACTTCCATTGTGAGTGTACCTTCAAAGTGGTTACCGCCTAAACATATAGATCCAATATTGATGGCATTTCAAAGGCTTGTATTACAAGATTTAGAAATTTTGGAACACAAATCCCCTGGAGATATATCATCTTCTGGTCCCAATATAATGACCTTAAATTATCACACATGGATCATATTGTTATTAGGAGAGCAAACAAAGGGGGAGCCATAGTTGTGCATTCTAAGGATCGATATAATGAGGAAATCTACAAACAACTGAATGATGCCAAGTATTATCGTCAGTTACCTCTGGATCCCACTGAAGAGCTTTGTATAAAAATTGAAGATCTAATCCCATTTTGATTTTAACGGGGTTACTTAAAGAATAAATCAATCTTTCTAATAAAACACCTTCTTGTCCTGTTTTTCACACAGTACAAAAAATTCACAAAAATTTGTGTAAACTTCCTGGACAATCAATAGTTGCAGAAAATAACTCAGTGCTGGAATCTTTGTCCGTATTTGTAGATTGATTTTGAATCCTCTGGCAGTACAAACAAGGTCATATTTGAAAGATACCACCCATATGTTGAATGTATTATCAGAAATTGATGATATTAGACCAACAGATTATTTGGAGACAATGGATATAAATGCATTATATACTAATGTAGATCAAACAGAAGCATTAGCGGTTATGTCGGCATGGATTGGTGTGCAGCCATACCAGAAAGATTGCCTAAAGGATACATCTTAGAACTTTTGGAATTGGTATTCTGTGAGAATTATTTCTGCTTTAACGGAAATTATTTCTGTTTTAATGGAAATTACCACCATCAAATATTCAGGACAGCAATGGGTGCCACAGTAGCCCCCTACAATTGCAACGCTGTATGTGGCAGCCTTTGAAGAAAACTTTTTATATAATTCACAATGGATGCAGTATATTCACACATGGAAGAGATTTTTGGATGATGTTTTTTTGCCTCTGGAGGGGTTCCCTGACAGATTTAAAAGCTTTATCGAACTGGTTAAATACTTGTAAACCTAATTTAAAGTTTGATAGTGTGATAGAACTCCAAAAGATTAATTCCTTAGATATCATAATAAAACATGGCACGTGAATAGTTACCATGTTGTATCAAAAAGAGGTATCAAAAAATAATTTACTACATTTTACAAACCATCATCCAGAAAAATTAAAAAGGGGATTACCCATAAGTCCATTTTTACAATGGAAACATATATGCTGTAATAAAGAGGATTATAAGCAAAAGGCTAAATGGATTTGGCAATGATATATACAGAGAGGATTTCTTAAAAAGATAGTAAACCAATCTTATTTGAGCGGGTTATATGCACAAAGAATTATTGTCGACTCCTTCAATACAATCACAACAGACATGTTGGTATGTGTCCTTCCATATTCAATAAGGGCGCCGAGAATAGCATCCATTATATATCAGCATTGGTTTCTATTACAATATCATTCATGGTTTTTTTTTTGAGAGACCTATCATAAAATATAGGAAGGGTAAAAATGTAGCAAGTTATGTTAGTGAATCAGTTACTTGGAGATTAGAAAGACGTGAAGAATATATATGCACAAAAAGAATATTTTGCACGTGGACAAAATTTTGTGAAAGTACAATAGAGGGTGAATCATGGATTGTGCCATCACCAGGCAGGAATATAAAAGCAAAGAGCAGAACATCCTATATGTGATCTATGCTATATGTCCTTGTAAACCGTTGTATATTGGTAGAACTTCAAGGACTATGGTTCATCGTTTGAGAGAATATTGAACAAGGTTAAGAACAGCTCGCCACGGAGCCCCAATGGTGGTTCATTGTTTGCAGAAGGCACATCAGTTTCACAATTTATGGTGGTGAATAATTTCTCATGTTCCAGTGACATGGAGAGGTGGAGATAATCAAGCGCGATTAAATTATTTTGAATAATTTTGAGTACACACACTTCATACAGTGGAGCCAGCTGGTTTGAATTAACAAGTGGACTGTTATACTGATTTGATTGGCTCACATTAGTGGGAGTGGCTACATTGTAAGAATGAAAAAAAAAGCCAAGGCCATTTTGGGAGTTAAGCCGGGGATATCTCACCGTGAAAGTTGCTTGTAGAATGAAAAGAAGCATATCGGTAAAACAATGACATGATTGGATTCTCCAAATGAGATAAGTGGATGGTCATTTAATTGTTACCCTGATGCAGAAAAAAGTTTTGTCTTCAAAAAGCGGTAGCCGTGGTCAGTATATATAGTATAGCTTATAGCAGATAGTTGGGAAACATGCTGTAGTAATTAGAATGAACATGCAGATATGGTCTATATTATGACTGATTTTTAACTGCCAAAAAAAGAAAAAAAAGTATAACAAAGTCGAACAAATATTAACATTGCACAACAGTGGGAAATTTAGGAATTTAAGGTACAAGTTTGGTTTGATATCACTAGAGTGGATTATGGAATCCTTTATAGGGTACAAGTGGAAGAAGATTATCAATCCTTTTGAGTGCAATGTTGTGCTTGTGTTCTGATGTTCTCGCCTTTGTCTAGTTGTTTGCCTGACATACATTCATGACATGGTCAATGATTACATAAATAGATATTCTGTCAAACATGAGCTAAAATACTTGAGCTCACATACATGTCCATCTAACAGGTTTATGAAATTCTTCGTTTGAAAAGTAATTTGCCATGTTTTGCAATGTCCACATTTAAATGTATATGAGCTTAAGCATTTTGAGTGGAATGCATTTAAAAAAACACCACATGCAATTGAGAGAGAGTGGCAAAGGGATGTGATAATCAGTAGAGACTGATGATTGCGGAGAACAACGGAGTAGAAAATCAACTATGATGGATTAACATCTTATCAATAGGAAATGGAGTATGTGATTTTCAAATGGCTCTCAGATGTGAAGAAGGAATCCCATTGGTTGATTGGTCAGTACGGGTCAGTATACAATAAGTTTGGTTGCCATGTTGTATATGTAGCAAGCATTAAGTGCAGAGTGAAAGTGAACATCGCCTGCAATTAAGGGAGTGAACGTTTTGAGAATTTCAACTGAATGTTTAAACTGACAGGCCTGAGTTGATTTTTTTGAAACAGGCAATCCTTGAAGCAGCCCTTTGGGGTGAAACGAAGGATCCTACATCAGATAGTTTGGGACAGTTTGCATTGAGTTTGACAGTCTAGAACAGTGATGGCTAACCTTTTTGAGCCCGAGTGCCCAAACTGCCGCACAAAACCAAAGAATTTCCTCAAAGTGCCAGCACGTCATTTGCATAAGTGGTCTTATTTGCATAAATATTTGCATAATGTTACCATACACTAACTTTTAGTAAACATGTCTCTTAATGAGTGTATGGATAAAGAAAGACTAAAAGATTTCTACATTACTATAATCCAGTGCCAACCGCCAGGCACATTAGGAACTACTACAAACGCTGCCCATTTAGAACCCATAGCAAACCCGCCGTATCCTGACAGCATTACCAAGACTCACAAAGCACCATACCCTACCTATCAAAAGGCAACACTGCAAATATTAAACCAATACATTTCAGAGAATACTGGGGAAAGAGAACAAGTGGCAACGTCAAATAGGAATTTCCTCTTGTACCAAACAAAGCGCAGATGTTAATGATGCACATTTCCCAGAGCTGACATATTCCAGTTAATAAATTCAAAATAAAGAGATATCTTTCTACCTTTTGTGCATTTTTTTTCAGTTGCAATTGGTCCAGCCATTTTCTTCTGGTTTTCTTCATATTTTCTGCTAACTCTCCATCGTCTGCTGTCCATTTGTCCTTTCTTCTCTCTTCTAGTTTTTTTTCCATTCTCTCTCTCTCTACATCTGCTTTAACATACTAATCTTTCTCCTTTTGCTCTTTCCTCATTCCTATTTCATCCACACAAATTTTACCCCTCCATCCTCAATCCCCAATTACTCTCCCAATACCTGGCCAATTGTAGATTTTTCATCCCTCCTACACAAAATATTTTTCCCCTCTCCATTTTACTCTCCCAGCCCCATCCCATTCTAATCCTCCCCCAACATCAGCTCCCTTCTAGTTCCAGTCTCACCCAGCATCCATTCCCTTCTTCAAGCCCCCCACTTCCCCTCAGCCCATTTCCATTCCAAGCCCCGTCCCCATCAGCTATTTACAGTTCAAGCCACCCACTTCCCCTCAGCTCATTTCCATTCCAAGCCCCATCCCCAACAGCTATTTGCAGTTCAAGCCCCCTTCCACTCAGCCCATTTCCAGTCCTAGCAACCCCCCCAACCCATTACCAGTCCTAGCCCCCCATAGCCCACTCCCAGTCCTAATCCCACCAGCCCATTTCCAGTCCTAACCTCCCCATCAGCCCACTCCCAGTCCTAATCCCCCATCACTCAATTTTTAGTTTAAGCCCCCCCAGCGCCCATCACCACTCCTAACCCCCCAGCCCAGCGCCCATCACCACTCCTAACCCCCCCAGCCAGCCCCGGGGCCATCACCACTCCTAACCCCCCCCCAGCCAGCCCAGTGCCCATCACCACTCCTAACCCCCCCCCCAGCCAGCCCAGTGTCCATCACCACTCCTAACCCCCCCAGCCCAGTGCCCATCACCACTCCTAAACCCCCCCCCCACCCAGCCCATCACTACTCCTAATACCCCCCCAGCCCAGCCCAGCCCATCACCACTACTAACCCCCCCAGCCCAGCCCAGCCCATCACCACTCCTCACCCCCCCCTCCAGCCCATCACCACTCCTAACCCCCCCAGCCCAGCCCATCACCACTCCTAACCCCCCCAGCCCAGCCCAGCCCATCACCACTCCTAACCCCCCCAGCCCAGCCAGCCCATCACCACTCCTCCCCCCCCCCAGCCCATCACCACTCCAAACCCCCCCCCAGCCCAGCACCACTCCTAACCCCCACCCCCCCCCAGCCCAGGGAAAATTTAAAAAAAAAAGAAAACCTGTCTGCTGCCGCTGTCGGGGCAGCCGCGGCAGAATCGAGCGTGCCGCGGGGCCCCCCTGTACCCACCCGGCAGAGCCTGCCCGCCCCGTAGCCGCGGTCTCTTTGGGGCGGCCGTCAGACGCGCCGGCTTGCAGAGCGCGAGGGAAGAGTTTCTCCCTCGCTGCTCTGTTAAGCCCGCGGGGCTGATGGGAAGTTCCCATCAGCCCCCGCGGGCTTAACAGAGTCGCGAAAGGGAAACTCTTCCCTTCGCGCTCTGCAAGCCGGCGCGTCAGACTGCAGCTCCAAAGAGACAGCTGCTACGGGGAGAGCAGGCTCTGCCGGGTACAGGGGGGCCCCGCGGCACGCTCGATTCTGCCGCGGCGGCCCCGACAGCGGCAGCAGACAGTTTTTTTTTTTTTTTTTCAATTGCGGACCTTCAGGCGTGCCAGCTGCAAGGCCTTCGCGTGCCACAGCTGGCACGCGTGCCATAGGTTCGCCATCGCTGGTCTAGAACAAATAAAGCCTGAGTGTGGTGCTAAGCTGTGAAGTTGCGATAAGATGCGGTTCCAGCGCACCAGGAAAAATAAAGAGGTTAGCCCGCTGATGCAAAAGGAAGACAACAGTCCAATGAATCAATTCATCAGCACCAGCTAAGTATTAAATATAAGACAGAGTGAATATTTAATGTTTTAGGGCGCCCATTCAAGTTGCATTTAGATGACAGAATTTTGATATATATTATAAATAGAGCATTGATTGATTTAATTTTTATATTTTATTCATGTGCAAAGTCTTTTTTTTTTTTAGACCTATGACAGATACCAGTCCAATCCTCAAAATAATTAGAAGGATTGTGTGTCCAAGGTGTTTTTCTCTTTGAAATTTTGGAATAGATGGGGTGGCGCGTGATATTTATCAGTAGAGTGTAATTGGTTGTCATAAAGCATAGTTACCCACCTGTAACAGGTGATCTCCGGGAACAGCAGGAATTTAGTCTTCACATATGGATATCATCGGTACTGACGAAGCCCGCGCGGGAAGGCTCCCCAGCGTCTAATAGGAAAGCTTTTGGGAGCATCCCACAGTGCATGTGTGCTGCCTTCCCGCCTCTGTATCTCTCTCACTTCAGTTGAGTTTATAGCTGAGACCAAAGGAAAGAAGTAGAGAAAGAGAGAGAGAGACAACTCCTAAGGGAGGTGGGTGGGTTGTGAAGACTAAATTCCTGCTGTTCCCGGAGATCACCTGTTACAGGTGAGTAACTACGCTATCTCCAGGAACAAGCAGGAATGTAGTCTTCACATATGGGGACTCCCCAGCTGAAAGATGCCAAGGGGTGACCCCAGTTAGCTGCGAACCCAGGTGAGATGGGCCATGCTTCCTCCCATGGACCTTAGGTATCCAAACTGTGGATGGTGGGTAGGAGTTGTATTAAGTATGGAAGAGATGTTGTAGAACAGCCTGGCAAAACGAGGCATCCCGACGGGAGTCCTTGTCTAAGCAATAGTGGGCTATGAAGGTATGTACCGAAGTCCAAGTGGCTGCTTTGCAGATGTCATCAATAGAGACAGAACGAAGGTTAGTCATTGAGGCTGCCATTGCTCTCACATTGTGAGCTGTGACAAGGCCTTCAAGAGAAAGTCCCTAACTCTGATATGTATAGGATATGCAATCTGCAATCCAATTAAACAGAGTTCTTTTAGAAACTGTAAGTCCCAAATGACTAGAGTCAAAAGTCACAAAAAGCTGAGAAGATTTCCTATGTGGCTTAGTTCTTTGGAGATAAAAAGCCAAGGCTCTTTTACAATCCAATGTGTGAAGATTTCTTTCCGCACTGGAGGCATGAGGCCTAGGGAAGAATATCGGAAGATAAACCGACTGGTTTAAATGAAAAGACGATACCACCTTTGGCAGAAAGTTAGGATGAGTCCTGAGAACTACTTTATCATGGTGAAACCTTGTATAAGGAGGGTCTGCTACTAACGCCTGTAGTTCACTAATGCGTCTTGCAGAAGTGATGGCAATTAGGAAAATAACTTTCCATGAAAGAAACTTTAGGTCTGAAGTGGCTAAAGTTTCAAAGGGCAGTTTCATAAGCTGACCAAGAGCAAGATTTAGATCCCACGCCACCGGTGGTGGTTTGATGGGAGGTTTTGTTAAAAGTAGGCCTCTCAAATCTTGATATAAGTGGATAAGAAGAAATAGATTGTCCATAGAAAGGTTTATGAAAAGCAGCAACAGCACTAAGATGGACTCTAACTGAATTGGTCTTCAGACCAGAAGTTGATAATTGTAGAAGATACTCTAGTAGGAACTCTACAGGTAGTAAATGGGGGTTAAGTCCCTTTTGTGAACACCAGATAGAGAACCTTTTCCACTTGAAAGTGTAGGAACGTCTTGTGGAAGGTTTTCTGGAAGCCAGGAGGATATCCTTTACTTGTTGAGAAAGGTTAACATCTTGGAATTCTCGGCTTTCAGTAACCAGGACCTGAGATGTACGGACTGGGGATTGGGATGCAGTAAATATCCGTCCTCCTGTGACAGGAGATCTGGAACATTCCCCAACTCCAGAAGACTGGTATGAGAGAGATGCAGAAGAAACCACGTCTGCCATGGCCAACGTGGAGCTATGAGTATCATACGACCTCTGTCTCTCTGAAGTTTGAATAAAGTCTTGGGAAAGAGGGGAATGGGTGGGAAGGCATAGAGGAAGTCCTGTCCCCAGTGGAGTAGGAAAACATCTCTTACCTGACAGTTTTGAGCCGGAATTGTGGAACAGAATCGGGGAAGTTTGGCAATCTGTGGACTTGCAAAGAGGTCTATATCTGGTGTTCCCTAGATTCGAAACACTTGAACAAGCTGGTATGAGTGGTGGGATCACTCATGTGGCAGCAATATTTGACTGAGTTTGTCTGCCCACAAGTTTTGAATGCCCGGAAGGCATACCGCAAACAGGTGAATTTGTAACTCTCTGGTGAGGGCCATAGTCGCAAAGCTTCATTGAATAGCGACAGAGAGCCTGTTCCACCTTGCTTGTTCACATAGAACATAGCTACCTGATTGTCAGTTTGGACCAGAACTGTTTTGTTGCTGAGATGGCCCTGAAAGACTTGAATAGCATTGAAAATGGCTCTCAGCTCTAGGTGGTTTATGTGAAGGGAAACCTCCTGTGAGGTCCAAAGACACTGAGTGGAGAGATCGTGCAAGTGGGCCCCCCAACCCATCTTGGATGGATCTGTTATCAGAGTGGTTTGGCATAGAGGCTGCTGGAAAGGAGACCCTAGGTGGTTTTCCAGGGATTGCCACCATTGCAGGGATGAAACCAGACGTGTGGTAGTTCCGATTTTGTCTGTTAGTTGACCCGAGGCTTGTGACCACTGAAAGGAAAGGGTCCACTGGGCTGCTCGCATGTGCAGGCGAGCATAGGGAACCACCTGGATAGTGAATGCCATGTGTCCCAGCAGTTGAAGCATCTCTCGAGCAATAAGGAATACCTTCATAGATGCTTGAGTTGCCAGTTGTATTATATGTAGACAGCGTGGCTGGGGCAGGAAAGCCTTTGACTGCCGTGTGTCTAGACGAGCCCCTATGAATTCTAGAGATTGAGGGGCTGAAATGAGATTTTGGGAGGTTTATGACCAACCCCAAGTATTGAAAAATTGTCATTGCTCGAGAGAGCGCGATGCTGGCCTCTGGAGCTGTCGATGCTCAAATGAGCCAATCGTCTAAGTAAGGAAAGACGAATATTCCCAGAGTCTTCATAAATGCTGCTACCATTGCCATGCATTTTGTGAAGATTCTCGGAGCAGAGGCAAGTCCGAAAGGAAGAACTCTGTACTGGAAGTGTCTTCCTTGGATCAAGAATCGAAGGAACTTCCTATGATCTGAGTGGATGAGAATATGCGTGTACGCATCTCTTAGATCTAGAGAACATAGCCAATCTTGACTTTGAAGGTATGGTAAAAGTGTCCCGAGAGAGATAATCTTGAACTTTTCTTGGAACAAATACTTGTTTAATTCTCTGAGGTCTAGTATAGGCCTGTGTCCCCCTGTCTTCTTTGGAAGAAAATAGGGGGAGTAGAACCCTGTCCCCTGTTGGGATATGGGCACTTCTTCGATTGCTCCTTGAGCCAGAAGTGACGTGACCTCCTGCTACAAGAGGTCGGTGGCAGGGCCCTGAGAAATGAACTGTGTCCGTGGGGGCAAGTTGAGGAAATGAAGCTTGTATCCCAATCTTCCAATGGACAGAGTCCAATTTTCTGATGTTATTTGTTGCAATCTTTTGACAAAATGGCATAGTCTGCCAGGAATGCTCAAGGGTTCTGGACCTTTTAGGAGCAGAATGACTAAGTTCTCTAGGTGGAAGTCAAAGACCCTGAGGGGGCTGGGTCTGTTGAGCCGGTTGAGCTTTTTGAGCTTGTGGCTTTCTCTGCTGTCTGTTCTGTTCTGTTGTCCCTTTTGGGAAACATGAAGTAGACAGTGAGTTTGATGGGTGTAAGATTGGTAAGACTTCTTTTTCTTACTGAAAAAAAAGTTTCTTGGTTGTTTTTTTTTGTTTTTTGTATTTTTTGCTGGGTTGGCTGTAGCCTTTGACAATCTGTTCAAAGTAGTATTGTCAGATTCAAGCTGATTAGCCTTGTCTTGCCAGTCCTTACCAAAGAGATTTTCTCCTGTGCAAGGAATATTTCTCAGTTTTTCTTGCACCCATTGTTCCAAGTCTGATGCTTGAAACCAAGCAATACGACGTGCTCCTATGGATATAGCAGAGGTTCTGTTAAGACATTCAAAACAGTCAAAGGTAGCACGGTTCATAAATTTAGAGACATTCTGGGCATGTTTGACCAGAATAAGGTAGTCTGCTCTTTTTTCCTCTGAGACAGAAGGACTAATGAGCTCCAAGTCTTTTGTGCCTTCTTCCAGGAACATTCCCATATACAGAATGTAGGAACTGATCCTGGCTCCCAGCATGGAGGATTGAAAACATCGACGGCCAAAGACATCGATGTCCTGGATTCACGGCCTGGAGGATTAGAAGAGTGTGTTTTTGCACTCTTGATTCTTCGCATGGCCGATTCCACTACCATTGAATGGTGTGGTAACCAAGTTTTTTGAAAACCAGGACAACTTGGCACACGGTGCAGTGTCTAGGCATCGCGAATGTGAAGATAGTTAAGAGTCTCCCACATTCTCAACATCAGATCATGTAAGATCTTGTGAATGGGAAGCATAGCTGCCTCCTTGTGAGCCATAGGGTATTGTAGAATCCTTAATTCCTCTGCCCTAGGTTCTTTTGCTAGAATCACAGTGATTGCAAGGCGTTTTGCTAAATCATGTATTAAAGTCCTGGAAGGACATATCTTCTGGAGGAGACATCCTGCACTGAGGAGAGGGAGTCAAATCTTCTAATAGATTCACTCTGGTACCGGTAGAATCAGAGTCATCGGAATCGGAAGAATCAAGCACTGGGTGCTCCTGTGACGCATGGTATCGGTACCGGTCGAAGTCAGTACCGAAGTGTCTCAGTTCCTGATCCCCGATACCGGACATCGGCATGGGGGGAAGCAGTCCTGTCGAAGCAGGTGATGTCGGTACCGATACATGTGGAACAGTCTGTTGCGGTCTTAGCGGTACCGAGGCTGCTAAGAGGGCTGCTAGACTGCTTTCGATAGCGAGGATTCTGTGATCCATCGCTCCTGACGATGCCTGGGTGCTGGTACCGGTGGATGCGACCACGACCCCAGAGCATGGCACCAGTAGTTCCTGCAGATGTCGAGGCCTCTGGAACATCCTGGAGCCCTGTTAATGCTTTGGAGCTCGAAGACTCCCACCGGGGCAGTTTTGCCGGTGAAGTGTCCTCGAGGGAAACACCCGAGACATCTCGATACTTCGAAGGAGATTTTTCCCTTCGAGGACCGGCTAGTTTTACTTTTGGTTACCTGAGATCCATGGGAGGAAGATGAAGCCCTGGAAGACATTGATGCAACTGACATCGTGTCGGAGGCAAAAAGGGTACCGAGTTTTGCAGCTCTATTCTGCCGGCCCCTCTTGATCATCCTTGTGCAGGAGAGACACTCCGTTGGACAATGTTCAGGACCCAAACATTTTAGACACCAATCATGGGTGTCAGTGACGGAGATGGTACCGCCACATTTTAAGCATTTTTTGAAACCACTGGCTGGTTTCTCCATGCTTGAAGAAAAATAGGCCTAGTGCCCAAAATGGCGCCTAGCACCAGAAACAGGGAAAGATCCCTGAAGAAAAATATAAGTTGTCGTCGTTTTTTTTTTAAAAGAAAGAAGAGAACCGGTGGTACCGGTAAGCATCGAATGAAGGCAGACGCGACCACAAAAAATAAGAAATAAAGGTAGATTTTCTGTGGTGACAGGGTACAGTGTCCTGTCGGTTCCGCGGAAAACAAAGAACTGAAGTGAGAAAGGTACAGACGCAGGAAAGCAGCACGCATGTGCTGTGGGATGCTCCCAAAAGTTTCCTACTGGATGCTGGGGAGCGTTCCCGCGCGGGCTCCGTCGATACCGATGATACCCATATGTGAAGACTACATTCCTGCTTGTTCCTGGAGATTTTAATCTATAGATTCCCAGTTTGTTTTCACAGGAGTTATTTTGAGCTCAGACAGACATTGTTGACCCTTTAAGTATAATTTCTTTCCAGCATTCCATTGAGTTGGAAAGAATAAAATCTCGTGACCCCAATGTTGTAAACGCGGGCTTGGAATGATAAGAGTTTGATTCAAATAAACCTCCATATTAAAATATCTGGAGGCCTTTTTCCTAAACTGTGGTAAGGTTTTGCAGTTCTCAGGTTAATGGCCAAATTTAACAAGTGTTGAAGGGGCAATTTTATGACCGGGCACCTAGGTTAAGTGAGCAGGAAGGCATCCACTTGGCATTCTTTTATAAAGACACATAGATGCGTATGTGACACAATGTGCTAGTGCAAATCCAGCAACTGTGCTGATATAAAATATATGCTCCTTAGCAGGTGTAACACCACACACACGGATATTGTGACTTTACCCATGCTCCACCCAGATCCACTGCTATACGTACATGCTTTTGAAGCGTGACCTAATTTTATAAGAGCTCATTTAACGCATGTAAAACACCTTCTTACACATCAAAATGGTTTATAAAATTACCTTCCAACTGTTGTAGGCATTCCCAACCTTCTACTGCTACTCAATTAACACAAATAAAAGTTCTTTGGTAGCAACACAACGTAGTCTGCTAGTTAGCACGCAGTGCATCTTTTGAGGTGACATTAACTGCTCCATTTTATCTGCTTATTAACACTGAATGTATGCTATCTCTTGTTCACCAAAAGCCACATTCCAAATACTGCATATCCCTTCCACATTAACTTTTTATAGAGCCTAATTTTACCTCAAGACACCTATAAGAGAAGTCCAAAAAATACTTCTTTTACAAAGGCTACATAGATTCCTATGTGCCTTTATAAAACAGGCTCATAGTCGCATATTTTATAAAACTGTGCAACATTTTATCTCCACTCAAACCATGCTTTCAGGGAAGTCTATGTGCAGATCACATAAAAGTAGGCATGCACTATCCATCGGCTTATTTTTACCTGCCTAAGTGATCATGCAATTTTATGAAAGCGGTTTTGTGTGCATGCTAAAGAGACTTTTATGCAGAAAGCCTTTATAAGATGATCCCCTTAATGTGGAAATTAACGCAAACTGCCTCAATATTGCACTGTTATCCTGCAATAACTACTGCACTAAATAGCTAATATGGTTTAGTAAATAGATCCCTTCATCTGTAAGAAGTTAACAGTGTACATATTTATTAAAATATGTTTAAGACCATGTACTAATGTTCTTGGACTTTCACTTTGTGATTTCCCTAACAATGTTCCCTATTTTCTGTATCAGCATTAAGCTCTGTTTCATCATGTCTATGCATTTTGCTGTTAGGGTGTCTTTACAACGCTAGCAAGCTGTACGCCTTCACGGCTGTTCTATATTGAGAGCATATATAAATAATTATGAAAGTTCATATCAATAGTCTCAGTGGAGCACTTAAGCATTCTTTTCTTTAACAGTTAATAATGTGGACATTTTAAAGGTTGAAACTGGACCAGACACATTTGGACCTGGGTCAAGTTCAATAAAATTTTTGAAATCTCCCCAGGTCCATGATGAATCTAGTGAACATTTGGCTAGATTCAACATGGATTAATACTGTACTATGAACTAAAATGTCTGCAACTTGTACAATCCACTGCAGTGAAGCTTTTGGTCAGAGCATACTGCTTTGAACATATCATAAGATATGCCATCCTGGGTCAGACCAAGGTCCATCAAGCCCACTATTCTGTTTCTAACAGTGGCCAATCTAGGTCATAAGTACCTAACAGTCTCCCCAAAAGACACAGGTTCCTCAATGCTTGTATTGGGTCAAGCAGCGATATCCTGGGTCCCTTTTAATAATGGTTTATGGACCTTTCCTCCAGGAACTTGTCGAAACCTTTTTTATACCCAGCTACACTAACAGCCTTTACTAGATCCTCCGGTAACAAATTCCAGAGTTTGATTACACGTTGAGTGAAAGAATATTTTCTCTTATTAGTCCTTAAATAGGTTACCCTGTAGCTTCATTACATGTCACCTAGTTTTCTATCGTCTGATGATGTAAACAATTGATCTACGTTTACCCGTTCCACTCCATTCATTAATTTACAGACCTCTATCATATCTCCCCTCAGCCGTCTCTTTTCCAGGTTGAAGAGCCCTAACATTTTTAGCCTCTCTTCATTGGAGTAGCCTTCCATGCCCTTTACCATTTTGGTGGCTCTTCTCTGTACCTTTTCAAACAACACTATATCCTTTTTAAGATATGGCGACCAGAACTGCACACAATATTCAAGGTGCGGTCGCACCATGGAACAATACAGAGGCATTGTAATATTCTTTGTTTTATTTTCCATTCCTTTCCTTATGATACCTAGCATTCTATTTGCTCTCTTGGCCGCCGCTGCACACAAGGTGGAGGGTTTTTCATGTTATCCACGATGACGCCTAAATCTTTTTCATTGGTGGTGGCTCCCAATGTGGAACCTTGCATCGTGTAACCATAGTTTGGATTGTTCTTTTCTAGGTGCATAACTTTGCACTTTTTCACATTAAATTTCATCTGCCATTTGGATGCCCAGTCTTCCAATTTATCAAGATCCTCTTGCAATTTTCCACAATCCTTTTGGGTTTTTAACAACTTTAAATAATTTTGTGTCATCTGCAAATTTGATAACCTCACTTGTTATTCCCTTTTCCAGGTCATTCATGAATATGTCAAAAAGCAGCAGACAACACAGATCCCTGGGGTACTCCACCATTCACCCTTTTCCATTGGGAAAAATGGCCATTGAGCCCCGCCCTCTGCTTTCTATCTTTTAACCAGTTCCTGATCCACAACAGTACACCGCCTTCCATCCCATGACTTTTTAGTTTTGCCAAACGTCTCTGATGAGGGACCTTGTCAAAGTCCAGATACACTATATCAACCTACTCACCTTTGTCTACCTGTTTATTCAGACCTTCAAAAAAACATAACAGATTACTAAGACAAGATCTTTCTTGTCTTCAGCCATGTTGGCTATCTCCCATTAAGCCCTGACTATCTACATGTTGAGTAATTTTGTTCTTTATGATGGTTTCTACCATTTTCCCTGTACTGACATCAGGCTCACTAGTCTGTAGTTTCCCGGATCACCCTGGAACCCTTTTTAAAAATTGACGTTACATTGGCCATCCTCCAATCTTCAGGTATTACAGATTTTAATGATAGTTCACAGATTACTAATAGCAGGTCTTCAATCTCATATTTCAGTTCTTTCAACCCCCTTGAATGTATACCATCCAGTCCAGGTGATTTGCTACTCTTCAGTTTATCAAATAGTTGTAATACATCTTCCTGGTGTATTGATATTTCTTTCAATTCTTCCGCAGTATCACCTTTAAATATCACTTCAGTCATGGGTAACATCCCTACATCTTCCTCAGTAAAGACTGAAGCAAAGAATTCATTCAGTCTCTCTCTTATAGCCTTGTCCCCTCTTACTGCCCCTTTTACCCCTCTATCAACTAATGATCCAACTGACTCACAGGTTTGTTTGTTTTTGCTACGAATGTACTTTGAAAAATCTTTATTATGCATTTTTGCTTGTACAGCAAGTTTCTTCTCAAATTCTCTCTTTGCCTGCCTTATCAATGCCTTGCATTTAACTTGCCAGTGCTTGTGCTGTTTCCCATTTTCGTCAATTGGCTCCTTTTTCCATTTCCTGAAAGATGCTTTTTTGGCAACAGCCTCTCTGACCTCACCTTTAAACCATGCTGGCAGTTTTTTGGACTTCCTTCCACTTTTCTTACAGCGTCGAAAACAGCTGGTCTGGGTTTCCAAGATAGTATTTTTCAACACCACCCATGCTTCATGTAAGTCTTTAACCTTTGCAACTGCTCCTTTTAGTTTTTTCTTAACTATTTTCCTCATTTTATTATAGTCTCCCTTCTGAAAGTTAAAAGGTAGTACTGTGGATTTCCTTACCATCCCTCCTCCACTAATAAAATCAAACGCGATCATGCTATGATCACTATTGCCAAGTGGCCCTAAGTACCCTTATCTCTTGCACCAGATCTGGTGTTCCACTAAGGACTAAGTCCAAAATGGCTCCCCCCTGGTCGCTTCATGAACCAGCTGCTCCAAGAAGCAGTCATTTATTTCATCTAGAAACTTTATCTCCCTAGCATGTCCTGCCTTGACACTGATCCAGTCAATACCAGAGTAATTGAAATCACCCATTATTATTACTGGTTCTGTAACTTTTGTTAGCATCCCTGATTTCTTTGAGCATTTCATCATCCATTTGTTAATTTTGGCCAGGCGGTCGACAGTACAAACCCACTGCCATCGCCTTCCCCTTTTTACATGGAATTTCAATCCATAGAGATTCTATAGCGAATTTTGTTTCTTGCAAAAACTTTAGCCCTTTGTGACTCAATGCCCTCTCTAACACAGAGCGCAACCCCTACATCAATTTGATGAGCTCTATCATTACAATATAGTTTGTACCCAGGTATCACAGTGTCCCCACTGGTTGTCCTCCTTCCACCATGTCTGAGATACCAATCATATTGTACTTCTCATTTAGTGCTATATATTCTAACTCTCCCATCTTATTTTTTGACATCTAGCATTTGTATACAAGCATTTTAGAGACTGTATTTTATTCATATTAATCTGGTTATCAGTAGGCAGCGGTAATTTGGAATCTTTAAGCTCTGCCTGCTCTGTACTCAAGAGCATATGGGCTACCTTTGTCTTTATTGGAACCTCTCTGCTGATGTGCCCTAACTTCATTTTTTTGGTAGTATCCTTCAAGGATACATTGTTCTGAACCATGTGCTCTTGGGCGACTATTGGCTCTCCCTTTTTATCTAGTTTAAAAGCTGCTCTATCTCCTTTTTAAAGGTTAATGCCAGGAGCCTGGTTCCATCCCGGTTAAGGTGAAGTCCATCCCTTTGGAACAGCCCCTCCTTTTCTCAGAATGTTCCCCAGTTCCTAACAAATCGGGAGGAGGAGTAGCCTAGTGGTTGGGGCAAGGTACTTCAGGCCGGAAGGTCGGAGGTTCAAATCCCACTAGAGGACAGCAACCTTGGGCCGGAAGGACTGGGGTTTCTAGTCCCACAGATGCTCCTTGTGGTCTTGGGCAAGCCACTTAACCCTCCATTGCCCATGTTCCCTGTAAGTATTAGTGTATGTGTCTCATATCCCCTCATGTTAAATGTATCCCCCAATTGTGTTGTGACCGCTTTGATTGAAGGATAAGGCGGTATACAAAACTGTCTAAATAAATAAATAAATAAATAAATAAATCCAAAACCCTCATCCTTGGACCATTGTCTCATCCATGCATTGAGACTCCGGAGCTATGTCTGCCTTTTGGTTCCTGCACATGGAACGGGAAGCATTTCAGAGAACACTACCCTGGAAGTTCTGGATTTCAACTTCCTACCTAAAAGCCTAAATTTAGCCTCCAGAACTTTCCTACCACTTTTTCCAATGTCATGGTACCGATATGTACCAAGACAGCAGACTCCTCCCCAGCACTATCTAAGACCTTGTCTAGGTGGTGTGTGAGGTCCACTACCTTCGCACCAGGTAGGCATGTTACCAGGTGATCCTCACATCCACCAGCCACCCAGCTATCTACATGCCTAATGATCGAATCACCAACTATAACGGCTGTCCTAACCCTTCCCTCATGGGTACATGGTCCTGGTGAGACTTCCTCAGTGTGAGAGGGTTTTACATCACCTGGAGGACAGGTCCTAGCTATAGGATCACTTTCTGCAACACCAGGGTGATGCTCTCCTGTCACGTGATCTCTCTCCTCCATGGCAACAGGGATGCTGTCAGACTGGAGGTGGGACTTCAGGACTATATCCTTGTAGGTCTAGTCTATGTACCTATGTCTTCCTTATGTCTTCCAAGTCTGCTACTCTTGCCTCCAGAGATCGGACTCGTTCCCTGAGAGCAAAGAGCTCCTTGCACCTTGTGCACATGTAAGACCCCTCACCAAATGGGAGAAAATCATGCATTTATTTATTTATTAAACGTTCTTATATACCGCACTCTTTCTCATCAGCGCGGTTTACAGTAAACATAAAGTGCTCACAGATAGCAACAGGCTGTCGTGAGTTTACATGTAACAGGAGATCTAACGGTTAACTTAGGAAAACCTTGTACATCTTAATAATTCAACTATCTACAATGGTAACTTTCTTATTATACAAGAAGAGATAGATCGGATCAATTATGGTTTATGGGGGGTTAGGAAAAGTTGAGGGGGTAGGTGATGGTAACTGGTATTGAGAGAAGTGTAAGAGGAATAGGTGGTGTTTTATAACTTTTCTAAATTGCTTGAGGTCATTGATTGCTCTTATGGAGGGAGGAAGATTGTTCCAGCATCTAGGAGCGAAGTATGAGAATGCCTGCATGCATACATGTGGCACTCAATGCATACATGTGGCACTCAATGCAAAAGACTGGAAAGCCCCCATCTCGCTGCTGGACTGCTGTCTGCATCCTAGTTTTAAGGTTGTGTTTAGATATTTAAGTTCTTTACTAAGGGTTTCTGGGGATACTTATAATTATAAAACTATACCTAATACGTTTAATGTACGTTGTTCACCTGAAGTTTAATTAATCTCAGGTCCTTAATGTATGCTGATGAGAATAAACAACTGCACCTGAGTGTGAATATGGCACCTCCTTTCCTTTAAGAGGTTTAAGCACCTATAAAGCTACAATTATCCCAGGGGTGGGTGGGTGTCAAGGAGGGAGGAAGGGAGGGAGAGAAGACTTAATAAAAGCTGGCTGCTACACAGTACCCTGTCCTGTGCTTCTAAGGTAATCTGTGACCAATCTCCAGGGGGAGTCCCACAGCCCTTGCTTGTATAGAAGGAGTCTTGGATTCTAAATTTAACCAGAAAGCTTTCTGTGTTTTAAATTTAAACTGAAAGCACCCTGCTGCTACTAGGCTCTGACAGAGTATTAAATTTAAACTGGAAGCTCTCTGTTGGGTTCTAAATTTAACCAGAAAGCTCTCTGCTGTGTTTTAAATTTAAACTGAAAACTCTTTGCTGCTACTAGGCCCTGACTGATTTAACAAATACACTGTGTTCACAGATTAATCAGCTTTAATCTAAAGAATTCCCTTTTCCCCAAGATTTAGAATAATTCCCATCAGTAAATACTTAAAATTGCAGATCTCTCTCCAGAAGTAGCAGTCTCCTTTTGTAGTCCTCCTCTTGCTTGCTTTTCACTGGCTCCCCATGACTACTTGCTTGAAATTCAAAGTTCTGACATTGGCTCACTGTGCTTTCTATGAATACCTCCCCCTCCCCCACCACCCTTGCTTCCCTTTTCATTCCATACAGACCCTCCTGTACTCTTTGCTCATCTCAGGCCCTTCTATCATTCCCATGTCTTTTTTGCTTTCGCTTAGAAATCTCGCAACACTCTGCCTTCTCATATTTAGGACCATTTTTAACTAACTCCATGCCTCTCTACCTTCAGGAAAAAATCTTCCTTTTCTAAATTTAAAATGGGCACTAAAGGTTGGCTGTTTCAGCTGTTGGTTGCAGAGTAACAGGGCTGGCATACTGTCCTGTTCTCTCCCTGCCGGAGAAAGGGCCAAACAATGAAAATGCCCTCATTTGCACCATCCGCAGATACTGAGGGAACAACATACGTTTGCTGCATCCAAAACTCTGTGACTCATATGGCTGTAATAACATATCCGAGAAAACAGCAGAAACTCTATGCCTACTCTTACAAATAGTTCCCAATGCTTCATACAATATTCTCAGCTCTGTTCTCAATTATCTATTGTAAATAAGGATTGAATCATTTGTTGCATATAAATCTAAGTTATAAATAAATACATACAAACCCCCCCCCCCCCTACAAACCCACCAATTTATAGGAATCCACATCAGATCGACCTGGCATGGATTTATTGAATCAGCATCGCTGCTCAAAGCTTTATGAAGATTTGGCAATTCAAAGAGTTCATGCATCAGAATTCAGTCAGAATACAGTCGATTCCTGGGAATGGTTAGAGAAACCCCATGCATTCAGCACCATAGTATGGAGGTGGGTTTCTGATTTCAGATTGATGGCCATGTAGGACGACAAGGTGAGTAACTTCTTCAGCTGGTGGAGTGTCTCACAAGTTGAGGATATGGATGTCTTGCTGCAGAAATGGTCCCAGATGAGGACTCTCTCTGTTTTCCCTTCATGGCCCTTGATAAGTCACCTCCTGCACAGAATTTGATCTCACCCGGGTTCGATAATCCTGGTAGCCCCAGACTAGCCATGCAGACCATGGGAAGCAGATCTAAAGGGCCTACTGGCAGAGTTCCACTCTGGTTCCTGCAAGTGAAGAACCCTCTTCACCAAGGGCCCCTAAGAATGGAGAACTCTGCTTCCCTTCTTGCTTAAAGCCTGGCCCCTTAAGATTTGCCATACTGGGTCAGACCAAGGTCCATCAAACCCAGTAACCTATTTCCAATAGTTGCCAATTCAGCTCACAAGTACCTGGCAAAGGTACACAGGTTTCATAATGCTTGTCCTGGGGTAAACAGTGCATTTCCCATGTCCACTTTAACAACAATTTATGGACCTTGTCCAAACTTTTTTTAAACCCAGCTACACCAACAGCTTTTACTACATCCTCCTGTAACAAATTCCAGAGTTTATGTGTTGATTGAAAAAATATTTTCTCTTATTAGTCTTAAATGGGCTACACTATAGCTCCATTGCTTGTCCCCTAGTCTTTCTACTTTTTGATGGTGTAAACAACCCTTGAGAGACATAAGTTTTTCAAGAGGGGCTATATAGTAGGGATAGTGAATGCCTTACTTAGGGCATGTAGATCCTCGGCCTCCTTAGCCTATGTGAGCATTTGGAGGTGATTTGAGAGATGGTGTTCTTCTCGGGCCCTGTCGGCTCTAAAAGCAGATATGGATGCCATGCGGTCCTTGTAGGCGGGCTTGAACCAGGGCTTGGCTCTGAATGCCTTCCGAAGATGTATTCAAGGGGTGTCTTTGGGGTGTCTTGATTTCTCAAGTCGATTAAGTATATTCGCCCTCCCAGGTGTCCAACAGAAGTACTACAGTGGAGCCTCTTTGGTGCTGACAGCACTAAAAGGGCTCCCCCCTTTTGGGCCCATCATAAGGCCTTTCTCAAGGACCTGACTCAAAATGGTGTTGAGTATTGCCTCTTACAGATGCGTTGTCAACCTGCAGGCCTTGCCCTGTCACAAATACTTTTTGGTCATCTCAACAGATTTAGTCACCTTGTGAATGATTCCATCCTTCTTTCCAAAGGTGGTCTCTTCTTATCACCTCAATCAAGTGGCCATTCTACCCTCCTTTTTGGAGGACGACTTTTGGTCAGATCCCTCTGCAACTGCTTGACATGAGGAGTGTATTTGCTCAGAGATCTAGAAGAGACCAACTCCTTTTGTCAGTCAGACCATCTTTTATTTTTTCTTCAGTGCCTCTGCTGAATAGAGACCATTGTTTTTTGGAATGTACTGGACAGGAAACAGGTCCTGAATGAACCCGAGGCTCTCTCCAGTAGGTTGCAGGCCCCCCCCCTGGGCAGAGTATGTCTTTGTGTTTCCAGAAGGCATTTGTAAGACAGCTACCTGGTCATCCCTGAGTACTCAGATTGCATGTGGGAGCAAGTACTGATGGCGCCTTTGACAAGGCAGTGCTGGCCAGAGTTTCATCTTCCTCTCACCCTGGGACATGACTGCTTGGGTACATTCTACTACTCATTTGGACTGGACTGGACTAGCAACATGATTAGGAAGGAGAAATGGTAATCATACCTGATAATTTACTTTCCTTGAATCCTGCTAGATCAGTCTAGGATCCATCCTAGAAGACTTCCTACCTGCCAGGGGGCCCTGCTACCTTTACACTGCATTCTCGTTGCAGTGCCTGATGAAGATTCAGTTGTGGTAAGACTCAAATAGTTATCTCAGTGGGCTGTTCTGATGGTTAAACATTGTTTTTGATATTTGATGATCTTGTCTCCAAATTTTCCAGTCTTACTTACTGTTTAGGATGTGCATTACTGGCTTCTCTCAGTACTGCACCAGGGGTCGTACAGTACCTGCTGATATCACTGAAAGATGCTCATGCTTGACTCCACCTGCTGGGAAGAGCGCATAACCTACTTGTCTGGATTGTCTAGCAGGATTCAAAGGAAAGAAATTATCAGGTATGATTAGCATTTCTTCTTTGTAACACTTTGTGATAAGGAAGCTTATCATAGCACAGGAAGGAGCTATAGAAAAGGTGAAGTGACTCTGAACAAGCAACCTGTCAGTTCTGGTAGAAATGAGAAAACAGAATATTTCCATAAAAGACTACCAGTCCCAGAATGCACCAGGTTTCCAACAGCCATTAGAGGAGCTGAAGTGGGGAAACGTGTGTTCAATCAGGAGGGCTATGAGGTAATCCCTAAGCACTCATCTCAAAGGGCAGGGCCTAATTCAGCACAGCTGCGCTGTGCTAAGGTGGAGCACTCATCAAAGCAGAATAAAGGTAGAGTTTATTCTACAGAGAATTATCCTCATCCTCAGAATTATCCTCAGTTTTCATCTGGAGGATCATCAGAAGCAGAAGCCAGTGCGGACGGACAGAGAGGGCAAGAAACCTTTTGGAAGAAAGAAGAGAAAAGCATTTGGGAGGTCTAAAGGAGTCCAGAGCAGTACGTATACTGGGAGACATTCAAAAGGCCAGCGTACACCATTGGACTGGGGAAAACCAGAGGAGTGGTGCTGCTAGGCATCTCCAGACGGTACCTGTGAGGGAGACGGCTGCACTTGGAAGGGACCCTAGGACCCGTGCCAGAAAGTATGTGAAGAGAGATCCAGTGTCCAGGGATCTGGATTGGAAGGCTGGACATAAGAACTGGACTACATACTGGCCAGGCTATTTAGAGAGGAACTCTAACAGCAATGGAAGCTCAGGTATGAACACTGATCTATGCCCTAGCTATAACCTTGAAAGACAGCAGGGAAACAAGTATTCTCCTGAAAGTGTTCCATTGAGAAATTCCTCTGTGCCAATCCCTGATATTGAACCCATGATTGTTGAAGAAGGGGAAGGAGCGGTCTTAGATACAGGCTGTGAATATATGGATTGCTCTCTGTCTAAACTCCTTTGGTAATTTTCTGTTACAAAGTACAGCAACCATCACAAAGAAATACAAACTTGTTCTTTAATCTATTCAGAAAAGCTCCTGAAGTAGGATTTGAGCCACGCAGTAGAAAGCAAGCCAGCTAAGGGGTTTCAGCTGGGTAACTGCTAGCAATTGAGCCTTACCTAATTGCTTGTGAGCTCTGAGGGAATCACTTCTGAGTCTATGTTGGAAGATATAAGAAGTTAACCTGAAAAGAACAGTTTTTCCCTTCTTTGTGGATTTTGTTTGTTGTTTGATACACTGCTAAGAAAATATTAGCTAAAGCCTACAGAAAAGACAAGTTTGTTACCAACCAGGTCTTTATTCTTTTGTTTTGATTGCCTGACAAGTTCAGCTGTTTTCCTGATTTTGTTTTTCTAAGTTAAACACTGAAAGCAAGTATCCTGTTTTATGTGCTACCAAGCATAGCTGTGTTGGGAGAAATAACCCCATAAATAAATATCTTATTGGCTTTACACTCAAGCACAACTAATTATTGTGAGCAGCTGTGTCTGGTGTGAATGGACTGCATTTCCCACAATCCCTTGCAAATCATATTGATATATGCACTTGCCAAGACTGTGAACATTCTCACCCAGGCAGCCGTCTGACAACTTGCTTGACATTTCCTGGGTTCAAGGTTTGCCTTTTGATTGTAGGTCTCATAATGTGGAGAGTTTTCATCAACCGTAGTTAGGTGTACAATTCATTTTTTATATTTTTAAGTTATTGTTTAATTTTCTGGTATGAAAAAGTGCATGAAATATTTTTTCATGCTTTCACTTAGCTCCTAAGATCAACTTTTCCGTATTGATTGTAATGTATATTTGCTTTTTTTAATGCATAATTAAGGTTGACCGTTGCACCTTGTCAAACTGGCATGTAAGATTCTGACATTCAGCCTGCCAGCCACTGTCTTGCTTCCTCTTCAAACATTTCCAAGTCAAAAATATCAGTTTGCCAAACAGGGACTGTCAAACTTCCCAGACATACAAATTAACATTGGCTGGGTCCCATCTGACAATTGACCACTCTAAAAACATCTCATAACAGCTAGCCATCAAAACTGAATACGACAGCTTTCCACTGTCTTGGTAACCCTGCTACCTCTCCTGCTCCTTCGTTAAGATCTCCACTTTGTCCCTCATAGCCCCATCTTTGTAATCTTGAATACACTACAACCATTTTAAGGCAGTGGTTCTCAACCCAGTCCTCAGTCACACCCAGCCAGTCAGGTTTCAGGATATCCATAATGAATATGCATGAGAGAGATTGGCATGTACAGCCTCCACTGTATGCAGATTTATCTCATGCACATTCATTATGGATATCCAGACAACCTTGCAGTTTATGCCCCGAGGACTGGATTTCCCTAGGGCATGAGCTGCCATATCGCTCAAAAATGACCTCACAGTGGGTGAACGTCCCCCCATCTAGAAAACATCCCCAATCTACACTATGGATACACATTTCTCTTCTGTAGAAGCACAGAGGGCTATACAAATAAAATTGGTTTGTGAGTGCTAAAACATTTACAGAATAGTTTTAGGAACCATAGGCACCCTAGACACAAAGCAGATCATGTGTCAAACGGCATATACATGCAATTTCTGAAAAGACACACACACATTAATAAATTATCTCTCTCTCTCTCTATATATATATATCTATATCTATATATCTATATATATCTATATATATCTACACACACACATATATACACACACAAGGCAACACTTGGTATTCTAAAGAGGTATGGTTTGGATGTGTTCTGGACAGTCCTTCAAAGTATACATGTATACCATATCTTATGACAATACATGTATACCTCAGCTTTTATACCTACTCAAAGTCACGCATAACCCCCAACTAATTTGTCTTTTGGACCTGAACTTTGAAAACAGTATGATGGTTGAGATTTGCTCATCTTTCAGCCTTTCCGCAATTCACAAATCAACTTCCTTGGGAGAGTGACTATCAGGAAAGCTCTTTTTCACACGGCTATTGTGTGTGTACATTATGCAATTTACCACACACACACAGGGGCGGCCCAAGGGGGGTGCGGGGCCATGTGCGGAGCCTCATTTGCAAAAGGGACCTAAATTGGCATAAATATTTGCATAATGTTACCATACACTAACTTTTAGTAAACATGCCTCTTCACGAGTGTATGGATAAAGAAAGACTAAAAGATTTCTACATTACTATAATCCAGTGCCAACCGCCAGGCACATTAGGAACTACTACAAACACTGCCCATTTAGAACCCATAGCAAACCCGCTGTATCCTAACAGCACTACCAGGACTCATAAAGCACCATACCATACCTATCAAAAGTCAACACTGCAAATATTAAACCAATACATTTCAGAGAATAACAATACATGACCTACATGGGGAAAGAGAACAAGTGGCAATGTCAAATAGGAATTACATAAACAGAATACCTCAGCTCAGTTACACATGCAGAACATACACCATCACCAAACAAGGAATAACAATTTAGAAACAGGAAGACAATAATTAAACTGGGAACCCTAAAAGCCAAACTTGGAATGTACAACAACAATGTAGAAATAAAACTATAAATTAATTTCCTCTTGTATTAAACAAAGCACAGACGTTAATGACGCACATTTCCCAGAGCTGACATATTCCAGTTAATAAATTCAAAATAAAGAGATATTTTTCTACCTTTTGTGCATTTTTTTTCAGTTGCAATTGTTCCAGCCACTTTCTTCTGGTTTATTTGTGTCTTCTGCTAACTCTCCATCGTCTACTGTCCATTTGTCCTTTCTTCTCTCTTCTAGTTTTTTCCATTCTCTCTCTACATCTGCTTTAACATACTAATCTTTCTTCTTTTGCTCTTTCCTTATTCCTATTTCATCCACTCAAATTTTACCCCTCCATCCTCAATCCCCACTTAGTTTCCCAATACCCAGCCAATTGTAGATTTTTCTTCCCTCCCACACAAAATATTTTTCCCCTCTCCATTTCACTCTCCCAGCCCCAGCCCCATCCCCATCCCATTCTAATCTCCCCCAACATCAGCTCCCTTCTAGTTCCAGCCCCACCCAGTATCCTCTCCCTTCTAGTCCCCTCATCAGCCCATTTCCAGTCCTGGCCCCCCATCAACCCATTTCCAGTCCTAGCTCCCCCATCCATTTCCAGTCCTATCCGAGTCCCTTCATCAGCTCATTTCCAATACCAGCCTCCCATCAGCCCATTTCTAGTCCTCCTAGCCCCACCATCAGCCCATGTCAAATCCTAGCTCCCCTCTACTCAGCCCATTTCCAATCCAAGTCCCCCATAAGCCTACTTCCAGTTCTAGCCCCTCCATGAGTCCATTTCAATCCAAGCCCCCACCACAGCCCATTTCCAATCTTAGCTCCCCCCCAACACCCAATTCCCAGTCCTATCCTAGCCCCTCCATCAGCCCATTTCCTGTCCTAGCTCCCTCCCCTAAGAGCCCATTTCCATTCCAAGCCCCCCTCCCCATCAGCTATTTGCAGTTCAAGCCGTCCCTTCCACTCAGACCATCTCCGGTCCTAGCAATCCCCCAACCAATTACCAGTCCTAGCCCCCCATAGCCTATTACCAGTCCTAAGCCCCCATCAGCCCACTCCCAGTCCTAATCCCATCAGCCCATTTCCAGTCCTAAACCCCCATCACCCAATTTTCAGTTTAAGCCCCCCATAGCCCATTATCAGTCCTAACCCCCCCATCAGCCCCCTTCCAGTCCTAACCCCATCAGCTAATATCCAGACTTAGCTCCCCCATAGCCCATCACCACTCCTAACCCCCCCCAGCCCAGGAAAAATTGAAAATAAAAAAAAGCTGTCTGCTGCCGCGGCTGCCGCAGCAGAATCGAGTGTGCTGCAGGGCCCCCCCTGCCCGGCAGAGCCTGCCCTCCCTGCATCAGTTCCCTCTCCGCAGTCACACGCACTGGCTTTCAGAGCGCGAAGAGAATAGATTCCCTTTTGCGGCTCTTAAGCCTGCGGGGGCTGATGGGAACTTTCCCATCAGCGCCCACGGGCTTAACAGAGCCGCGAGGGAGAAACTCTCCCCTCGCACTCTGAAAGCCGGTGCGTGTGACTGCGCAGAGGGAGCTGATGCAGGGAGGGCAGGCTCTGCCGGGCAGGGGGGGCCCCGCGGCACACTCGATTCTGCCACGGCGGCCACGGCAGCAGACAGCTTTTTTTTTTACATTTAAAAATTTACTTTTAGATCAGAATGTTCTTTGCGCGGGGCCCCTTGAAACGCGGGGTCCTGTGCAAAAAACATTCTCGCTCAATGGATGGGCCGGCCCTGCACACACAAGTATTTCCTCCTCTTATAAGATAGCATTAGTATTCACCGAGCCTTTTATAAAACATTGGCCTAGTTTTAAGGAGGTACACTTAGCCATCCATTTCCCCAACTGCACAATGTCATTCTACATAGTAAGCATGCCATAGGTTCCCCTTGATGAATTTTGTATGTAATCACTTCAAATGATACCTACTTTTTGTCTGCGATTATAAAGAGTTTACAACCTTGTACAGATTTCACATTCTGCAGTCTAAAATACAATTTAAAATGCAGTGTACTATTGTGGATCAGGAACTGGTTAAAAGATAGAAAGCAGAGGGTAGAGCTAAATAGGCCAATTTTCGCAATGGAGAAAGGCGAATAGTGGAGTACCCCAGGGATCTGTGCTGGGTCTGCTGCTTTTAACATTTATAAATGACCTGGAAATGGCAATAATGAGCGAGATGATCGAATTTGCAGATGACACAAAATTATTCAAAGTTGTTAAAACCCACGAGGATTGTGAAAAATTGCAAGAGGACATTGATAAACTGGAAGACTGGACGTTCAAATGGGAGATGAAATTTAATGTGGACAAGTGCAAAGTTATGCACCTAGGAAAGAACAACCCAAACTATGGTTACAAGATGCAAGGTTCCACATTAGGAACCAAGAAAAAGATTTAGACATCATCGTGGATAAAACAATGAAACCCTTCGTCCAGTGTGCAGCAGTGGCAAAGAAAGCAAATAGAATGCTAAGAATCATAAGGAAAGGAATGGAGAATAAAATCAAGGGTATTACTGTATAATGCCTCTGTATCATTCCATCTTGCTATCTTGAATAGTGTGTGCAATTTTGGTCGCCATATCTTAAAAAGGCTATAGAGGAATTAGACAAGGTACCTAGAAGAGCCATTAAAATGGTAAAGGGGATGGAAGGATACCCCTATGAAGAAACACTTAAAAGGTTAGGGGCTCTTCAACCTGGAAAAGAGATGACTGAGGGGAGATATGATTGAGATCTATAAAATAATGAATGAAGTGGAACAGGTAAACATAAATCGATTGTTTATGCCATCAGTCTTAAGTAGGTTACATTGTAACTTCATTGCATGTCTCCTAGTCATTTTACTAATAAGAGAAAATATGTTTTCACTCAACGCATAATCAAACTCTGGAATTCATTACTAGAGAATGTAGTAAAAGCTGTTAATGTAACTGGGCTTAAAAAAGGTTTGGGCAAGTTCATGGAGGAAAGATCTATAAACCACTATTAAAGAGGACTCAGGAAATCCACTGCTTGCTCTGGGACAAGCATTGTGAAACCTGTGTGCCTCTTTGGGAACCTGCCAGGTACCTGTGATCTGGATTGACCACTGTTGGAAACAGGATACTGGGCTTGATGGATCTTGGTTTAATCCAGTATGGCTCATATTTTATGTTAAGTATGTGTTTATTTCACTCACACACTCTGTATGTTCAGCATGAATAGACAATTATAGAAATATTCAAAAATTTAAAAAATAAGAAACTAAATAGTCTTGATTGCATGTGTTCATGCCCCCTGTCATAGCAAATCTAAATCAGCTCCATTTTTAAAGTATTTCATCAAGGCCCATAAAAGTTAAATAGAACCAACCTATGTCCAATCACAATAGTCATGCCAATTGGAGTACTCCTCGATAAACAATCCAGCTGTTTCTGCTGTATGACGTAAACGCCACACATGGAGCAACTGAAAGAACTGCCAGATAAAGTTATTCAGCGGTACATTCAGGCCTTCATTGCCTCACATCAGTCAAAGAATGGTCCTCCACTTTAACCCTTTAGCTATGTTTCTCAACTTGAATCAAAATTTGGAACTTTTACCTTATACTGTGATTCTCAAGTCTGCTGCTGTGAAAAAACACCCCCATGACCTCATCTGAGCACTTGGAGAGCCTGGTACAGATTGGGGGAGTACTGCAAGAAAATTTTAATGTGTTCAGATATTCATTTGAGTATTGTCAGGTCCATCATTGTAAAGTTGGAACAGTTTTGCCTCACTGCCTCGGTCAGTCCATTCCTCCAAAGTCAGTAGCCATGGGCTAAGAAAATCGCTGAGGAAAATCACCATGAACCCTTAAATTAATTTAAAAGAAATACAGAGGTCTTTGTGTGAGGCTTGGGAAAATGTTAAACAATTTCAAGATTATGGCACAGACAAGAAAGAAAACATTACAGAAGAAAAGTCGGGTGATATGCAACATAGCATTTGCAAATAAAGGACACCACTGTGCATGCATGTGGAACAAGATTTTTTTGATCCAATGAAACTAAAGTGATACATTTTTGTTTCAATGCTAAGAGATGTATGTGGTGTAAAATCAAACAGCAACTCACCCTGCTATCACCATCTGCAGAAAAAAGCATGGTGTTTGCAGCATCATGATGTGGGATTGCCTTACAACATTGAAAACAAGAAGGCTTATGAAGATCAAGGAATATATGGATGATGCAAAATACAGGCACATCCTAAAGAAAAACCTGTTCTAGTCTGCCACAGACCTGGGACTGGGGACTGGCATGGCTTAATAAGAAAAAGGGAAGCTTTTTGATGGCCCAGACCTGAGCAAGGCTTGAAGGCTGAGGTCTACTGAAAATTCTCAGCCAACCTGAAAACACTTGAGTTATTCTGTCTAAAATGGACAAATACTGCACCATCCCTTATGCAAAGCTGGTAGACACTTATCCTAAATTACTCATGGCTGCCATTGCTGTAGAAGAGGATCACACCAAATATTGATTCAAAGTGTGAGAAAAATTATGCTGATGAGAATTTTTGGTTTCTTATTCTTCATTGTTGTTGTTGTTAAGTGCCGTCGAGTCGGAGTCGACTCATGGCGACCCTCTGGATAGCTATCCTAAATTGTGTTCGGTCTTCAGTCAGGCGGCTCATTGTTGACAGACTGGTACCCGTAGCTGCTGTTATTGTATCGATCCATCTCATTGCTGGCCTTCCTCTTTTGCGTTGACCTTCTATCTTGCCAAGCATGATGTCTTTCTCTAATGATATCATGCGGAGAGAGAGGTGTCCAAAGTATGAAAGTCGAAGTCTTGTCATCTGAGCTTCTAAAGAAAGCTTAGGTTTGATCTCCACTAGTACAGACTGGTTTGTTCTTCGGGCAGTCCATGGTATACACAGTATTCGCCGCCAGCACCATAATTCAAAGGCATCAATTTTCTTCCTGTCTATCTTTTTCACTGTCCAGCTTTCACATCTATATGATGTTATTGAAAACACCATGGCTTGAACAAGTCAAATCTTTGTATGGAGAGAGACATCTCTGCTCTTGAGAATCTTATCTAGGTCTTTCGTAGCCATTCTGCCAAGAGCAATGCGTCGTCTGATTTCTTGACTGCTTGTTGCTTCTTTATTGATAGTTGATCCAAGTAGGTTAAAGTTATTCACGATTTCAATTTCTTCTCCTTCGACGATGAACCTGTTGATTATTCCAGTTGTCATGATCTTTGTCTTCTTTACATTAAGGTGCAGACCATTTTGAGAGGTTCTTTGATTGTGAGAGGCAAATGTTTCAGATCTTCACTTTCCGCCAGTAATGTGGTATCATCAGCATAGCAAAGGTTGTTGGAGTCTTCCACCAATCTTCACACCTCTGTTGTCTTCATACAATCCTGCTTCTCTGATGATTTGTTCTGCATATAAATTAAACAGGTAGGGGGAAAGTATGCAGCCTTGTCTTACACCTTTGCTTATTTAAACTATTCTGTTTCTCCTTGTTCCGTTCGAACTGTTGCTTCTTGATCAATGTACAGATTGTGCAAGAGAACGATCAGGTGTTCTGGCATACCCATGCTTCTTAATGTGGCCCAGAGTTTCTCATGGTTTACACAGTCAAAAGCTTTGCTATAGTCGATAAAGCACAAATAGATATCCTTTTGGTATTCTTTAGTCTTTTCAAGGATCCATCTCACATCCGCAATGATGTCTCTCGTTCCTCACCCTTTTCTGAACCCTGCTTGCACGTCAGGTAGTTCTTGTTCCAGGTATGATTGTAGTCTCTTTTGAATAATCTTCAGTAGAATCTTGCTGGCATGTGGGATCAGAAGGATTGTGCGATAATTTCCACAGTCAGTTGGATCACCTTTCTTTAGTATTGGTATAAACACAGATCTTTTCTGGCCATGATGCTGTCTTCCATATTTCTTGGCAGAGCATTGTAAGTACGGTAACAGCTGCATCAGATTGCTGTAATACTTCTATGGGAATGCAATCAATGCCTGGTGCTTTGTTCTTTGATAACTCACATCCAATACTGGTCTCTTTCTGAACGCTAACTGAAGCTCAATCAAAAATTCTTCGTTCAATTTAAACCAAAAGGGGATTCCATTCAAAATCCATGTATTTAATATATGCTAGAGACTTCGTGTAATAAGCGAACAACTGGTCTCAGAACTTTTCTCACCATTCAGACTAACATCTGTACCAAGTGAGCTATTAGAACATCAATGACCAGTTCCCAATTTTTTTGGAATCGTTATTACACTTGGGAACTGGTCATTGATGTTCTAATAGCTCACTTGGTACAGATGTTAGTCTGAATGGTGAGAAAGGTTCTGAGACCAGTTGTTTGCTTATTACACAAAGTCTCTAGCATATATTAAATACACGGATTTTGAATGGAATCCCCTTTTGGTTTAAATTGAACAAAGAATTTTTGATTGTTCTTTGATAAGGCTTTCAATGCTGCTTCAACTTCTTCTATCACCACCAATGGTTCCAGATCATAAGGTACAGGTTGAAACGGCTGTTGGTCCACTTGATCTTTATCATATAAAAACTCTGTATATTCCTTCCATCTTTTCTTGATCTTTTCAGCATCATTCAACATAGAACCTTGAGCATCTTGTAACATTGCAATTCGAGGCTGGAACTTTTTCTTTAACTCTCGTAGCTTTAGGAAAGCTGATCTTGTTCTTCCTCTAATAGTTTCTGCTTCTATTTCCTTGCATGCATCATTGTAGTACTTTTCCTTGTCCTGTCTTGCTGCACGTTGGAAATCTCTGTTGGGTTCTGTGATTGTCTTTCTTTTTCCTCTGACTTTAGCTTCTCTGCGTTTCTGGGCAATTTTCAGACTTTCTTCCGTCATCCATTTTGGCCATTTTTTCTTTACCTTTTGTAGAGACTTCTCGCTTTCTTCCAACACAACCTTCTTGATGTCATTCCATAACTCTTCTGAAACTCTATCATTTGTATCTAAAGCAGCAAATCGATTTTGCAGGCAGTCTTTAAATTCCAGTGGTATATTCTCAAGGTCATATTTTGCTGCATTCATGAGTGGCTTGCTCTTTTTCAGCTTTAGCTTGAGTTTGCATTCTAGTAGTTGATGATCTGTACCACAGTCAGCTCCAGGTTTTGTCTTTGTTGATGTTATAGAGCTTTTCCACCGTTGACTTCCACAGATGTAGTCAATTTGATTTTCATACAATCCATTGGGTGAAGTCCATGTGTACAGTCGCCGCTTGTGTTGCTGGAAGAAGGTGTTCCAGATGAAAAGATTGTTGGTCTTGCAGAATTCTATCAGTCTTTCTCCAGCTTCATGTCTGTTGCCAAGTCCATATTTTCCAACTACTTTGTCTTCTTCTTTGTTGCCAACCTTTGCGTTCCAATCACCCATGACTATCAGGATATCCTGTTTGCATGTTCTGTCAATTTCAGCTTGTACTTGTTCATAGAACTCTTCAATTTCATTCTCTTCTGCAGCTGTTGGGGCATATACTTGAATTATAGTTGTGTTGATAGGCATTCCTCGTAGACGAATAGAGATTAAGCGTTCGCTGACTGCATTGTATTTCATTACAGTTCTTGCAAGTTTCTTCTTTATTATAAATGCAACACCATTTCTTCTTTGTCTTTCATTTCCAGCATAGTAGACCATGTGATCATCTGATGCAAAGTGCCCGATGCCAGTCCATTTCAGTTCACTGACACCCAACAGATCAAGTTGTACACGTTCCATTTCATTCTTGACCACCTCCAACTTCCCTTGGTTCATGCTTCGTACGTTCCATGTTCCAATGTGTAAGACATCTTTACAGCCTTCATGCGCAGCTACATCAGCAGTCAGACGTCCTGAGGGCTTTGATCCAACCACATCATAAATGCTGGCTTTACTCTGAAAAGTCTTCAGCTCTTCCCCAGTAGCTAGTTGAGTGTCTTCCAACCTGGGGGGGGGGGGTCTCATCTTCCAGCACTACAGCACAATTTGTTTTGTTGTAACTATCCATTGGGTTTTCATGGCAAGATACAGAAGTAGATTGCTGGGCCTTTCTTCCGCGCAGTTTAAGTTTGGTGTTGTTACCGTTGTCACAGAAATGTGATCCTCCGCTGTCAACACTATCCCATTCTGCTGCTGCCCAGATGGGTGGTTTGTCTTGGTCTGGCATCTCAGCTGAGACCTGTCCATCTTGGGAGACCCTGCCAGTAGTTAAACTACCGATAGTTTAGCTCTCAGCATCACTGATGCACACAAGCCCTCACAGCACGACAAGCTGCAAACCAAGTGAGGGATATTTCTAATTAGTTCTTCATTACTGTTTGAATTATTCTATACACTGAAAGTGTAAAGCATGGTGCACAGATCAGTGAAATAAACTTCTCTCTTTAATACATTTTAAATTATATTTATAGACAGAAGAATGTGTAAAATGCATGAAGACTTTTGCAAAGCATCAAATAGTTAAGTTTTTGTGATTTTGCTAACAACTAGTGGTTAGAACACTGGCTTGGTAACCAAGTAACCAGGGTTCGATTCCCACTAGCACTCCTTGTGGCCTTGGGCAAGTCACTTAACCCTCCATTGCCTCGGAAGAAAGGCCTGGTAATCTACTTCCAGTGACACTGCCAAGAAAACCCAGGAGCCTCTGGGTCACCAGGAGTCAAGACTGACTCGAAGGCACACATTGCATTGCATCCAAATCCCAGCCTTCTTTCAAAGGATGAGGTGAAAGATAACCTTTGTATTTTAAGTAACCAGATTTGCAGGGCTAACAAATAAAGATACAGTTGTGGTCAACATTATTTGCACCCCTTGCATTTTAGGTATGTTGTGTACAATATCTTGAGAACTAATTAGAAATATTCCAATTGTAAGTTATCATAATATTTTAATAGTATGTTCAAAGGTATACAACAAAAAAAAAGTTAGAGAAAGTGATATCACTGGGTTGGATGGCAGCTTAAATTTTGAGCTCCCATCGGGGCGCAAATAAAAAGTTGCAGAAAGCAAGCACTAAACCCCTGGAAGATGGTGCAATGTCTCCACCGAGATTTGGCTAGCAGTCCAGCACGTCGCTGCGTAAAAAGCTGGAAAAATAAGTCCCCCTATGCAGTAAAGGTGAGCAACAAACAGCGGGCAGTGGCCGACTACATGGCCTACGGGGACGACTTCAAAGCTAAACTGGAGCGAGCTGAAGAATGTTGCACCCGGGGAGACATATGGGGGTGGATGCGCACTCTAAAGGAGATGGTCTCTACCCGGGATAATATTTGAGATGCTCTTAATTTAATTTATTTATTTAAGAGTATTTATATCCTGCCTTATCCTTCAATCAAGGCGGTGTACACAGCAACCAATCGAATTACATTGACATTTGAGTTCTCATGCAGTGTTATACTGTTGTGTGTGTGTGTGTGTGTGTGTGTGTAAGTTAGCGTTGATTCGAAGTGGGCTATTTACAGCATGAGCTTCTATACAGTGAAATCCCTGGGGGCTTAATGAAATCCACAGGGACCTGCCAGATCTGGGTTAAGGTCGAGAGCTTGGAGAGAAAGGCTGATCAGCAGGCGGAGAAAGTCAGCACTGCGGAAGCACAGCTACAGCTTTTTCGCATAGAGCAGGAGCTCTTGAAAGACAAGATTGAAGACTTGGAAAACTGTACCTGCCGCTGTAATCTGCGTGTCAAGGAACAGTATGCAGATGCTACCTCAGTGGTCCAGAAGGTGTGTCAGCAAGTGCTGTAAGGCTCCTCAAATCAGGAGGATCTCAAGGTAATTTTAGCTGAGCAGGCTCATAGAGCACTGGGCCCTCTGATAGTGGGGAGACTGCGGGACATTGTGGCCTGTTTGCCCTCCTTTGCACAAAAAGATTGAGTGATGTGCGCTGCAGCAAAAGGGAAATTCTCCTGGGACAGAGTGGACATTGAACTTTTTCACGACCTCTCAACTGGGACCCTTCAGCACCACTGGGAAATGCGGTTCTACGTGCAGGCTGCCAACTACAAATATCACTGGTGGTTCCTCTTCATGCTCCTTTTTGATATTTATGACAGGGGCTTCCATGTCCACACAAAGGAGGAGGCTTGGACCATTCTGCATTTGAAGGGGGCACCAAATACCCCGGAACAGGCACAGGCTAAGACTGGCTCTGCCGCTATTCAGTCCCCTTCCCATTAGGAGTGGGTTCTGGCCAAGGGGCAGCGACTGACACAGATCAGGTGGGCCTGACAAGAGCACAGCCCTAGGGGGGCAGGACACGTGAAGCTTTGATGAACTATACGTGGAAATGTCTTGCTGGAGGCAGATTTGAGCCTATTATTTCATAGTTGGTACCTGTTGTATTTGAGTAGTGATTTTTTTTGTTGAACTGTTAGGGGGCTGAGTGAATGGGGAGTGAATGCAGGGGAGGGGGGGGGACTTTGGATTGCCATAGTTGGGGACAAGCAGGTGGAGGGGGTGGTTGTATGCAAGGTTGGGGAGGGGGGGAGAATGTTGATTATATGTTGGAGACAGCTGTGGTTAGTTTATTCTGCACTAGCCCACAGGAAGTCACTTCCTTCATTTAAGGAGCAAAGGAAGGCTCTGTGTGATGGGTGTGGGGGTTTGGATGTTTGGGGGAAGAGGGGGAAGGTACCTACAATTCAGCGTGCACAAGGACGGGAGGGGGGAAGGTAATGGCTTGTAGATTACACGTAGGAACACTGCATGTGTGAGGCTTAAACTCCCCACAAAAGTGGAAAATGCTGCTGCAGGAGATCAAACAGCAGAACTGACAGGTGGTGTTCATACTCATTTGTGAGGGTGGGACAAACGTCTATTTGAATCCAGGGCGTTTCAGACTTATTTTGTGGCAGAGCGAGGCAGATGTCGGAAAGTGGGAGTAACAATTATGGTCAAAGGGGATGTGCCTTTCAGTTTGGGGGGGGGGGGATATACCATAAAATGGATGGGCGAGCACTGTGGTGGGGATGCTTATTGGGTGGATGGCCTTGATAGAGCTATCACTGGTCCCATTACTTGGTCAAACCATGTTCTCCTGGAGGTTTGGTTTGGGGCCATGTTAAAGCCATTTTGACGTACTTTTTGGAAGCTTAATGAATATTTACTCCAGGGGGAATAGGCGCTCCAAAGCCTAGAGAGGGTGATCGAGGATTAGCTAATTAAAAATGATACGAGCGAGATAATGGGGATGCTTTCGGATAGGCTGAAAGCAGTTCATGGCCATTAAATTCAGATGAGTGCCTGGTGCAAGCATCAATGTGAAGAGCAGACGCGTCTGTTGACTACTCAATTAGAGGGCTGGAAAGGGCCCATAAATGGGGATTTTGGGGGGAGGGGGGCGGACATGAAACTGCAAGCAAAATTCGAGGAGATGTGGAGGTGGTTGAATGAGCTTCAGTTGCAGCAGATATCGTACCAATTACAGTGAGTACATCAGATTTATTACAAATTCGATAATAAATTGGGAACCGTCCTGGCTAGGAAACTGTGTGCTCGAGAGAGGAGGTAGGCTATAGTAAAATTAAGGGACACAAGGAACAGCTTCTCTATAAGGGACAGGATATCAGAGGACAATTTAAGACCTATTACCATGGCTTGTATACCGCCGATCCTCCAGGGGAGGCAAGCTGCATAGACAATCTGTATAATGGAGGGGAGGGTTGTGCACAGTTAGACCTGCCTGCTCAGGACTGGTTAGAATGGGAGGTCTCATTGGATGAGATGCTATTAGTGATCCATGGGTTGGCACCACATAAGGCGTCAGACCTCGAAAGCTTTACTGTGTTATTTTATAAACAAATTAGCAGGAGCTCTGGGACCACTTTGCAGAGGATATTTAATGCAGTGTTACAGGGGCAGAGCCTCCCCCCTTCAATGAGTCAAGCAGCCGGGATGTAATCCAGCGCTTTATGAGTCATATGGGACGATATCATTACTTAATACAAATGTAAAAGCTTTGGTGAAGGTCTTGGCCAAGAGACTGGGCATGGTACTCCCAAGGGTGGTGCATCCAGACTAGACAGATTTTGTACAAGGCTGCCAGGCAGCAGACAGCATGAGGCATATACTTTAACTTTCCTGGCTGGCCCAAAAGGAATGCCAGGAAGCTATGCTGCTCTTGACTGACACTGAGAAGGCCTTCGATAGGGTTATGGTTATGGTTTTAGGCACTTGATATACTGCTCTTTACCCTGTGTATCAGAGCGGTTTACAGATATACGCTAACAGGCACTTTTTATTCCCTTGTCCCCAAAGGGCTCACAATCAAAGTGTACCTGAGGCAATGGAGTATTATGTTGCTTGCCCAAGGCCACAAGGAGTGGCCATGGGACTAGAAACCCCAGTCCCTCCAGCCTGAGGATACTTGTCCCTTTGTGGGAATTGAACTCCTGACCCTCTGGCCTCAGATAACCAGTCCGAACTGCTGAGCTACTCCAACCCCCCCCCCCCCCAAAGGATATGGTGGGACTTTCTTTTTGTGGTTTTGGAGAGACTGGGGTTGAGTCCTCATATTTTGTCCTGGATCCATGCCCTATATACTGCACCAGAAGCTGCGATTTATATAAATGGTGGGCCATTCTGAGATTTTTTCTTTCAGTTGTGGGATGAGGCAGGTGTGCCCATTGCCCCCCTTGTGCTTTGCGTTAGTAATGGAACCACTGGCGGCTTGGGTGTGGGATTTAAAATAAATCTGGATAAAATTGAGGCACTTGCGATTACTCTCAGTCCTGCCACAGTACAGAATTTGAAAGAGCATTATCTGCTTTGCTGGATGCCACTTTCTATGCGTTACTTGGGGATTCAGGTGACTTCCTCGCCGGTAGATCTCTAAAGGGTGAATTACCCCTCCCCCATTTCAACAGCTTTGAAGCAATCTGAACCGTTGGAAGGAAGGGGAGAAGTCTTGGTTTGGCAGAGTTGCGGCTTTAAAGTTGAATCAACTCTCACTTATCTCTTTTTCAAACATTGCCTATAAAGGTGGCACAGGCAGATCTCTGTCATCTGCAGAGGCAGACTTGATTTGTTTGGGGACCTGGCCATCCTCAGGTGGAGAGACGAGTGTTATATGCTGCTCGGTGACAGGGATGGGGGGCTCGGAATGCCTGATATGGGCCAATATTATTTGGCAGCACAAGTACATCAAGTGTTTGAATGGTGAAGTAGTGACGGTAACTGTAAGCATTTCCAGGAGGTGAAACAATATTGGGTGGGGGACTTGGCGCTGCAGCATATCCCAGAGATTTTGGAGGGGGGCATCGGCATGAAAACCCTTACATGTGGCATTTATGGTCCCAGTGGAGATGTGGCTGGCAACAAATCGCTCCCTCCGCCAGATTCACTGCCATGGCTCCTGTGGGGGCATCCTCAGGGTTTCTCCCAGGGCAAGAAGGGAATTTCAAACATTGGGGGGGGGAGTTGGGGCTGGATATTTTTGCAAAAATTATCGATAAGGGGGACCCGATTCCCTTCACAGAGCTCTGAAAGAAATACCACCTGCCAAGTGGGGATTTTTTTGCTCATTTACAGATTACCCATTATTTGCAGCAGCAACATATCAGAGCAACATATCTCACTGCTGCAAACAGGGGCTTGTGGTCTTATGGTTGGAGTATTGGAAGAGTAGGGGTTTAACCTTTTTCCTGGCACTACCACAAAAATGCTATTAATTTCTTAACGGTGTTCTTTTTCTTACTACACGTAATGACTGCAAGACATAAGTATAGTGTCAATAGGTTCAGAGTTTGTCTTTGTAGTTTTTTATCTATGTTCCTATACAGGAACATTGCCAAGAAATTGTATATTCAACCCATGCAAGAGAACATCCTACTAGAGCACAAAAATAACAGATAAATCAAGCAGATACTAGTGACTAATGCTACAGTATACATGTCTGTCACTTGTGGTAGTCCACAAAGCAAGTTTTGCCCTTATCGGAGTGAAGCCGGACCTTGCAGACCCTGCACATGACTGTAGTGTTCTTCGAACACATGCGACACCGTCCCTGCATGCAGCTGATGCGTTCATGAAGTAACTCCTGTACCTGCCGTACATCTTTTGGCAAGTTGGCTACGTGATTTGATCTGATTGAATGTTCCTGAATGGCAGTGCCCTTCAAGAGACACAAGGTGATGTCACGTCTGAATGTCAGATGATCCATGTCACTTCCATGAAGGTGACAGTGTATTTTCCAAGCAGCCACAACAGATACGTTGAGGACGTTTGTGAATAGTAGCCACCACCATTTCTTTCCACGCACAGATGGCCTGTAGCTTGCTAAGAGCCAGTCCATAAGATCCACTCCACCCATTCCTTCATTATAGCGCTTCGCCACAAAGGGTTAAGACACAGCAACATCTGATATACCCCTTGACTCGGCGACGTGTGGTTTGAAGTGGGTCATGTATGAGATTGTTGCTGCAATGCAGACAACAGAATTGTCATGCCACTTTGCTACATAGACTGACCCATCACATCGGTACTCAGTCTCCTCGTTGGCCACTCTTCTTCGAAGTACAAAGGACATGAAGTTCTTTGTGTGCTCCGCCAGTTCTCAGTTCCCGAATGGTTCCTGTAGCTGCAACATTTCTCTCTGCGAGTGACTTGATCAGTGCGTAACTTGTAAAAAATTATCGAAGAACAGGTGGTGACGAATTACATCTGAATGCTTTTCAATAACATCTACCATATGGTTTATGACCCTGGAGCCCAGAGGTTCCATCAAATGCATAGAACTTTCTCGTCCAGTGTACAGCTTAATGTTGTAAGAGTAGCCGTTGATGCCACACATACCACCACTTAAAACCAAATCTAATTGGTTTTCCTCTTATAAACATTTTCATGCTGTGGCGGCCAAAGTACGGAGTCAGACTCGTCAATACTCAATTCATGGTGGGAAAACCCAAACTGCACCAAATTCGCGTTGACGGCAGTAATAAATGGAGCAACCTTAGTCGCCTTGTCGCCTGCTTCGAGTTCAGCGTTGTCAGCCAAGTGAAAGTATTTTTTGATGGTCTGATACCTCTTGCTGCTCATGGCCTCATGGACAATAGGCACACCTAGATCTTGCTCACTGCTCCAGTAGTCTGACTCCTGTGGCAGGACGTGATAGCCAAACAGCAGGATTCCCAGAAAGCAACAAATTTCATCCACTGTGACTTCAAACTGACTGACTGGAAACGGAGAAAGTGACAACAGAACAGGAAAACTGTCAGGTAAATGACTTGGCACCAGCGATGAAATTACCTTAGTGAACTTTGTTGACTTTCTACTGAATTGCCTGTTTCTGCTTCAGATTCTTACACTTTTTTGCTGGAGGGTTGCTTTCATCTTCACTACTAACACTCTCATCTTTGTCTGTCTCCTCTACTATCACTTCCAGTTCGCCAGCAGTTTCAAAGGGGTCATCATTGTTCAAACTGTCAGGAACATCTTCGACATCACTGTCAGCTGCAGAATCACCTGCAGATGGTGGCAACACAATGATGGTTGTCGGACGAGTTAAACGTTCCACAGTTGACATAGCGTCTTGGACTGTAACTGCCCGATGAATTTTGCTACGTCTGGTGCCATAGAAGCTTCTTGTATCCATTGTTTATCAAAACTGAAGGAATTATCTGAAAACAATGCGCTTTGGCAATTATTAGTCGACTTTTGGATAATCCTGGCAATGTTCCTATATAGGAACATGAGACATATACATAAAATTTACCCCCCATCACATATCAAATAAAATGTGAGTGCACCTGTGCAACATGACCAGGCATGCCTCATACACAATGATCAGCGTCAAAATGTAAAACAACCGAGGAGGAAGTGACGTCACCTGATAGATGGCTGCTTAACTGCTGAGCTCCCGTTGGGACGCAACTGTTGCTATGAATTTAGTGCTAAATTCCCCCTTCCCATTCTACGAAAGTGGCAATTAGGGTAAGCTGAAGTTATGGCGATGTCGGCGAAGAAGAAATTGGCTCGCTTTAAATCCTCCTATGGTGGAGAAGGCAATCGAGCAGGCCACGATCCTCCGGACCACGTGGCATCTGGGGAGGATTCGGATGAGGAGCTTGAATGCGCGGATGAAGGCTGCACACGTGGGGTTGGATGCGATCCCTGAAACGTGAGATTGTGGCCACCCGTGGAGATCTTAAAGAGACTCTGGCAGTGATTCGTGAAGATGTGAGAGATCTGGGACATCGCGTTGAGAAGTTGGAGGAGCAGGCCAATTTGATGGTGGCGAGCGATATTGCATTGGAAACCCAAATGCAGAATTTAAAAGCAGAGCAGGACTTGCTGAAAGATAAGCTAGAGGACTTAGAGAACTGCTCCCGCCGCCATAATATCAGGATAAGGGGCTTACCGGAGACCGCGGCTTATGCTAATGCGACGGAGGTGGTTCAGAAGATTTGTTTGCATTTGCTGCGTGAGGAGCGGGACAGAGAGGAGGAGGTCCCGATAATGTTGGAGAGGGCTCAAAGGGCGCTGGGCCCGCTGAAGTCAGGGAAACCCCGAGATATTGTGGCATGTCTCACCTCATATGCTTTGAAGGAGCAGGTGATGCGGGTGACTCGCAAACATAAGAACTTTGTGTGGGATGGTCAGACTGTGGAGGTATACCAAGATCTTTCAGCGGCCACGCTACAGAGAAGGAGGAATATGCGGCCCGTCACACAATACCTATGGGCCGAGAAGATGAAATACTGTTGGCTTTTCCCTTTTGCCCTATTGATGGACCTAAATGGGCGCGGACTTAGAGTGCGTACCATTGAGGAGGCCTGGAGGGTCTTGTGACAGGAGGAGGCCCCTCATCTTCCTGATCCTGCTAGAATCTTGACGTCCCAAGCTACGGCAGGCGAACGATCGCGATGGGAGCGAGTCCCCGTGCATGGACAAAGATTGCGGAGGAAGACGAAGACAACTCCCAGTGGTGGAGAAGAGGAGTTGTCTTCTGTGGCTACATGAGCAGTGGGACTGGTTACTCTGGAGTTTTGTTAAATGGGGGATGTTGTATTGCTTGCTTGGATGTTTTTGTTTTGACTAGGTTGTGAGTCTGGGGGTTGCTCTGTCAGAAAAGCTTTGGAGGGGGGGGGATGCAGCGTCCTCAGGGAGGTCTCTTCCTCGACAATAGGCGGAGGTGAGCTCTGCCGGAAGGAAGGGGGTTGGGGGTAGGGGGGATGGAGGGGTGGGGGGATGGGGGAGGGAGAGGCACAGTATTTGAGCGAGGGGGTGTGGTAGTCCATAATTAATGGCTTCTGCACTGAAAGTAGGGTTTTTGAACGTACGGGGGCTCAATACACCGCAGAAGCGGAAGTTGCTGTGGAGGGAGGTGAGAGAGTGGGGATGGCAGGTGGCTCTCCTTCAGGAAACTCACCTGCGCCAAGGGGACGAACGATTATTGCAGTCGGGGGCGTATCAGACCTTTTTTGCAGTTGGGGAGGGGGGACACCGTAAGGGGGGCATTGCCATCCTTATTAGGCATGATCTTCCCTTCCAGGTGGGGCAGGTCTTTAGGAAGCCAGATGGTAGAGTGGTGGGGGTGGTGGGGACCCTTGTGGGGGAAACGATGACCCTGATATCTGTCTATGGCGCGAATAATACTCAGGGGGAATTTTGGGAGGGCATGGGTAGGTGGTTGGCTGGGAAGATCCAAGGGAAGTGCTTGATGGAGGGTGATTGTAATTTAGCGTTGGACGGGAGGCCGGGACGTAGAGGGGGGTGGGCCCCGGGGGTGAGGGCGTTTCAGAATTGTATGAAGGACTTAGGCTTAGAGGATTTGTGGCGGTTAGCTCATCCGAAAGACAGGGACTTTACCTATTACTCGCCAGTTCATGGTACATATAGTCGGATCGATTATTTACTGGGCGATACGTACTGGCGAGAAATCTTGGATAAAGCCCAGATAGGTACAGCCACGTGGTCTGACCATGCGCCGGTCGAGGTGGAATTTGGGGCCTTGGGGGAAGTAGGGCGCCGGTCGTTTTGGAAGCTTAATGAATATCTTCTTCATGGTGAGGTGATGCGGTTGCGATTGAAAAGTGCGATTGGGTATTATATGGCCCTGAATGATACAGGTGAAGTAAGTTTGGGAACTCTTTGGAATGGGTTGAAAGCGGTGCTTCGGGGTCATCTTGTACAGGAGGGAGCGAGGAGGAAGCGAGAGAGGGAGGAGGCAGTTCAACAGCTCACGAGACAACTCGATGAGCTGGAAAGAGCCCACAAGCAGAGAGGGGGAAGGAGGTTACGGGGTCAAGTAGAAGAGACGAGGCGTCAGCTGAACGCATTACAAGCTGAGCGGATTTCCTATCAGCTGGAGCGAGCCCGCCAGAAATATTACGAATTTGATAATAAGGCAGGCCGCCTGTTGAATCTTAAATTGAAAGCTCAGAGGAGGAGACAGGCAGTGGCAAAAATTAAAGGGGCCCAGGATGTAATGTTGTTTAAGGGTAAGGATATTCGGGATAGGTTTCGAGACTATTATAGAGAGCTATATGCAGCTGAGTTGGGGAGAGGGTTGACAGGAATGCAAGCCTATTTACAGAAGGTGGGGGTGGATAGTGGGCGGCTGGCTGCGTTCGAGGGCGAAGAGCTTGAAGGGGAGATTAGTTTGGAGGAGGTTCAGGGGTTATTAAGAATTTGGTGCAGAGCAAAGCTCCCGGAATTGATGGCTTTACGGGTTTGTTCTATAAAATGTTTGTGGTGGAGCTGGCGCCAATTTTAGTGAGGGTCTTCAATGCGGTGCTGCAGGGGAGAACTCTGTCGGCATCGATGAACCAGGCAGCTATCGCGGTAATCTCCAAACCAGGTAGGGATCCGACGCTGTGCGGATCGTATCGGCCCATCTCTCTACTTAATGTTGATGTTAAAATATTAGCTAAGGTGCTGGCTTTGAGACTTGGACCGTATATGCCGGGTTTGATCCATCCGGATCAATCGGGGTTCATTGAGGGACGGCAGCCGGCGGATGAGGTAAGGCGTGTTCTGCAGTTGTGGTGGTTGGCTAAGCGGGATCGGCAACAGGCTATGTTTTTAGCTATCGATGCGGAAAAGGCCTTTGATAGGGTCAATTTTGATTTTTTGACAATGGTTTTGCAACACATTGGACTTGGCCCCAATTTTCGATCTTGGATTAAGGCTTTATATGCGGCGCCGGAAGCAGCGGTATGTGTCAATGGGGGATATTCGGATTTTTTTCCCTTGGGCCGGGGAACGCGGCAGGGGTGCCCATTGTCCCCATTATTATTTGCGTTAGTGATGGAACCCCTGGCCGCGAGGATCCGGTCATTGCCGGGCATTCGGGGGCTAGAGGTGGGATCTCGGCAACATAAGATTGTTCTGTTTGCGGATGATTTGCTTTTTACGCTGACGCAACCACTGGTCTCTGTACCGATATTAATGCGTAAGCTCCGGGATTATGGGGAGGTGTCGGGGTTTAAGGTTAATTGGGATAAGACGGAGGCGCTGTCAATTTCATTGCAACCCCAGCTGGAGAAGGCTTTAAGAGCTGCCTTTCCCTTTTGGTGGGCTAAGGGGGCTATAAAATATTTGGGAGTTCAGGTCACGGCGGACCCAGGGGCTCTGTATGGGGCGAATTACCCACCTATCTACGCTCAATTGCGGAGGGACTTGGATAAGTGGAAAGGACTAGATTTGTCCTGGCTGGGTAGAATTGCGACTTTGAAGATGGACTTGTTGCCTCGCTTGCTATATTTATTCCAGACACTCCCTATCCCGATTCGGCAGAAGGACCTCCGTCAATTGCAGAGTCAAGTGTTTGCCTTTATATGGGGGAATAGTAGGCCGCGGGTGAGTAGGAGAGTACTTTATGCCACGAGGTCTAGGGGGGGGGTTGGGAGTCCCGGATCTGCCCAGGTATTACCAGGCGGCGCAGTTGCATATGGTGTTTGAATGGAGGGAACGGGGGACTTGTCCCAAAGGCTTTTGGGAGGTGGAGCAATATTGGGCGGAGGGGGTTTCTCTGCAGTACTTGCCCTGGATGATGAGCCCACCTCCCGTTGGTCGGTGGAGGGATAATCCCTTTTTGTGGCACTTGTTGATGCAGTGGCGTAAGGCCCGAAGGAAATATGCTCCGAAGGCGATCTTTTCTAGGTTGGCGCCAATAAAAGCGACAGCTAGCTATCTCCTGGGGAGGGAGGATGCTTTTCAGAGGTGGGAAAAGGAAGGATTAGATACATTTGATAAGCTTATGGATGGGGTGGAATTGATCCCCTTCTCAGATTTGCGGGAGAAGTATCATTTGCGCAGTGGTGACTTTCTCCCATATGCAACTTGTACATTTTCTTTCCCAAAAAGACATTAGGGAAGGTTGGCAGGAGGGGGGAGATGATCGGGAAGGACTCTGGAAGGCATGGGAGAAATCGCGAGGGTTGATTTCTGTTCTCTACCGGGGGCTGGTGGTTGATTCTCCTCAGAAGTTCCTCCATCAATAGGAGTGGGAAAGAGATTTGGGGCGAGAGCTGGATGAGCAGGAATGGACGAGGGTGCAGGTTAATATTGGGAAGCAGGCCCTGTCTGTGACCATTCGGGAGACATCATATAAACTGCTTTACCGATGGTATTACACACCGGCTCGGTTGCATAAGATGTTTCCAGGGGTGTCGGCTTTATGTTGGAGACAGTGTGGGGGTGAGGGGACCTTTTTCCATGTTTGGTGGGAGTGCCCACGGGTGGTTGAATATTGGGGGGAGGTGGGTAAGCGGGTAGTAGAGATTTTTGGTGAAGGAGGGGGATTGGATTTGGGGTTTTGTTTGTTGGGGATTAATCCGGAGGGGTGCCCCCAAAAATCTTTGTGGCCTATTAGGGCCTGTATTTACGCAGCTCGTAGTGAGATTGCTGGGGCATGGAAACAGCCCCTACTCCCCGGCATGGACCAGTGGCTGAGTCGTCTGAGACGTATCGTCCTGATGAAACAGTTAACTGCAGTGCGCAGGCAGAAGCAGGAGAAATTTAATAACACAGGTACACTAAAAAAAAATTTTTTTAAACTGCCTCTAATGTTTCGATTGATTTTTACGTTTTTTGGTGCGCTGAATCCAAATCTGGTAACCAATTTGCTCCATCACGTACAGATTCTTTGCTACATTGGGTTAGCAGTTTGAGGTGAACGTTTCAGATTGAGTGCGATCGAGATAAAAGTTTCTTGGATGAATTCTTTATACTAATTGTTTAGTAGTTATTCAAATAAGAATAAAGAAAATTGTAACAAGGCAGCACATAAGAATAGAGTAATGTCAACAAAACACACTGTGATGGTAGCAAAATTGTCTGCACTTAAAACAGCCACATACATGTGCACAAACATTGAGCATATAAGAGCGAGGTTAGACACAAAGCAAAGCAAAGAAATGTGCAAAAAATGTTGTACAGGAATGTATGTAAGTATAGAAAACGCAAACCGCACCATTGCAATACATGAAGACAAACACCCGATGGTGTGAAAATAAAATTCTAATAAATGAGATCCGACACTGTGGTAATAACTAGCAAATTTTTATTTCAAAGTTTAGTAAAAACACGATATTTGTCAACACAGTTTAGATTTTAAAGTCATTCTTGGGTCAATCAATCTCCTGGTGGGCCAGTTTCTTCTTCCCCCGAATGCTTCTCTTGGTGCGCTGCTTGGCGTATTTTTTATCTGGGGTTTCCCGCAGCAGCAACCAGCAGAAATCAGCCATCATAGTGGTGTTCCATCTTCCTTGGTACCTTCTCTCTGCGTCCTTGATGTCCTGGTGAAACCTTTCACCTTGTTCTTCACTGTATGCCCCCAAGTTTTCGGGAAAGTAGTTCACATGGGAGTGCAAGAAATGGACTTTCAGGCTCATGTTACAGCCTTGTTCTTTGAAGGCATTGAGCATCCTGGCAACAATATCCTTATAGTTCTCATCCCGCCTGTTCCCCAAGAATTTGAAAACAACATCCTTGATGGAATCACAGGCTTCTTTTTCCTTCTCAGACATCGTTTCAGCGAATGCTCCATCTGAAATGAGTTTCCTTATATCAGGGCCAACAAACACTCCTTCCTTTAGCTTTGCTTCAGAAAGTCGGGGGAACTTTGAGCAAAGGTACCGAAAGCACTCACCATCTTTTGGAAGGGACTTGATGAATTGCTTAATGAGACCCAACTTAATGTGGAGAGGTGGTAATAGAATTTTATCACGAGGTACCAAGCTCTCATGAAGAACATTTTTCTCACCGGGTCTCAAATACTCCCGAATTGGCCAGTCTTTTTTTCCCCCAGTGTAGGTCGCGGGCCCGGCTATCCCACAAGCAAAGGAAGCAGGGATATTTGGTGAAACCGGATTGCTGCCCTAATAGCATGGATAGAATTTTAAAGTCTCCACAAATCATCCACTTATGCTCATCATAACGAATCTTATGAAGAATCAGGGCCAAATTCTCGTATTTTTCTTGGAGAATAACAGAGTGAGCAATAGGAACTGAAGCAAATGTGTTGCCATTATGAAAAAGAACACCTTTTATGCTGTCTTTTGACGAATCAATGAACAGCCGCCATTCAGCAGGATCATACTTGAGTTTAAACTTTTCCATCACTCCGTATATATCGTTGCAAAATACCAAATCTTCCTCATTGCTGAAATACTTCAAAAATTGTGTCTCGCGGTTGCGGTACCAATAAAAAGTTGTTCCTGGTGACAATAGATTTTTCTGTTTAAGCCGAGAACCTAGCAGTTGGGCAGCATCTTTTGGGAGTCCTAAATCCCGGACTAAATCATTCAATTCAGCTTGAGAGAAAAGTTCAGGTTTCGGATCTGGCTCAGTTTCAAACTCGGAAGTACTGGACTCATCGGGAAAAGCCATCTGATGAGTCTCATCATGATCAGAACCGTCCACACAAATATGATCCAAAGATTTTGGTGGTTCAGGCACAGGTACTTCGTTGCTATGAGGCATAGGCCTAATTGCTGAGGGAAGGTTGGGGTAACTTATTACGTTCTTATTTTTTAAGTTGTATCCCTTCACAATGCAAGAGCAAAAATAGCAGTCACTGCTGTGGTCTCTTTGTTCACGCCACATCATAGGTATTCTGAAACAAAATGCTTGTTTTTTACCTTTCATCCATAAGCGTAGATCTTCCTCACAGGTCTTGCACACTTTGTGAGGAGCCCACGGTTTGTCTTGATCGCCTAACTTCAAACCGAAATAGGCGAAATATACTTTTTTAATAAATGCAGAAATGTTCCTCTGCTGCTTTTTCACGGTATATTCCCCACAAATAAAACAAAAACTGTCCGGAGAGTTGACGCAACCTCTGGCTCTGTGAGCCATCACAAATACACAGCACTGCAAACTACAACTGTAGTGAACCACTTCGGAATAAAGCTGGATTACGACTGAGCAAACAAAAGGTAATAATGAACTTGCAAGAAACTGAAATTTGACAGGAACGTTCATGTCGCAACCACCGTGTTTGAGCGAGCGAACGAGGCAAGGTGAACAGGAAAGAACATGCGCCAGCGCGAGTACTGGATTTAGCCCCCCGCCTCCCAATTGTCCTGTTAATGTATAAAATGAATACAAAACACTCTAAAATATCATGAGGGAGTGTTTCTAGTTAGTTAACCATTACAACCTCTATTTTGGGCCAAGAAAATAAACTGCAGTCGGCTAAAAAGAAATTATGTGAACATTCCTTATATGGGTAAGAAATCTAATTTTGCAAGAAAACGTGACGTGATGGAACATTTTGGCTATTTTTCCTGGATTCAGCACCCCAAAATCTATAGGAATCAGTTGCAAAACTGGAGGCAGTTTTTTGGTAGTGTACCTGTGTAACCTATGGGCCCCACTCATAGCTTATTTGCGTAGTTAAGATGGCTCTTGGGGGGAGGGTTAGGGGGGGAGGGTTAGTCTAGGGGGTAGGTGGGTGGCTTATGGCTAAAATGAGTTTCGGGGTTGTTGATGTGGAATTGTTGCATTTACAATGTTTGTGTTTTTTTGTGCTGCCGAACTCAAAAATATTTAAAAAAAAAAATGTAAAACAACCAAGTATCTCAAAATTATAACTACTAAATTTGACTTACCCTCAAATTGTAAAAAATGTGAAAATTTAAGTGAAATTAAAACTGCTGTGCAACTGAAACCATTTAATGTTTGCACTGCTGTTAAATATGACATCACCACTTGTTCACATTCTGCAAAGAATATTTGTATTCGAAAATCACGTACATAAATAGGTAACGTTGGTCATGTTCCCATACAGGAACATTGCCCGGAAAAAGGTTAATTTGATTGCTCTATCAGATCGTACAGGCAGTAAGCCCCCATATGTTTCCATTTCAGAAGGCTTGTTAATGAGACTTGGGGAGGGAACTAGAGGAGAAAGAATGGATGCAAGTGTGTGAGAACCAATTTCATCATGCACGTTCTGTCTCAGTTAGGGACATTTCCTACAAGCTCCTCTATCATTGGTATTATACCCTTGAAAGATTGCATAACATGTACCCTGTTACTACGGATCAGTGCTGGAGGAATTGTGGTATGAAGAGCACTTTGTATATATTTGGTGGGAATGTCCAGTACTGGGAGGGCGGGGGGGGACGACAGCGATTTGCACGCAAGTGGACACTATCTTTCATTTGGATATTAGTTTCGATATGGGTCTGTGCCTACTGGGGATCTGACCAGAGATCGTGAACTCCAAGTGGGCCCGCTCGGTCCGGAAATGTATCCAAGTGGCATGTGGTGAGATCACCTGGGCTTGGAAGCAGCCTTTTGCACCAGGATTGGAAAAGTGGCACACATGGTTGAGCCGCTTGGTGTTAATGGAACATCTTACAGCTTTACAGCACCAGAAAGGGGACTGGTTTCACAACAAACAGCAACCTTTGCTGGACTTTCTAGCTGCTTGAGATGCCTTTCTGGGAAGGTGGGAAGGAAAAGGTATTTCTTTCTGTATACATAAAATACGGCCGTGGTTGCCGTTATGTGAACATTGTTTTCTGGTATCGTATAAAACCAAGCTTCAATAAATATTAAATATAGAAAAAAGATGCCTGTGCAATTAAGACATAGTAATTTCTGAGAAAAAAAACCCCAAAGTGTCTTGGACAGGATTAATGGCACCCTTCACTAATATTTGGTTGCACAACCCTTGGCAGTGATGACAGCCTCCTCTTGTAGCCATCTATAAGTTTCTTACATCTGGTCTATTAGCAGCTCAAGAGTGGGAGAAGCTACTATTTGTTCCAGCTCATGAATGTTTCCTTTTACAAGTGGCAGATTTTAGCTCTTTCCAAAGGTTCTCGATTGGATTGAGATCAGGACTCATTGCTGGCCAATTTAAAACAGTCCATTTGTTCCTTAACCATTCTTTTGTACTTTTGGATGGGTCATTGCCCTGCTGGAGGACCCATATCCTTCAACCCAGGCCTAGCTTTCTGACACTAGGTAGCACATTTCTCTCCAAAATACCTTGGCAATCCTCTGACTTCATGATTCCTTTAACGCCTTCCAGGCCTCCAGTTCTTGAGGTAGCAAAACAGCCCCACAACATTATGGAACCACCATATTTAACTGTAGGAAGGATTTCATTTTTCCTTATAAGCTTCATTTCTTCGCCTGTAAATATATTGCTGGTCTGCATTGACAAAGAGGTCAAGTTTAGTTTCATCTGCCCACAGAACATTTTCCTAGAGGGATTGTGGTTTCTCAAGGTGGGTTTGGGCAAAGATTATGTGTGCCTTGTGTCTTTGAGCAGTGGGGTCCTCCTTGGCCTTCATCCATGAAATCCTCTTTGTTTAGTGCACAGTGTATGATACGGGTTGAAACCACTACTGCAGATTGCTTCAGCTCAGCCTTAAGCTCTTTGGATGTTGTGTGTGGTATTTTTCCAACAGATTGCACTAACCTTCAAAGACTTATTGGGTTAATTTTCCTCTTACCACCACATCCTGAGAGGTTCGTGACAGTTCCATGAGCAGAAAATTTATCATTGTAAACTGTAGATACAGGAATCCCAAGGTCTTTGGGGGTGGACTTTTACCTTGATGTTTAGTGATAATGGTTTTTATGATGGTCTCAGGCAGCTCTCTTGTCTTCACCATTGTGAAAGTGGAACAGGGAGTGAATGTGGCCATTTTAAACATTAGAGCCATCATTCGTTGGTTGATTCAAGTCACATGAGTACTGATCATCAATCACAGATGCGTCTAATTTTACTGCAGAGAGAATGTGGTTCTTCCTTTCAAACTGATTTGAATTGTTTATAAGGGTGTCAATCATGTCCTGGCAATGTCCCAGTTTCTATATTATTATTTCCCTTTTTAAACTGGTCTTTTATTTGTTTCCTTTGTGTGTCACATGTGCACGTATAAAAAGCCCAAAGCCATTTCAATGGCCACTTTGTTTAGAAGATATTGGACATTAAGGGGTTGAACTTCAAGGGTGCCAATAATGTCGATTACAACTAAGTCATCTTAGTTTTCCTTCCAGATGCGTTTACCCTTTCTAAATGATTTCTTGTTGCCTTAATATTCTCAGATCATGTGGATTAAAGGCTCAGTATTTGCAGCATGGGTTTTATACAGAAATATTTATTTATGCAAATTTATAGTCATCCACTTCAGGCAAAACACCTTCTCAGAAGATGAACAGAAAAGCATATAGGAACCTAACAAAGTTCCATGCCAAGAACTCTGCGAAGCCACACGGGCACTCAGTAGGTATGCAGATGTGACAGCGGGAGGACAAATATGACTTTCACTTTGGAGTATCAGCTGCTGCCTTCAAATCATACTTGTTTCACTTTCTCAACAGCAGCGCTTAAGCGATTAATTATTAATACAAAAGCAGTGTGTATGGAGAATAGTGCAATGACAAATATTGCACACTGTGACAGGCAATTAAATATATTGTCTTAAAATTGAAAAATTTAGACAAAAAAACCCCAAAATATGAAATACAAACAAAAGCTTGTTCAAATCTTTTTGAACCTTTTATATCTGTTATTTCTCTAGCCTTCAGTTTGATGTTTTAATTGTCAAAGAGTGATGTCTAATGGGAAAATAATGGCTTCCTGAAGACCTCTGAATGAAAAGCAAATTAAGTTAACAGTGCAAGGCGTAAACAATTATATGCCGTCTATCTTGTTTGATGTGGCCTAGCATTTGATAGCAGGTAAACGAAAATGTCCAGGGAAATATTTTATGTAACTCAGGTATTAACTTACTTTTTAAATGAAAGCATTGTTTTTAGGAACAAGCCATTGTCTAATATCTCAAGTAACGATACTGGATGCTTAGCCAGGGTTTTTCTTTCATTGTTTAAAGCCACATGGGTTATACATTGTCTGCATCAACAAAAAGATTTGTTGCATTAGAATTCATATCCCTGTAAGGATCCTTTATTGGAAAAGGCTGCATCTAATGGTGGGGCCTTTAAAGAAATTGAAACCTTATGGAAAAATAAAACTTTAAAGCTGGTACACCAAGGTTTTGCACAGCAGGTTTTGCTTTCCTTAGGAGGGCTCAAGTTTGGCTACAAATCATTTTAGGGCCTTTCTTCCTCTTAGGGGTATGTTTACTAAATGAAGGTAAGGGAGCATGTGTGCTGTTAACGCAGGCTATCGGCACACTTGCTCCCTTAATGCCAAAAAAATGCTGCTTTAAGGTGCGTAAAGGAACCAGCAATGTTAAGGACACAGGGGATGGAAAGTGGGCGTGACTGGGGTAGGGCGTTGGCGGTTACAATGTGTGCTCCTGTATCACTGATTGCACAATGGCCTGAAAAGCCCTTTAACACTGGGAACCCGATCGCCGATAAAAACCTCACGAAAAGGTGCTTGTAGAGGGGAGAGAGACTATTTAAGCATTAGCAACGTGGTGCAATGACAAGGGAGTCCAAGATAGTGATAGTAGTGCTCCATTAGCAGCAACAGCATGGAGCTCATGTAGGAAAGGGCACTATGCTGATGGTGCAAATGGGGCACAGGGGGTGGCACGGTGGACATAGACTAGGCAGCTAGATGGCACAGAGAGGCATAAGAACAAAGGTTCAGAATATATGCCATACTGTGTCAGATCAATGTCCTTCAAGCCCACTATCCTCTGTCCAATAGTGGCCAATCAGGGGCACAGGTACCTAGGTGGGTCCTGAAAAAGACATCATGGTCAAAGTGGCCTGTATCTGGCCAAGCAGCCGATCCTCAGTGTCCCCAAAATAAATGTATGACGACCTTTCCTCCAGGACCGTGACCAAACCCTCCCGAAGCCCAGCTATACGAGAGCTGTCACAACATACACTGCCAGGGTTTGCCAATGCATTGAATGACAAACTATATGCCCCAATGTGTCTGAAACATGTTACACTGTAGTGTCAGTGCCTGTCCCGTAGTCCCTCCAATATTGTGATGGTGTTAACAACCGTAAACCATTCCACACCATTCAGTACTGTATAGACCCCTATCATATCTCTCCCCCGCCATCTCACCAAAAGGTTGAGGAGGCCTAACCTTTGTATGCTCCTCATATAGGGGAATCCTTCCTTCGACAGCACCATCTGTGATGTCAGTCATGATCACACAGTGACAGTGGTAGAACCCAGATATATGTATGGTGTGGAATGGTGATGTGCCATATAGGGCAGCCCAAGGGACATGGCACTCTTAGCAGAAATGCCAGTGGCCCTCCTTTCCCCGGTGCCAATGAATCCAGCTGTGGAGGAAGAGGCCGATAGCGCCTGCAGCTGTAGCCCTCCAGGTAGATAGAAAACTAGGTGCCCGAGGAAATACCACAGCAGTGGCTGCCATCCTCACCCCAAGACATATCCGTGGCAGGTGGTGATAGGGCCCCCTACATGGGCAGCTGGTGGGGGGCTGCTGGCCATCCATGTGTGCCCCTGTCCCCCCTCCCATCCAGCCCTTGCGTCCAAGGCACCTGCCAAACCCACATGTTTAAATGCTGGGACTGTGACCACCATCACTGACAGTGCATGGGCATGTCTGCATGGTGGGGTGCTGGTAGTGGTGTGGGAAGTTGCACCAGCCTGCAGCAGACAGAAGCCTTGTCTTGGTCGTGGGTGCCATGTGCATTGCAGCATGTGCCAAAGGGCAGCTGAAGGGAAGCATGTCAGCAACAGGAGGTGTTATCCCCATAAGGCAGCACTGTGGTGCAACACATACAGTTGGTGTGTATTGTCACGCCACCACCACTCGCCTCTAGCTTAGAGGGGCGTGGTTAATAGAGAAACTTTCTGCTATCCGCTTTTTCAGCTTTTTTCAAACTATTTCCCCGCAGTGCCCTCTGGGAAATGTAGTCTTTGTTTAGCTGTATGGGTGCATCAGGCAAAAAGTTGTAGTTAGGCTCAAAGAGGTAAGGCAAATGACAGAAATTTATTTTATGCACAATGGTTCGATCATACCACATACAGGATTAGTTGTTCAGGACTCTTTGAAGTAGAGCATTGTCCAAAAACAAAGCCAAACACAAAATGGCTGTTAAAGGTTCTCTATAAGTCAGGATACACAGTCTTTAACAGCAAGGATATTGCATTCCCTTTTTAGCCTAGCTGGCTAAAGCACAAAAACAAAATCATATTTAAAGCCTGTGGTAGTTTAGCTTCTATTCAGCTTCAAACCTTTCTTGGTTACTTTCCAAGTAACAAATATAATCCAGAGGCAAAGGAAAGCTTTGTTATAATAGCTACTTTAGCTTACCCCAGTGTCCTCATTCCATCAGCAGGTGATTAACAAGCTTAGCACAGTTCCAGGCTTGCTCCTTAGTCCCTGTAAACTTCCCCTTTAAAAACACGAGGGAATCACGGCCACCCTGCTTGTGGACTAGGGGTACTTTTTCCTGGAAGACTTCCTTTCAGGACTGGCTTGCTTTCTCTACGTTCCCAGGTTTAAAGCTTGGCAAAAAGAACAGTCCATGGGAGCGTCCTCATCATTCAGCTTTACCTCGGGCTCTCCCAGCTGCATAGGTTCTGACTCCCCATCTTGCTCACAGTGCTCAGCTAACAGCCTCCCGGGGGATCTTGGAGTCTCCCTTGTTCCAGGCTCCAGACTCTCCTGTAGACGTGCTATATGCCAATTAGCACTCTCTCCTCCTGGAAGCTTAGTTCCTCTGCTCTGCTCAGCACCAGTCAAGCTTCCCTTGCTCGTGTCTGTGCCTCTGCTCGTGTCAGCCTGGCTTCCTGCTTCTATTCCCCTTCTCTCATACTCTGGCCTAGGTTTATACTTCCAGGGCTCTAGCTCCAACTCCTCCCTAACTCAGGTGACGGCAATCAGCCTGACTTCAGGCACCTGAATGCTTGGAGCATTCCCTGCCATAGGGGTTCTGGGCCCTGTATCCTCTCTCCCTTATTCCACTAGGGGGAGCATGAAATGTGGGCCAGGTGGAAGTTTTCTGATTCCTGGAGGTGTTTATGGCGTTCCTACCCTGATTTGGTGAAAGGGGGCCCTTTACTAGGGTGAATTCCCTGTCTCTCTGTCCTCCCCCAGACTCCAGATAGGCCTCCTTGCCACAGTATATGTGCGAAGGATCACAGGTTCAGGTCCCTCCTGCAGTTTCTGTATTGCATCTTCCTATGGACAAGGTTTAGCTGACAGTGTAAGTACAGCTCCAGCATGTGCAATCCCCAAGGAGGCAGTCAATAAGGGTGGAAACACCCACCAGCAGCACTGACAGGCTCCACTATCCACAGCTGGTTGGAGGCTAATAGCACACGATAACACGTGGTAAGGTCAAGGCATGGTAATAGTACCTGCAAACAGAGCACACTATCAATCCTTGAGCTGACACTGAGACACGAGTGTCAAGCAGGAATGCCAACCCTCTCCACTTTAGCACAATGTGCCAATGAAAGTGTATGCATGTGTGTGTGTGTGTGGCTCCCTTTTGTCCTGTAGCTTTCTACACTTCACTTTGGCTCACATTGTCCAAGTTTTTCCCAGCCTTTTTGGAAAATGTGAAAATGGCGAGGCAGAGGATTGTGGGTATTGCCTGAAACAGCACAGATTGGCCTGGATGTGTCTGCCACAATGGTAGGCTTACTGGTTGAGACGCCTTGTGCCCATCTGCCACGTGCATTGCCTGGATGGCCACTGTATGTCATCCTGTATGCCACTGTATGTTGTTATGGTACTTTGTTTTATGCAAACCGCGCTGATGATAAATAGTGCGGTATATAAGAGATTGTAATAAATAAAAATAAAATCCTGAGATGGTACTCTCACTGTGACCAAAAAGTGACCATGGCACAGCTATGTAGCCACATAGAGCTATTATAATGTCTGGCTCCAGTGATGTGGATGTATGCTCTGTCTGGGGATGCCAATCACTGAGCAAACACTGGGTAGCAATAATGAGTATCACAAGGCAGGGTGCTCATGGTCGCACTACGCACATGCTGTGCATGCTGACCAGCAGACCAACTGCAGTTGGTTTGTGCTTGGCTGACAGTCCAGTGAAGGGCAGCAGGGGCAATATTACTGACCACGCTGTAGTCAATTGTTAGTCCTCAATGGTTGGGGCAGCAGTGGTTCATGGCCTACTCATTGGGGTCCTGGCAGGACAGTAGCAGTAGCCCCACACCAGCCTATACACTCTCACTGCAGTGGCTGTCCATGGCAGCAGCATATTGACACTGGGCACTAATCTGCACTGCTATCGGAGGGTTAGTGTCCAACATGGGCAGAACACAGGGCAGAGTTGTTGTTGTCACTGTCATCTACAGCACACAGGAAACAAGGAGAAAAGCATAACACACTGCAGGCAATACCTGCCACACACTCGCAGTGATGTGAACCTGCAGCACAGCCACCAGAGACTATTTCTAACAGTGCAGGTTCAGTGGACCAGGTGCTGGGCACTCCTCCTCACCCTCAGGGTCACAGCTGAAACCGCTCTGCAGCACGGCTTGCTGTTATGTGCATGTAGCACACGCAGCCAGTGCATCTTACTGAGCTGATATGCTGGATCAGTGCATTCACCATTGGTTCTTCAGCTGCAGACCGCTGTTTTGCATGTGCAGTGCCTCCTGGATAGTGGAGTCCCAACCTATACTAGCACAGACAGCAAACAGTTTGATCAGAGATTTGCAGGCTCTACACATCTGTGTAGAGCTGTGTGGAGGTATAGCCTACTGGTTGGTGCAATGTCTCCATGGTCAAAGATCCAGGGTTTGATTCCCACTTGTTCATTTTGTGCCTGTGTGCGCTTGCCCACCTCGCACAGTCCCGGCTCTTCTCTGACCTCAGACAATCATTCTTCTACGTTTCTATGCATTATGGCCACATATTGGGTAGCCCAACATGGCATTCCCCATCATGGACATCTGTGAGCATGGCTTTAATAGCTCTGTTGTGGCACATTGCAGCAGGTCAGTATTGTATACTCAGCAGATGTCTAGGTCAACTGGTATGGATGTTTTTTCTGTTTTGGCAGGAATTCAGGTTTAAACAAACCCCTTTTATTGACCCCTACGCGTGTCGGCCAATGGCCCTCTTCAGGGTACATCATATAATTATCAAACATTAAATAAATGAATAAATAGATAAAATACCAAACAAATTCATTAGAGAAAGACATCATGCTTGAAAAGATAGACGGTCAACGCAAAAGAGGAAGGCCAGCAATGAGATGGATCAATACAACAACAGCAGCTATGGGTACCAGTCTGTCAACAATGAGCCACCTGACTGAAGACTGAACACAATTTAGGATAGCTATCCAGAGGGTCGCCATGAGTCGACTCCAACTCGACGGCACTTAACAACAACCAATTGAATAAATAAATAAAAAACAAATAGACATAGAAATTGTTATACATTAAAAACCAGTATAATAGCAAAACTGATCTATAAATCAAAAACACCAATAAGTGAAATATATAAAAATATAAAACATATGCAATAAGACATATATATGTGCAATAAAACCATTATGTGCCAAACTTGTAATGTGTAGAAAAGAGATGAGGAGGATACATAGCGACAGGTAGATCAAAAATGATAATAAAATGTAGTGATATGATCATATAAACACCAATACCTTTCGATAAAATCTTTTGTGTAAATAAGACATTGACCACTGAAATAAATAATTAAAATTAAAAAACGTTTCCAATGACACAATAACCTAACAAAACACATATAAAATGCTTATGAAAATACTGACGTCACAGCTATATTTGTGACAACACCTGCATGAGATCACCATGTGAATATAAAAATAAGGGGACATCTAAAAAAAGTCCTTTTTATTAGGAATGAATGCAACATGAGCTAGGCAAAGGAGGAGCTTAAGATATGATAGAAACTAATTATTTATGAACAAATGATAATGAACATTAAGGTTTTACAATTGTCTGTAAAACTATTTTAAAATGCTATATTGCTGTTACTATAAATGCTCATTTTTTGAGGAAATAGGAACTCATATAAATATGCTCCATCATCTAGAACATAAATGTCACATAAATGATACAAATATGATATTTTTGAAAGTACAAAAAAGAGTTTTTTGTCACAATGGCAAGAGTCTTTATCCAAGCCATACTAGTGGAAGAAAATATGGTGGATCTCTCTACCGACGTTTTTTTATCGAATCAAAATAAAACGGTAAAAAACATCTTTATTCCAGTAATCTTAATCAACAAAATTTTTAATTAGTGCTATCGTGGTCTTGCTGTTCCTTCATAAATAAGAACAAGCTGTATTAACGCTGGCAGTACAGGATTTGCACATCGTGTCTGCACAGGGCCAGCCTATACAGGCAGTATTAAATGGCATGGAAAAAAGGCATAAAATTGTTTAACAATATGTGTATGAGTCTTTTATAATGTATATCTAACTGTATGCTTATCTTTAATTTCATTCAAATATATCATTTGCCATGAAAATTTTGCATGTTTGTGCGAACAAGTCACACTTGGACTGAAAAATACCAACAAGGACTTTACTTATTACATCAGCGTGTCAAACTTTATATGACAAATATAGAAAATTTTTCAAATAAATTACATCAAAAACTGACACTTCAAAGATCTTGTACCACACCGGCATAAAACGAATCTGTTTGTGCAATATTCAATGAAGAGAAAACCACATAAATCTCTCCGTCGGCATTTATGCGGATGTAGTATATTGTATATATAGCTATCCACCTATCTCAAACTGCATTAAACTGTGTTCTCTACCATGAACCTATGGTATAATGAACCACAAAACTTCTATTTTGAACTAAGGTATTTAGAAGAAGGATTAGCTTACCGCTCTAGCGTGTCAAACCTTGTGTATAAAATATAAAGGATAAAGTAACTACCGTGAGCTTTTTAACAGCGTTTTCCCGCCGAATCAGGGTGAAGGTTCATGAGATGAACAATTTTTTTAAAATTATATATAGTCCCTGATTATTTAAAAATATATATTAACACTTGTAAGCTAAAAATGAGAGAAAAGGGGAGTATCATTAACTTTTGGGATCTTATTATGCCGTATCAATGATACTCCCTTTTTCAGCTAAAAAGTGTTTATATATTTTTTTTAAATAATTATGGATCATATATATATTTTTTCAAAACAAGTGTTCCATAGAATACATTCCAATATGAGTCTTGAGGAATGGGTCATTCGAGAGCAGTTCATTACATCAGGACCAGTGGTTATAGTAGTGTATTTGCCTTTTGATACGGAATAATAGGGTTCAGCTTGTCCGTTTCTATCATGCCATTCTGTCAGGTGTATTGTCTTGCAGTTGCACAGACTGAGGCTCCAGTCCCACCCACACAAATAGTGTTTCTTGTACCCCATGGCACTACTACGTTTGTTCACACACATCAAATGCTTTTGGCCTGTACGATCCCATACATCCACCCACCACACACATTACAAACTCTCTGCTTGGAAAATCCATGGCACAACCCTGCATCCCCATTTGGCAGTTAGGGAGATTCATGGTGGGGCAGCTTACTAGCAAGTAAGCTGCTCCACCATGGCCATCAGGGGTCATTTGCAGCAGTCAGTCATATCATGCACATCTCTCTTGTGACTGCTCCACTTGAGCACTCAGGGACAATTCTCCCTTTGCTGCCCATATCAGGAACATGCTGCCTCCACCCAGACACTGTCCTGGCCTATGGCATGCCACACACTGACAGTGCATCGGGATACATGTCCACACCTCACAGACACTATAATGTAGCTTACGGCACGGTGTATGCTTAATTATGCCTGTCACAGCACCCCCCACTGCTGCATCCCCTCTGCTGACCCCACCACCTAGCCATGTCACAGCCAACACCCACACTGACAACAGCTGCCTATCTCGTCTAGACAACAGTATAGGCCTGCTGTACGGTCAAACATGCTCATCACACATACTGTTACATAGCCAGGCATCAGTGAGTCAACTCCATCAGCTACCAATTGTGGTTGCATCCATTCCTTCTCAAATGGCTTCCCTGCCCCCTTTCAGCATTTCAGTGGCTTTCCTGTGTTAAGGTGCATGCCAGACAACTTAATGCAGCACATCCTGTTACCGCACAGTAAGCATCCACTACCACCCCTTAATGTCCTGTTAACACACAGTAAGTGCTAAGTGTCTACTATCACCCATTAATGCCGGAAAGCCTCTAACATGCCCAGCACACTTACCGCACAGTAACCCCTTATCACTACCATTAACGCATGAAAAACACTGTTCCCTTACCGCCATTTAGTAAACGTATCACTTAGTTTCAAAAGCCAGTATTTATAATCATTACATTGTTCAAAGACTGCTTCTCTAAAAGGCAACAAAAATAGAAAAGTGGCAGAGATCACCAACATTGCTATCTCCAAACTTCTCCCTTTTTATGCCCCATTAGGTGGTGAGATTTTCTCACCAAAACTTCATAAAATCTGTTTCTAAATAACCTCTAGACAGCTGTAACAAATCCATAAACGTACTACCAGATAAACACCAGTTTGGATCGCAATCACATCCCTCAAAATATGTCCATCTTATAGTTAATGCAACTGCCAGGGATTTTTTTTTTCAGTTTAACAAATCACCTGAGACAATGCATGGCAGAATTGGGCCTATCAGTCAATCTTAGCCTGGTACTTGTGTACACTGACTGGAAAATCTTGTCTTCCTCCCTTCTCCTTTTCAGCATGCAGCGACACCAGGCAGGCTAAATCAGGAACTCTCACAACAAAGGTTTTAGTGGGCTCCAGCTCTTGCTGGTGGCTGCTTTAACAGTTTTCCACTAATGTACTCCCGCTCCTCAACCCTCCTTTCCCTGGACACACTTATTGATGCCTCAATCCCCTTCAAATACATTCACAAACCTTCTTATCCACTGATTCACTCACCTACCCACCCCATGACTCTCTCTCCAATATACCTCCTAACACATTCCATCCCCTCCCCCCCTTTCTGAGGCACTCATGCACACCTCATTACACTTTCTGAAGAATTCACACCATCTTTGCCATGGAGATGTTTGAATGTGAATGCCTTTTATATAGTAGCTCAAGGAGGGTGACATTCAGGTACAGTAAGTACTTTCCTGCCCACAGAGGTCTTACAACCTAAGTTGTACCTGAGACAATGGAGGTTTAAGTGTCATGGTGAAGAGCAGCAGTGGGATCTGAACCCTTGCTTCCCCTCTTCTTAGCACACTGCTCTAACCATTAGGCTGCTGCTCCTCCACTTAACCCCACACTGTCCCTTATCCTCTCAAGGCACTCGTCTATCCCTGAACCACCACCCTCACTGAACTGATCTCTTCCTGATCAAATGCACTCCATCAGTTACAGACAACAGCAACATACAGTAGATCCTTTTTGTTAGCCATCTTCTTTCATTTCTAATGCTCTTTTTCTTTTCCTGAGATTATGCCTCCTATTAGGATTTAACAGAAATATGGACTCACAACTTGATCTTTCAGCAGAAGATTGCCAAAAGTTCTACCTCTGATTCTGCCTCCTATGATCTCATACCTCAGCATCCCCATACTACTCTTTTGGCCGAGGTAGAGAGCAATGGACAGTGAACAGTGAGGATTGCATCTTGCAGTTGCAGAGGCTCAAAGGGGAGACCTCTCCATGCTCCTTATTTGCAGGTCCTGAAGGGTGGGGGGAAGACTCTAGCTCAAGGCTCTAAGCTCATGGATGATCACTACAATGTGTCTCAACCTTTCACTCAGATGTACCCTCTACTTAAAAATTTTGCTGTCTAATCCAGAACTAGAATTAAAAATGTACTTTACTGCGTGAATTAGTAGGGCAAAACGTTCATCTGCTATTTTCACAGACACAAACAAAAATCAAAATACATAGTGCAAAAAGTAGACATTGGCTTGCCCCTTTGAACTCTCCCTCTTCGATCTACTATTCTCCATGGATTAAGGTTCGAAAATCCTAGAGAAGGACCACCTGTGATTTACAAATATACAAATGGGAATGGAGTAGATACCACACCATTCACAAAGGTTGATGTGTTTGAACAGCTCGAAAAACTGAAAGTGGACAAGGCCATAGGACCAGCTGGGATACATCCCAGGATACTGAAAGAGCTCAGAGGAGTTCTTGCAGGGCCTTTAAAGGATGTTTTTAATAGATCCTTGGAGACAGGAGAAGTTCCACAAGACTGGAGAAGGGCTAATGTGGTACCTCTTCACAAAAGTGGTAATAGGGAAGAAGTGACAAACTACAGGCCAGTAAGCCTTACCTCAGTGGTGGGAAAACTAATGGAAGCTCTCCTGAAAGACTGAATGGTGAACTTTCTCAAAACCAATAGGTTGCATGATCTGAGGCAACATGGTTTTACCAAAGGACAATCTTGCCAAACAAAACTGAGTTCTTTGACTGGGTGACCAGAAAACTAGATCAAGGGCATGCGATGGATGTGATCTTTCTAGATTTCAGCAAAGCCTTTGATACTGTTCCTCATTGGAGGCTTATCAATAAACTAAACAGCTTGGGGATGGGTCCCAAGGTGGTGAACTGGATCAGAAACTGGTTGACTAATGGCAGAAGGTGATGGTAAATGGAACTCACTCGAATGAAAGGAAGGTGATTAACGATGTGCCCCAGGGTTTGATCCTGGGACTGGTACTGTTTAATGTATTTGTGAGTGATACTGCTGAAGGACTAAACGGGAAAGTCTGTCTTTTTTGCAGATGACATGAAAATTTGAACAGAGTGGACTCCCCTGAGGGAGTGGATAACATGAGGAAAGATCTACAAAAGCTGGAAGAATGGTCTAATGCTTGGCAGTTAAGATTTAATATGAAGTACAGTGTCATGCACTTGGGAAGCAGAAATCCAAGGGAATTGTATGTGATAGGGGGCGAGAGGTTGGTGTGCACAGATCAGGAGAAGGACCTTGGAGTGATTGTTTCTGAGGACCTCAAGGTGGGGGAAACAGTGTGACAAGGCAGTGGCAAAAGCCAGAAGGAGACTGGGTTGCATACAGAGAGGAATTACCAGCAGAAAGGAAGAGGTACTAATGCCACTGTAGAGGTTGCTGGTGAGACCTCACTTGGAATATTGTGTTCAGTTTTGGAGACCATATCTCACAAAGGATATAAAAAGACTGGAAATGGCTCAGAGGAAGTTGACCAAAATGATTTGGAGCCTGCGTCAGAAGACTTATGAAAAGAGACTTGAAGACCTAAATATGAACACTCTGTTGGAGAGGAGGGACAGGGGAGATATGATTCAGAGCCTTAAATGCTTAAAGGGTATTAGTGAACCAACAAACCTCTTCCAAAGACGGGGACGCTGTAAAACTAGAGGGCATAACTTGAAGCTGCAAGAGGGCAAACTGAAAGGCAATGTCAGGAAAACCCTTTACACTGAAAGGGTGGTGGATGCTTGGAATGCCCTCCTGATGGAAGGGGTGGGGGCAAACTCAGTGGCAGAATTCAAAATTGGATGCGACAGACACAGTGGATCCCTTGACAGCAACAAGACAAAATCAAAATATACATAACTATTTCTTATATCTGAACAGATAGGGGTGACCTACACGGAGCGGTGGGTACATCCCTAAACAAAGGCATGGGGAGGAGTGACCCTCACAGAGCAGTCAGTGCACCTACCTTTGCTGCCTTGCTGGGCAGACTAGAGGGACCAAACTGGTCTTTATGTGCCGTCATACTATGTTACTATGCCTCTTATACTTTCCAAGCATCCTTCTTGGAAATCCTTTGGCATCTCTTCTTCCCCTGGGATCCAAAACATTTTACCTACACACAGCTTACGGATTATTTGAACCTAAGGGGGACTTTTATTTGGCATGTCCTCCCCCCCATCAAAAATAAAAGTAGTTGAATATTTTCCTGACACAAAATCTTGCTAGATGCCCTCTCCCCCAGAATCTCCACTGGTCATAGGCCCATTAACAAATGCTTATGGCTGCAGGACCTCTCCCTCACAGCTACTACAGCAGCTCCAGCTGGTTACAGACCTTCAGCATAACACTTTTGGCTGGTCAAATGTCTTGTGGATGAAAGTAGGAAGCCTCAACTCTTATGTCATCCTTAGTCCAGGGACCACATTAGTAGGCTGGGTCCAGACTTAAAAGCCCTTATATGCCTTGTTCAGTTTGGTAGAAAAAAAAAAGCAAAATATTCAAAATATTTTTAATTTTCCCCATGGCTGGTTTGGTACTTCAGGATCCAACCTTTCACAAGGCCTGAGACTCCTGGCTGTACAGCTTTCAGCCTGCTTCTGGGAGGCAGCAAAAAGTGAAAAATAAAAGAATTCTTTTCAACACGCCTATTTATAATTTCCATTATATTATAAACACCTCATTTGGCACTTCACGGTGCGGATAGGCAACTAGAGAATTTACTCCCCGTCTACTACATCATATTCAAATACAAAGGCAAAAGCTGTATCAGTACTCCATCCTCCTATCTTTATTACTGACCATGGAACTTAGAGCAACACTGGCCTTATTTAAGTGGCCTGCTACATATATTACAAAACAAATTGTACTCACAATAAATATGCATACAATGAGCAGTGTTAGTGGCAGGAAACTTCCCGTTTGCTCTAAATAGCAAAAGCAAATTTCAGGAGGTTGAGCTATGTGCTCAGCATCTGCACTGTAAAACTGATACCACTGTTTAGGTGCTCTTTCTTTCTGCAGCAATGTTCTAGCTCTAAAGCTAACAGCCCAGGAAAGAAGAGATTTATTTATAGCTATTATAAGCAACAAGCATACAGCGTCTTAGAGGACTCAATTCACACTTCACTTATGACTACTGATACACTGGAGGGGGTATCTGAGCCATCAGGATCCACTTGTTAAATTATTTTGTTAGAGCAAAGAGTATCTCAGAGTGGAACAGAAGTGGTGAGAGCTCTTTTATAAGAATCCGGCAGCAGATCAGATCACTGCCCATAACTCATAAGGACTCATTCAGTTGCACATGCACTAAATGAATTCTTTGTTTCGGTCTCCACTGAGGAAATGTGAGGGAACTGGAAGAGCTGAAACAAGTTTCGGTGGACTTGGAAGATGTAGCATAACAAACTGACAAATAAAAGATGGATGAGAGAGGTCACGTGAAAGAAGAGTATCACCTTGGAATTGCAGGAAGTGATTATATAGCTAGGATCTGTCCTCCAAGTGATGTAATACCCTCTCACAGCGAGGATGTGTTTCCAAGGCCATGTGCCCATGAGGGAAGGCTTAAGGGCTGTTGTAGTTGGTGATTCCATCATAAGCATGTAGATAGCTGGGTGGCTGGTGGGAGTGAGGATCATCTGGTTACCTGCCTTCCTCGTGCGAAGGTAGCAGACCTCACATGCCACCTAAATAAGGTTTTAGACAGTGCTGCTGTCTTGGTACATGTTGGTACCAAGACATACTGTAGAAAAATGTGACCCAGAGATTCTGGAAGCCAAATTTAGGCTTTTAGGTAGAAAGTTGAAATCCAGAACTTCCAAGGGTAGTGTTTTCAGAAATGCTTCCTGTTCCATGTGCAGGACCCAAGAAGCAGGCAGAGCTCTGGAGACTCAATGCGTGGATGAAACGATGGTGCAAGAAAGGTTTTGGATTTGTTAGGAAATGGGAAACATTTTAGGGAAAGAGAGGGGCTTTTCAGAAAGGATGGGTTCCACCTTAACAATGTGGAACCAGATTGTTGACATTAACTTTCAAAAAGGAGACAGAGCAACTTTTAAATTAGATAATGGGAGAAAGTCGACAGTTGCCCAAGAGCGAATGGTTTGGAATGATGTATCTTTGAAGGATATTAGCAAAACAGGAAAGTTAAGGCATAGAGCGGTTCCAATAAAGGTAAAAGTAACCCAGGCGCCCTTAAGTAAAAAACAGATAGAGCTGAAAGATTCCAAATTACCCCTGTCATCTCATAGCCAGACTGTTAATATGAACAAAAACAAAATCTGAAATGCCTGTATGCAAATTCTAGAATTTTAAATAAGATGGGAGAGTTAGAATATAAAGCACTAAATGAAAGGTTAGATATAATTGGCATCTCAGACCTGGTGGAAGGAGGATAACCAATGGGGCACTGATACCAGACTACAAACTATATCACAATGATGGGGTAGATCATACTGGTGGAGGAGTGTTGCTATATGTTAGAAAGCATTAAGTCATACAGGATAAAGATTTTTCAGGAAATAAAATACACTGTAGAATCTCTATGGATAGAGATTCCATGAAAAAAGAGGAAGGGAATGGCAGTGGGGGGTGTACTACCGTCCACTAGGGCAGAATGAACAAACTGATAATGAAATGCTAATAGAAACTTGGGAAGCTAGCAAAGTTTACAACACAGTAATAATGGGAATTTCAATGTCACATCAGGACATGCTCGAGAGATAAAGTATCTAGATGAAATAAAAGACTGCTTCATGGAGCAACTGGGTCATGAACCAACATGAGGGGAAGCTATTTTAGACCTAGTCCTTAGTGGAACGCAGGATCGAGTGCAAGAGGTAATAGTGTTGGGGCTGCTTGACCATAGCGATCATAATATGATCACATATGATTTAATAAATGAAGGGAAGATAGCAAGAAAAATGACTGCACTAGAATTTCACTTTAAAAAATGGAGACTGATAAAATGAGGAAAAACCTTGCTTATCTTTTAGGAGCAGGAGCTAACCGGGCAGCATGCAATATCACTGCTGCCCGGTTAGCTTCTGCGGCTTTGGGCATGTGCAATGATCCCCCAAATATTCAATGCCAGGGCTGCATATGACACCGGCAGTGAATATCTTGGGCTATACACTGTAGCGGCGCATAGCCTGCCCAACTGAATATCGGGCCCTAAGAGTTTACATCAGGTCTTGGCATTATTTAAAAATATCTTGGAAGCGCAGACCAGATGTATTCCACGCTTCAAGAAAGGTGGAAGGAAGGTCAAATGACAGCATGACAAAGGTGAAGTGAGAGAAGTTATCCTGTTGCTATGTTTCTATAGCATTGGACAAACAGAGGATCTCTAAAGGAAAAAAGGGGACTGTTGTAGTTGATATGGAAGGACAGATTAGACAGAAAAATGATGACAGAAAAAGACCACCTGGCCTATGTTTCTGTGTTTCTAAAAGAGAATCTTTCAAAAAATGGTAAACAAAAAGAGCCACATGACAAAAACAGAAAACATAAGTACTGGCAAGTTGAACGCAATGCATTAATAAGGTAGGAAAAAAAGAGAATTTGAAAAGAAGCTGGCCGTGGCAGCAAAGGTGCATAATAAAAACTAAGTACATTCATAGCAAAACACCAGTGAGAAAGTCAGTTGGACCCTTAGATGACAGAGGGGTAAAATGGGCACTAAGAGGATAAGGCCATACTGGAGAGACCGAATGAATTCTTCACTTCAGTCTTTACGGAAGATGATGTCGGAAACTTACCAATGACAGAATTGACATTTAAAGGAGATGATGTATCAGTGGAACTGAAACATATCTAGATACATTGGGAAGATGTAATACAGCTATTTGATAACCTAAAGGGTAGAAAATCACGTAGATTGGATGGCATACATCCCAGGATGCTGAAAGAACAGAAATCTGAGATTGAGGTTACACCTACTCTAGTCACCTTTCTGAGCAGACTAGATAGACCATACTGTCTTTATCTGCCATCATATACTATGTTACTATGCAGACTTTTAGCAATCTGTTAACTATCATTAAAATCATCTGTAGAACCCGAAGACTGCAGAGTGGCCAATGTAAGATCAATTTCTAGAAAGGATTCCAGGGGTGATCTGGGAAACTACAGACCGGTGAGCATGACATCAATATTGGGCAAAATAGCAGAATCCTTTATAAAGAACAAAATTACTAAATATTTAGACAGTCATGATTTAATGGCAGAAAGCCATTGTCTCACTTGTTAGAGATGTTAAGTGCCATTGAATAGGTGTCGACTCATGGCGACCCTCTGGCTAGTTGTCCTAAGCTGTGTTTTGTGTTCAGTCAGGTGGCTCATTGTTGATAGAGGGACACCCATAGCTACTGTTCTTGCATCGATCCATCTCATGGCTGGCCTTACTCTTTTGTGTTGACCTACCTTGCCAAGCATGTCATCTGAGCTACTAAAGAAAGCTTTGGTTTGATCTCCTCTAGTACTGACTGGTTTGTTCTTCAGGCAGTCCATGGTATACGCCATATTCATCACCAGCACCATAATTCAAACACATCAAATTTCTTCCTGTCTATCTTTTTCACTGACCAGCTTTCGTAACCATATGATGTATTGAAAATACCATAGCTTGAAGAAGTCAAATCTGTGTATGGAGAGAGACATCTCTGCTCTTAAGAATCTTGTCTAGATCCTTCATAGCTATACTGCCAAGAGCAATTCATGGTTGGATTTCTTGCCTGATTGTTGTTTCTTTACTGATAGTTGATCCAAGTAGGTTAAAGTTGTCAACTATTTCAATTTCTTCTACATCAATGATGAACTTACTGATTTTGTCAGTTGTCAGGATCTGGTGTCTTCTTTACATTAAGGTACAGACCCATTTTAAGACTATGTTCCTTGATCATGAGAAGCATATGTTTCAGATTCTCTTCATTTTCAGCCAGTAATGTATCAGGTTGTTGTTGAGTCTTCCACCAATCTTTACACCTCGGTTGTCTTCATATAGTCCTGCTTCGCTGATTTGTTCTGCATATAAATTAAACAGGTAGGGGGAAAGTATGCAGCCTTGCTGATTTTAAACCATTCCGTTTCTTCTTGTTCTTGTTCCATTCAAATTGTTGCTTCTTGATCAATGTAAAGGCTGTGCAAGAGTACGATCAGGTGTTCTGGTATACCTATGCTGCTTAATGTGGCCCTGAGTTTCTCATGATTTACAAAGTCAAAAGCCTTGCTGTAATCAATTAAACAAATATAGACATCCATTTGGTATTATTTTTCTGCACCTTAATGTAAACGAAGGCCAGTCATCTGACCTATGTGTTTTATTGCTACACTGTGAACCGCACTGATAAATAGCACGGTATATAAGAAATATTAAATAAAGATCCTGACAACTGGTAAAATCAATAAATTCATTGCTGGAGAAGAAATCGAAATAGTTGATCAAAGTAGGTTAAACTCATCCACTATTAATAAAGAAACAAGCAGTCAAGAAATCAGATGACGCATTGCTATCTGCAGAATGGCTATGAAGGAAACTAAACAAGATTCCGAAGAGCAGAGATATCTCTTCATACAAAGATTCAATGCGTTCAAGCCATGGTATTTTCAATAACATCATATGGATGCAAAGGTTGGACAGTGTAAAAAATACAGGATGAAAATCGATGCCTTTATACTGTGTATACCATGCACTGCCCGAAGAACAAACCAGTCAGTACTAGAGGAGATCACACATAAGCTGTCTTTAGAAGCTCAGATGAAACATTATGGACACATCATGCAAAGAGAGAGATCGTTAGAAAAAGACATGTTTGGCAAGGTAGAAGGTCAGTGCAAAAGAGGAAGGCCAGCAACAAGATGGATCGATTTAATGATAGCAGCTTTGGGTGCCACTCTGTCAACAATGAGCCGCCTGACCGAAGACCGAACACAGTTTAGGATAGCGACCCTCTGGATAGATGTGAGTCGACACGGACTCAACGGCACTTAACATCACTCCATGGTACAATTGTACTTTGAATATTGTGTGCAATTCTGGTTGTCATATCTTAAAGAACTGGAAAAAGTACAGAGAAAAGCTATTAAAATGGTAAAGGGAATGGAAGAATATCCCTATGAAGAAAGGCTTAAAAGGTTAGGGTTCTTTAGCTTGGAAAAGAGACTGCTGAGGGGAGATAGGATAGAGGTCAACAGAACAATGAATGGAGTGGAACAGGTAAACAGATCATTTGTTTACTTCTTCAAAGAGGAGAAAGACAAGGGGGATACACAATGAAGCAACAAAGTAGCACATTTAAAACAAATCAGAGAAAAAAAATTTCACTCAAGTGAAATGTAAAATTGATTTCAGGAAAGAGGGGTATAGGGATGGGGAAGGAGGGGAGGCTAGCGAGAATTAGGAAGCATAGAATGGAGATTTACTAGGCAGGAGGAAGGAGGATGGGGATAGATTACAGAAGGTAAGGAACAATCTACTCATACCCCTTCCTCAGACATTAACCCCTTCTCTCGCTTACACGCCACAGTCCTTCTGGCTTGTCTTGGCTGTAGCAGGCCCTTGCTCATACTGCACTTTAGGCTGCATTCTCCTCTTCCTCCTCTGTTGCCCTGGATTAGTGCCCTACTGTGGCTCAAAGTGCCACATCATGAGATGGAAGAAGGGGAGGGGGCAAGGAAGTAGCCTGAAATAATGGAAAGCACCAGATGAGGAGTGGGAAGCAAAATATCTTGCAGCTGCTGCCACTCTGAACCTTAGTCTGCCATGTCAATTCCATGGGGACTGGGAAATTTCATCGGAAGGGTCAGAGTCGGCAGTCCTTCCTGGCATCACAGGAGACTGGGGGTTCTGATTATATGTATAATGTAGGATAAGATGGTTTTTAACAGGTGGGTTCTGTGATTCTTAAGAAACATAAGAACATAAGATATGCCCATACTGGGTCAGACCAAGGTCCATCAAGCCCAGTATCCTGTTTCCAACAGTGGCCAATCTAGGTCATACATACCTAGCAGTTTCCCCAAAAGACACAGGTTCCGCAATGCTTGTACTGGGTCAAGCATTGATATCCTGGGTCCCTTCTTAATAATGGTTTATGGACCTTTCCTCCAGGAACTTGTCCAAACCTTTTTTAAACCCAGCTACACTAACAGCCTTTACTACATCCTACGGTGACAAATTCCAGAGTTTGATTACACGTTGAGTGAAAAAATATTTTCTTTTATTAGTCTTAAATAGTTTACCCTGTAGCTTCATTGCATGTCCCCTAGTCTTTCTATATTCTGATAACGTAAACAATCGATCTACGTTTACCTGTTCCACTCCATTCATTAATTTATAGACTTCTATCATATCTCCCCTCAGCCGTCTCTTTTCCAGGTTAAAGAGCCCTAACCTTTTTAGCCTTTCTTCATAGGAGTATCCTTCCATCCCCTTTACCATTTTGGTGGCTCTTCTCTGAACCTTTTCTAATAACTCTATATCCTTTTTAAGATACGGCGACCAGAATTGCACACAATATTCAAGGTGCGGTCTCACCATGGAACAATATAGAGGCATTATAATATCTTTTGTTTTATTTTCCATTCCTTTCCTTATGATACCTAGCATTCTATTTGCTCTCTTGGCTGCCGCTGCATACTGGGCCGAGGGTTTTAACATGTTATCCACAATGACGCCTAAATCTTTTTCCTCGGTGGTGGTTCCTAATGTGGAACCTTGCATTGTATAACCATAGTTTGGGTTGTTCTTCCCTAGGTGCATAACTTTGCACTTGTCCACATTAAATTTCATCTGCCATTTTGATGCCCAGTCTTCTAACTTAACAAGATCCTCTTGCAATTTTCCACAATCCTCTTGGGTTTTAACAACTTTAAATAGTTTTGTGTCATCTGCAAATTTGATAACCTCACTCGTTATTCCACTTTCCAGGTCATTTATGAATATGTCAAAAAGCAGCGGACCCAGCACAGATCCCTGGGGTACACCACTATTCACCTTTCTCCATTGGGAAAATTGTCCATTTAGCCCAACCCTCTGCTTTCTATCTCTTAACCAGTTCTTGATCCACAGTAGTACACTGCCTCCTATCCCATGACTCTTTTGCCAAAAGTCTCTGATGAGGGACCTTGTCAAAGGCTTTCTGGAAGTCCAGAAACACTATATCAACCGACTCACCTTTGTCTACCTGTTTATTCACACTTTCAAAAAAACATAACAGATTAGTAAGACAAGATCTTCCTTGTCTAAAGCCATGTTGGCTGTCTCCCATTAGGCCATGACTATCTACATGCTGAGTAATTTTATTCTTTATGATGGTTTCTACCATTTTTCCCGGTATTGACGTGAGGCTCACCGGTCTATAGTTTCCCGGATCACCCCTGGAACCCTTTTTAAAAATTGATGTTACATTGGTGATCCTCCAGTCTTCAGGTATTACAAATGATTTTAATGAAAGTTCACAGATTACTAATAGCAGGTCTGCAATCTCATATTTCAGTTCTTTCAACACCCTTGGATGTATACCATCCGGCCCAGGTGATTTGCTACTCTTCAGTTTATCTAATAGTTGTAATACATATTCCCGATGTATCGATATTTCCTTCAATTCTTCCTTACCTTTAAATATCACTTCAGTCATGGGTAACATCCCTACATCTTCCTCAGTAAAGACAGAAGCAAAGAATTCATTCAGTCTCTCCGCTATCGCCTTGTCGCCTCTTAGTGCCCCTTTAACTCCTCTATCATCTAATGGACCAACAGACTCTCTCACAGGTTTTTTGTTGCGAATGTACTTGAAAAAATCTTTATTTCATGTTTTTGCTTCCACAGCAAGCTTCTTCTCAAATTCTCTCTTTGCCTGCTTTATCAATGCCTTGCATTTGATTTGCCAGTGCTTGTGCTGTTTCCAGGTTTTGTCGTTTGGCTCTTTTTTCCATTTCCTGAAAGATGCTTTTTTGGCAACAGCCTCTCTGACCTCACCTTTAAACCATGCTGGCAGTTTTTTGGACTTCCTTCCACTTTTCTTAAAGCGTGGAATACAACTGGTCTGGGCTGCCAAGATAGTATTTTTCAACAACACCCAAGCTTGATGTATGTCTTTAACCTTTGCAACTGCTCATTTTAGTTTTTTCTTAACTATTTTCCTCATTTTATCATAGTCTCCCTTTCGAAAGTTAAAAGGTAGTACTGTGGATTTCCATACTATCCCTCCTCCAGAATTCAATTACAATTATAAGAGCATATTGATGAGCACAAACCCCTTGACTCACACCAGTTTGGTTTCCGCCCCTTCCACGGAGTGGAAACCCTCTTGATTACACTGATGGACTACCTCATCAAAGGCACAGATGACAACAAACAAGGCTTCCTACTCCTCTTTATAGACATCTCTGCCGCCTTTGACAACATCAACCACCTTACCCTGATCAATAGACTAGAAAACTTAGGAATAGGTGGGACTGTTCTCAAATGGTTCAAGTCCTACATCACACAGACTAATACGTGTTCAAATAGACCAAGAAGCATCAGAAACCTTCCCCCCAAGGACAAGGAATACCCCAGGGATCAGCCCTTTCTGCCCTCCTTTTCAACCTATACCTGCAACCTATCAAAAAACATATTTAGAAAACACAGGATTAGTCACTTTATTTATGCTGACGATATCATGCTCGCTATCCCCATAACCACCAAAAACCCCACTTACGACACCCTATCCGAATGCATGGCTGAGACCACCTCTTGGATGGAAGCCAACTACCTCAGCATTAACCTCAAAAAAACGGAAGCAATGTTCGTTACAAGAACACCCGTGACCGAGGACACTTTTCCAACAACAATCTCAATCAACAATACATCTATACCTGTTAAAAAAGAGGTAAAATACCTGGGTGTAATAATAGATCATACTCTCACCATGCTACCGCACATAAAGCAGACAGTAAGAACCATATTCTATAAACTCAAAACCATACAACACCTAAGGCCCCTCCTTGACACACATGACTTCAGATCGGTTGTTAATACACTCATCACACCCCATTTTGATTATTGCAACAGTCTCCTAATTGGCCTACCACAAAAAAACACATACCTATTACAAAGAGCCCAGAACATCTGTGCAAAAGTAATTACTAAAGCTCGTCTAACAGACCATGTGACCCCTATACTCCTAGAATTACATTGGCTCCCTATAAACAGCTGAATCAGATACAAAATTCTCCTAACAACTTTCAAGCTCCTAAATGACATCGCCCCCTCACACCTATCCACACTACTACAGACCCCATCCGAATCAAGAGCTCGCAGACAAAACGCAGCCCACTCACTTGAAATGCCAAAAACATTCATGAAGACTAAAAAATCCTCAAGTGCCAGAGCCTTCACGTTCACTGCCCCCATGCTCTGGAATGATCTCCCATTAGGCCTCCGTATCATAAAAGACCTCTCCCAATTTCGGAAGGAACTCAAAACCTACCTATTCTCCGAACATTTCGAAATCCCCTACCCCCCAAGTCCTGTCCCACAGCATCCACAGACACACAAACTCAGAACTCCCAAAACCACAATTAGCTAACCCCAAACAGTCCTCCCACACACACACAAAAAACTTATGATAAAAAATGGAAATAAATTCCATCACTTACGCATGACCTATGATTATTCTGTAACACATTGTATATAACCACTTGTAAATAACCTATGTAAATAGTCTGGACAGTTTATCGCATTTATTATTTGTAAAAAGTTAGAAAGTTTCTGTTCAATGTAAATGTATACCAAAGTATACATAATTGTTAACTTGTTCCATGTAAACCGCCCTTGATCTCTGGAAGGGGCGGTATAGAAAAAATAGATAAATAAAATAAATTAATTAATTAAATCAAAGGCGATCATGCTATGATCACTATTGCCAAGTGGCCCCAACACCCTTATCTCTTGCACTAGATCTGGTGTTCCACTAAGGACCAGGTCTAATATGGCTTCCCCTCTGGTCGGTTCATGAACCAGCTGCTCCAAGAAGCAGTCATTTATGTCATCTAGGAACTTTATCTCCCTAGCATGTCCTGCCGTGACACTGACCCAGTCGATACCGGGGTAATTGAAATCACCCATTATTATTACTGCGCTGTAACTTGTTAGCTTCCTTGATTTCTTTGAGCATTTCATCATCCATTTGTTCATTCTGGCCCGGTGGTCAATAGTACACCCCCACTGCCATCGCCTTCCGCTTTTTACATGGAATTTCAATCCATAGAGATTCTACAGCAAATTTTGTTTCCTGCAAAACTTATCCTTTCTGACTCAACCCCTTCACCAATTTAGTCAGCTCTATCATTACGATATAGTTTGTACCCAGGTATCACAGTGTCCCACTGGTTGTCCTCCTTCCACCATGTCTCTGATATTCCAATCATATCTAACCTCTCATTTAGTGCTATATATTCTAACTCTCCCATCTTATTTTTTAGACTTCTATCATTTGCATACAAGCATTTTAGAGACTATTTTACTCATATTAATTTGGCTATTGGTAGACATGGGTAATTTGGGATCTTTAAGCTCAGTCTGCTCCATACTTGAGGGCATTTGGGCTACTTTGCTCTTTTTTGGAACCTCTCTGCTTTTGGTAGTATCTTTCAAGGATACATTCTTCCGAACCATCTGCTCTTGGGCGACTGTCGGCTTTCCCCTACTATCTAGTTTAAAAGCTGCTATATCTCCTTTTTAAAGATTAATGCCAGCAGCCTGGTTCCATCCCAGTTAAGGTGAAGCCCATTCCTTCGGAAGAGCCCCTCCTTTCCCCAGAATGTTCCCCAGTTCCTAACAAATCCAAAACCCTCATCTCTGCACCATTGTCTCATCCACGCATTGAGACTCCGGAGCTCTGCCTGCCTTTTGGGTCCTGCACGTGGAACGGGAAGCATTTCGGAGAATGCTACCCTGGAAGTTCTGGATTTCAACTTCCTACCTAAAACCTAAATTTAGCCTCCAGAACCTCCCTACCACATTTTCCTATGTCATTTGTACCGACATGTACCAAGACAGCAGACTCCTCCCCAGCACTATCTAAGACCTTATCTAGGTGGCGCATGAGGTCCACTACCTTCGCACCAGGCAGGCATGTTACCAGGCGATCCTCACGTCCACCAGCCACCCAGCTATCTACATGCCTAATGATCGAATCACCAACTATAACGGCTGTCCTAACCCTTCCCTCATGGGCACATGTCCCTGGAGAAACTTCCTCAGTGCGAGAGGATTTTACATCACCTGGAGGATAGGTCCTAGTTACAGGATCACTTCCTGCCACACCAGGGTGATGCTCTCCTGTCACGTGACCTCGCTCCTCCATGGCAACAGGGATGCTGCCAGACTGGAGGTGGGACTTCAGGACTATATCCCTGTAGGTCTCGTCTATGTACCTCTCTGTCTGTCTTATGTTTTCCAAGTCTGCTACTCTATCCTCTAGAGAACGGACTCGTTCCCTGAGAGCAAAGAGCTCCTTGCACCTAGTGCACACATAAGACCTCTCACCAACTGGGAGAAAATCGTACAGCATTGGTCTTTTAAAACTAATCTTTTCTGGGGGAAACTAAGCAGTACCTAAAAATAGGGGAAGGCTGCAGAACATGGATTTACCAAAGCCTGAATAGCGTCTTTGATCTCCTATCTAAAGCAAGGTCCATGGGTAAATTAAAATCCCCACCCAAGGTTATAGTAAATAGGCTACGCGTTCCCAAAGTTTCTGTCAGTTGAGTGAAAAAACCCAGGGAATCTACAGTGGAAGCATAAGTGCAGACAAGTACTACCGGAATTCCAGCTATTGACACCAATGCTTTTATCCATCTTCTTTGATAGTCATATTCTTGAAAAAGAACCACTCGCTGAAGGATCCATGTATCAAGATTATCACCACATTCTTTTTCCCACAGGCTGATGAAAACGTGACTATGATATATCACATCACCCTGGCGGTGAGAGTCAAAATAGCTTAAGTATGTTTCTTGGAAAAAGCTAACATCTGCTTTTTGCCTATGTGGATACTCCCAAGAGCTTTTTTTTGCTTAATAGGACCATTCAAAATCCTTGAAATTCAAGGTCAAGATCATTCTCACATGAGCCATTTTGTCTGTAACAGAGAAAACATGGACACAACATATGTAGCTTGTAATTTACTGGTGGTCATCTGGACAATAGCAGCACTCAGACGGATGATAGACATATACATAACTAACTTCTTCAAAGACACAGATGCAGCATAGTCTAAACAACAAAACTGTATGAACAATACATTAATCCAACTCCCTGACAATAGTGTCATGAAGTCACAGCCTAAGAGCCCGATTCAGGGCACATCCGGGTCGTCCAGAGAGCCCTGTGCCGGACGGGCCTATTAAGACCCGATAATGTACTGTGGAGCAAAACATTCCCGTGGCATACAGAATCAGGCCAGAGGATGGCTCAGCATGCCCCTGCATACCTGTGGGGATGTCCTCCCCGCAGGCTCCCCCAGCTCTGACAGCACCAACCTTCTTCCCTGCTGCCCAACCCATGGCTGGGCAGCTGGGGCCTGAATCAGGCGGTGGGGGATCTACCTGCACCTGGCCCCGGCCAATTTTCCAGCCCCAATCACCTGTTTTGTGCTGCTTATTCCACCTTTGAAGTGGAATAAGCAGCACGTTCCCCTGACCCCGAAGAATGTACAGGGCCGTGACCTGAATCGGCCCTCTATGCCCTGCTGCCTTGGCCTGCCCCCACTCGGCCCAGACTCCGCCCCTCCGGCTCTCCCCACACTGCTGCTCTAGCCATGCGGGGAGGGCCTGAGGGAGAATAGGGGCAGGATGCTTGCGGGGCTGCACGTCCCGCAAGTTCAATGTGTATATAGTGTATATAGTTCACCTGTTCACCATGTTTAAATTCAGTTTATTGTAAGTTCAATGTTAGACTGTTCTGCATTGCACAATTCTTGTTAACTGTGAACCGCGCTGATGAAAAATAGTGCGGTATAGAAAAACAACAAATAAAATAAATAAAGTCACATCTCTGAATCGGGCCCTAAGTCTCTTCCTGAGTTAAAGCATATCCACAGCATATGAAACACATGGCGTCCGTTTCCATCCATTCTCATAATGGCTAAACAGGTAGAAAAAGCTATGGCGAAAGCCAGAAGGATGCTTTGGTGCATAGCGAGAGGAATGGCCAGCAGGAAAAAAAAAAAAAAAAAAAGGTGATAGTGCCTCTCTCTAAGTCTCAGATGAGACCTCATTTGGAGTATTGTGTAATTCTGGAGACCACACCTTCAACAGAATATAAGCAGGATGGAGTTTGTGCAGAGGGTGGCTACTAAAATGATTAGTGCTCTCCATTATAAAGCATAAGAGGACAGACAAACATCCTAATATATATATTTTAGAGGAAAGGTGAGATAGAGGAGATATGATAGAGACATTTAAATACCTCCGTGGCATAAAGGCACAGGTGAAGAGCATCTTTTGATTGAAAGCAAGCTCTGCTACAAGGGGACATAGGATGAGTGTAAAAGGAAAAAAGGGACTATTGTAGTTGATATGGAAGGGCAGATTAGATAGGCCATGTGATCTTTTTCTGCCATCATATTTCTATGTTTCACTCTATCCCAACACTGCCACTCCTCCGAAACCACACATACATCATGCAGCTACATGCTTACTTCTCCACTCCTCATTTATCCCAATCCACATCCAGCCATACAACCACATTTGCACTTCGACCCTTTCAGCTACACCTAGAACCATAATCTGACTAGATCAATGTGAAACATTGAAACCTCCCCTCCCAAAAGAAAAGACTTCTGCCGCAGTCCAGATTAAGCCTAGGGATGACAAAAGCCCAGTAGAACTTCCAAGGTCTCACGGTGGCTACTCCAGTCAGCAATATCAAAAAAGTAGCCGCCCAACATCGCAACAACCATGGCAGATGGTAGAATCCAACAATGGGGGAACCGCTCTTTTGTTCACTCATGTGGCCTGCAGGGAGTTGCTCCTTTAACATGGCTCCTAACCTACCACCAGGCAGTTGAGCTAAAATTTAACCCTTGGCATCCCAATAGTGGTCTGGCCCGTATTTATTGCAAGATGATCTATGTCTCCATTAAAAGTTCTAGCTGTATTGGTCGGTCTTTGCAGCACAAAGAGGCTGGAGATGAAATAATGTTTACTTGATCTCCATGTGCATCCCTGCCCGTATGCTTATGAAGTCCTGCAGGTGCAGTAGGTTCTTCAAAATTGTGGTGAATATTCTTTAGTTACCCTCATGATTGCTGGAAATGTCCCATATTGGGCATTCATTTGTTTTAGTTGAGGCTGCAGTGCTAGTAGACCCTTACAGTTGTAGACTGTTTCTGTGCAGGTTTAGAGTGATGATAGTTGTGTGGTTTGATATTTTATGAGTGCTTATACACGAGTGTCACCTGGGGGTACCACAGTACCTTTGTTATTATAAGCCGAGGGGACCAGATTGCAGCAGGAGGGGAGTGTGATGAACACACTCAAGCTCAAATGGCCTATCAAATGTTAGGTCCAACAGCTTCACCACATCTTCATCTTTGCCCCCCCCCCCTCCCTCCGTATGCCTAGGAATGCAGATCCTTGATTTGAAGCAATTCAGCCATAACGGAATGTACCGTTGGCTCCAATTCCCAGGTACCCTTCATCTTGTGAGGTGAGAACAGGTCTGATTTTGTGAATTTTATGCCTTGTAGCTAGGAAAATAGCCAGGTCTTACAGCACTGCTCAATCAATTCTGTGTGTGCAAAAGAGGAAGGAAAAACTGTGTCCAGCACTATGCCACTCCACAGCCACCAGTATACGATGGGTTTATACTGCCTGGATTAGGAGGTGATGGCGATGATTCAGATACCAATCAAGTAGAGTTGAGACGTCTGGTAAGACAACTTATAATTTTATTACTTGCGATTTCAAATAAGTATTTGGCTAAGATTTCTCAGAGTATCCCATGTATTATTGCATGACTAAGATGAGGGAGGAAGGATCATTCCTACAATTCCTTCAGGAGTGAGATGTCTGGGAAGGAGGAACTGACTAGTGGCCTAGGTCCTGTAGGCCACAAAAAGGGGGCCTACAGGGGAATGTGAAGAGTGATGGCTAGAGGCTGAAAAGGTAAGCCCTTGGAACTAGGTACCAAATTATCTGAAGATTAGCCACCTGCAAACTGTTTCCCACTGAGGGGACCCAGACCAATTTGATTTAAGGGATGACCAATCCTGCCAGAAGTACTGCATTCTTTTAGAAAGATGAGGATCCCAGGATGACTTGATTGTGCACACCATTGGAGAGCTAAGGTACATGGGGACAACTTATGAGAACAGTGTGCTCAACATGAAATGGGACTGCAAGTGGTTTCAAACTACCAATCTCACTGCCTTATCTCTAAAATGTGAGGACTGCCAGGTACCATTAAATGATTTGTGGAATATATCTAAGGGATTGACCTACTGTGAAGTAAGGATGGTGCTCATTCCTACTTTGAGTCTGTAATGAAGAGTTGGATCAGTGGGAACACATGGGCTTTGCTCAAAGCTTTGTAGCTAGATTCTCTGCCAAAGAGGAGGATGCACCAGGCTACCGGAGCCTGAAAGGAAACCAATCAGGCCCAATCATGGAGTATTGCATTCTAAAGATTACTGCATCTAGAGATGACTCATTGCACCAGGAATTCCTGGAAAAATTTTAACAGGATAAATTCTTCAGAGACTTTGTAGAGAGCCATGTGTTCTTGCATGATACTCTAAAGTCCTACGTCCGAATGTGAAGTTAAGGCCACAGGATCAAAATGCATGAAATTCATATTTCTCACCCTGATAGAAGTTGAGAGAGTTATAAAGAGTTAGAAGTGGCACTCAGAAATGACTGCATACATGCCACGAGAATGGTATGGCCACATGGAGAAGAGGAATAAGACTCAAACTGACATTTCTCTTTCACTTTGTTTTTCTTTCTTTCTTTCTTTAACATCTTTTTATATACCGACTGTTTACAATGAACTCGGTGCAAGCAAACAATAGTAAGTGCAGGATGAAGCATGAATTACATGGAACATAAAATCTATAATAATTTCATAGATAAGAATAGGAAATAAAAGTAGCCAGAAAAGTAGCTAAGGTGACTTAACTAAACTTATGGACAATGTATCAGGTATAGCGGTATGAAACAGATGAGCCATAGGGGCATTGACATAATAGGTATTTGGGGGACTGGGGGTTTTGACGAGTATGTGTTTCTTTGTGTGTTCTCTTATTGTTTTATCAGACTGTCCTCTGCCTTTTTGCAGGTCCTAGACAATCCAGGAGGCTGACCAATTCTTCCTCTCACACAGAGGAGGCAAAATGGTCATGTGGAGTGGAAAAGTAGCCTAGTGGTTAGAGCAACAGCCTACTACCCTGAGATGTGGGTTCAATTCCCACTGGCACTCCTTGTGGCCTTGGACAGGTCACTTTACCCTCCATTGCCTCAGAAAAACAGGCCTGGCAACTTATCTTGCCAAGAAAACCCAGGAGTTGCTGGGTCAGCACCGACTTGAAGGCATTTAAAACAATATGTAGCATATCTTTAAAGTCAAATACTGTTTCTTGTGCAATTAAAGCCCTTGATCTCTTTCCCCTATTGCTCTCTTCTCCCCTTGATCTCTTCTCTGCTTTCATCTCCTTCCTCTCTTGTTCACTCTCTCTCCTCTTGTTTTTCTCTTGTTTCTTCCTCTTGTTCTCACCTTCCCTCATGCTCAACCCTTTCCTGTTCTCATCTCTTATCTTTCACCTTGGCTACATCCTTTGGACAGGGAGGAAGCATTCCTGCATATTACTGCCTTCCTACCTCCTGCAACTTAATTTGCTCACCAGAACCAATCAGATGTGAGAGGTAGGGTAACACTATCAGTAACTGAGTGAAACCTACCTCCCCCTTCTTCTCTGTCTGTGGATAACACTATCATCCTCCCAGTTTCCTCAGCTCACAGTCTTGGAGGTCATCTTCAACTTTTTCTGTACACATCTGACAGCTAAAACGTGCCATTTCTTTCTCTATAAAAATCAGCAAAATTTGTCTCTTTCTTTCTGAACACATTACCAAGACCTTTATCCACTCTCTAGTCACCTGTTAAGGCTATTTCAACCTGCTCCTTGTTGGTCTCCTGCTGAACCATCTCTCCACCCTTCAATTCAATCAAAATTCAGCCACATGGCTAATCTGCCAGTGTCACTACACTCACACAACGTCTATTCTACGTCACTTCATTGGCTACCTATCTGTTTCTGCATCCACGTCAAACTTCTACTGACCTACAAGTGCATTAATTTTTCCGCTTCTCATTACCTCAGCTCTCTACACCTCTTCTCGTAAACTCTGCTCATTAGACAGATCTCTTCTATCTGTGCCCTTCTCGTCCACTGCCAACTCCAGACTTCATTTGTTCCACCTTGCTGCGCCATTCACCTGGAAAAGACTACCTGAGTTGGTACGTCGTGCTCCATCTCTGGTCCTATTCAAATCCAAGCTAAAAAAACATTTCTTCGAGGCTGCTTTTGGATCCCGATCACTCTTATTCTCCTGTTTACCACCCATGTGTGTTATAACCATTTCCTCTAGCCTGTACCCTAATCCTTTGTTTGTTGTATTTGTCTATCTTGTACAGATTGTGAGCTCTATCGAGCAAAGACTGTCTTGCATATGTGTACAGCACTACATATACCTTGTAGCACTTTACAAATGATAAATAGTAGTAGTAGACGACATGCTTCCTCTAGTTCTCATGGTTGCTGCTCCTAGTTGCCAAGCGGATGTCAGAGCAACCACTTTCCTGAATCCTCCTCCTCCTAGCTTTGTGTGGAAGCCAGCTCTACCCTGCCTCTTCCCGCTGGCAACTGCTTCTCCGTTGCATCGTTTCACTGGCCTGAGGATAATCACAAGCAGAGCTGTGATTCTAAGGCAAAATCTCAGATGAGTTACAAAATCCTCTTAAGATCTCCCATAAAATTAGATGAAAAGTCAGATCAGAACCCAGAAACGTTCTCTCTGCACTCGGTGTTTTAACTTCTAAACCAGAGTTCCTCTCTCTAGGCATGCTTGAGATGTGCGTCTTCCAAGAACAAAAGGGAAGCATATCGGATTTATACCCAATACGGTGTATTATGATGCAATGTCATATTACCAAATCTGCATTTATCCCCTTCCAGTTGGTCACCAGCTGGAACTTCCTTAATAATATACGTCCCTCTCGACTGTCATACAATATCCTTTTAAGATATCTCTGAGAACATGTTTGTGTTAGGTGGAGGGAATAGGAAACTTTCAGAACAAAGAAAGCCTTCAGATTAGGAAACTGTGCAATTCTTCTCATGACACTATGTAAACAGAGCACAATAGACATGCCAAATTCATAATAAAAAAGGTACAATTTGCAATAGTAAAAAGTAACACAAAAATGCAACAGGATACAGGCTTTTTAATAGCTTTAACAAAATGGTTTGGATGTCAGTCCTTAGAACAAATCCTTTTCTAATGTTAGCAAAGACACTGTGTTTAGCTCCTGAGGCTAGAATCTACATTTTTCAATGGGTGGGGGAAGGGCAGTGCAAAATCCATTCTCTGTTCCCTTTCTCTTAGAATACATCTCAGGTGTGGTAATGAGAGCAATTTAAAAAAAAAAAAGATAAAGGATGTACAAAGAAACAAATCTTGAGAACCTGTAGCTTCTTATCTTGTTCCTCAGCTGTGATCATAAAGCAGCTTCTGTTCGTTCAGCAGCAGATCAGCTGTTGGGACACCTTCCAAGAATTCCTAGACTGTCTCCTGCTTAAAAGTGCTTAATGAGTGCTAGCTGCAAACTTTGACATAAATGCCATTAAAATTTTACAACATTTATTTAGTTACACTTTTATACCTCATTAGCAAAGAACGTTCCATGCGGTGGACATTGTTTAAAATTAACATCATACAGAATGGTTTATGGTTATGGTTTATTTTATTTGATATACTGCATCATTCCCATACGTTCTGCTATAGCCCCTCTGTCCCAGCACATCCATACACTGAAACATTCCAAGACCCCCCAATAGTTTCCCTTGCAACTTCGATATTGTTTGCAGTCATGTCTGTCACAAATGTGTTTTCTGCTTTTGTATGCACAATATTTCATGACGCTTTAAAAACTGCTCTAAGACCATTTGAGGGAAAAACCTGCTGGGTTCTATTACTCTCGTTTTCTCAGGCCTCTTACCACATACAACACACCTCACATTTATGAAGTGATTTCCTTGTGTTAATCTAAGAGGAAATCCTGTAGTATGTACTTGCTCCAATTATAAAAGCAAAACTGAGGCAAGGGCAACTCTGCAGCTTGTAGACTTCTGAAATGACCCTGTACTTTACAGAGCACTAGAAGTCATTAGTAAACTCTTCCAAATTGAATCGGATTGAATGTCAAGTCTAGTACAGTCACACAGAAGTGCACCAATAAAACATCTGTCGTGCTGCGATCAGTAAATTGAGTTGTTTGACAAGAGCTCTGATTTTAAGCTGAAGATTGTCAGATCAATCTCACAAAATTTGGGTGGCAAACTTCCCTAGACAAAATAAGAGATGTACTGTTCTCATCTCAAATAAAATTAAACAAACTAGCTTGCTTAGATGAGAACAAGTGCTGCCAGTGAGTGTCTGAATCCCTGATATATACATTTGCCAATCACGTTTCTGCTTGTTAGGACAGATGTGACTAGTATAAAAATGTCATTACAGATGGGAAAGAGCAGCAAACTGCATCCCATAGGAGAGAAGGAAGCTGGTGCTCTGGTGCAGATTGCCAGTTTTGACACCAAATTATACAGTACTGCTGAGGTGATCTTCCAGCAATCTGGAGCAGGCTCGCTTTCTTCATTGTTAATATTCAGCTGTGGGAATGGCTTTAGGTGCATGTCCGATGAGGTGTGACAAAAGAGGTGTGCTCCTTTGCTGTCACTGGGAAGCAAATGGACTTTGACAATGTACCATGGGGAAAAGAAAAATGAAGTCTGAGACCTCCCTAAGATCTGGAGCCCACCACCCCCTCCAACCGAGGGAAGAATGTGTATCTGCCTCAGGTTAGGATGTGATGCTGGCTCACCACGAGTGTAATTGGGGGCAGCACCGACACAGCTCTGTCAGAAGGTTGTAGAGGAAATCCTCTTAAGATTTCTTCAACCACCATTGAGAGGTCTCTACCATTTGATTCTGGTTCGACTTAAGGTAATCCTTCATTTTCTCTTGAACATATATTTCTCAAAGATATGTGAAAATTGTGATTCAAATGGCGACTTTGCTACTAGGGTTTGTTGTTCAGTTAAGGATCTTTTCCGAAGAGGCAGTAGCCAAGCTTAAGGAGCAGGAAAAGGGCTGAGCAGGTAGAAGCTCGTTTGGCTACTGTGGAGTTTCAAGTATTGTTCTTGCAATCTGCTTTTTTTCTGAGGGGAAGCTGAGAGCAGATGGAGTTTCTGTGGGTAAGTAAATCATTAATTCACTGGCAAACTTGGCAACTTAAAGCCTGGAATAGAGGGGAGTTTGTGAGTTTATTTGGAAAAGTCTGGTTTTTATTTCATTGAAAAAAAAAGAATCGGTTCTCAGCTTGCTGTAGAGGTTTTAAAGAGAGAATTTGAAGAGAAGGTTACTGTGGAAGTAGACAACTCAATTTTTTCAGGTATATTCAAAGCAAAAGGCCTGTGAGAGAATCAGTTGGACAATTAGATAATAGAGGAATAAAAGGGGCACTAAAGGAGGACAAGGCTATAGCAGAGAGACTAAATGAATTCTCTTTTGGTCTTTACTGAAGAAGACAGAGGGAGATATCACTTTAAATATCATTTCTGGCAAGGGTATTTAAAGTAATGAATAACAACCTGCCTCATAACCAAGAATATACCCAACTACCACGTCGGGTACATCTCAGTGTCTCCACTTTCCTACACTATTTATTTCCAACCTGTAAATATGTAAATAGTTCATATTCACGTTCAATTTTTTAACTCCGCTATTTAACTCTGTTAATAGCTTATTAGTCTCCTCTTCCCCGTTCAATCCAAGTTAATTTCCCTGTTACAATGTAAGCATTTATATCACTGTTCTGATGTAATGCAAATGTTATGTTTTATGTAAACCGCACTGACTTTGAATAGCGCGGTATATAAGAATTGATAAATAAATAAAATAAAGAGGAATTGAAACAAATCTCAGTGAACCTGGAAGGCAATTAGACAAACTAAAGAATAGCATAATCACCCGGGACTGTATAGTATACATCCCAGGGTGCCGAAAGAATTAAAAAATTAAATTGCAAACCTATTAGTAATTCATAAACTATCATTAAAATCATCTATAGTATCTGAAGATTGGAGAGTGACGAACATAACATCTATTTTCAAAAAGGTTCAAGAGTGAGCCAGAAAAAAATACAGACTAGTGAGCCTGTCTGTGCTATGCAAAATAGTAGAAACCATTATAAAGAAGCAAATTACTGATCATATAGTCATGGTTTAAAGGGGCAAAGCTAACATGGATTTAGCAAAAGGAAGTCTTGCCTCACCAATCTGCTACATTTTTTATGAATTGGGAACAGTTATGATAGAAAGAGTAGGACTAAATGGACAATTTTCTCATTAGAGAAAGGTAAATAGTGGAGTGCCACAGGGATCTATGCTGGGTTCACTACTTTACAATATATTTATAAGTGACCCGGAAATGAGAATAAGCAAGGTTGACTAATTTTATGCCATCTGCAATTTTGATAACGTTCTTAAATTATAAGAAGATTATGAAAAATTGCAAGAGGACCTTGAGAAATTAGGAGACTGGGCATCCAAATGGCATATGAAATTTAATGTAGACAAGTGTAAAGTTACGTACTTAGGGAAGAACAACTCAAACTACAGTTGCACAATACAAAGGTTCCACATTAGGAGCCACCACCCAAGAGAAGGATCTAGGTATCGTGGATAATACTTTGAAGTCCTCTGCTCAGTGTGCAGCAACAGCCAAGAGGGCATATAGAATACTAGGAATTATAAGGAAAGGAACAGAGAATGAAAGTATATCAGACTCTGTCTGTATCGCTCCATGGTGTACTGCACTTTGTGTACTGTGTGCAGTTTTCACCCCACATCTAAAAAAAAGATCTAGAGGAACTGGAAAGGTACAGAGAAGATGATCAAAGTCTTAAAGGGGAAGGAAAATACCCCTTTGAAGAAAGACTTAAAAAGGTTAGGGACAGCTGAGGGGAAATATGATAGAGCTCTATCAAAAAATGAACGGAGTAGAGCAAGTAAACAAAAACTGGTTGCTTACTCCTTCAAAAGTATAAGACTAGGGAACGTGCATTGGAGCTGCAAAGTACTACATTATATTTAAGATTATTCAGAGAAAATATTGTTTCAATCAACGTGTCATTAAGCTGTAGTATAGCTGTGCTTGAAAAAGATTTGGACAAATTCATAAGCCATTGTTAAAGTGGACTGGGGGAAATCCACCGTTTATCCTTGGGATAAGCAGCATGGAATCTTTCTATGTTTTAGGATTCTATCAGGTACTTTTGACTTGAATTGGCCACTGTTGGAAACAGAACACTGGGCTTGATACATCATTGGTCTGACCCAGCATGGCAAATCTTGTAAGTATGGGAGGTTAAAATTAACAGACTCAATTTGGTGGTGAAGAATCAGGCTATGCAGAATGCTTTCAGTATAAGGAATATATTTTCTAAGATTCCTAAAATTAGGTTACTATCTGCTTTGGAATTGCATAGGAAATATATTGTGAAATAGTGTATGTGCCTAATTTGACAAATATAGTACTTCACAAAATATTTGTAAACTATTCTGATGCAATATTAAGGGCAGTAAATCATATTCAAAATAAACATACATATTGGCATCTAAGTTCTATTATGTTTTTTCAAATGTTCTTTTGGAGAACATGTTCAAAAATGTTTTTTATTGCTTTTAATTAATATTTACAAAATACTGTAGAAATCAAAAACAAATAACCACAAATAGGACGCAAAAGATAAGACTCCCAGTTAAGACAATAAAACCCTAAATTACATGATCAAGGATACAAATATCAGCAATCCCACTAATCACCTACTGACCTCCTAATCCCTTTTCCCCCCCAAAAAACTTCTCCAATTGTTGAAGACATACCTATTGCCCTGATAAATAATGCAACATTTACAAGGAAACCTAAGTGAAAAGGATGCTCCGAGGGCCAAAACCCAGGAGCAAAGCTCCAAAAAGGCTTTCCTATGTTGAGTTAATCTTGTGACATCTGGAAAGACCTGCATTTTCTAACCACAAAACTTTTCAAGGCGATTACAGAAGTAAAGACGTCTCAATGTCAGAAACAAAATAGCTCTAACAGGAATTTCATCTAGGGAAGATTCCAGGAATGCAGAGAGATCCAAACTACCTGATGGGAGAGTAACATCCAACTGCTCACACTCTCTTGCATCCTTCCACCATCCAAATCTAACTTCCCTTTAGAAATATAATACATCTTAGAGTATTGAACATTATCTGCACCCAGATATTTAAGAACTTCCTTAAGGTACTTCACAAAAAGAATTTGCGGTAAAAAAGTTAGTACAGGGAAAGTTTAAAAAACGTAAATTCTTGGATCTCAATGCATTATCCATGGATTCTAATTGGCGAGAAGTCATAACTGCACTGGAGGAAACAGTTTGTATTGAGGCCTGCAAAACAACAAATTGAGAATCAGTCTTCTGTGAAAATTGTTGAACAACAAACTTGGCATCGTGTTCAACAAGCTTCACAACGGTTTCTTTTGTAAAGCAGATATCTTCCCTAATGCCTTTGAAGAGACTTATCCACATGCATAATAGCTTCCCAGATATCGTTCAAAGAAATATCAGTTCCAACAGCAGGCCTATCCAAGGAAATAGAAAATTCTATCGGAATAGGCAGGGGGCCAGTATGTTGCACAAAATCAACAGCTAATGAGGACTCTATGTGTAGGAACAGGGGCTGAGAGAGCCAGCCCCTTAACACCTAAAGAAGAACAAAACTCCTTAATATCACCTCCATGATCGAGCAGGGTTTGGTCACCCACATCCTGCAGAGGAGAAACAGGACCCCCAAGGACTTACAGACCCCCAAGGACCCAGTCAATTGAGTTGAAAGAAAATCCACAGGAAGAGGACTAGCCTTAGCAAAAACATCCATTGGACTGATGATTTTAACAGCTTTTGCAGATGTCAGCTTGGGTAATTGCTTCTTCCATTTGCCCATATCAATAAGTACGCCTCTCCTACACCTCACGTGCTCTGAAGGGACTCCAAAGGGGCAGCGCCTGCCCCTTTGCACACCCCCCTCTGGGCATGCACCCATGGGCACACACACCCGCGGCCGCATCCCGCGGTGTGGTTAAGATTTACATAGCCCTGGCTGCACACGTCATCTCTTCATGGGACCAGGAGCCAATAAGAACAGCAGCATGAAACAGTACCAGGAAACAATAATGAAGTGTCCTCCATTCGAAAATGGTCTTGATGCGGTGTTGTTTCCTAATAGCTTGAACTGTCAAGAAAGTTGAGATCCACTTTGTTGGCCAACTTCTCAAAAGCATCTGAAGACATTGATTCTGAAAGCTCATTTCTACAAGATACTAGTCTCTCTTCAAAAAGGATTATAAAGGTTCAAGGTATAGGAGACTTCCAACCTAACACCTTCACAAGTCTAAATATTTATTTACTATAACAATTATTCTGAGTTGTTGCAGCTGGTTAAGTACAATTGTGTTTTCAGAACTTCTTGAGCTGTACATAATTGGAGGAAGACAACACAGAATTTCTCCATTCATGCCCACTAAAATATTTATGTTGAAAAAATTGATTTTCTCTCTCAAGCAATGAACTGTAAGAGTCACCAGACTAAGCAGACAAACCCACAAGAGCACTAACCATAAATAAAAGATTTTACCGGTAGATTTTTTTTAAATACAAGCCTATTTAACTCTCTCTCAATTAGCTTATTCCACTTGAGTTTAAGGTAAAACAAACTGACACAAAATGCATTTCTGTTACTATATGTAATTCCACCACCATTCCTATAACTAACAAGTTGAAAAGTGCACACTCACAGTGTAACAAACTGTGTGCTTTTGCTTTCCACCTTTCACAGACTTGGGCATGTCTGTGTGGGGCAAAGTGTGTATACTGTGTGCATGTGAGGTATGTATGTATCTGTGAATCAGTGGTATGACATACAGGGTGGCCCAAAAAAAGTGAGAAAATCTTGTAAATTAAAAGCTTAAATAGTTTACTTATCTACCTTTTTTAGCTATATAACGTCTTTATTTCGACAATTTCCAGTCACCATTTTTTTTTTTAATTTGTCAATCGTTTACATCTGTCTTTTTGAATTTTTAAATAACTTATATGCTACGAGATGTTCTCACTTTTTTTGGGCCACCCTGTACATATCTATTGCCATAAGCAGAGTTTAGCTGTTTATATATGTGGAGATGTGAGGAGAGATGTCAAAAGATGTACAGGTGCATCAGGGGTTTAGAAAACTGGCAGTGCATATCAGACGGCTCCGTGTGCACGTGTGTGTGCATATGCGTTCATGCCTGTGTTGTTTCTGCATGTGTGTACATGTGTGCGTCTGTCCATCTGCATACATGTATGGTACTTCCCTCCAATCCTCCCCATTCTGCCTTGCACTCACACTTTGTACGTGCTCTTCATTCAAACTTAGAGAAGCTAGTAAAGTAGTCAAGAAGGCAAAGATTCAAAAGGAGGAGGAAATAGCCAATGCAATAAAATGGGGGGATAATACATTTTTCAGATATATTAGTGAGAAGAGGAAGGGCAAAAGTGGTATTTGTCAGACTCAAGGGTGCAGGGGGGGGGGATATGTAAAAGCTGATAAAGATAAAGCAGAATTGCTTAACAAATATTTTTGTTCTGTGTTCACAGATGAAGAACCAGGAGCAGGACCTCAGAAAACACCCACAAATAAGAACAGAAGCGAGGGACATCTTGAACAATTTTCAGAAGACTGTGTTCGTGAGAAACTAGCTCAACTTAAAGTAGACAAAGCGATGTGACCGGATGGGATACACCCTAGAATACTGAGGGAACTTGGGGATGTTCTAGCAACTCCACTGACTGACCTTTTCAATGCCTCGTTGGAGTCGGGAGTGGTGCCAAAGGACTGGAGAGAGGCTCATGTGGTGCCTTTACACAAAAGTGGAAGTAAGGATGTGGTTGAAAACTACAGGCCAGTTAGTTTAACTTCGGTGGTGAGTAAATTATTGGAAACGCTGCTGAAAGAGAAAATAGTGAGGTTTCTGGAGTCCGGCGGATTACAGGATCCGAGGCAGCATGGATTCACCAGAGGCAGGTCTTGTCAGACAAATCTGATTGATTTCTTTGACTCGGTGACCAGGGAGTTGGACCGAGGGAGAGCTCTAGATGTGGTGTATTTAGATTTCAGTAAAGCCTTTGACACTGTTCCTCACAGGCAACTTATAAACAAACTGAGCACCCTAGGGATGGACCCTAAAGTTACTGCTTGGGTTAGAAATTGGTTGGGTGGGAGGCGACAAAGAGTACAAGTAAATGGAGCTCACTCTGAGGAGAAGGATGTTACCAGTGGTGTGCCCCAGGGATCTGTCCTTGGTCCGATTCTTTTTAACATCTTTGTTAATGATATAGCGGAAGGGCTGTCGGGTAAGGTTAGCCTCTTTGTGGATGATACCAAAATCTGCAATAGAGTAGACACCCAGGAAGGTGTAGATAACACGAGGAGGGATCTAGCTAAGCTTGAAGAATGGTCTAGAATTTGGCAGCTGGGATTTAATGTTAAAAAATGTAAGGTCATGCATTTGGGCTGCAGCAATCCAAGGGAGCAATACAGTATAGGAGGTGAAGTACTTTTGTCCACTAAAGAAGAGCGGGACCTAGGCGTGGTTGTGTCTGATGATCTTAAAGTAGCTAAACAGGTAGAAAAGACGACGGCAAAAGCTAGAAGGATGCTTGGGTGCATACGGAGAGGAATGGCTAGCAGAAAAAAGGAGGTGATAATGCCTCTGTATAAGTCTTTGGTGCAACCTCATTTGGAGTATGGTGTGCAATTCTGAAGACCGCACCTTCAAAAGGATGTGAACAGGATGGAGTCGGTGCAGAGGGTTGCTACTAAAATGATTAATGGGCTTCATTATAAAGCATATGAGGACAGACTTAAGGATCTTAATATGTACACCTTAGAGGAAAGGCGGGATAGAGGTGATATGATTGAGATGTTTAAATACCTCCGTGGCATAAATGTTCAGGGAGAGAGCCTCTTTCAATTGAAAGCAAGTTCTGCTACGAGGGGACATGGGATGAGGGTGAAGGGAGATAGATTCAGGAGTGATATGCGGAAATATTTCTTTACGGAAAGAGTAGTGGATCCGTGGAATAGTCTCCCAGTGGAGGTGGTAGAGATCAGGACAGTAACTGAATTCAAAAAAGCATGGGACCAACACAGAGGATCTCTAAAGGTAAAAAGTGGACTGTTGTAGTTGTTGTTATGGAAGGACAGACTAGATAGGCCATGTGGTCTTTTTCTGTCATCATGTTTCTATGTTTCATTCTTCCTCCTCTCCCAATTGCACTCTCATAGCACTCCCCCTCCCATCCCTCTCTCACCTTTCCACTCTTCATCTTCTTGGATCACCCTTCCCCCCTCTCTCCCTGCTCCTTCCATCACACCTTTCAACCCTGATCCTCCCCTCCAATTTTCATCACCTGATGCCTGGGTCCACTATTGTTTCCCTCTACTGCTGACAGTAGGTTCGTCAGGGACAGTCCGGTCTCATCTTATTCCCAGGCTGAGACTCCTCCCGTCTTTTGCTACCTGTAGTAGTTGGGTCCCCAATAGTAGTTTTCCCTTGCCTTCCTCCATGGGCTGCAACTCCTGTTTTTTCTAAATGTTTCCCGCAAGATTTGATTTTAATTCCCTCATCTCCAAGTAATAGTGACTTTTTTAAAATTATCTAACATATCTAATACATGAATGGCTAGTTTTTGAGAGTTAAATCTCCTTATTGGCTGAATCTGGGAGTTTGACTCCTTTAAAAAACAAAAAATCACAGATCTGCACTATTAGTACAATTATTGGGCCTCATATTCATGTGTGTTTAAACGTGATATGGATGATAGTGGGCTGTTTAGTGCTAAACAGTCAGATACTATCCATATAATTATGGGCCAGGCTGGGGTGGGACACAAGCAGCCCTAAAAATGCTGTTTAGTAGCGATTTCCAGCAGCTAAACAGAAAGGGTCTGATTCTGTCCCGAACATACAAAGGAGATCGCGATTTTGATCCCGTGGGCCACATCTAGCCCTGAGGGATCAGAATCGCAAACAGTCCTGCACATGCAGGTCGGGACAGCGATTCTGTCCAGCCTGCATGTGAAGAACTTCACCCAGCTAACTCAGTCAGGGCTTCTAAATTGAGCCGCGGCACCATGGTGTCATGTTGCCATGGCACTGCAGCTCCATTTAAAAGCCACGATGACGGCTGCCATAGACAAAGGTTTATTCCCTGCAGTCTGAACCCCGATCTGGCCTCCTAAGGCCATGTTTGGGCTGTGGGAAATAAACCCTGGCCCCGCCCTGCCTCTTCCGCGCCCGGACCATGAGAAATAAAACACACGTCGAGGGAAGTTATTCCACCTCGGAAGTGGAATAACTTCCCTGGCCATTTCGCCAGCCCTGGATGTACAGAGCCAATATTAGAATCGGCCCTGTACATCCAAGGGCCAGCGACCACCCACTGCCTGTCCACTCTTCCCAGGGCACCTCTTCCCCGCCCCCAACTAACTTCCCCACACCACCGGCAAGGAAGTTAGTCAGGGACTGCAGTCTGCACAAATAGCGGGGATACATGTCTTGTTGAGACATCCATCCCTGCTATTCTTCATTCAGAACAGACCCCAAAATGTATCCATTTAATTTAGGCCTGCTGATGACTCCGAATAGCAGGCCTAGTTTAAATGAATAGTTCCAGCACGGTCACTACAGTTCATGTGTATTCAATACTGCTACCTGTATGGAAAGTGGTGCTGAATATATAAAGTTAAACAGCAGTGTCAGCACTTAATTTAGTGCAGTGATTGAGCCAATATGCAGCCAGCACTATTAAGTCTAATTACCTTAGTTGTGATTTTTAAATTTGCTGTACACATAGGGCTTCTAAAATAACCCCCTATTTGTGCTTTGGACGACTGAAAATGGGCATAGATGCATCCAAAGCACAGAGACTGTCTTCAGGACCATTTTAGAAGTCAGCTGTGGGGATGTCCCCAGTGGGAGGACATCTGAAACTGAAGGGGGGCATGGAGGAGGTGTGGCCGAGGCATTCCCAGGAACCTGGAGGTGTCGTTTGGGTGTTCCCAGGGACCAGGAATCCCAATCTGATTACAGAAACATCATGGGTGTCCGGTGTCATGTCTAACTTTAAAGCAGCTCCAGGGCACACACAGCAATGAACAAGCTACTTAAAGGGCTTGTTTTTAGCTAAAGAAAACATTCAGAGTGTGTAGAGAAGAAAGCACTATCATCCCCACTATTCAGCACAATTTCAACTACAGCAGCAGCGGGATTTGCCTTGTTCCTAACCCACTCCTCTAACCATTATGCTATCCTAGACACCCAGGCTCTGAAATACGGTTCTGGGGATGTTTAAGTAGATGCTCTGGCAGACGTCTCTATCGGGCACATCCAGGTTTGTGAAATCACATCGGCACCTAGACATGCCTGCATTTTTTTCAGACATTCTGGCTTAGATATCTCAGACTGCACTTCTTCTAAAATTCCCCTCATACTGACAGGAAGAACCATGAAATGGCTAATCAGTGTTCCAAGGGCACACTCTCTTTCAAAGTAAGTGACTACATCTCTCCTCATGAATATACTCTAGCCTATGCAGGAGTCACACTCGATTGATCCTTTATCTCTAACCATCACATACAGAATATCTTCTGTAAACTCTCTGCATGAGTAACTGCCATAAGATGATTAGCCAGCAAAACATGAAAACATTGCAATTTCAGAGTGCTCAGAACCTCCACATTTGTAGCATTTTATGTCCTAATAGAATACTGTGTTTCTATATGGTCTAATCCATGGCACCCTATCTAGCAGTGCACTGTTACTTATAATAGGTTGCACAACTACAAATATAAGTGTTCTATACCCTGGGATATTAAACAGAGTGATAACGCCACACATCCTAATATGACTATTTTTATTTATTTATTTTATTTATTTATTTGCATTCTCTTATATACCGCGCTATTCTGCATCAATGCGGTTTACATTGAACAAACTGAAATTACATTGAACAGGGCATTATAACTTGGAGATAACTATTTTACAGGGAACATGGGCTATGGAGGGTTAAGTGGCTTGCCCAAGACCACAAGGAGCACCTGTGGGACTAGAAACCCCAGTCCTTCCGGCCCAAGGTTGCTGTCCTCTAGTGGGATTTGAACCTCCGACCTTCCGGCCTGAAGTACCTTGCCCCAACCACTAGGCCACTCCTCCACTCCACTATTGGCACTGAAGGAAACAGATTATGAAAGTCACCTGCTTCTTCAATTACAAACTTAAGATCTGAATAGCCAGACATCCAAGAAACTTAAAATGTTACAAACTATTTGTACATGAAGCCCTCAAGCTCTCGGAAGAAAGTGGGGATGTTTGAGCAAATCTATGGGTGAGAGCAACAGATTGAGCTAACAACTGCGAAAGGTCAGACCTACTCAAACAGTACTTTATATCTACAACAGAGTGCCAATGGGTACAATTTTGATAGAAAAAAACATGGGTTAAACCTAATACACTAAGATTCCCTGGGAAACTGTGATGTCAAACAGCATCTAGCCAAAAGTTGATTAACTAGACAGAATCCATTGAGGAACACCACCAGGCAATGGCTCAAATCTCAACTTTGATAAATGACAGCACACAAAAGAAGATGTCCAATGGTCCTACTTGCATTTTCTTAGTCAACCTTTATTTCTAACAGAGAAGCCATATGTTGTAGACTCCTTGGATGTCACTACTTTGAGCAGCAGAGACCTCCAGTGGCCCTACAAAATTACTCAGTATAACATGGAGATGAACTAGCAATTTTACAGAACAAGGGAGGTTATCTTTTGCCCCGTTACATCATTCTGAGATGAAGGACTCCTCTGGAAGAGAAAATCCAACTCATAGTAACATAGTAAATGACGGCAGATAAAGACCAGTATGGTCCATCTAGTCTGTCCAGTACAATGTCAAGAGTAGGTACACCTGCCGCTCTGTGCAGGCCACCCCTCCCTATGTCTTTGCTTAGGGGTGAACCCACCACTCCATGTAGGACACCCCTATTTGTTGAGGAATTTGAGGGTTCAGTTTATTTTGATATTTTCTTGTTGCTGTAAAGGGATCCACTCTGTCTGTCCCATGCCCCTTTGAACTCCATCACTGTGTTTGCCCCCACCACCTCAATCAGGAGGGCATTCCAAGCATCCACCACCCTTTCAGTGAAAAAGTATTTCCTAACATTGCCTTTCAATTTACCACCTTGTAGCTTCATGTTATGCCCTCTAGTTTTGCAGCTTCTCCATCTTTGGAAGAGGTTTGTTTGTTCATTATTTTCCTTTAAGTATTTAAAGGGCTGAATCATATCTCCCCTGTCCCTCCTCTCTTCCAAAGTGTACATATTTAGGTCTTCAAGTCTTCTCATAAGGCTTGTGACGCAAGCTCCAAATCATTTTGGTCGCCTTCCTCTGAACAGTTTCCAGTCTTTTTACATTCTTTGCAAGATATGGTCTCCAAAACTGAACACAGTATTCCAAGTGAGACCTCACCAGTGACTTGTACAGTGGCATAAGTACTTCTTCCTTTCTGCTGGTAATTCCTCTTCGTATGCAGCCCAACATCCTCCTGGCTTTTGCCACCTTGAGATCTTCAGAAATAATCACGCCAAGGTCTTTCTCCTGATCCATGCACACCAATCTCTTGCCCCCTATCGCGTACGTTTCCCTTGGATTTCTGCTACCCAAGTGCATGACTGCACTTCTTCGCATTAAATCTTAACTGCCAAGCATCAGACCATTCTTGCAGCTTTTGTAGATCATTCCTCATGTTAACCACTCCCTCGGGGGAGTCCACTCTGTTGCAAATTTTCATGTCATCTGCAAAGAGACAGACTCAGCCGCGCAATTGGCAAGTCGGCCTCGGGTTTTGTCCCGCCCCCCATCCCTTCGTACCCCTACATTGAGTCAACACCCTCCAAGCGTTTTTTTTTCAACAACAACTTTGTTTATTTATTAACAATGGACATTAACAGAACACACTGTTGGCCACAGCATGCAGATAACAACCAACAACCAATAATCTTCTTCCCCTTCGAGAGACACAGCCACTAGCAAAACAGTCCTTGTAAGTGGCTGGAGGAAAATTCGCCGTAACAGCTTTTTCCTTCAGTCCTTAGTCCTTGATATCCTTCAGGATAAAAGTAGTTGCGCCCACTGTTCAAGCTGCCTTAGCAACCCTTTTTCCTTGCTTTCCCCCCCTTGCCCACCGTCAAAGCGAGGCAGGGGCCATCTGAGCGGTGTTTTCATTGCCTTGTCAATCTCTCTGGGGGAAGGTCCCTGTTTCTCCCCTGCGGCTCTCCCCCTTTACTCACAAAAACTGGGCTGTGTTCTCTCTCCTCGGGGCCATTTTTTTTGCCAACCCCGACAGCAGCGAATCCTCGCTTGCTGCCAGGGCCCCACTTCTAACGCGCCGCTGTGGCCAACACCCACTTCCGCCATAATCGTTCGACCGTGTCTTGTATGGCGCACAAGAAAATGTCCATTCCTATGTCAGACAAATGAACTCCATCAGCACGATACATCCCTGGGCAACGTTCTTCGATGAGGTCATGCCTGATGCTGTAGCCTCCTATAGCCTCCATGGAGCAGGCCATCCATTTGTTCACCTTTACTCTCGTCCTTTCCACTGCCTTGTGCGAATTTTCGCACCTCCACACTCGCCGCGGTATAATGTGGGACCATGCCAGCAAAGTCCCTGGAAAGGTGTTTGACAGAGCCAGCATGTCACCCTGCATTTTTTTGGTGAGCTCGACACTGCGAGTAGACGCTAGGTCGTTGCCCCCTAGGTGAACTACTATCATCGCAGGGTTTCTGCTCTGCCTCTTCCTTTGCAGCAGGGACGGAACTAGCTGGTCCCACACCATACCACGTCGCCCCAGCCATACTACAGCAACCTCCTCGCCTGGGAGCCCCAAAATTCAGGCCTTGTGGTCTGTACCGCGTTCGCCTTTGTGCCCAGTGAACAAATGAATGGCCACATATCCAGGCTTCACGAGGCCGTAGGCAGCAGCCTACACCTGCGTTGAATCACAATCGGAAAGGTACGATTAGATGCAGAATACAGCAATAAATTGTCACAACAACAGCGATTTGCCAGAACATTTGTACAAGCAGTGATTCCACCGTAAAAAACACAAACCGTTAATATCATCCCTCCATGTCATGTGCTTTGCTTTTTTTTTTTTTTTTTACTATATATGCCTTTTACTATATAGTAAAAAAAAAAAAAAAGCAAAGCACATGACATGGAGGGATGATATTAACGGTTTGTGTTTTTTTTACGGTGGAATCACTGCTTGTACAAATGTTCTGGCAAATCGCTGTTGTGACAATTTTTTACTGTATTCCGCATCTAATCGTACCTTTCCGATTGTGATTCAACGCAGGTTATATATATATAACCCCTCCCACCCCTGTGGGGCGTACACCCAGTTTAGAACACTCTGCGCGCCCTGATCTGTTCCTCGCCATCCCACTGCTGTCTGCCGTAGAAGCAGCTCCGATCCTACCAGTCTTCACTCCATTGGGCGTATATAAAGTTTATATCTATTCGAGCGCCATCTGCCTATATGCATGATCTGTTCTTTTGACATCCCAATGTGGGCTGCCGTAGCAGCAGCTCCAATACGAAAGGAGCGTGAGCCGTATAAGCTCGCATCCCATCCTGTTCGTTCTATAGCCATTTTGAGTACCTTGGTGAATTGAAAGTGCGATAGGGGGGCACCATTCGCATGTACGAACCATTGCTTTCCTGAGTGTGCTTATAACTGCCGATAAGCTATGGCATTCTTTACTGGGCACGAGGGGTCATTGGGCAATGCTGACAATACCACTTGCGCACCTTTACCCGCAGTGTCGGTTTTGGATCTTCGCAAGTGTAGCTCTAAAGCCCCCCCCCCCCCCGACGTATGTCTACATCCCGCTTTTCGATACCTCCACATTCTGATCTGGGCCTGCAGGATGATGATGATGCCACTAGCTCCCCTATCCTGAATGCTCCATAGAATGCCCATGCAAAGGCACATTTAAACAGCCTAGTCTCATACTCATTATAACATACTTGGCTAGTTGTCACCATCAGAAGTTGTAGCATCTGGTGAGTGATCGGGCGTCATTGGTCTACTGTACGTGGCTGCCCTATGGACCAACCCCTCATTACCCTCTTGATGATGAAATCAGATTGTGGACTCCTCTCACCCATGGCTTTTGCAAAAAATGCTATTGCTGATAAGCGTGTCTGCACCGCCGTTTGTGTCCCCGTTGCCCTTGCAATGCAAAATCCAACTTAGTATTGTCTCCACCTTAAATCTGTTCTTGTTTGGTATTCTGGCATTCTCGCAAAACGTTTGGTAATGTTGCCAGGCTGCGAGGTATTTTCGCTTTGTTTGCCCTGCTGAGGAGCCCAACAGGAGCTTCCATACTTCGGTGGACCATACTCCCAGACATGGCAGGGCACCATTGTCTTGACCGAACAAAGAGCTTGATGTTACAACGAGAAAGAGCATCGGCAATGTTATTATTTGCACCCTTAATATGCTCTGCTCTAATGGTGATGTTATGTACCAGGCATAGTAGCACGATTTTTCTTAACAGTGCGACTACCCTTGCCGTCTTTGCTCGCATACTGTTCACCACCCAAACCACCACTAGGTTATCGGTATGGAAAGTGACCGCTCTGTTGGCTAGCTCAGGTGCCCAAATACATAAGGCTACCATCAGCGGGAATAGTTCCGAGAACGTGATGTCCTTGGTGGTTCCCTCGACCTGCCATTCCCTGGGCCATGTCTCTGAACACCACGCCCCTCTAAAGTATATGCCGAAACCCATTCCTCCCAAGGCATCGGTGAAGAACTCTAGTTCCGCATTCGATACTGGAAGCGCTTGCCAGAAGGCAAGTCCATTGAATGTGTGTAGGAATTGCAGCCATACCTGAAGGTCTTCTCACATTTCCTTGGTGACACGGATGCGATGGTGTTTCTTCTGTACCCCCCTGGTTGCCCATGGCATACGGCGGCAGAAAATCCGCCCCATTGGTATCACCCCCATGCAAAGCATAGCAGGCCGAGCATAGACTGAAATTGCTGCAATGTAGCTTTTCGGTGACTGTTAAGTTGTTGAATATCGTTCTTCATCTTCAACAACTTTTCCATTGGCAGATGTGACTTGTGTGCCGGCACGTCTAGTTGTATGCCTAGGAAAGTGATGATCCCTTTTGGGCCATCTGTCTTTTCTTTCGCTAATGGGATACCAAAAGACTGTGCCACCTGTTCAAAGATATCCAATATCCTTTTGCAGTCATCATAGTCTCGTCCTATGAATAAGAAATCATCTAGGTAGTGTACCACCGTGTTGGGGCCTGCCAAGTCTTCCACTACCCAGTGTATAAATGAATTAAATTGTTCAAAATAGGCACAGGACACCGCACAGCCCATGGGCAAACATTTATCATAAAAGAAGTCCCCATTAAACGTAAAGCCTAATAATGGGTAGGATTCAGGATGAACCGGCAACAGACGGAAAGCGGATTCAATATCCGCCTTCGCCAGCTGCCCGCTATTGCGTATTATCATAACTGCCTGATCGATGGTTGCATATTTAACGGAGCATAAGGCTGGATCAATATAATCATTCACTGACCTCCCTTCTGGGTATGATAGGTTGTGAATTAACCGGAATTGTCCCGGTTCTTTTTTTGGTATCACCCCCAATGGAGACAGTACCATGTTCTTAAAGGGTGGTGACTTGAAAGGCCTGGCTACTCTTCCCATACCTATCTCCTTTGCTATCTTATGTGCTATAGTGTTATGTTCACGGATCGATGGGGGGGTTGTTTTTGACGGGTATTTTTGATTCCCTTGATATTAGGGATGGAATGCGGAAACCTTGAGTGAAACCGCTTTCAATATGATTGGCTATCTCCTGTTTAGGGTAGGCTCGCAGCCATGGACGCATCCGCTCAAGTTTGATGGGCGTTGGGGCCAATTCCCTCGTTTGAGCGTTGCTGCCCTGTTCTGAACGGCTTGGCCTCCCTTGATGCCCTGCATGTGAACGCGGGGTGTCCACTTCCACATACTGAACAGGAATGTTTGTATTTGCAGGGCTGCCATGTACAACTCCCAGCATTGTACTGGCGGCATGCCCGCCGCATAGCCAGCGGATTGGCTTGTCGCCATTGCGAGCTCTGGAAAGGCTGCTGCCATTGCGTGCCTTGAAAGGACTGCTGTAGCCCATCCTGACACCATGGCCTATTGGGTGCCATTTCCTCCGTCCACAGGTCTAATATCCTGTGATGCCACGCTAGTGTGGGATCTTCTGCCATGCTTTTCCTGAACTTGACATCATAGTTCAGCCAGGCCCATCCCCCGTATTGTTTATGTGCTCGGGTGATGGTGTCCAGATACCTGGTCAGATAGGGGCCCGATTCGGGTTCCCTCTCCATCACCACACTCATAAAGATGTGGAATGCTGTCACCCAATTATTAATGGATTTTGGAATTTTAGGCTTCCTGTTCCTCTCACTTCTTTTATCATTATTCTTGCCACTGCTAGATTCCTCCTCTTGGTCCCTCAGCAGAAGCGAGAATACGTCTATATATTTCCGTCTCCAAATCTTCTTTTTTATCTTTTTGGGCACTGAACAGGCTAATGAACTCACACCGCAGCGTGGATCGGGATTGGTATCACGCCACTCAACCTGCGTTCTTTGGGCTGCCCCATTCGACCTGCTATCTTGGTCCACCCCCCTAGGACTCTGACCTGACCATACTTGCCTTAGAGGGTTGATATGTTTAGCTTTTCTATGCCTTTTAAACTTTTTAACCGCATTCTGTATGATATTAGCAAATATTAGGTCACCATCACTATCCGAAGAAGATTCCTCTGAAGATGTGGCTAACAGCTCTGGTGCCCCATCTCACACCCGGTCTTACCATTTGTCGTGTTAGGTGATGATGCACTGTTGCTCGCGGATGGCTGTTCCTCACTAGTTGAGCCTGGCGTTCCCAGTCTTCGCTTAACTGAAGTCAGGCCGTGTTGGGAAACCTGCTCCCGCACCATCTGTAACAGCTCGTCCAGCTCTTGTGTCTGCGTAGGGCCCGCACTTTCGCGTTGCTGTGACACCTTTCCTCTATTGCTGCGCCTGGGCCTCGCTGCTGTGGTGCTGCCTGTCGCTTCCCTGTTGGCCGAAGCCGCTCTCTTGGTGCTTGATCCCGTATCCGCACGCGTTCTTACTGCTGGCGCTTTCTTCTTTACTACCGGCACTGCCACGCTCTTGCTTGGCGCTGCGCGTCTTGGAGGCCCTTTGGGTTTCCATTCTGGGCATCTCTAGTCAAAGATAAATACACTATGCAATGTGGTAGAAAAATGAAAACTAAATTAGTATCTATTGCATATGCATGTCCTAATCCCGTGCGCTCTTGCCTCGTAGCTCCTCCCGCCAGCAGTTCCCAGAAACATATCATAGCATCCTAAGCCCCCTTTTTTTTTTTTTGTCTCTCTCCTCTCTTTAATCGCATTGCTCGTCCTTTCACTTCAAACTGTTCTATGCATATAACAATCCCCACCACGTTATTAACATTGGTTCACCTCTCCCCCCTTTTTTTTTTTTTTATATTTGCTTTTCTCCTTTTCTTTCTTTTTTTTTTTTTGTATCAACACAAGTACATTCCTCATTTATTAATATACTTCCTTACTACCATAGTAGCACCTATACCATCCATGCCCAGTAGATGGCAGCATTACACTTCCCCATTGTAGCACAGATATATTTCTTGCATAATTATTTACCTTCAACTATGGTATTCTCCCCTTTTTTTTTTTTTTTTTAAAATATATTTCCTTCGTATCTCTTCATTTTCTGGGGGGTTTTTTGGTTTTTTTTTTAACATTAATTTACCTTACATGTGCTGTTCACCCCTACTGAGTCCGCGTGTGATCACCGCTCTGTTTTGGCGCGCACGTGGCTCACCTTTTCCTGGACGTCCTCCCTGCTTCGCCCACCCCGTCTTAGGCCAGCCCAAGATGCTGCTGTAGGGCGCGAGCGGTGTGTCCTGGCCAGAAATGTACCTTGCGGGCGCAAGAGGCGCAGTCGCGCTCTTCTTAAACCCCCCAGGCACAGCCGCCATGCTGCTACTTTGCCACCATGAAGCTACACCTTCCTAATCCTAACGGACACTCAGGTCTCTTGCCACTCTCCCTCAGGGATGCAGTGCTGCGGTAAGTGCTTTCGGGCCCGCCTCGTATGCCCTACAGCTTTTATTTTTTTGTTGTTTATTTTAGCATCTATTCCACATTTAAAAAATTGTTACTTGCCGCCCTAGCTCACACTGCGCGATTCCTCATTCGAAGTTGGCCCAATCCTGGCTCCAATGCGCTGCGGCTCAGCGCACACTGCGCGATACCCCGGTCGATGCAGGCTCGGTCTTGTCTCCACCATGCTGCAGCTCCTCCGATTCTATGTCCGATGTCCTTCTCCTCTAGCAGAAAGGGGAAGGTAGCGGCGAAAGAGGCCAAGCCGGCACCGGGCGCGCTGTTTTATCCCCTGCTTCAGCCCGCCCTCGCCGACCCCCCCCTCCCCGTCCCCCCAATCCCTCGGCCTGCCAATGATCGCCTGTGCCCGGCCGCAGTAATTCGCGACCGGGTCTTTTCCATGCAGTCCTTCAGCAATATCACTCACAAATACATTGAACAGTGCTGGGCCCAGGACCGACCCCTGGGGCACCCGATAATCACCTTCCTTTCATCCGAGTGAGCTCCATGTACCATCACCTTCTGTGAACTCGTATATAAACCACTCTAAAAGGCAGTACCCTGTCTTTGGCAGCCAGCCACTGTACCATGAGGAAACAAAGGTGTCTTTGGCAGCCAATCACTGCACTATGAAGATGTCGGGGAGTCTTCCCCAGGGAGACAATGGACAATGGAGGGACTCATATGGTCAGAAGCTGCAAGTAGGAGAGCACAGAAGGGTTGGAAGGTGCCTCAGGTTCAAGCTCAGGCCTGAATTCCTTTGTGACTGTATCTAATTGGCCAGCACCACCACTAGCTCCGGGAGGAGAGCAGTCCTGCCTGTGGAGGAGAGAAAGTGTTACACAGGTTTCAGCAAGAGCAAGCCACCGAGATGAGAAGGAAAATGTAGTTACTCACCTGTAACAGGTGTTCTCCAGGGACAGCAGGAATCAGTCCTCACATATGGGTAACGTTGATGCCAACAGAGCCCTGCATGGAGCATCTCACCAGCTTTCAAAGAAAGCCTTTGGGAGATGTCACCATGCATGCGCGGTCCCCTTCCCACCCAAGGGTGCCATCTTACTCAGTCAGGTGCCATAGCTAGAGCCCAACCAAGAAGATGGCCAAAATGAACAGCAACTCCAAGGGCTGATTCCTGCTTTCCTTGGTGAACACCTGTTACAGGTGAGTAATTACACTTTCTCCAGGAACAAGCAGGAAGTCAGTCCTCACATATGTGACTCCCTAGATCCAGGCTACAGAGGAACAGCATAAAACAGGGGCACCGCCCAACCATGGGCGGCCACAAGCGAATCCTGATGACAGACTCGAGGGACCCCAGTGACCAGGGAAAACCGTGGCTCCGGTAGCCTGAACAAGAAGGGTCAGAGGGCAGGAGTTGCCTGAACCTCGAAGAGGTTACGGAGTACGGCCTGGCCAAAGGCGCTGTCCCATCAGACTCCCTCTCCAAGCAGTAGTGGGCTGCAAAAGTGTGAACGGAGGACCAGGTGGTGGCCTGGCAGATGTCTGCCATGGGCACCGAGTGGAGGCTGGCAACCAAGATCGCCATCGCCCAGAAATTGTGCACCATGACTCGACGCTCCAGCGGGATACCAGTTAAACTGTCAGCAAAGGTGATGCAGTCCACCACCCAGATGGATACGGTATGCTCCGTGACAACTAGCCCCAGACGGCTGGAGTCGAAGGAGACGAAAAGCTGTGAGGTTTTACGGTGACCCTGGGTCTGTTGCAAACAGAAAGACAGGGCTCGCTTTCAGTCCAGGGTATGGAGGACAGCCAATGCAGAGTCAGTGTGGGGCCGTGGAAAGAATGTAGGCAGCACTACCTCCTGATTCAGGTAGAAGTCCGAGACAACCTTTGGGAGAAATTTTGGGTGAGTGCAAAGCACAACCCTGTTCTTTTAGAATCTGGTGTAGGCCACCAAGGCCTGAACCTCAATGACCCTGCAGGCAGAGGTGAAACCCACCAGAAAAGCTACCTTCCAGGAGAGGTAGTGCAAGGAGCAGCTAGCAAGGGCTCGAAGAGCAGCCTAGTAAGCTGTGCCAGGACCACATTGAGGTCCCATTCTGCCGGGGGTGGGCAGATGGGAGGTTTGGAGAGCAATAAGCCCCGCATGGATCTGGTGATGAGAGGCTGCACTGACAGAGGCTTGCCCTCCACAGGATGGTGGTTGTCAGAGCGCACACTTAGATGCACCCGGACGGAGATGGACTTAAGTCCAGACCGTGAGAGGAGAAGATATTGAAGGACCAAATGCACCAGACAAGAAAATGGGTCCAATATGTGCTCCGTGCACCACACTAATAACCAGCGGCACTTGAAGGCGCAAGCTCATCACGTGGAGTACTTACGAGAGGCTAGAAGGATGTCCTCCACCTCCCTGGAGAGGTTAAGGGGAGCTAAGGCAACCCGTTCAGCCGCCAGGTCATGAGGGACAGAGATCCCAAGTTGGGATGGAGGATCGAGCCCTCTTCCTGTATCAGAAGTCCTGGGGAGCTCCCAAGAGGCACAGGGGGTTCCGTCAAGAGACAGAGCAGCAAGGGGAACCAGGGCTGCCTGAGCCACCTCGGGGCCATGAGGATCATCAATGCCCTGTCCCATTGGGCCTTTAGGAGGGTCTAGACTATCAAGGGCATAGGAGGGAAGGCATACATCAGGCTGCCCAACAACCAGGTAAGGAAGGCGTCTGCCACCACCCGGGATGGGTGGTGTTGGGGGCTGCAGAACTGGGGCAGCTGAGCATTTGTCAGGCTGATGAAGAGGTCAAGGCTGGGAAAGCCCCACAGCCGGAAAAGCACTCATGCAATCTTCGGGTCCAGGCACTACTCATGCAGCTGAAGGACCCTGTTCAACCTGTCGGCCAAAATATTGTTCTGGCCCGAAAGGTAAACCGCCTTGAGGAGGATTCCATGGCAGATCGCAAAGGAACAAAGCCACAGCCTCCTGGCAGAGGCGGTAGGAGCCCGTGCCACCCTGCTTGTTCATTTAGAACATCATGACCTGGTTGTGAGTCTGGACAAGCACCGAACGGTGCCACAGGTGGTGCCTGAAGGCCTTGAGAGCGAGGAAGACTGCTCTGAGCTCGAGCAGATTGATCTGCTGCTGGCTCTCCTCGGAGGACCAGGCTCCCTGACTATGGAGCTCTCTGCAATGGGCACCCCAGCCTGTCAGGAAAACATCTGTTGTGAGGACCCTCTGGGAGCTCGGGGGCTGAAAGACTATCCCTGCCTGCAGTATATGAACATCCTTCCACCAGGTTAGGGATTCCATCAGCTGACAAGACACTGTGAATCTTTCACGGAGTTGCCTGGTGGCCTGGGACCAAAGAGACTGGAGACACCACTGAGCCGCCCTCATGTGGAGGCAGGCATCGGGACCCATGTGAACCATAGAGGCCATGCAGCCCAGGAGGCGAAGCAATGTTTGGGCCGACACTGTGCGGCACCACTGTACGTCGGCCGTAAGCCGCTCGACTCCGTCCAGGCCAGGGCTTTCCTCCCCCTCGATAGTGTTGAGGTGGGCCCTGATTAATTCTAGTACTCGAGTTGGGGTGAGCTGGGATTTCAGATGGTTGATCACGAAACCCAGGTGTCGCAAGATCTGGATGGTATGGCCAGTGGCCAGCTCGGTTACCGAGGCCATGTCCCCTTTTACCAGCCAATCATCGAGGAAGGGAAAGACAGAGGTTTTTTGAAGGTGGAGATAGGCCGCCACCACTGCCAGACACTTGGTGAAGACCTGTGGGGTGGAGGCGAGGCTGAAGGGAAGGACCCTGTACTGGCAGTGGTTGCCTCCAACTACGAACCTCAGGAACCGTCTGTGACATGGGATGGATAAGGATGTGGGTGCAAGCATCCTTCATATCCAAGGAGCACAGCCAATCTCTCTGCTGGAGATAGGGTAGAAGTGTTCCAAAGGAGAGAATCTTGAATCTCTCATGCACCAGCAACTTGTTGTGGTGCCTCAGGTCCAGAATGGGCCTGAGGCCTCCTGTCCTCTTCGGGATCAGGAAGTACCTGGAGTAGAAGTCTTTCCCCCAAGAAGGACAAGGCAAGGGCTCCACCGCCCCATCTCTGAGAAGGCCTGTGAGCACCTGCAGTAGCAGGGCAAAGTGCAGGGGAGACCAAGGAGGTTCCTCGGGAAAGAAGGGTGGAGGAGTCCGTTCAAGGTGCAGAAGGTAGCCCTCCTGGATGACCTGGAGAGTCCAGGCATTGATGGTGATGTGGGCCCACCAGTGGGTGAAGTGGACAAAGCATCCCCCAATGGGGGGCTGGTCCTCCGGAGGAAGGGGGGCTATGCAGATGTCATCAAATCCCAACCCAGGCTGGGCTGGGGCTGGTGTCTGGGTCTTCTGACCCTTGGGTTTAGGCAGCCCTTGGCCTGTGCCCTTGCCTTGGGGACCCTGCTGAGGGGTCTAGGCAGCCGGGTAGGCAGGGTAGCCCTGATAAGGTTGACCCTTCCAGAGGAAAGGGGGCTTCTTCCTGGGAAGAGTGGAAGTCTTTCTAGAGAGTCAGGTCCGAGTGACATACTCTGTCTCGACCTCGACTGTCTTATCCTCCATTGGCTTGCCGAAGAGCTGCTCACCAAGGCATGGGACATCCAGGAGTTTCTCCTGTACCTACAGGTCAAGGTTTGAAGATTGCAGCCAGGCCTGGTGGTGGGCGCCGATACTGGCGGTGGCCACTCTGGCGCTAGATTCAAAGCCATTGTAAGCAGCTCTGGAGAGGTATTTCGAACATTCTGTGACAGACTTTGTCAAAGCCTGGACGCACCGTAGCTGCCGAACCTCTTGGCCAGGTCCTGCAGAAATATGCCAACGTAAAGTTGGTTAATCTGAATGTAGCAAGCTAGCATTGAGCCCTGGTAGCATTTGCACCCCAGGGCACTGAGTGTGCGGGACTCCCCACCCAGTGGCTCCGAAGAGTGTGATTTCGGGCTCTTTCGCCGGCGCATGGCCAACTCAACCACCACAGAAGTGTGAGGGAGCTGTGTTTTGCAGAATCCAGACCCCCGCTGGACTCAATACATCGTATCGCATCGTCAGCTCATGATGAGAACCGAGGCTGGGGTCTACCACATCCGGAGGAGAAACCTAGGGAGGATCAAAGGCACAAGGACTGTCAGGATCTCTTTAGGTGGTGCTTCGTACTGGAGTATGTCTAATTCCTCCATATTCTGGTCCTCCTCTAACTCCATTGTGAGGTAAAGAGCCCATGCCATATCCTGGATGAACTCGAGGAAAGAGGTATCCTCGGGTGGGAAATAGCACTTAGCAGCCATTGGTGACAGGTCCGATGGAAGGTCCCAGTGGGCCTGGGACTCCAGGGATGTCTTGACTTTGGACTCCCAATCAACATAGTCGAGGAAGACTTGAAGTCCTCTGGCTGCAGGAGGACTGATAACTCTGGATCTGGGTATTTTGAGGCAGGGGCATGGCCAGAGCCAGAGGCACTCGCCTGCATGAATCTCATTCCAGAGGATCGGGAACGAGAACGAGACCCTCACCGAGGATCTTCCAGAGGCATCTAGCTCTTGGCGATCGCAGAGGTGGACCGGGGAGTCCTTGAGGTCAAGGTCCCTGTGGTCTCAGCAGCACCAGCTGTGATGTGAGGAACACAGAAACGCTGCGTTCCAAGGCCAACACCTGTGCTTCTCACTCAGGGGTCGCAGCCATGGACACTGACACCAGAGTGGCCAGGTCTGGCATCAAAGAGGAGAGGTGGTCCTCGACAGGACGGGCCTTGGGAGACCACAATCCATTGCCAGAAGCCACAACCTCAGCCCTAGACACCTTCAGAGGGGCATTCTTGTTCCAGTTCCTCGGGAGCTCTGCAAGGACTAAGGAACAAGGCATGGGACTTCCCATGCTTGTCCGCTTCTCCGGATGAGGCTCTCAAGGTCTTCCTCTTCTTATGTGCATGCTCCGGGGACCCTTGCTCGGAGTGTCGGTGGGCCCACGGAGGGGCCACCGAGGCCTTACACGAGGGCCTTCAGGTGTAAGGCTACCGGAGAAACCGGGGTTGAGTCTGCCTTGTGAAAGATGTCATCCTGATTAAGTCGACGGCTCTGTATGGCCTTCGTGAACATTTTCTTGTACAATGAGCATTCCTCCAGGTTATGGTCTGAGGCATCGGGACCCACCAGAGACAGCAATCATGAGTGTTGGGGAGTGACATGTTTTTGGAGCACAGATCACATTTCTTAAAGCCGGTGATCACTGGGGGAAAAAGAATCCCAGCAAGGTCGAAGACCCTCAATGCAGCCAGCGGTTAAAAAAGGCACGAAAGCGCTGCGATGGAAAATAAAATCAAGACAAACATCTGTAGGATTCCGCAGAAAAAGGAAAATTGAGCAAAATGGCACCCTTGGACGGGAAGAGAACCACACATGCGTGCTGGCATCTCCCAAAGGCTTTCCTTGAAAGCTGGGGAGATGCTCCGTGCAGGGCTCCATTGGCATTGACATCACCCATATGTGAGGGCTGACTTCCTGCTTGTTCCTGGAGAAGAAAGATAACCAGAAAAACATCCATCAGCCCAGTACTACTACTACTGATAATTTTCTCTGCGTCAATCCCACTAAGTCCTCTGCTATTTGGCTCTCTTTTGCTGCCACTCCTCCCACTCTAGCTCCCACAATGTCCTCTCTTCCCATCCCACTTGTCCCCATGCTCTGCTATCTTGGTGTCACCCTTGACTTTTCAATGTCTTTCCACCCACATATTTCCTCCCTTGTACGTAGCTGTTTTTTCCATCTCTGTAGGATTCGATCCCTCCGGCCCTACCTCTCTGCTCCCTCCCTCACCACCCTGGTTCTTTCCCTCGTGATCTCCCGTTTGGGCTACTGTAATTCAATTTTCACCGGTCTTCCCAATTACCAGCTCCGTTGTCTTCAACTTATCCAAAACACTGCCGCCCGTCTTGTCACCCATTCCTCCCCTTTCGTTCATATCACCCCTTGTCTTCTCACCCTCCACTGGCTCCCCATTAAATTCAGATTTGTCTATAAGTACCTCATCACCACACACAAGGTCCTTCACACGGATATTCCCCAATATTTGTCCGATCTTATCTACCACCAGCCTGCTCCTCGCCTCCTCCGTTCTACTCATAGCAACCATCTTTTTCGCCCCTCCCCATCCCAAGCACACCTCAAACTCACTCGTCACTCTGCATTCTTCTTTCTAAGCCCTGCTCTATGGAATTCTCTCCCACACTCTCTCCGCACCGAACCCTCTTTTCCTCGCTTTAAAGCTTTACTTAAAACCTATCTTTTCTCCCAGGACTTTGATCTCCCTGTTGCCACATGATGGTCTTGATGCTACACACTGCCTCCATTTTCCCCCCTTCCTCTATCCCTTCCATCCTCTCAGAAGTTTAGCCTGTTTATATGTTTAACCTCGCTCTTTTCTGTCTTCTTCTCATTCTCTCACTACTGCTTTCCTATCAACCCATTGGCATTCCTTTCCTCCTTTTATTTTCTAGTAGCCACTATGTTTTTTTTGTACAGCGCTCTGACACTTCGGTATGGGCAGTATATCAAGCTTTTCTAATAAATAAATAAAATGTATCATTTGCATAGCACTACAAGGCATACGCAGCACTGTACATGTACAAGTAAGAAATAGTCCATGCTCATTAGAGCTTACAATCTAATTGAGACAGATCGCACAACAATTGGGGACTAGAGTAATTCAAGGGGAATCACGAGATAAGCAGGAGAATAAGAAGATCAGGATCCAAATGCAGCCTCGAAGAGGTGGGTATTTAGCCTGAATCTGAATAGGGCCAGAGAAAGAGCCTGGTGTACTAACTTAGATAGTCTGTTCCAAGCATATGGAACAGCAAGATGGAATGAGTGAAGTCTGGAGTTGGCAATGGAAGAGAAGGGCACAGATACAAGGGATCTGCCAGAGGAGCGGAACTCCCGAGGAGGGGTGTAAGGAGTGATAAGAAAGGAAAGGTAGTGAGGAGAAGTTTGAAATGAATGTAGAAACAAATAGACAGTGAAGTGATTTGAGAAGAGGGGTTATGTGAGCATAACAAGATTGGCAGAAGATTAGCTGTGCGGCCAAGTGACCCAAGAGCCATGAGCATTTACATTTACAAAAGCCACCAGCTTCAAGGTATACCGTGGACACACAGTATGCAGGAGGGAATGTTCCTCTGAGGGGAACCAGAGAAAGAGGAATAAAGAAGTGAAGCTGCTTGGAATAATTTCCAACACCATATAAATATCAATTGAATAAGGTTAACTTTTACTGGCTATCTGAAGAAAGGAAGTAGTTAAGTTATGGCAATACAGTTACCAATTTTATCTTGATTAACTGGCAATATAATTGAAATGTTTTTTGCATTTATTGTTATTGTATTGGTGAACCTAAAGTTTTTAACCCTTCATTCAGTACACAAAATCTGGATTGGAGTCTTATTTTTTGAGAAGGGAGAAGTACAGTTTAAGTGCAAAGGCCTCCCAGTGTATACTAGTCCCTTTCAAAGAACCCACTACATTATTCCTATGAGTACAAATTGAAAGACTGCATTTTTCTTGGATGGTTGTGACCACCATCTTCCAAGTAGCATGGAGGACACTAAGGACTAGACAGGCAAAGGATTACAAGGTTATTCTAACTAATATAAGGAAACAAAAAATGATGCAGCCCCTTTCAAACTTCTCTACTTTACCACATTTCCAATGGGCAACAATAGGAAGAGAAGTCAGCTAGAATAAATTATTTCATTCTTGACATGTGGAAGTGACATGCTCATCACTCATGCATCTGTGACATATTCTGGTTTATTTTCCTATCTCCCTTCTTCCTTCCCTTAGGGCAACATTGCATTAATATTCCAAATAGCTAAGAAAGCAAATACTTTTTATACTATAACTATCTCCGCTAGCAATCAGAATGTGCTAAAAAATGATAGTTTAATGGGCCATTAAGAGGATAATTTTATAACACGTCAATAGAAGCCTATTTAAGGCTAAGCCATAAAGACATACAGATGCCTATGTCTTTATAAAATAGCCTCACAAAATCTGCTGGAAATGTGGCATACATGCAGCCATGTAGTACAGTACAGTTGTGGTTGCAGTTCAACCCTTAATGTCTAATATCTCCTAAAAAGAAAAGTAAAATGGCTTTGGACTATATATGCACACATATTTAACACATAAAAGAATCAAATAAATCAAGACCAATTAAAAAAGGAAAGATTAGGAAATAGTATAAAAACTGGGACATTCCCAGGACATAATTATTGGCACCCTTATAAACAATTCAAATCAGTTTGAACAGAAGAACCACATTCCCACGGCAGTAAAATTAGACACTCCTGTGATCAACTGTCAGTACTCACATGACTTGAATCAACCACTGAATGATGGCTCAAATGTTTAAAATGGCTACATTCACTCCCTGTCCCATTTTCACAATGGTTTAGATAAGAGAGCTGCCTGAGACCGTCAGAAAAGCCATCACCAAACATCAAACTTCAAAGTGGAACAAGGCCATCTCCAAAGAACTTGGGATTCCTGTGTCTACAGTTCGCAATGTTAAGATGTTTTCTGCTCATGGAACTGTCAAGAACCACCCAGGGTGTGATGGGAAGAAGAAAATTAATTCAAGAAGTCTTTGAAGGTTAGTGAAAACTGTTGGGAAAACACCATCCAAAGTGCTTAAGGCTGACCTGGAGCAATCTAGAGTGGTGGTTTCAACTCGCACCATACGCTACGCACTAAACAAAGAAGGACTTCATGGACGAAGGCCAAGGAGGACTCCACTGCTCAAAGACAGACATAAAAAGGCATGTCTGATCTTTGCCCAAACCCACCTTGAGAAACCACAACCCTTCTGGGAAAATGTTCTGTGGACAGATCAAACCAAACTTGAGCTCTTTGGCAATGCAGACCAGCGATACATCTACAGGCGAACAAATGAAGCTTATAAGGAAAAAACACCCTTCCTACAATTAAATGTAGTGGAGGTTCCATATTGTTGTGGGGCTGTTTTGCTGCCTCAGGAACTGGAGGCCTGGAACGTATTAAAGGACTCTTTCAGTCTGCGGACTACCAAGGTATTTTGGAGTGAAATGTGCTACCTAGTGTCAGAAAGCATCTGGGTCAAAGATCCTGGGTTCTCCAGCAGGACAATGACCCAAAACATACATCCAAAAGTACAAAAGAATGGGGTTAAAAAAGAACAAATGGACTGCTTTAAACTAGTCAGCAATGAGTTCTGATCTCAGTCCAATCAAGAACCTATGGAAAGAGCTAAAATCTGCCACTGGGTAAAAGGAATCCTGAAAACATTCATGAGCTGTAAAAAGTTACAGTTGAAGAGTGGGAGAAATTACCAGTAGACAGATGTACGAAACTTATACAGTAGATGGCTACAAGAAATATTTGGAGGCTGTCATCACTGCCAAGGGTTGGGCAGCCAAATATTAGTGAAGGGGGTCATTATTCCTGTCCAGATCATATTTTGTTTTTTTCCTCAGAAATTACTATGCCTAAGTTGCAGACATCTTTTTTTGTATACCTTGGAACATACTATAAAAATATGATGACATACAGTTGGAATATTTCTATTTATTTCTCAACATATTGTACATAACATACCTAAAATGCAAGGGTGCCAATAATGTTGACCACAACTGTAAATGTACCTGAGGTACAGGCATTCTTCTTTATTTTGCCCACGCTCCGCCCCTGAACACGCCTAACATTTGGGTCACAAACAAGAAAATTTTGCTTTGTCACTGTACATACTTGTACATGTGTAACTAGTGGAGTAATTTTATAAGGAACCGTTTGGTGTGCGAAAAATCTTTTACAAAAAATTACCTCCTTAGTATTACAAACATGAAAGAACAGCCTTTGCACAACTTAAAAAAATCTCAAAAACAGGGTCAAGGTAAAAGACTTGCTATTGACCAGCTGAACACTTTATACTCTTCTTCCTCAATACCTATTGCTTGTTCCCTATTCCTCCACCCAACCTCTAGTATCGTCCCAGCATCATTGTTTACCTCTCCTCCCCCCACCTAATAGAATTTGTTTAGAGATTACGTGACTACATTTAGTTACTTGACTCCAGCCCTATGGAACATGCATCCCAATGACTTTAAACTAGAGCCGAGCTATCCCATATTTTATGTGGGACTAAAACCATGATCTATTCCCTAAGTATTCAAATGACACAGGGGCTCTGAGGCAACTATTTCTTCCCATGCTGTTCTTTGGCTTGTCAAGTGAACTCGTACATGGTTGTGCACTTTAGTGAAGACTTCCCATCCTTATTTCCTATATTTCAATGCATCTGTGTGCTGAAGACTGCTGTTGTCTGTTGTATTTTTTCTCAATTTCCATATATTTCTGGTTCTGTTATTATATATTTCTGCATGTCCTGTCTTGTTCTTCCCTTTTATAGCTATTTATTTTATTTCAATCTTTGTACACTGCTTTGTTTTCTGAATAAAAGGTGGTCAGTCAAATGAATGATCAAAACACTGATTAGGACCACATTATAAATCTTAATAAATTCTTCTTAGAAAATTCTCATGAAGGATACTAGCATCTCACAATGTTATCCAACAAGGCTTCTGTCAGCATAATTAGGCCCAAGCTTGAACTGGTCAGAGGTCATAGCCGAGTGCCTGAGATGTGTTCATCCATGCTGCACAAGCACAAAGACATGGCATTGGGTAACTATAGTAGATTAATGCTGCCTCTTTCAGGAATAACAAGTAAAGCCTTGAGTTTTTACCGAGAACAAAGATTATTCGTTAGAAGACAACTCTGTTGATTGAACAATGTGCAAAAACTGACTATAAGCCTTACTGGTTAGACCGACTATAGCTTGTGGTGCTTTGCCATATCTAATCAGGACTCAGCCCCACTAACAGGATGTCATTCTTCGTATCATCAGATTAAAGTGGGTTTATCAAGTACACAAACATTTGTCTCCTGCTGCCACTTGCACCTGAACCCAGCCCCAACCACCAGAACCCTTGGCTTCACATATGAGTCTGAGAAATGGAAATCTGAAGATCTCCAGATATACAAGTCCCATGAAAGAATATTCCAGAGCCTTTTTACCTTTTAGTAGAAACAGATGCTGGAATGGTTTGGCATAGTTCTATAAGATCTTTATAAGCTGTTGTATTCTTGGAGATTCTCAATTTTGGATACAGGTCATTAAGCATCATCCCATAGTTCTAGTTTCAGCTGCACAAAGAAAGACCTGAATCCTGGTTTTGTAAATTCCTTTTTTTAAAGGAATGCTCCCCCTTTTGACAGTTTCTACTGCTGCACTTCGCCCTACACTTTGCCTTCAAGATTACAATATGCAACATGAATTAAGGGCACATGACATGATCAAGTTCACTACCAGGGGATTACCACATAATGAGCATTTGTTTAGTGTCTAAAAAGAACTTGTAGTCAAATCTATCACCTGAAGTCACAATTACTGTATCTAATGTTATAGTTATGTCTTTAATCGCACAGATTTCCCACATGCAGTAGTAAATGTGGGCTGGTAAATAAATTTAATATACAGCAGGCAGTTGTGGCCTGGTGCACTTTATTGACAGGTTTCCTAGCACATCATTAAAGATATGCTTGGAGCGCAATCCAAACTCTTTTAGTGCAGCTCAGCTATTTATCACTTAAAGTAAGCCCGTCATTTAACAGAGGACATGACAGGAATGACAACATGATTTGAATAATCATTACATTTTTGGAGGGTCATGAATAAACATACAACATGATTGCCAACCCTGAAACCTTTTTAAACGAGGTTAATACTCAATTAGTATAGACACAGTGGGGGTAATAGTTAAACAACATGGTCAGAGTTGTTTTAAATGCAGTCAATGGCTTTTTTTTTTTTTACACTGTCCTAAGTTATGCGAATAGCTATCAGGATAGCAGGGCTGAAAATCGCCTCTATCCAGATAAGTTCCCACTCCATTCTAATTCTGACTCCACCCCTGGAACTCCCTGGCAAAATTCAGATTGTGTCAAGGCAGTCTTTAATAATAATTCAGTGATTCTATCCAAACTGTTGTGTTGAATATCACAGTCACAGAGCTTATGTGGTTCTGCTGAATATTGAGCCCAATATCTTAAAGCTTTTTGTTAAACTTCAACCTGTACTATCCCATTGTTACTCCCCTCTTAACCCCCACAGCTGGCATGCCATGGTGCTTCGGGGACACTCACTAGCTCTAAGAGTATAGGGGTAACTTCACTGCTGCTCATTGACTTGCAAGACCTAGCACAGTACTGGAAGCTCTGTTCCCTCTTCTCTGCCCCTGAGCATGAGTGTGCCACCTCTACAGTGTTGCCAGGCTTTACCAACCCTAATGTATGGACAAGTCAAACTGTGATTCCCTCTATCACAGTACACAGAGCTATGCCTGAGCCATGAAAGATGGCTCATAGGTGGAGCTTAATTAATTTATTTATTTTCATTCTCTTATATACCGCGCTATTCTGCATCAGTGCGGTTTACATTGAACAAACTGAAATTACACTGAACAGGGCATTATAACTTGGAGATAACTATTTTACAGGGAACATTGACTAATAGGGGGAGAGGGAAAGAGGTAGGAAGGTCAGACTGGTGAGGGGAGATGCAAACTTTATCTACCTCTCACCATTAACACAGCTTCACATGAAGTAGCAGAAATGCCCCTTTCACTCATTTTCTCCCCTATCCTGAAGCCTGACCCTAGCACTCGATCCAGCAGTTTTTCCCTTCCTCCTCTGATTCCAACTTGAACTTTCTTCCTCCCTGCTGCTGACCCTAATGCATTCCCCCTTCCTTACCCCTGACCCCAGCACATGCTCACTCTCCTGCTTCAGAGACCAGACCCCCTCGCCTCCTTCTCAGAACCAGCTGAAGTGAGTACATAACATCCACATGCCACATTTGGCTTCAGGCTTATGGGCTCAACCAATGCAGCCAACACCAAATCATGCAAGAACCTTTATTTCACATACCCGTTGTCACACAACATTGCAATTGTGATACATAACTTCAATATATCTCGTTTCCTTTTGGTGGAACAATATGTCACAACTAACCATCACCTTCTTGTAGAGGGCACTCTCAAGCCCCTTAGTCCCTGCCCCTCACCCTTCTGACCCATGGTTGAGAGGGTCGCTAGTGTTAAGACTTGACAGTCACATAGGGAAATAGGGCTTGGCCAACTACACAAACAGCAGACTCAGGCATCTGCCTACATGGTGCCTGGGCCCCTGGATGCCCTGAACCCCAGGGCCTCACCTCCGGCTTGTGACCCACCACCACCCCCTGAGCCACATGCTCCCCCCCCCCACACACTTTTCCACCTCAGCCCCCACGTCAAGCCAGGTCCAGATGCCCCATTTTGGCCCTGGGCTTGATCCTAGCCGAGTCATCCCCCCCCCCCCTGCTCTATCAGTGAGGCCCCACCATTACATGACTGCCCCCCATTCCACTCTTCCATGGGAGCAGTGGGGGGGGGGTCATTGCCACTGCAAGTTTCCAATTTACCACTTCCCCTATTGCCCTGCCCTTTATACCCACCCTTTCCTGCCCTCGCCCCTTGCCTTCCTCCACCCTCACCCTTTTCTCCCCTCTGTTCCTCTTCTGCCCCCTCTCTGTTTCCTTGCCCTGGCAGCTGCTGAGGTTATGCCACTCATGCTGTTAGCTATCGCGGCTGCCTGTCTCCATTTAAGAGTTAAAAATAAACACACACTGAACACAGCTGGAGCACAGGAATCATCATATATTCCTTCATAAGGTCAATGATGACAAATTGCTAGGAATCATAATAGGAATGGAGAATAAAACAAAGGATACTATAATGCCTCTGTATCACTCCATAGTGTGACCATAACTTGGTGTGATTATTTCTGTAGATCTCAAGGTGGCAAAACAGGCAACAAGGCGGTGGCAAAAGCCAGGAGGATGTTGGGCTGCATACAAAGAGGAATTACTAGCAGAAAGGAAGAGGTACTAATGCCACTGTATAAGTCTCTGGTGTGGCCTCACTTGGAACACTGTGTTCAGTTTTGGAGATCGTATCTTGCAAAGGATGTAAAAAGACTGGAAACTGTTCAGAGGAAGACGACCAAAATGATTTAGAGCCTGCGTCAGAAGCCTTATGAGAAGAGACTTGAAGACCTAAATATGTACACTTTGGAGGAGAGGAGGGATAGGGGAGATATGACTCAGACCTTTAAATACTTAGAGAAATAATGAACAAACCAACCTCTTCCAAAGACGGGGAAAGCACAGTTACTTACCTGTAACAGGTGATCTCTGGGAACAGCAGGAATAAGTCTTCACATATGGGTACGTCGGTACCGACGCAGCCTGCGTGGGAACGCTCCCCAGCGTCCAATCAGAAAGCTTTTGGGAGCATCCCACAGCGCCTGCGTGCTGCCTTCCCGCCTTTCCCAACTGTCTCTCCTCAGTTGAGTTTTAAGCTGAGAGAGAGAGAGAGAGAGGGAGAGAGAGAGAGAGAGAGAGAGAGAGGGAAAGGAAAGATACAAAGATACAACTCCTAGGGGAGGTGGGTGGGTTGTGAAGACTTATTCCTGCTGTTCCCAAAGATCACCTGTTACAGGTAAGTAACTGTGCTATCTCCAGGAACAAGCAGGAATGAGTCTTCACATATGGGGACTCCATAGCTTTAGATGCCAGGGAGAGATCCCAGAGGTTGTGTGTCCCTGGAACAGGGCTGCACTTCCCCACATGGATCTATGGCATCCCATGAGGGGTGGTGGGTAGGAGTTGATTAAGTATGGAACAGGTATTTAAGAACAGCCTGACCAAACAAGGCATCCCGGCAGGAGTCCTTGTCCAAGCAGTAATCGGCTGTGAAGGTATGGACCGAGGCCCAAGTGGCTGCTCGACAGATGTCGATAGACACAGAGTTCAGATGAGCCATTGAGGCTGCCATGGCTCTCACATTGTGAGCTGTGACATGGCCCTCCAGAGAAAGGTTCTTGCTCTGATAGGCGAAAGAAATGCACTGGGCAATCCAGTTAGAAAGTGTTCTCTTGGAGACTGGTTGTCCGAGATGAGAAGGATCAAAGGCAACAAAGAGTTGGGAAGATTTTTGATGTTGCTGTGTCCTTTGTAAGTAAAAAGCCAGAGCTCTTTTACAGTCCAGGGTATGAAGATTCCTCTCTGCACTTGATGCATGAGGCCCTGGAAAAAAGACAGGTAGGTAGACCTCCTGGTTGAGGTGAAAAGGCGAGACCACCTTAGGCATAAAGTGTGGATTAGTCCTTAGGACCACCTTGTCATGATGGAACCTTGTATAAGGCGGATTAGCTACGAGTGCTTGCAATTCACTAATGAGGCGTGCTGATGTGATTGTAATGGGAAAGATAACCTTCCAAGAAAGGTATTTCAAGGAGGTGGTAGCTAAAGGTTCAAAAGGCGGCTTCATAAGCTGACCAAGAACCAAGTTTAAGTCCCATGCCACCGGGGGTGGTCTGATGGGAGGCTTTGTTAAAAGGAGGCCTCTCATGAATCTTGCTACAAGAGGATGAGAAGAAATAGGTTGTCCATTTAGAGGCTTAAGGGAAGCTGCAATAGCACTCAAATGGACCCTTACTGAATTTGTCTTAAGGCCTGCATTAGACAGATGAAGGAGATACTCCAGCAACGATTCCAGAGGTATGGCACGGGGGTTAAGACCCTTCTCAGAACACCAGATGGTAAACCTCTTCCACTTGAAAGTGTAAGAACATCTAGTGGAAGGTTTTCTGGAAGCATAAAGAACATCTTTCACTTGTTGAGAAAGATAAAGATCCTGGAGATCTAGGCCTTCAGCAACCAAGCCCTGAGATGCAGAGACTGGGGATTGGGATGCCATAACCTTCCGTCCTCTTGAGAGAGGAGGTCTGGAGCAGACCCTATCTCTAGGGAGGGAGCTTGAGAGAGATGTAGAAGCAGAGGGTATCACACTTGCCATGGCCCATGTGGAGCTATGAGAATCATGTGGCCTCTGTCTCTCTGAAGCTTGAACAGGGTTTTGGGAATTAGGGGAATGGGTGGAAAGGCATACAGGAAGTCTTGACCCCAGTGAAGGAGGAAAGCATCCCTTGCCTGAGCCCCCTAAGCCAGAGTTCTGGAACAGAACCGGGGAAGTTTGGCATTCCACGAACTTGCAAAGAGGTCTATGTCCGGGGTTCCCCAAATTCGAAAAATCTTGGATACCTGGTCCATATGTAGGGACCACTTGTGTGGAAGCAGAACTCGACTGAGTCTGTCTGCCCAAGAGTTTTGAACACCTGGAAGATAAACTGCCAGAAGATGAATGTGATGCTCTCTGGCGAGGGCCCACAGTCGCAGAGCTTCGTTGCAAAGCGACAGAGCCAGTTCCTCCATGTTTGTTTACATAGAACATGGCTACCTGATTGTCCGTGTGGATAAGGACTGCCTTGTGGCTGAGCAGGGTGTGGAAAACTCGCAGAGCAAGGAAGATTGCTCTGAGTTCCAAGAGATTGATATGTAGACAAGTCTCCTGTGGGGACCAGATGCCCTGGGTGGAGAGGTCCTGAAGATGAGCTCCCCAGCCCATTGGAGAAGCATCTGTTGTAAGAGTTGCTTGGGGTAGAGGCTGTTGAAAGGGGGACCCCAGCAACAGGTTTTGAGGGGACTTCCACCACTGGAGGGACAAAATGAAGCGACTTGTGTTTGCTATTTTGTCTGACAGGCAGCCTAATGCCTGGGTCCATTGGGTGGATAAAGTCCACTGAGCTGCTCTCATGTGAAGGCAAGCATATGGTACCACATGTACAGTGGATGCCATGTGGCCTAGCAACTGTAACATCTCACGAGCAGTTAGTAGGGGCTTCAACTCTGCTTGAGAAGCTAACTGCACCAAGCGAAGGCAACGTGCCTGGGGGAGATAGGCCCTTGCCTTTGTGGTATCCAGCAATGCCCCTATAAACTCCAGGGACTGAGTAGGGATCAAATTGGATTTTGGGATGTTTATTACCAGCCCTAAATACTGAAGGATACGCATTGTGCAGGTTAGAGAAGTCTTGGCCTCTGATTGAGTAGGAGCTCGAATGAGCCAGTCGTCCAGGTAAGGGAAGACGAATATTCCCAGGGTGCGCAGAAAAGCAGCAACCACTGCCATGCATTTCGTGAACACCCTTGGTGCAGAGGCCAGACCAAAAGGGAGCACTCTGTATTGATAGTGCTTTTCCTGTAAAAGGAACCGAAGGAACCTACTGTGAGTTGGATGGATGAGAACATGAGTGTACGCATCCTTGAGATCTAGAGAACAAAGCCAATCCTGACTCTGAAGGTATGGCAGCAGAGTTCCTAGAGAAACCATCTTGAACTTTTCTTTGACTAGGAATCTGTCCAACTCTCTGAGATCTAAGATGGGTCTGAAGCCCCCTGTTTTCTTTGGGATAAGAAAATAGGGGGAGTAGAACCCTGTGCCCTGTTGTTGAAAAGGCACTTCCTCTATTGCCCCCTGGGCGAGAAGAGTGGCAACCTCCTGCTCCAACAGGCTGAGGAGGGAGGTTGGAGAATTGAACTGGTGCACTCTTGTGAGAGGGGGCAAGCTTGAAAAATAAAGTTTGTACCCCTCTCTTATGATGGAGAGAGTGTCCAATGCTCTGCTGTAATTTGCCTCCACCTGGGAGCAAAGTGACATAACCTTCCTGGAATGGTGGAGGGCTCTGGTCCTTCTAGAGCCAGGAAGGCTAAGTTCTCTATCAGAAAGTCAAAGGCCCTGAGGGGGCTGAGGTTGCTGGGCTGGAGCAGGCCTCGCAGCCTTTGCTTTGCTCTGTTTGGAGGATTGCTGATGTTTGGAAGGGAAATGAGCTGCAGAAGATGCCCGCTGACCATAAGCAGGATAGAATCTTAAGAACATAAGAACATAAGATATGCCATACTGGGTCAGACCAAGGTCCATCAAGCCCAGCATTCTGTTTCCAACAGTGGCCAATCTAGGTCATACGTACCTAGCAGTTTCCCCAAGGGACACAGGTTCCACAATGCTTGTACTGGTTCAAGCATTGATATCCTGGGTCCCTTCTTAATAATGGTTTATGGACCTTTCCTCCAGGAACTTGTCCAAACCTTTTTTAAGCCCAGCTACACTAACAGCCTTTACTACATCCTCCGGTAACAAATTCCAGAGTTTGATTACACGTTGAGTGAAAAAATATTTTCTTTTATTAGTCTTAAATAGTTTACCCTGTAGCTTCATTGCATGTCCCCTAGTCTTTCCATATTCTGATAAGGTAAACAATCGATCTACGTTTACCCGTTCCACTCCGTTCATTAATTTATAGACTTCTATCATATCTCCCCTCAGCCGTCTCTTCTCCAGGCTAAAGAGCCCCAACCTTTTTAGCCTTTCTTCATAGGAGTAGCCTTCCATCCCCTTTACCATTTTGGTGGCTCTTCTCTGAACCTTTTCTAAAATCGCTATATCCTTTTTAAGATACGGCGACCAGAATTGCACACAATATTCAAGGTGCGGTCTCACCATGGAACGATATAGAGGCATTATAATATCGCTTGTTTTATTTTCCATTCCTTTCCTTATCATACCTAGCATTCTATTTGCTCTCTTGGCCGCCGCTGCACACTGGGCCGAGGGTTTTAACAAGGTATCCACAATGACGCCTAAATCTTTTTCCTGGGTGGTGGTTCCTAATGTGGAACCTTGCATCGTGTAACCATAGTTTGGGTTGTTCTTCCCTAGGTGCATAACCTTGCACTTCTCCACATTAAATTTCATCTGCCATTTTGATGCCCAGTCTTCCAATTTATCAAGATCCTTTTTAGAAAAAGGTGTTTTCTTGAACAACCTTTTCTTAGCAGGAGCAGCTGTGGATTTGGATAGTCTATCCAAAGCACAATTTTCAGCATCCATCTAATTGGCTTTTGCTTGCCAATCCTTACCAAACAGGTTCTCACCTGTACAAGGAATATTTCCCAATTCATCTTGAACCCAGATCTCCAAATCAGATGCTTGAAGCCAAGCAATCCTACGTGCACCTATGGCAATAGCTGAGGCTCTGCTTACGCATTCAAAGGAGTCGAAAGTTGCACATTTGGAGAATTTGGAGATATCCTGGGCATGTTTGAGCCCAGTGAGAAATTCCTGCCTTTTATCTTCAGACATAAAAGGGCTTAAAGTCTGCAAATGGTCAGTGACTTCTTTTAAGAACATTCCCATGTAGAGACTATAAGAATTAATTCTCGCAGCAAGCATGGAAACTTGGAAGACTCTTCTTCCAAAAGCATCCAGGGTTCTACATTCACGTCCTGGAGGATTAGAGGCATGTCTTTTGGCACTTCTAATCTTTCTCATTGCAGACTAAACCACAATAGAGTGGTGAGGAAGCTGAGTTTTATGGAAACCAGGACAAGGAGGGACACGATACATGGTATCCAACCTGCGAGAATGAGGAGAGGTGGTTAGAGGTGCTTCCCACATCCTCAACATGAGATCATACAGAATCTCATGAATAGGTAAGGTAGCTGCCTCCTTAGGAGTCTTAGGATATTGTAAAATATCTAACTCCTTGGCTCTGGGCTCTGTCTCAGGTGCCACTGTAATAGAGAGACCCCGAGCCACCTCTCTGATAAAGTCTTGAAAAGACAAATCCTCTGGAGGAGACATCCTTCGTTTAGGAGAGGACTCCTCCTGTGAAAGAAGCATCACTGCATCGACCGACTCTTCAGAATCCTCAGAGTCCTCAGAGGAATCAAAGTATCGTCTGTCCGGATGCTCTTGCAAAGCCCGATACCCGTACCGACCAGGATCGGTATCAGGAATAACCGGTACCGGGGTATCGGTACCGGAGGGCTTCAGAAGACAGATACCGGCATAGCGGACACCGATGCCGATGTCGATACCACCGGTACCGGAATCGGTACCCACAGCGATGCTAGAGCCGGTACCGGCGGAGTAGTCTGTTGCGGTACCACGGGCGTCGATGCCACAAGGAAAGCCGCCAGACTGCGTTCTATGGACAGAATCCTCTGATCCATCGACGCCGCCAATGCCTGTCAATCAGTACCGGTGGAAGCCACCGGTACCCCAGAGCATGGCACCAGGAGATCTGTCGAGGCCATGCCATCGAGATCATCCTGGAACCCCGATGATGATGCTTTAGAGGCCGAAGCCTCCTGCCGGGGTAATTTTGCCGGTGCAGAATCCTGGAGGGCAAGGCCAGGGGCATCTCGATGCTTAGAAGGAGATCTACCCTTCGAGGACTGGCTGGATTTATGTTTAGTTACCTAAGATCCATGTGAGGAAGAAGCAGCCCTGGAAGACGTCGATGCCATCGAAGCCGCATCAGAGGGAAACAGGGTACTGAGCTTGGCAGCTCAGTTCTGCCGACCTCTTTTAGACATCATGGAACAGGACACACAATCTGCTATGGAATGTTCAGGACCTAAACATTTTAGACACCAATCATGGGTGTCGGTGACGGAAATAGTACCGCCACATTTTGTGCACTTTTAAAATCCTGAGGCAGGCTTTTCCATATTTAAGGAAAAAAAGTTTTGGGCCTAAGGCCCAAAACTCAAGTGCACCTGAAGAAAAAGAACAGCAAAAAAGGTTTGTTTGTTTTTTTACAAGAAGAAAAGAACAAAGACCGGCAGTACCGGTACAGCGTCGAAGGCGGCAGACGTGACAGAAAAGAAATAAAGAAAAAAATAAGGAAATTCTTCTGCGGTGACAGGAACACGACCTGCTGGCTCCGCGGAAAAAGAAGAACGGAGGAGAGACAGTTGGGATAGGCGGGAAGGCAGCACGCAGGCGCTGTGGGATGCTCCCAAAAGCTTTCTGATTGGACGCTGGGGAGCGTTCCCGCGCAGGCTCCGCGGTACCGACGTACCCATATGTGAAGACTAATTCCTGCTTGTTCCTGGAGATGCTGCAAAACTAGAGGGCATAACATGAAGCTACAAGGTGGTAAATTTAAAGGCAATGTCAGGAAATACTTTTTCACTGAAAGGGTGGTGAATGCTTGGAATGCCTTCCCGATGGAAGTGGTGGGGGCAAACACAGTGACAGAATTCAAAATGGCATGGAACAGACACAATGGATCCCTTTACAGCAACAGGATAAAATCAAAATAAACGGAACCATTTAATTTCTCAACAAATAGGGGTGTCCTACATGGAGCAGTGGGTTCACCCCTAAACAAAGACATGGGGAGGGGTGGCCTGTACAGAGTGGCTGGTGCACCTACTCCTGCCATCTTACTGGGCAGACTAGATGGACCATACTGGTCTTTATCTGCCATCATTTACTATGTTACTATGAATATAGCATGCAGTTCTGGTCATTATATTAAAAAAAAAAAGAAAGATAGAAAAATTAGAAAAGATACCGAGAAGAGCGACCAAAATGATAAAGGGGATGGAAGGATACCTCTGAAGAAAGGCTTAAAAGCTTAGGGCTCTTCAGTTTGTGAATAAAAGACAGCCGAGATGAGATATGATAGAGGTCTATAAAATAATGAATGGAGTGGAATGGGTAAACGTAGATTGGTTGTTTCCTCCTTCAAAAAATAGAAAGACTAAGGGACACACAATGAAGTTAAAATATAGCACAGGTACTTGAGACCTGGATTGGCCACTGTTGGAAACAGGATACTGGGCTCAATGGAACTTTGGTTTGACACAGTAAGGCATTTCTTATGACAAAACAAGTAGGAAACAGTGAGATGCAACAGTGAGCCACTGGATTGCATCATTATGAATTAACATCTGTAACATCTCCCTTTTTTCCTTTCAGCTTATGCACAACATTCAACTGTAAATGTCCTACAGATCAATTTGTTATGGTGGCTTTGAGAGCCAGCCACTGTAAGAGTAGACAGGACTTTTCTGCTCATGCAGCTGCAGATAGCTGTCTGGCATTGCTTGGCTCTTATCCAAGATGGCAGATATACATATCATCATATTTCTGAAAGATGTGCCCACTGGCTCAAATTCTCATCTACTACGACTACTAATCGTTAATATAGTGCTACAAGGCATACTGAGAGCTGTACATAGTGATGTAAGGCACAGTCCCTGCTCATCAGAGTTTACATCTAATTATTGAAGCACCTGTACTCTCCATACGTGGGGATGTACTGGAGTAGAAAAAAATTGCTTGGCTTTTCTGCGAAGCTGTGTGTGCACGTGTTCTTCTGAAGCTGGTTGCTTAGCCACTAGCAGATCCACAAGATTGCACTGGCAGAATTCCTTCAACGCCCACTAGATCTCTCAGTAGTGGTTTCATACAGACTGAGTACCCATTATATAGCTTGGGCAAATCTCTTTCGGATATATCATATTTTGACTTAAAACATTTTTTGTGCCAGAGGTTTTCTGATACACCTTGTACCACGGAGGGCTAAAGTAACTTGCTGGCTACTGGTAGAGAAGCCTTCAGCCTTCTTGACAGTCACACAAAATAGAGGTGCAGCTGCCACAGAGATAACAGAGCAAACTCAGCTCTGCCATTAACATGAAAGAAAGTGGAGACACACCAAATCCACCGAACTCAGGACAGTGTACCTCAATCTCCTCACAAACTACAAAGAGGAAATAAACACAGCAAAAAGGTTACACCATACCAACATTCTGAACAAAGCCATTAACAAACCACGGGAGCTTTTTGCACTAGTAAAATCACTTACAAAGACAGCCCTCCCTGGACCTCAGGATAGCCCAATACACCCACAAACACTAGCAAACCACTACGCAAGCAAACTGAATACTACCACCCCCACGTTTGCCGTAGAAACTCCACACCAACGAACGAAGATGAAGCAGGAACCTACATGGAGCAAATTCCACAACATTGATGAACAACAAATCACCAACATCTTAACCTCCATAAACACCACCACCTCACCACTTGACCCCTGCCCAACTGCCTGGATCAAAGCGGCAAAAAAAGAGATAAACCAACAAATAGCCCACATTGTTAATCAATCACTAAGCCAAGGAGAAATGCCTGAGAAACTAAAACAATCTATAATAAGGCCGATCCTAAAGAACAATTCCCTCAACAAAGAGGACCCATCATCATACCGCCCTATATCAAGCATCGCATTCCTGGCAAAAATCATAGAAAAGGCAGTACTAATGCAACTTCAAGACCACCTCGACGATCATGATACCCTAGACAAACAACAATACGGATTCAGAAGAAACCATGGAGTAGAAACACTTCTAATAGCACTAATGAACAACCTACTTAAAGGCCTAGAAGACACAAAGAAAATGTTTATACTCATTTTCATTGACATCTCAGCCGCCTTCGACACGGTACATCATGAGATACTCCTTAGTAAACTAGAATCCATAGGAGTTGAGGGAACCCCCCTCAAATGGTTCTCCTCCTATATATCCAACAGAAGGCCTCAAGTACAATTTAATGGGGAAGAAGCAAAACCATTCACTCAAACGCAGGGCATACCCCAGGGCTCAGCGCTCTCGGCGCTACTGTTCAATATCTACATGCAACCCCTCTGTGACATTTTTAGAAAGCATAGCATCAACTACCACATCTATGCAGATGATATTATGCTCTACACACAACTAGACGTCGCCGACCCCAAATATACACAGCTAGAAAACTGCCTGGACGAGATGTTGATATGGCTACAGAAAAATAACATGGCGATAAACCACAAAAAAACGGAGGTAATGTACATGTCCAGCAAACCCAACTTCAAGTCACCTGACTCAATCACCCTGTGCAACAACACATACAAAGCAAAAGAAGAAATCAAATATTTAGGAGTCACACTCGACTGCAACCTAAGAATGGAGACACACCTGCGGAAAACAAACAAAGCCATCTTCTATAAACTTAGGGTGATACAACCTCTAAGGAAAATAATAGCACCATGCGACTTCAGGTCAGTGGCTCAAGCACTAGTTATGCCGCACCTCGACTACTGTAATGCCATCCTCCAAGGTCTACCCAAAAAATCACTAGGTATCCTTCAAATGGCCCAAAATGTCGCAGCTAGGATCATAATGGGAACAAGAGTATCTGACCACATCACACCAATATTGATCGACCTTCATTGGCTTCCTGTTGCAGCTAGGGTACAGTACAAGATGCTAGTAACAACGTTCAAGCTGATCAACAACATAGCCCCCTCATACCTGTCCTCTCTTATCAGCACACAACCAGCAAATAGGAACAGAAGAACTAACAACTTGGGCACCCTGCAGGTCCCCAAAGCAATCCGAACGGTGAAAACGAGTACATGTCGTAGAGCCTACTCTTTTGCCGCGCCCACTATATGGAATCAGCTTCCTGTGGACCTACGTCTAACCCAGGACATTACAAGATTCAGGAAAGAGTTAAAAACCCACCTATTTAAATACTACTACAACCAGCCATAAATATATATGCATTTTAAATCCGCCTGTGTAACCATGTATAGCCATGGAAAATGTGATTTTCTAAATCTGTAAATATGTATTGTATAATGTAAATAAGTTTAACCCAAAAACTTTAACCATGTGTGCCGTGCCCCCCCCCCTCAGTCCGTTATGTATATACTCCCCACCCTGTCCTGATTGACACCTCCCAAAAGAAGAATCAAACCGCTGCTGATCGCTGGAAGCAGCGGTATATAAATATGTTCTAAATAAATAAAAATAAATAAACTTGCGGGTGCCTTGGCGATATAGTAACATGTTCAAATCCCCTCATAGCAGAATATTTTTAAAATTGCATGCAAGTAAATTGAGGGACATTATCAGAGATCACTCAATCAGGTTGGTCATAGCATGCACACTATCCTTTGTAATAATTGATGGTATTCGTTTAGCAGACATGTTTGGGAACAGCTGAATTTTCCAGAAGTCTGATTAGTGAACCACTATCAACAGGAACTCTTTTCCAGCAATGTCAAATAAGTCCATGCTGAAAATCTGCTAACGGTGCATCAGTATGTCATTTGAAAATTATTTCCTTCTACAGCTCACGAGCATATTCATGGCAAGTGGAACAATTGCTCACCAGGGACATTGCACAACATGGGGCATCTGTGACCAAGTGCTTTATTTTTTGGACTGCTTGGCCATGCTTTGGAAGCCAGTGCCAAACTGCATCCTTATCCAGAAGTCTTCAAGGGCTCACATATCTTAGACAGTCGCAGCATGAATTTTGCTAGTTAAATTACAACCCAATGAGTGTCTACACAGAATTTATATCTGCAGGCAGTGGCATATCCTGTATACTTTAATCTTATCTAGGTCTGCTTTCAGGCCCTGTGAGGACAGACAGGATATGTCCATGGAAGCAGACCTCTTTCACCATGAATTGTAATTTCTTCACACTAAGCCGTAGCTTTACCTGCCTGCATTGCAAAGAGCTCAAGTTTGGTTTCAACTGTCCACAGAACATTTTCCAAGAAGGATGTGGTTTCTCAAGGTGGGTTTGGGCAAAATTCAGGCATGCCTTTTTATGGTTGTCTTTGAGCAGTAGGGCTCTTCTTGGCCTTTGCCCATGAAGCTCTTCTTTGTTTAGTGCATGTGTGGGTTGAAATCACCACTCCAGATTGCTCCAGGTCAGCCTTAAGCTCTTTGGATGTTATACGTGATGTTTTTCCAACAGTTTGACCTAACCTTCGAAGACTTCTTGGATTAATTTTCCTCTTCCTACCACATCCTGGGTGGTTCTTGACAGTTCCATGAGCAGAAAGCTTCTTAATAACATTATGAACTGTAGACACAGGAATCCCAAGGTCTTTGGAGATGGCCTTGTACCCCTTTGAAGTTTGATGATTGGTGAAAATGGCTTTTCTAACTGTCTCAGGCAGCTTGCTTGTCTAAACCATTTAAAAATGGAACAGGGAATAAATGTAGCCATTTTAAACAATAGAGCCGTCATTCAGTGGTTGATTAAAGTCATGGGAATACTGACAATTGATCACAGGTGCGTCTAATTTTACTGCAGTGAGAATGTGGTTCTTCTGTTCAAATTGATTTGCATGTTTATAAGGGTGCCAATAATCATGTCCTCCAATTATATAATATCACTAACCCAGCTATGTCACCGCTGTAATAGAAGGTGCATATGGACCACTCATATATTAAACAATTCTAATTTCCTTAAATGAAACGGACAGAATCTATTCACTGTGTAAATTTTTGTCGGATCACCTGTCATGAGGATAAATAACTCTTGAAACAGGCCCTCCATTTTAATCATTAAAAAAAAAACGGCCAACTGGCCCAAGTGCGTGAGGCTATATGTTCCCAAGAATCAACCACCGCATAATTCTTATGATGCTTTTGAAAAAAAGCTAAATATCATTCACGATCTTGCTTAATATGCCTAAATACATAGTGCAATCGCATCCACAGCACTCTTATACTCATCTGGAACACGCCAAAGACGGAATGGGTAAACAATGTATCATGCAGGGAATACAATCCTTCACATGTGGATACTGAATCCGATGAATTCAACCGCCAATCCCCGACGGTATTAATAAGTGCTGCGAGGTGCTGTCATCAATCTGTTGGGTACCACGACACAATCATTGTGTTTCAAGCCTGTTCATCCCACGGCTCTTTATCAAGCCATGTTAACCCAACTTCCTGCTCCGCTAGCAATGTGATGATGTCATCGGAAATTACTTGTTATCATTAGGTCAGGATAGACGTCAAGACACTTTAGACTTCAAACTCAATGCAAAGACCACCATCTACACATTGGTGTTTAAACCACCAGGAGAAGTGGATTTAAGCATATATATCCATCGGTGTTCTTTATAACGAAGTTGGCCCTGCCAGTCACCCCCTCTTGTCAATGGGGGAACCATATCCAATACAAGCCATTTTAAGTGACCAAAAGAATGATCATACTGTATACAATGCTGCACCAATGGTGCTGCCAAAACTCTAGTATTGATCTGAGAACGATGTTCACGTAAACGCTTTTTCACAATTAGTAGCATGACAATCTGTATCTGTGTTTCAACTGTGGGTCACACGATTCAGTACCTTCAAAAGTAGTAGAGCAAAAATCGCAGGAGCCACAAGCATAGTGTCCCCCTTCCGCTCGTTGAACATGCTGTGAAGAAAAACTAGTATGAACCACTCAATCCGCTATATTAGTGCTCAGACGATAAGCTAACATAAGTGGAAGCTGAAAACATTCCTGCAGGGTTAAAATATGCCAATGGGATTTCAAAATATTTGATATCGCTGCCGTATGAGGCATATAAGGAAGCATGCCTAAAAAATGTGCTTCTTTCTTTGCTGGATAACCCGTCCTATTATCCCACCACGCCGGATGAGTGTATAAAGTGTGCTTATATGCACAATCAGCTGTAAAGGATATCCCTGTGTTAATAACCGCAATTTTAAATCACCCGCATGCTTCCGAAATTCAGATATCGTTGAATACAGTCGTATGCGCAAAAATTGCCCCACCGGTAATGCTCTCCGTAGGGGGCCAGGATGATAGCTAATAAATTGCAACAGAGTATTGCGTTGTACCGGCTTCCTATATAAAGTGGACAAAATATGATGTTGCTCTTTATATAATAACATATCCAAAAAGTCAATCTGTGAGATGTGGAACTTTGCTTCAAATTGAATATGGTCATGTAATGTATTTATCCAAAGTAAAAACTGTTGTAACCCAGCAAGGGAACCAGTCCAAACGAAAAAAAATTCTAAAAAGTGTTTCCAGAAAGAAATATGGCTAAAGCCAGCTGATCCGTAAAGGTAAGTATTTTCAAAATGAGACATGTATAAAGCCGCTACTGAGGGTGCAACAGTAGCGCCCATTGCTACACCAAAACATTGGTGATAATACTGATGGTCATACATAAAAAAATTGGTGATAATACTGATGGTCATACATAAAAAAATTCCTTTCTAAATCCCAGGTCAGCAACTGTAGCACAAATTTCTTTGGCAATCTCGATGGAAGTGAAAATGGTAATGCAGCCAAAATAGTAAATGCCTCCTGTTGATGAATGTTGGCAGCGATATCAAATATTTTGAAATCCCATTGGCATATTTTAACCCTGCATGAATGTTTTCAGCTTCCGCTTATGTTAGCTTACCGTCGGAGTGCTAACATATCGGATCGAGTGGTTCATACTAGTTTTTCTTCACAGCATGTTCAACGAGCAGAAGGGGGACACTATGCTTGTGGCTCCTGCGATTTTTGCTCTACTACTGTTGAAGGTACTGAATGGTGTGACCCACAGTCGCAAAGCAAATACAGATTATGTCATGCTACTAATTACGATTCGTCTTTTGTAGTTTATTTAATAATATGCCCCTGTGAAAAAACATATTTCGGAATGAGAATGCGTGCAGTGAAAAAAGTGTTTATGTGAACATTGTTCTCGGATCAATACTAGAGTTTTGGCAGCACCATTGGTGCAGCATTGTATACAGTATGACCATTCTTTTGGTCACTTAAAATGGCTTGTATTGGATATGGTTCCTCCATTGACAAGAGGGGGTGACCGGCAGGGCCAACTTCGTTATAAAGAACAACGATGGATATATATGCTTAAATCCACTTCTGATGGTTTAAACACTGATGTAGAATGGTGGTCTTTGCATTGAGTTTGAAGTCTAAAGTGTCTTGACGTCTATCCTGACCTAATGATAACAAGTAATTTCCAATGACGTCATCATGTTGCTAGCGGAGCAGAAAGTTGGGTTAATGTAGCTTGATAAAGAGCCGTGTGATGAACAGGCTTGAAACACAATGATTGTGTCGCGGTACCCAACAGATTGATGACAGCACCTCGCAGCACTTATTAATAGTATGGCAGTACAGTCGGGGGATCGGCGGTTGAATTCATCGGATTCAGTATCCACACGTGAAGGATTGTATTCCCTGCGTGATACATTGTTTACCCATTCCGTCTTTGGCGTGTTCCAAATGAGTATAAGAGTGCTGTGGATGTGATTGCACTATGTATTTAGGCATATTAAGCAAGATCGTGAATGATATTTAGCTTTTTTCAAAAGCATCATAAGAATTATGCGGTAGTTGGTTCTGGGGAATATATAGCCTCACGCACTTGGGCCGGTTGGCAGTTTTTTTATTAAAAATGATTAAAACGGAGGGCCCGGTTTGAAGAGTGATTTATCATCCTCATGACATGCGATCTGACAAAAATTTACACAGTGAATAGATTCTGTCCGTTTCATTTAAGGAAATTAGAATTGTTTAATATATGAGTGGTCCATATGCACCTTCTTTTATAGGAATAATCATGTCCTGGCAATGTCTCAGTTTTTATACTATTTCCTTTTTGATTGGTCTTGATTTATTTGATTTTTCTGTGTGTCAAATATGAGTGCATATATAGTCCAAAGCTATTTCAATGGCCACTTCTTTTTAGGAGATATTGTACATTAAGGGGTTGAATTGCAAGGGTGCCACTAAAGTGGACTACAGCTGTAGCGGATATATTTTCTCATATGCTGACAGTGTTCGTTCACTCATTATGTGCATTGCCGCAGTACTTATATGCTGCAGATTTGGAAGTAGGTGAATTACTCTGTTGCTTGCTGCAGTAGTTATATACACCTCACTGATTCTTGTCTGTGGTATTAACGTCCTGTTCTATAGATCTCGGTTGCCAAGTCTGAGTTCTGTAGTACAACATGTTTGAAATTGAAAGTCACATTTGCTTAAGAAATAGTAATGTGTGCACTCATTGTTAATGCCAAGGACTCTTATCCCAAATAAGTTAATCTTTCAGTGGGCCATACTTACATATCACTGCTTTCTCTCTCAGACATGATAAAAGGTATCAATGGATTCACCTTCCTCATTTGCATTTGCCAAACATGAATCTTTCATAAATTACATTTTTGGTGGGCTTGAAATAAGCATCTAATGCATCTAGGATGATTCGTATTCTTCTTCTGCGAGGTTCAAATTGTGCTTAGAAACATTGCGTTATTCAGCACCTATTACCCTTTTCAGTATAGCTGCCTGCACTTCAGCTGGTTTCTGTTGTAATGCTATCACTAGAAGAGCGTCATTAAATTCTGCTCTGAAATTTTCCCAATTGCCAAATATGTCACCACTAATCGCCATGCCCTCTGGGGTTGGAATGCTGTTAGCAGCTGTCACTCCTGACACCATGTTTCAGAATCGAAAATAAACACACACTGAATATTGCCGGAGCACAGGAACCATGATATATTATATCAGAAGGTCCACGGTGCTAACAAGTAAGTAGGAAAATAGTAAGATGTAACAGCGAGCCACTAAATGGGATTAGTATAAGTTCCTTCTTCCAGCCTGTGTGGGCCATTGTAAACTTGGTCTCCTCTCTGCCTTCCAGCAGCTGCAGACCAGCATGCGTTCTACCTCTTCCTCTTTCTGGCTGGGGCATGCACGAATTCCTTCTCCTTTCTACCTGCATGAGCGGATGTCATGTCCTTTACAATTGGGAGGGCACTGCCCTCACACATGCCAATCTCCTCCCATGGGATGGCCCCATCTCCTAAATCCCTTCTAGAACTGGTACAGTTCACAATCATAAGGACAGCAAGAAAAAAGTCCTCCACTCACCTAACTTTCTTTTTTTTTTTTTACTTTACTGTCATTGTCAACTGTCTCGGGTGACTATTGGCTTGGGAAGGTAGTACATAAAATTTTATAAATGAATCTGCAGTTATTTTCGTAACATTTTTATTTTTATTTGTTGAAGACCACTTTTTTCCCCCCTAAGCCCCATATTTGAATGAAAATAACTCGGTACAATTATCTATAATTAACCTATAGGGCCTTCCAGAAATATTCAATATCAGTATGTCATTGTTTCTTTAGAGTTTAAAATGTGAGATATGACCTTTTCAGAATCAGCATGTGCTTGTAGTTGGGGAAAAACTAGTGATAACTATAGCCATCAAGAGCTAGGTCTAAGCAATATTAAGATATTTGCAACAATCCAATTGTATATGGTACAGTCTAGCATACTGCCTTAGCTCAGTAAATGGAGTAGGCTGCATGCATCTCTCCTAGCCACATGATGGTACTGTCACCTACAGTACTGAAAGGAGAAGCAGAGATTCTATTTGAAGGCTAAAGACAGAGCTGTTTAATAATCAGATTTCTGTCTTACCGTGAAAACAGTATTGAACTTCTCTCCAACAGTGGGATTCTCATGGTCAGTGACTTTGCTGGGTTTGTTTTCGGATAAGATAGTATGATAGCAGTATTAACCTGCTCAAATTCACAGACATGCTCTTCTATCAGTCATAATTCTTTAATCCCTGGAAGATGTGCAGATGTTTGGAGACTACAGTATGGTTTTCACTAATTTCACTGACGTGCCATTACCCTCTATTCCTGATGGTATGATGTTTTAATAGCATATGAACAGTACAGAAAATGTCTACCCACCCATTCTGACACTCATTTAAGAGTGTAATTTGGAGGGCTTTGGTATCTTTTATCTAGGTGAAAACAGAATTAACTCAGCCAAGTCAGCCACATCAAAGTGAATTTTTAGCTGCCTGACCATACAAATGTACTTTTGGTTGCAGGACTGGTCCAACCATCAAGCAAGACTAGTAAGTTGTCTAGAGCAGAAGCCTCTGAAGGGCAGCAAAGAGAAGCAGCAGCCCTCAAAGCAAAACAATAGAGCCCGACAGCCCCACAAGCTCCGAGTCATCAGCACACATGTTCACCTCTAGTGAGTGGGTGCGCACACACATACAGAGCAAGGTTTAACACTTTTACCTTTCATGCCCAATTATGCATTTTTACAGGATTGTTGTAGGAGAAGTGATGTTGGGATGACCATGAAAGTTTAATTAGTCAAATCTTGAGGTGGAGGTGGAGAACATAAGGCTGATGGTTTGCTTAGGATGCCCAGTATCCCTGCATTGGCCCCGTTTGGTTAGATTAAAGGGGTGGAGGTGGGAGGGCCTATTTTAAAGCCATGTTTCAGAATTCAAATATATATTTAATTATCAATAAATATGCACATATTGTAGGCATGATGCAATATGTGAGGATTCTCATGTCGTTTTAGCTTCATTCAACTATTTAAACACAATGTACACGGTTACCAGCTGTGAAAATTGATTTGTTCTGTGAGGGCTTCAGAGGGTGTACTTACGTTCGCTGTGCGATGCCCTATTGAATATTTTGCCTTTTAATAATTCTGCCATACAGGCCTCCCTTGCAACCCAAGCCAAAAATAATACCTGTGCAAGTGATGTGGACTGCATTAAAATATATATAGATATATTTTTTTCAGAGCTTATTTACTGCTCCTTCCAGAGATACATTAAACATTGGTGGTACATCAAACTGGGGTGTGGGTAAAAGGGGAGTATTGTTCATATTTAACTATGTACAGGGTGAATTCATATGCAGTCATATACTTTAAATGTGAATCATAGAGAGATGGGGGTGGGAACGGGGTTGTGTAAGTTGGATATCTGGATTGAGATGGGTTGTTATGTAGTGTGATTGTTGTCTTTGCCAAAATGTTCTATGAATAGGTAGGTTTTGACATGTTTTCTAAATGATTGGAGGTCTTTAATGGCTCTTAATGTGTCAGGAAGAGCATTCCACAGTATGGGGGCTATGTGTAAGAAGGCTCTGTTACTAGAGGTTTGTTTGGCTTTACAGTAGTCATGTGGATATTTGATGGTGTTTAAGTGACATCCTCTTTTGTTTCTAGTTTCAGTGGCAGGGAGAATTAGCTTAGAAAGGTATGAGGGAGAGATATTGTTAAGGAGTTTGAAGGTGGTTATTAGAATTTTGTATTTAATTCTGCTGGTGACTGGAAGTCAGTGGAGCATATGCAAAATGTGGTGATATTAACTGTTAGGGGGGCTTTACAGATGATTCTGGCTGCAACATTTTGAGCTGTTTGCATTTGATTAGTGTTTTTTTAGGTAGTCCTTGAAGTAGGCTGTTGCAGAAATCAATGTGAGGAGTGACAAGTGCCTGTACTACTGATCTGAAGTCATAAGGGTCCAGTAATGGTCTCAGATGTTGTAAGGTTCAGAGTTTATAATATATATTTCTTGTGGTTAGCTTTACTTGGGAGTTCATACTGAGCGTCTGATCTGATGTGATACCTAAGTATTTTCCTTCTTTGCTAGTGGGGAGGCATGTTTCTCCAATTGTAAGATTTATTGGAGGGATGAAGTTTGGGTTTCTGGTGGTGCAGAGAACTTCTGTTTGTTTGTTTTTTAAAGTTTATCCAGTGGTTCATTGAGGTTAACCAGGATTGTACTTCCTTGATGCATGATGGGAGTATGTGTTGGTTAGGATTGCTGATGTCAATGGGGACATAAAGCATGATAACCTACTGTGAACTTCGTGAAGATGCTACATACTGGTTGGAGATACAAATTGAATAAAAGTGCTGAGAGGGTGGTGCCCTGAGGGAGACCTTGTTCTTGTTTAAAACAAAGGGATGTTTCTGAGCCAACTTGTACAAGCTGAGTGCGATTATGGAGGTATGATGTAACCACTGTAGTGTGGTTCCCGTGATGCCGATGTGTTCCAGTCTTTTGAGTAATATGTGGTAATTGCTTCTGAATTTGACAGTGTGAATGTCAAGGAAAACTAGTATAAATGCTTGTTTTGAGTTGTCTGTTTCACATAGGAGTTTGTCAGTGAGGGTTAATAGGAGGGTTTCCACAGCATGAAAGGGGCAGAACCCATACTGGTGTTGATCAAGGGGAGCATTTAGATCAATATGGTCTTGCAACTGTGTTTGTACAACTTTTTCTATCAACTTGGCTATATATGGGATGTTCGCTATGGTTCTATATGAGCCAGGGCTCATTTTGTCCAGGGATTTGTTTTTTTAGTATTGGGCAGATCATGGATTGTTTAAGTTCTAGTGGTATGTAGCCTTATTCAAGGGATTGGTTTATTATGTGAAGTAGATATGGGGCTAGTTCTGATTTGGTTACCTTGATCCAGCTAACTAGGCATGGGTCAAGTAAGGATGTGGTGGTATTGGTTTTGGCGATTATGTTTAGAAGTTGCTTTTGATCTATTAAATGAAAGGTGTTCCAGGTGGTGAAGTTAGTGCAAGGTTAAAATGTGGGCATAGATTCATCTTTCGGGGTTTGTCTGCAAAGTGGATGGCGAAGGTATATGGGCTCATAGGGATGTTATGCATGTCCTTGTTTGGGGATTGCGTAAGGGATTGGACTATTTCAAATACATCCCTTGGATGATTGAGAGATTTCTTAAGACTATTGGTGTGATAGTCTTTTTTCCTTTTGAGGAAGGCTTCTTTGGATTTCTGGAGTGAATCCATTTAGGAGGATCTATTGTCTGGCGATTTAGTTGCCCTACATTTATGTTCTATCTGTATATATATTTATATTACACACACACGAGGTGTGACAAAAAAAATGAGAATGTGGCAGCCACGCCCATGACTCAATGCCAGTTGGATAATTGCTTATGTCACTGTGTTGTGCAACATCTCACCACTATTTTGCTATAATATTTTTCATCTCACACTCTGTTTTTCTTTTTCAGCTTTTTTGTTTTAGCACACTGCTCCATTGCTTTGTCACGCAACTGGAGGTGGCAGAAATACAAAGAATCAACTTGAAATTTCTGGTTAAGTTGGAGAAGGGCCCAAATGAGTGTCTCCAACTTCTCCAAAAGGCTTATGGAGAAGATGCAATGTCAAGGCCGCGAGTTTTTGAGTGGCATAAACGCTTCAAGACTTGCCACGAGGAGGGAGGATGACCCCAAGTCAGGACAGCCTTCCACGACAAAGACGGCTGAGAACATTCACAGAGTGAACCAGCTGGTATGGAGTGATCACAGATTGACGGTGTGGATGATAGCTGTGGAGCACAGCCTGAATAGGGAGTCAGTGCAAACCATCTTGGTGCAAGAGCTGGGGATGCATACGATGTGCACGAAGATGGTGTCCAAGCAGTTATCAGATGACCAGAAGGAGCACCAGGTCAATGTTTGTCTAAACTTGCTAGAGAAGATCGGAGAAGATCCAGAGTTTGTTGGCCGAGTCATCACAGGAGATGAGACTTGGGTCTTCCAGTATGACTCTGAAAGCAAGAGAGACAGAGCCTGCAGCGGAAGACTCGACTGTCACCCAGACCCAAGAAGGCACGCATGCCCAAATCAAGGTAATGCTGATCACATTCTTCGACCAGAAGGGAGTGGTCTATCATGAGTTTGTGCCTGAGGGTCAGAAAGTCAACCAGCACTTCTACCAGCTGGTCCTCAATCGCCTCCATGACCAGGTTCGGTGCAGCAGGCAGGCTCTGCGGAGAGACAAGTCGTGGCTGCTCCACCATGACAACGCGCCCGCACACACCACGCTCAGTGTGAGGCAGTTCTTGACCAACAAACAGCTCTTGACCACCCTCCTTACTCCCCAGATCCGCAATGTGCGACTTCTGGCTCTTCCCCAAGCTGAAGACTGCACTCAAAGGAACTCTTTTCACCTCTGTAGAAGAGATCAAGGCCACTATAACGAGGGAGCTGAGGGACCTCAAGGAGGAGGGCTTTACCGAGTGCTTCTGTACGTGGCAGAAGTGAATGCAGAAATGCATTAACTCTGGGGGGATTACTTTGAAGGGGACAATGCGTAATTTCTCTGTAGATTTTTTAATAAATCATTTATGGGACAGTTGTGTTTCTTTTGTGGCACACCATATATACATACATATATATATACACACACACACATACACAGGGGGCCCAAAAAAAGTGAGAACATCTCGTAAATTAAAAGCTTAAATAGTTTACTTATTTACCTTTTTTAGCTATATAACGTCTTTATTTCGACAATTTCCAGTCGCCACCTTTTTTCTTTTAATTTGTCAATCGTTTACATCTGTCTTTTTAAATAACCTATATGCTATGGGATGTTCTCACGTTTTTTGGGCCACCCTGTATGTATGTGTATATATATATATATAAAAACATAAGCAAGAAACATAACAAATGTTTCCTGCATTTTCATACCATGAATGGTTAGCACCTGAGGCTAGAAATAAAGCTGTAAGCTGTAGAATCACGGCTTGCACAAACTCCTGTCTGTGTGTCAATGCAACTTCAAATTATTTTTAGCCATCTCTTTTGCTTTGAGAGAACCTGGTCTTTTTTTTTTATTGCATTCTGGAATAAAAGATCAATTACTATAGACTGAGGAGGCATTTAAGTTTGCCAGTTCCTGCTGTACATTCAGCAGTCACAAATTTAAAGATAAAAAAAAAGCCCCCATGTCAAAAGAAATCCATGACCATCATATTTCTGACCTTAGGAATACTGTCATTTTCCCAGGTACACTGGAAAACAAACAAAAATATGGCTGAAGACATTTTATTGGCTCCTAACTTAACAATATATATGGAAAATTCATGCTGCAGGCAAAGATGAAAATGTGTTTTGCCTGAACTGGTAAACCGAAAAAAAAAAAACTGCTGTCCAGTGCTGAATTGTACTTTTTTCAGCAAAGCTTGGTACTGCTTGCCTACCTTTGCTTTTTTATTTTTACATATTTATGTAGGGGGAATGGTTTTCAGTCAGTCTGTCCTGTTGTCTAATGAGAAGGACCTTGCTCTCCATAGCAGATGGGTGTACATAAATAAACATGAATGTGGGTGAATAAATGCGTGGATAACAATGATACAGTATATCTGGATTTTCAGAAAGCACTGAACATGCAGATAATCATAGTTTAATGGGAGAAAGCCAACACTGATTTAGCCAAGGAAAGTCTTCCCTCACTAATCTCTTATATTTGTTTGAAGGTGTGAATAAACAGGTAGATAAAGGTGAACTGGTGAGATAGTGTATCTGGATTTTCAGAAAGCCTTTAAGAAGGCCCCTCATGAGAGACTCTTGGCAAAATTAAAAAGCCATGGGATAGGAGGCAGTGTAGTATCGTGCATCAGGAACTGGTTAAAAGATAGAGTAGGGCTAAATGGCCAATTTTCTCAATGGTAAAAGGTGAATAGTGCAGTACCCCAGGAATCTGTGCTGGGTCCATTGTTTTTTTTTTTTTGTTTTTTTTTTTAATTTTTATTTAAGTTTCTTGAATAACAACAAAATAAGGCAATACAATCCTTCACATTTTAACAATACTCAAGAAGAAATTGTACATCATATAAGCATATCACATCAAGGGAGAACATTACCAAATATCCAATACAAAAAAAATAAGGAAATCAGAGGTATCAAACTCCACTATGGGGGACCAGAAATCTCACCACCCACGTCCCTTACCTCCACTTTCTGATTCAAAAAAGACTTAAGTTGGGTCACGTCCGTAAACACAAAGGACTGACCCTCAAAGGTAACTACACATCTACAAGGAAATTTTAAATAGAAGCATGCTCCAATAGCCAACACACATGATTTTAATGCCAGGAACTGCCTGCGCCGGACCTGGGTAGCCGTGTCTACATCCGGGAAAACCTGCAGCTTTTGACCACAGAAAAGGGATTCCCGATTTTTAAAATAAGCACGAAGAACATTCAGTTTAGCAAGTTCAGAACCAAAAGTAGCTACCAGTGCTACGTTTGGAAATAACATCAGCTGAGTCTTCTAAAAAAGCAGTTAGGTCCTGGCCTGCCGTAACATCTAAAGGAGAGGCATCATCCTCATCCTGATTTACAGGAGGGGCAGATCGCGTAGGCAAATACAAATACATTGCCTCAATGCTTCCATCTAACTTCAGAACTTCAGTAAAGTATTTCTTAAGTAAAATAGCGGGGGACAACAAGTGGGTGACTGGAAAAGTAAGGAAATGCAAATTTTTGGCCCTCGACGGATTCTCAAGCATCTCTAAGCGGTAATTAAGGGACGAAAAGTCCCAAATCAAAGCACAATTATTATCTAAAGAAGCTTGAAGTTGAGAATCTGTCTTTGCCAACGAACTAGTTATAGCTCCCAGTTGTTTTATCAGTACTTTGCATTTTACTGACCACATCAGAGGTAAACATACAAAGGGAAGACACTGTGGCAGTTAAACGTTTATCAGTGCCATTAATAGTAGTCCAATTGTCTGTTAGAGTTACCTCACCAGAACCTGGACTCTTGGATATTCCTTCTAGCTTCCCCGGCAAAACTGGTTGTGGCATAGGTGGAGTACGCTCCGGCGATGTCTCCAACACCGTTGATGAGAGGGGAGGCAGGGGAAAAGGAGGTGGTGTCCTGGAATGGGGGCTCAACGAAGCTCCCTCAGGTGACCATGCGGCAGATAGCTGGGAGACTAAATGTTTATCCATGGGCCCCACTACTTTCTCTCCTTGAGCCTTATCTCCGGATTTCAAAACTTTAACTTTACGTTTGCCCATGGTAAAACAAAACAGTCTCGGCTTCTCAGTTGCGCCGAAGGGGCGCCAAAGGGGCGTGTCCTGCCCCTTGAGTCACGCCCCTTAGGTCGCACCACGCAGGCCGCAACACGCGGCCATCTGTAGAAGCCGCCGATAGAAATAGAGGAGTGAAGAGGGGGTCCTCCTCAGCCGGGGACGGCCCTTACACTGCCTGGCCGAATCCAAGCAGGGCCTCCAGGCACCTGCTAGCTGCTCCCGCGGCACGGAAATGCCGTATCTGTATCCCAATCAGGTAGGTTCTCCCGGGTCCATTGGTTTTTAACATTCATAAATGATCTGCAAATGGGAACAATGAGTGAGGCTATCAAATTTGCAGAGGACACAACATTATTCAAAGTTGTTAAAACACAAGAGGATTGTGAAAAATTGCAAGAGGACCTTGATAAATTGGAAGACTAGGCATCCAAATGCTAGATGAAATTGAATGTAGACAATATAATGCCTTTGTATTGTTCCATGTGCAACCCCACCTTGAATACTGTGTGTAATTCTGGTTGCCATATCTTAAAAAGGACATAGTAGAATTAGAAAATGTACAGAAAAGAGCCACCAAAATGGTAATGGGGATCGAAGGATACCCCTATGAGGAGAAGCTTTAAAAGGTTAGGCTCTTTAACTTAGAAAAGACAACTGAAGAGAAATGAGAGGTTTATAAATTAATGAAGAGTGGAACGGGTAAACTTAGATCAGTTATTTACGCCTTCAAAATGTATAAAGACACGGGGACATATAATGAAGCTACAATGTAGCCCATTTAAGACTAATAAAAAAAACTTTTTCACTCAATGAGTAATTACACTCTAGAATTCAATACCGAAGTTCCTGGAGGAATAGTTCATAAACCATTATTAAAGAGGACCTGGGAAATCCAGTACCTACACCAGGATAAGCACTTTTTGGGGACAGGTACTTGTGACCTGGATAGGCCACTTTTGGAAACAGATACTAGGGGGGGGGGGCATGATGGACCTTGTTCTGACCTGGTATAGCATTTCATTTGCATTAATTTTTTTTTATTATGCAACTTTCACATTCGCCATTAACACAGAAAAATAGGAAAAATACTTCAGCCCAAAAAGACATGGGAGCAAGATACAGGAAATAAGAACACCTACAAGAAGAATAAAAACTTAACAGTAAGACACATAAGAGGTATTACGATGTCCTAGACAGCAACATTATCAGGTCTAACACCCTCCCTAAGTACAAGAAATTGCAACAACTGCTTAGGTTAAAAAATAAAAGATAATTTTTAGCTTGAAAGAAAATATGACAAGGAAATTTCAAAAATAAATAAAGCTTCCAGCACAAGGGCTCTTGGTTTTAAAACCATAGAAACATGACGGCAGAAAAAGACCACATGGCCTATCTAGCCTGCCCGTCCATATCAATTACAATAGTCCCTTTTTAACCTTTAGAGATCCTCTATGTTTGTCCCATGCTTTTTTGGATTCAGATACTGTCCTCATATTCACCGCTTCCTTTGGAAGACTATTCCACGCATCGAGCACTCTTTCCATAAAGAAATATTACCACATATTATTCCTGAGTCTACCCCTTTCGCTCTCATTTTATGTCCCCTCGCAGCAAAGCTTGCCTTCCATTGAAAGAGACCCTCCTGTGTATTTATGCCATGGAGGTATTTAAATGTTTATTATATTTCCCCTATCTCACCTTTCCTCTAAAGCATACATATTAAGATCTTTAAGTCTGTTTTCATATGCTTCATAACGAAGATCGCTAACCATTTCAGTAGCCACCCCCCAGACTCCAACCTGCCTATATCATTCTAAAGGTGTGGTCTCCAGAATTGCACACAATACTGCAAATGAAGTCACAGAGACTTTTTTTTTTTTAGTGCCATCAAGTCAGTGTTGACTCATAGTGACCCAGCTACCTCTGGGTTTTCTTGGCAATGTATCACCGGAAGTAGATTGCCAGCCTTTTCTTCCAAGGCAATGGAGGGTAAAGTGACTTGCCCAAAGTCACAAGGAGTGCCAGTGGGAATCAAACCCTTGATCTTCTGGGTAACTAGGCAGTTGCTCTAACCACTAGGCTACTCCACTCCCAGAGACTTATACAGAGGCATTATCACCTCCTTTTTCTGCTGGTCATTCCTCTCCCTATACACCCAAGCATCCTTCTGGCTTTCACAGTCATCTTTTCTACCTGTTTAGCTACTTTAAGATCATCAGACATAATTACACCCAGGTTCTGCTCTTAGTTTGTGGACAGAAATACCTCACCCCCTACACTGTACAGCTTCTTTGGATTTTTGCAATCTAAATGCATGACCCTGCATTTTTTAGCATTACATTTCAGCTGCCATATTCTAGACCATTCTTCAAGTTTAGCTAGATCCCTCCTCATATTGTCGACTCCTTCCTGTGTGACAACTCTATTGCAGATTTTGGTATCGTCTACAAACAAGCAAACCTTACCTGACAGTCATTCCGAAATATCCCTATCAAAGATGTTAAACATAATTGGACCAAGAACAGATCCCTGCAGCACACCTCTGGTAACCTCCTTCTCAGAGTGAGCTCCATTTACCTGTGCACTTAGTCGCCTCCCACTCAACCAATTTCTAACCCAATCAGTAACTACAGAGTCCATCCCTAGGGTGCTCTGCTTATTTATAAGTCACCTATGTGGAATGGTGTCAAAGGCTTTACTGAAATCTAAATACACCACATCTAGGGCTCTCCCTCGGTCCAACTCCCTGGTCACCCAGTCAAAGAATCAATCAGATTTATCTAATAAGACCTGTCTCTGGTGAATCCATGCTGCCTCAGATCCTGAAATCCACTGGACTCCAGAAACCTCACTATTCTCTCCTTTAGTAGCCTTTTCAATAATTTACTAACCACGGAGGTTAGACTAACTGGCCTTTAATTCTCAATGTCATCCTTACATCCGTTTTTGTGTAAAGGAACCACATGTGCCTTTCTCCAGTCCTCTGGCACCACTCCTGACTCCAAAGAGGCATTGAAAAAGTCAGACATTGGAGCTGCTAGAACGTCCCCAAGTTTCCTCAGTATTCTTGGATGTATCCCATCTGGGCCAATGGCTGTGTCTACTTTTAGTTTAGCTAGTTCCTCTCAAACAGTCTTCTGAAAAACATTCAAGATTCCCGTCACTTCTGTTGCTATTTGTGGGTGTTTTCTGAGATCCTGCTCCAGGCTCTTCATCTGTGAACACAGAACAGAAATATTTGTTAAACAATTCTGCTTTATCCTCATCAGTTTCTGCATATTCCTCCCCTACACCCTCGAGTCTGACAATACCACTTTTGCCCTCCCTCCTCTAACATATCTGAAAAATGTCTTATCCCCGCATTTTATTGCATTGGTTATTTTCTTTTTGTACCTTTGCTTTCCTGACTACTTTGCTAGCTTCTCAAAGTTTCTCCAAATATAGATGCCTGTCTTCCTCACTCTGATCTCTTGTATTTCATGAAGGACCCCCTCTTTTTCTTCACCTTCTTAGCTACTTTTTTTGAGAACCATAGCAGCCTCCTTTTACATGTATCTATCTTTCTAGCAAAATGGTTTGTTGCCTTTAAAATATTCCCTTTCTGTTTTGCCCACTGTTTTTCTACATCCCCCAGCTGTTCCCATCCTACTCTGAGGTATTGTCCCATCTTTGCAAAGTTAGTTTTCCTAAAGTCTAAGGCCCCAGCTTTTGAATATATTTTATCAGCCCTAGTACTAATACTGAACTATAGCATCTGGTGATCACTGGATGTTGTTTGATCTCCCACTGTAACATCAAAAAACCTTTCCCCACTGGTAACACAAAGTCCATCACATGTGGGTTCTGTTACCAATGCCTGAATAGTTCTCCCTGTAGAGAATCCAGGATTTCCTTATTTCTATTTGACACCGCAGCAGGGATGTGCCCATCTACATCTAGAATATTGACATCACCTATCAATAGTACTTCTTCTTTCATGACAATACTGTGAATGTCTTCTATTAAATCTTCATCCACTTCTATGCCCCGTGAGAGGGATCTGTATAGAACTCCAATGCAAATTATTTCCCTTTCCCTCTTTCTAGTTTAACCCACAGTGCCTCCTCTCTTCCTTTAAAGCCCTGCAATTCTATAGCTTTAATATTTTTAACATATAGTGCCACACGACCACCCCTTCTTCCTACCCAGTCCTTCCTGAATAAATTATAGCCTGGTAAATTTACTCCCAGTCAGTTTTCTGTGAACCATGTCTCCATAACCACCACTAAATCCAAGTCAGCCGCTTCCATTAAAGTCTCAACATCTGGCATCGTATTTCCCTTGCTATGGGCATTTATACACACAACTTTCCAGATGCTGCCCCTATTATCCATTTCTACAGAGATATTTAATGTTTCACTTACCTGGGGGCTCTTCACCCATTCCCATCAAATCTAGTTTAATGCCCTCTTCAGTGGGTTAGCCAGTCTGCTGCTGAAAATGCCTCTAACCTTCTTGGACAGATGGACACCATCTCTGCTCTACAGCCCTTGGATCATCACCCCATGGTCCAGGAAACCAAAACTCTTGACACCATCCATGCATTCATCTCCAGGATGCGAGCTTCTCTGTCTCTGCCTTTACCCTCAACAGGGAGGATTGAAGAGAACACCATCTGCACACCTATCTGCTTCACCCTCTCTCCTAGAGTCTTGAAGTCACATTTGATATGCTCGGAGGGATATCTAGCAGTATCATTTCTGCCAACATGGATGAGCAACATAGGATAATAGTTAATAGGCTTGATTAGTCTCTGCAAAGTCTCCATAACATCTCTGATTTTGGCATCTGGCAGACAGCACATCTCTCTGGATATCAAATCTGGTCAGCAGATGGATTGCTCTGTACCCCTCAGAAGAGAGTCACCAACCATCACTACCCTTCGCTTCCACTTACTTCCAGGGCTGCAGACTGGTTCTTCAATTCAAGGACTGGAGGAGTTGGAGCGCTGATACTGCAGGCTCTGGTGACTCATGTCCAACCTTCTTTCTTCTATGGTCTCCCATCTTCACCTCTGGATGTTTCAAGAAGCATCTCATCAATGCACTTCTCACTGTCTTGAATGCTTCTCAGTCTCACCATCTCTTCCCTGAGCTCCTCCACTTGTTTCCTGAGAGCCTCAACATGCAGACATCCTGCACATGGAACCAATTCCTAAACAGGCATTGGAATCTCTGTCTGGACAGAAGTAGAAGCTGCAATGAGGGCAACAGCTTTAGAAATATGATTTTTCCCAGCCACTGCTTAGTTGGCAGAGCTTTGGCACCTGTTGAAGAGAGAGAGCCAGCAAACTCCCTACCTGTTCCTCAGCTGTCCTTTAAGAAAAAAAGCAACTAACCTCTTTTAAGTGTGTTCTAACAGTGCTTGTCTATGTCCCTGTGTGTAGCTAAATGGGGAGTTGCCGTATAAAGCAAGAACGCTCACATGGGGTGGGTGAGTGTTTTGGGTGGATAGGGAGGGACCTAACAACTGATGAGGTCAGTGGTTTCAAAGAGTTAGCTGTGAATGAACTAACAAGAGCCTTGGCCAACCCCACAAGCACACAAAAAAAGGTTACACTTTGTTATATAGAAAAAAAAAAAGACTTTGTCCTTTAAAAACGAACAGCAAAACCCCCTTCAAGAATTAGCTTTTAAAAGAGACAGAAAACCCCCTTTAAGAATTAGCTTTTAAAAAAGAATACCTTAACTCCTTTGAGAGCTTTCAGGCAGAGTATTACCTTGCTTTGCAATGGAGTCCTTCAGGAATGCCAGTACCTGAAAGGCAAGAACTCTTTCGTTTTAGCTGTGTCTCCTGAGAAAAATAAGGAAAAACCTAAACTTTTGAACCTAGAAACAATGTATCCATGTTTCGAAAATATAAACGTAGGATCATGTTCCTGTCTGGCTCAAGTGCAAAAGTCACAAGCAATTTTAATCCCTCCGTCATCAACTTCAAGGAACTTTCAAGAAACCCTGTTAAATCCAGAGACTCCTGCGAAACCACAGGTGCACTGGGCTGCTTAGCCACAACTGTCAAAGATAGATGCAGTGTATGAACCACTGAAGGCAAGGACTCCAGTGGAATCTAAGACCTCTGTGAAGTATCTGCACAGAATATCACCAGGTGCTACAACTGGAGATTTGGGGAAATTCAGAAAGCACACGTTATTGAGCCTACTCAGGTTCTCCAACCTCTCCAGTTTACGAGCTACCAGCATCTTTTCTCTACCAAAAATAACATTGAAGTCCACTTGTTCTGCACACCGGACATCTTTGAGACTCAGTTAAGCCTCTTACTGGTTCTGCTCCTCAGCAAGACCCTCCACAGTCCCAGAAAAGTCTAACATCCTCTTTAACTTTGCCAACAGCCAAATTAAGGAAATAAGTTAAACCTGTGATGGCATCCCATGATAAGTCTAGGGTTACCACTGCAGGTCTCTCAATGCAGCAAACAGGAGCACCAATGCCTCGATCTCCAACAGGCAGTTTCCCCTTCTCATAATCTCTTGGAGCAGTTGTTATACCTCCAACAGCACCACCTTCTTTCAGTCAAAATGGCATCAGGGATTCCCTTGGTGCATGCTGGGCACTCTTCTGTTAACCCAGAACTGCTCAATGCCTCCCTTCCTCCCATATGCATTTCCAGGTCTCGGCAGGGCAGCGTGTTCTTTGGGGCTCATAGAAACCCCTTCACTGCTCAAGTCCGATGTTCCAGAGCCAGCTAGACCAGCTGAAAGGACGTTCACACCTCCTCACAGCCCATAAGCACCAAGGGATGACTGGGCAGACTGCAGCGAAGAAGCCAAAGGCACCAAGGTAAGCTTCTTCGGCTTACACTTCCTCACTGGCATGTCAAAAAGTGCCCCGTTGCAAGCTCAAAAATCAACTTGGTTTTAGAGCATCTGCAGGCATTTCTTATGTGAGATTCCGTAGGAAATTTAAAAGTCATGGGATAGGTGGCTAAGTCCTTTTATGGATTAGGAAATGGTTAAAAAAAAGTAGGTTAAAAGGCCAATTTTCCCAGTCGAGAAAGGTGAATAGTGGAGTGCCCCAGGAATCTGCAAATGGAACTACACGTAGTAAGATGATCAAAATTTCAGATGATAAATCAACCTTGCAAGACTGAAAGATTAGCATAAAATGTAATGTAGACAAGTGCAAAGTGATCCACCTATAGCAAAATAAGCCAAAAAAGCTACAGAATGCTAGATTCCACATTAGGAGTCTAACCAGAAAAAGGATTTAGGTGTCCTCATGGACAATACACAAAATCCTTTGCTCAGTGTGCAGTGGTAATGATGGCAACCCCTCCCCCCAAAAAAAAACAAGTAGCATGCTAGAATTATTAGGAAAGGAGGGGAGAACAAATAGAGAATTTCGTAATGCCTCTGTATCACTCCATGTTGTCACCGCACTGATTGTTTTCTACTACATCTCAGAAAAGTTAAGCAGTATTTAAAAAAAGGTACAGAGAAGGGCAAACAAAATGATAAAGGGGTATAGTGGATTCCCGCAGCAGTTTCTCCAAATGGGTGAGTTTTGCGTATACTATGACAGTCGTGAACCTCACTTCTAAGCCAAGGCATGTGGAGTACGATCTCAGTCTCTCAAATTTACTGCTAAGGCTCAGCGTAGTACTGGCATCATGCCAAAGAGAGCCTCCTGCTGGAGTTTGTAAAATGTAAACTTCGTATAAACTTATTTTAACCTACAAATGCATTCATTCTTCTGCCCTCGACTACCTCTTCTCTCCTTACACCTCTCCCCCCCCCCTCGTGAACTTCGCTCCTCCTCTGCTCTCCATCTCTCTTTACCATTTTCCTCTCTGCTAACTCCAGACTTTACTTTGTTGATGTTTATGCCTGGAACAAACTTCCTTTACCCTTTCATCGAGCCTCTTCTCTCTCCCTATTCAAATCTATGCTAAAGTCTTACCTTTTTGTGGCTGCTTTCAACTCCTGATTCCTCCCTTTCTTCTAGCTGTTGCTTGTGCTGTATTGTTTGTCTATTTGCTAGACTAAGCTTTTCAAGCAGGGACTGTATTTCTAGGTTTGTACAGTGCTGCGTATGCCTAATGGCACTTTATAAGAGTTAAATAATAATAATAATGTAACATGTATGTGTAGTTTGTCAAGATGTGCTTGGAAATTCTTCTTTATCAAGCCTGTGGCTCCTAGTATGATGGGAAATATTTCTGTATCTTTCTGCCACATTTTCTTGGTCACTGACTTCATTTCTTAGTATTTCAGGATCTTCTGCCTCTCCACATGATTCACAGAGTAGTTGTTAGGAACCAACACCTCAATTATCAATGCCATTCTGGTGTTTTTCTCCTTAACCACTATATCTGGCTTTCTCACATCCAGCTTTTTATCAGTTGGAATAGGAGTATCCCAGGTGATCATAACCTCTTCATTCTCTAATTCTCTTATGATCATGATCCCAATACTTTCAGAGCACAATAATGTTGCAGTGCTTACAGAGTTTCCAGTGGATGAGATGTGCTACTTTATTATGTCTCTGTATACAAATTTTCTGCCATCAAAACTTCACAGCCAGCTATGAGGTGAGTCACCGCTTCCAGGTCTCTCTTACAGAATCAACATATGTTTGTGTTGCCAGTTTTTTTCAATGCTTGCCATAAACCATCTCGTCCCTAAGCCGATGTCCTGGATGCCTATGATAGTAGCTTTGTATGTGCAATCACTCTCAATGAGTCCTAGCACTCCTTCAGTCCTAGGGATGTACAGTCTTGGCATACGCAGATTCTTGTAAATTACTTCATGAGAATGGAGGAGTTTTCGTGTTCACATATCCAGTTTTTCAAGATCTTTAAGAGGTCAGTCCACAATCCCAAAACTGTATGAAAGTACAAGAATTGCCAGTTGACTGATGGCTTGTATCTTATTCTGTGATGTTAAAGCACTTTTCAATAATGGATTTCAATCTCCTGTAGTATTCTTTACTGATTTTTTCTCTCAATAATTTCTGCTTGAGTGTCATTCCTTCCTCTACTCTGAGATACTTATATACGCCTTCCTGTTCAAGGTCCTTGATGTCACAGCCTTCAGCCAGGGTGATGTTTTCAGTTTTGCTCAATTTTCCTCTGAAAAAAAGTTGCCTTAGCACAGGTTATCCTGATATCATTAGAACAGTTTTTCACCACGTGGAGTTGCTCTGCTAATTGTTAGTCGCCAGAACTATAGAGCTTCAGACAGTCTACAAATGATAAATGAGATATTGTTTCTGCATTGTTACCTTCTTTAGGATTCAGGCTAAATCTGTATCCCAAAGAGTTAAGAGTACTCAATTAATTAACAGCCACACAAAACAGAAGGGGCGACAGGGAGACTCCTCCTGAAATATTCCTCACGGGATACTGATGCTAGCAATAATTATACAGACATCTTCATAACTCAAAAACAATGTGGTTTGCCAAATTGTCATGGTAAACTTGATGTAATCTATCAAACCAGGATTTATTTTATACATTTCAAGGCAATTTATTATCCAAGAGTGTGGGAAAGCTGTCCAAAGCTTTCTTATAATCAATCCATGCTATACTGAGATATCTGCTTTTCTTAGCATTGGCCATGATGGCCTTATTCAACATTAATTGGTATTTGGTGCCATATGCTCCTGTCTTGTTGCCCTTTTGCTCTATTACCATGATGTTATTGGACTCGATATGATCATATATTCTGCCTGCTTCTATTACAGTGAACAGCTTATAGATTGTAGGTAGACAAGTTATTGGTCTATAATTTTTGGGGTGTTATTTGGGTCCCCTTTTGGAAGGAGAAATGTTTTTCCTGTTTTGCAGTTCACCAAGTCTGGGTGGAGTGATGCTAACTGTTTGAGCCAAAAGTTGGCTCCTCCTCTGGGCCAGGACTCTTCCAGTTTGCGGCTCGCTTTAACCTGCTTTCCAGCTCTTTTGTTGTTATGCAGGCCATTCGATAAGTTTGACATTTGCTTTTTCTAAATGCTCCAGTATGGAGGGTAACCATTCTGTTTCCTGATTGTGCTTTATAGGGTCCTCGTATAGTTTTCTCCAGACGTTTTCTGTTTTGGCTATGGTTGGTGATATTTTTACCATCTTAATGCTCTTTCCCAATTCCCTGTAGAATTGTTTTAGATTCTCTCTAAATAACTTATTCCGATATATTTTTTTTCGGTTTTCTTCATATCTTCGCAGTTTTTGCGCTTCTGATGCTACTTTCATTTCATTGTTGGAATATATAAGATTGCAGGTCGTCTTCTATTAATGCAGCACACTTCAGCTTGATGGAAAGGCAAGATAGAGGCGATATGATTGAGATGTTTAAATACCTCCGAAACCAAACGACGAAACCTGGAAACAGCACAAGCACTGGCAAGTCAAATGCAAGGCATTGATAAGGCAGGCAAAGGGAGAATTTGAGAGGAAGCCTGCTGCGGAAGCAAAAACGCGAAGTAAAGACCTTTTCAAGTACATTCGTAGCAAAAAACCTGTGAGAGAGTCAGTTGGACCATTAGATGATAAAGGGGTTAAAGGAGCACTAAGAGGCGACAAGGCGATAGCGGAGAGACTGAATGAATTCTTTGCTTCGGTCTTTACTGAGGAAGATGTAGGGATGTTACCCATGACTGACGTGGTATTTAAAGGTGCGGAAGAATTGAAGGAAATATCGATACATCGGGAAGATGTATTACAACTATTAGATAAACTGAAGAGTAGCAAATCACCTGGGCCGGATGGTATACATCCAAGGGTGTTGAAAGAACTGAAATACGAGATTGCAGACCTGCTATTAGTAATCTGTGAACTATCATTAAAATCATCTCTAATACCTGAAGATTGGAGGATCGCCAATGTAACATCAATTTTTAAAAAGGGTTCCAGGGGTGATCTGGGAAACTACAGACCGGTGAGCCTGACATCAGTACCGGGAAAAATGGTAGAAACCATCATAAAGAATAAAATTACTCAGCATGTAGATAGTCATGACCTAATGGGAGACAGCCAACATGGCTTTAGACAAGGAAGATCTTGTCTTACTAATCTGTTATGTTTTTTTGAAGGAGTGAATAATCAGGTGGACAAAGGTGAGTCGGTTGATATTGTGTATCTGGACTTTCAGAAAGCCTTTGACAAGGTCCCTCATGAGAGACTTTTGGCAAAACTAAAGAGTCATGGGATAGGAGGCAGTATACTATTGTGGATCAGGAACTGGTTAAAAGTTAGAAAGCAGAGGGTAGGGCTAAATGGCCAATTTTCCCAATGGAGAAAGGTGAATAGTGGTGTACCCCAGGGATCTGTGCTGGGTCCGCTGCTTTTTGACATATTCATAAATGACCTGGAAAGTGGAACGAGTGAGGTTATCAAATTTGCAGATGACACAAAACTATTTAAAGTTGTTAAAACCCAAGAGGATTGTGGAAAATTGCAAGAGGATCTTGATAAATTGGAAGACTGGGCATCAAAATGGCAAATGAAATTTAATGTGGACAAGTGCAAGGTTATGCACCTAGGGAAGAACAACCCAAACTATGGTTACACGATGCAAGGTTCCACATTAGGAACCACCACCCAGGAAAAAGATTTAGGCATCATTGTGGATACCATGTTAAAACCCTCGGCCCAGTGTGCAGCGGCGGCCAAGAGAGCAAATAGAATTCTAGGTATGATAAGGAAAGGAATGGAAAATAAAACAAAAGATATTATAATGCCTCTATATCGTACCACTGTGAGACCGCACCTTGAATATTGTGTGCAATTCTGGTCGCCGTATCTTAAAAAAGATATAGTGATTTTAGAAAAGGTTCAGAGAAGAGCCACCAAAATGGTAAAGGGGATGGAAGGATACTCCTATGAAGAAAGGCTAAAAAGGTTAGGGCTCTTTAACCTGGAAAAGAGACGGCTGAGGGGAGATGTGATAGAAGTCTATAAATTAATGAATGGAGTGGAACGGGTAAACATAGATCGATTGTTTACCTTATCAGAATATAGGAAGACTAGGGGACATGCAATGAAGCTACAGGGTAAACTATTTAAGACTAATAAAAGAAAATATTTTTTCACTCAACGTGTAATCAAACTCTGGAATTTGTTACCGGAGGATGTAGTAAAGGCTGTTAGTGTAGCTGGGTTTAAAAAAGGTTTGGACAAGTTCCTGGAGGAAAGGTCCATAAACCATTATTAAGAAGGGACCCAGGATATCAATGCTTGAACCAATACAAGCATTGTGGTACCTGTGTCCCTTGGGGAAACTGCTAGGTACATATGACCTAGATTGGCCACTGTTGGAAACAGAATACTGGGCTTGATGGACCTTGGTCTGACCCAGTATGGCATATCTTATGTTCTTACATGGCATAAATGTACAGGGGGAGAGCCTCTTTTAATTGTGAGCAAGTTCTGCTACGAGGGGACATGGGATGAGGGTGAAATGGGATAGATTCAGGAGTGATATGCGGAAATATTTCTTTACAGACAGAGTGGTGGATCCATGGAATAGTCTCCCAGTGGAGGTGGTAGAGATGAGGATGGTATTGATTTCAAAAAAGCATGGGACAAACACAGAGGATCTCTAAAAGGAAGAAAGGAGACTGCTGTAGTTGTTGATATGGAAGGACAGACTAGATAGGCCATGTGGTCGTTTTCTGTCGGCATTTTTCTATGTTTCTATGTCTTGGGATCTTTCTTAATATCTTTGATGATTTTAATCCTTTTAGATACCCATCCACCAGGAATATCTCTGCACGCAATGATTGTATTTTTTTCAGAATGCACTTTTTCCAAGTAGGAACTATTATTGTTTTCTTTTTCTTCTGGCCCTGCACTTTAGCTGGTAGTATTCTTGCAGTAATAATTTTAGATGCACAATACTGAATTAGATTTATTTTGGTGATGTCAATAAATTGTTCCTTTATACTGGATATGGTCTTGTTCATCTTTATAATCATACTGTTATCTTTAGGTGTTACATTTAATTTGGTAAACTTTCCCTTGCCTGAAACCCAGCATATTCATCTTTTTTTCATGTGGACTAGGAATTTGATCTTGAATTCCTCCACCTCTGGATCATTCTCGTCCCATTTTTCCTCCTCGTCAATTGATTGGTTGACCAGTCCTCTAGCTACTGCACTCTTGCAGTTCCATATCTCCAAGCTCCATCTCTCCCTCAACTGCTTTATCTTTATTTGCAAAATTTGATAAACCGCCCAGGTCGAAGCATCAGGGCAGTGTACAATACAAAAGTAAGGCTACTGAAAAGATAGTCAGAAAAGAACGCCAAAAATCAATAGGACAGGGAGAGACAGTTAAAGATAGAAAGCAGGAAAGGCCCAAGAGGGGCAGAGGACGGGAGGGGGGAGGAAGAAAAGGAAAAGTGGGAGACGGGCATATGAGGTGGTATTATCAGGGGTGGGGAGCGCGGCTGGGGGATGAGGCACCGTCAGCATGGGGAGGGAGATCGAAGGCTTGACAGAAGAGATGAGTCTTGAGGAGAGATTTAAAGCAGGGATAGGATGGTTCCGTACGGAGGGACAGTGGGAGCGAGTTCCAAAGGGTGGGGCCTAAAAAGAAAAAGGCAGAGTGACGGGTAAGTTCCAGATGTGCCTGGGCAGGGAGAGGGAGAAAGACGGTTACCATGGGCCGAGCGGAGAAGAGGTGGGGAGGGCTGAAGATGAATAGTGTCGGCCAGGTATTGGGGAGTGCTGGTGTAGAGAGCCTTGTGTGCGAGAATAAGTACTTTAAAGATGAATCAAAACTTAACTGGAAGCCAATGGAGGGTGAGAAGGCAGGGAGACACGTGAGAGCAAGCTGGGGAGCAAGTGAGGAGACGGGCAGCGGCATTTTGTACTAATTGGAGACGACGAAGCTGGGAAGAGGGGAGGCCTGCGTAGATAACATTACAATAATCTAACCGGGTCATTACCAGAGACAGGACGAGGGTGACAGAGGAAGGGGGAAGGGACGATCGGACAGCCCGTATTCGACGCAGATGGAAAAAAGAGGTATGTACGACAGAGGAGATGTGTTGATGGAACGAGAGGGAGGAATCCAAAGTGACGCCCAGGTAACAGAGGGTCGGAACCAGGGGGATGGAGCGGGAGGACATAACAGGAGACAGGCTGGGAGAGGGAAGCCCAAAGGAGAACCAAATCGCGGAGGATTTGGCAGGGTTAGCATGCAGAAAGTTAGAATCGAACCATGACGCAACGGAGGAAAGACAACTGTTGAGTGGGACAAGGTCAGGGGCGGAAGAGGAGGTATGATGAACCAAAAGAAAGTTGTCGGCGTAGATGTAAGTGGAAATACCAGACTGCTGGATGAGCAAAGCTAAAGGAGTGAGAAAAGCGTTGAAAAGTAGAGGGGTGAGAATAGAGCCCTGGGGAACACCGCGGGTTGAAGCGGATGGAGGGGAGGTGGAGTGGCCAGAGTGAACTGAGAAAGTGCGGGCAGAAAGAAAGGAGCGGAACCACTGCAAAACAGTCCCGTGAACACCAAAATCAAATAGACGAGACAAGAGAGCGCGGTGGTCGACATCGAAGGCAGAAGAAAGGTCCAGGGACACCACAAGAGAGAAATCACCATGGTCGTGGGCACGGTGAAGCTCAGAAAGAAGTGCTGTGAGAATGGTTTCAGTGCTGTGGCCAGCACGAATTCCAGATTGATGGGGGTGAAGGGCGAAAGTGGAGTCAAGGTGGGTGGCAAGTTGGGAAAATACATGTTTCTCGAGGACTTTTGAAAGGAAGGGGAGATTGGAAACTGGTCGCCAATTTGCAGGGGAAGCGAGATCAAGAGTGGTCTCTTTCTGTTTCTATGTATTCCTTTCTTCTGGTACTCTCACCCAGGTCTTCTCCTCCTCCCTGTATGTCTTCTTCTATGCAAGCCCTTGAAGCAACTAAGACGTTATTATTCACATACTTCATTGCCTTGATCTGCAAAATTAAAGATCTTAAATTTGCATTTGCTTTTTGCAGTTTTTCTTGTGGAAACTTTCTTCTTCCAGGTTTGGAAGATTATCTTTGTATACCCTCTTGATTTAAATATAGGGTTCATAGCATAAAAGTAGTAGTACATTATCTCCTCATCTGTAAAACTCCACTTATCCATTAGTTAAATCTCTTAACTTTTTCATTAACTTCTGTGTTTTATCTCCTTCCACAGTGGGTCCTTGAACATGCTCACCAAGGCCTTTATCTGTGGCAAGGATGTTATCTACATCCGCAGTGCTTACACTATCGCAACCACCATTGTTAGCCCTAGTATGTAAGCTATGGGTGGGCATCTTTTATATTCTGGGAACGTGAGGCCAGTATGTACTTTTCTTTTATGTTTCAACCATATTTCAATCGTAGTGTCGCCTTGCTGGGATTCGATATAGATTTTGAACAACTGGGTCACCATGTAAAGGTACCCAGCAAGACTTGGGGAGGGAACTATAATCTCACCCCCTAAGAAAAGAACAGCAGTTTACCAACCACAGCTAGTGAATTTTAAGCTGCACTTCCCCTTGACTCCCCTTACGAGGGACAGATAATGAGGTTAGGGCTCTTCAGCTTGGAGAAGAGATGGCTGATGAGAGATACAATGGATGGAGCAGAACAGGTAAATGGAAATTGATTGTTTACTTTTTCAAAAAATACGAAGACTAGGAGACGCACAATAAAGTTTAGTACATTTAACACAAATCAGAGCAACGTTTCACTCAGCGCATAACTATGCTCTAGAATTTGCCAGAAGATGTGATAAAAGCAGTTAGCACAGATGGATTTCAAAAAAGTTGGGACAAAATTCTGGAGGATCTAGCAACTGAAAGATTTATTAGATCTTTATAGCTTAGACTATTTTTTGCTGATAGAGCCTCTCCTTTTGATACGTCCATAGTGAGAATCTACGTGGATCCCTGCTGGTCCTTTACACCCAGCATTATATACTTTAGAATTTATTATTACACAATATGGTAAAATTGGAAATTCAATACTCTAAGCGGTGTATAATTTGTCTGACGAGAAAACGTAGTTACTCACCTGTAACAGGTGTTCTCCGGGGACAGCACGAATCAATCCTCACATATGGATGACATCGGCACCAATGGCGCCCTCGCGGAAGCATCCCCCAGCTTTCAAAGAAAGCCTTTGGGAGATGCCACAATGCATGCGTGGTCCCCTTCCCGACCAAGGGTGCCATCTTGTTCAGTCAGATGACATAGCTAAAAAATGGCAAAAATAAAAGATGGTAAAGGAGCAACTCCAAGTGGAGGAGGGAGAGTTGAGGACTTGATTCCTGCTGTCCTCAGAGAACACCTGTTACAGGTGAGTAACTATGCTTTCTCCAGGAACAAGCAGGAAGTCAGTCCTCACATATGGGACTCCCCAGCTACAGGCTACCGAAAACCCATAGCAAAAACAGGGCTCCCTCATGGGGAGCCGCAAGCAGCAGCAATTGAATCTGTGCCCACAGACCACAGTAGAACCCATGTGTCTGATGAAACCTGAACACAGAACCTGAAGTAGCCTGAACACAGAAGGGTCAGAGGGTAGGAGTTGCCTAAATCACGAAAAGGTTATGGAGCACAGCCTGGCCGAAGGCACTGTCCCATCAGGACTCTCATTCAAGGCAGTAATGGGCAGCAAAGGTATGGACTGAAGACCAGGTGGCGGCCCGGCAGATGTCCACCTTTGTGACGGAGCACAAGTTTGCCACTGAAGCCACCATGGCCCTGACATGATGCGCTGTGATGCAGCCTTCCAACCTGCTCATAAGTGAGGGCGATAAAGTCCGCCACCCATGTAGACAGCGTACACTTGGTCACCGCCTCCAACCTACTGGGGTCATAGGAAATGAAAAGCTGAGAAGCCTTGTGTCCGTGAGTGCATTGGACATAGGACAAAGCCCTCTTACAGATGGTGAAGGACCATCTCCACCCAGCTGGAGTGAAGTCTTGGGAAGAAGGTAGGGAGCACCACTTCCTCGATGAGATGGAAAAGCGACACTACCTTCAGCAGGAATGGAGTGCATGTGGAGCACCACTCTGTTTTTATAGAACCTGGTATAGGGTGCCTCTGCCATGAGAGCCTGAAGCTTGCTGACTCTGCGCGCAGAGGTAAGCACAACCAGGAAAACCAACTTCCAAGACAGGTAGCAGAGGTGACAGGTAACCAGAGGACCGAAGGGCGGGCAAGTGAGCTGCCCCAATACTACATTGAGGTCCCATTCAATTGCCGGAGGGCAAACTGGGGGCTTCGATAAGAGCAGGCCCTGAAGAAAACAGGTTAACAAGGGATGGACCGTGAGGGGCTTACTATCCACCAGATGGTGGTGTGCTACCAGGGCACTAAGGTGCACACGCACAGAGTTAGATTTGAGCCCGGACCAAGAGAGGTGGAGAAGGTACTGTAACACCAGAGCCATCAGGCAGGAAAAAGGGTCAGCCCTGTGTCTGCACACTAAACAGAGAACCTGTGCCATTCGAGGGCATAAGCCTTCCTAGTAGAGGCCTTACAAGAGGCCAGCAGCATGTCTTCCAACTCAACCAGGAGGTTGAAAGGGGCCAGGGTCACCTTCTCAGCAGCCAGGCTGACAGCGACAGGGACCCTAGGTTGGGGTTCAGGAGAGAGCCCCCCTCCTGAGACAGGAGTTCCAGGGAGGTCCCCAAGGGGATGGGGGTCTCCATCATCAACTGTAGAAGTAGCAGGAACCACAGCTGCCTGGACCACCAAGGAGCTATCAAGATGAGCGAGGCCCTGTCGCGAAAGGTCCTAAACAAGGTCTTGGCGATCAGCGGTGTGAGAGGGAAGGCGAACAGGAGGCCTTCCGACCATGAGACCAGGAACGTGTCAGCTGTTGGGAGCAGAAGCAGGGCAACTGAACGTTGTCTTGGCTGGCAAACAGGTCCATCACAGGTTCCCCCCAGAGCCAAATGGCTACCCTGGGGTCCATCAGTCACTTGTGTGGCTGGAGAACTCTGCTGAGCCTGTTGGCCAGCAGGTAGTCCTGGCTTGACAGGTACACTACCCGCAGGAGGATATCCTATTGGACTGCATATGAGCAGAGGACCAGCATCTCTCGACAAAGGGTATAAGACACCATGCCCCTTTTTTTTTTTTTACATAGAACATCGCCACCTGGTTGTCTGTCTGGACTAGCACCGACTGGTGATGCAGGTGGTGACAAAAGACCCTCAGGGCTAGGTGTATGGCCCGGAGCTCCAGGAGGTTGATCTGCTGGGTGTTCTCATCTGGTGACCAGCTGCCCTGGGTGCGGAGGTCTCCACAGTGGGCTCCCCAGCCGAACAGGGAGGATTCTGTGGTGAGGACCCTTGAGGGGGCTGGGGCCTGAAAAGACATGCCCACCTCAAGATGCTGGGGCGACTGCCACCAGACCAGGGAGTCCGCCAAGTGGCAGATCATAGGTGGCCCGTGGCCTGAGACCGCTGGTCCCGGAGACACCATTGCACCACCTTCATGTGGAGGTAAGCATCTGTGGCGACATGGACGGTGGAGGCCATGTGCCCAAGGAGGCACAAGAGAAGTTGAGCGGGCACCGAGGGACAGTACTGAGACGATGTCTCTGTCCCCGGGCAAGAAAGCCTTTGACCCTTTGATCCTTGCCCCACTGAACTCCAGACACTGTGTCAGGAGGAGGTGAAACTTGGGGTAGTTTATGACAAAGCCCAAGTGTTCTAGAACCTGGATAGTACATGCAGTGGCCTGCTGCACCTTTGAGGCCGTGCCTCCCTTTATGAGACAGTCGTCCAGGTAGGAAAAGACAAAGACCCCCCTGGAGCCAGAGTAAGGCAGCCACAACTGCTAGGCATTTTATGAAAACTCTTGGAGCAGAAGCTAGGCTGAAGGGGAGCACCCTGTACTGAAAGTGCTTGCTCCCAACTACAAACCGCAGGTATTGCCTGTGGTTGGGATGGATGAGGATGTGGGTATAAGCATCCTTGTGGTCTAAGGAGCATAGCCAGTCTCCCTGCTGGAGGTATGGCAGCAATGTTCCAAAGGAGAGCATCTTGAACTTCTCCCTCACCAGGAATTTGTTGAGGTTGCGCAGATCGAGAATGGGTCTTAGGCCCCCTGTTCGTTTTGGCACGAGGAAGTACCTGGAGTAGAACCCCTTACCCTTGAGGTGGTGGGGCACCAGTTCCACTAATTTGTCCTCGAAAAGGCCTGCCAACTCCTTCAGAAGGTGGTCCCGGTGGAGGGGAGACCTGAGGGGCTCTCCCAGGAAATAAGGGGGAGGTGTCTAAGTCAGGTGGAGGAGGTAGAGGTCTATAAGTTAATGAATGGAGTGGAACGGGTAAACACAGATTAACTGTTTACATTATCAGAATATAGAAAGACTAGGGGACATGCAATGAAGCTACAGGGTAAACTATTTAAGACAAATAAGAGAAAGTATTTTTTCACTCACCGTGTAATCAAACTCTGGAATTTGTTACCAGAGGATATAGTAAAGGCTTAGTGTAGCTGGGTTTTAAAAAGGTTTGGACAAGTTCCTGGAGGAAAGGTCCATAAATCATTAAAAAGGGACCCAGGATATCAACGCTTGACCCAGTACAAGCATTGTAGAACCTGTGTCTTTTGGGGAAACTGCTAGGTACTTATGACCTAGATTGGCCACTGTTGGAAACAGGATACTGAGCTTGATGGACTTTGGTCTGACCCAGTAAGGCATATCTTATGTTCATATGTTCTAACCCTCCCCGACTACCCTCAATACCCAGGAATCTGTGGTGATGGCCACCCACCTCTGGGCATAGAGGACCAGACGTCCCCCTTTATCTTTATTCATTGCTTGATATACCGCCATGTGTGTGCGTCAGGACTGTGTACAATATAGTCAATAAAAGCAAGAAAAGGAAAGGGGACACATGAATGTCTGTTGCAATTTTTTGACTATTTGAATGCTTGTAACTTAGCTATTAAATTTGAGAAGATCTGCCATAAATCTCAAATCAAGTGCATTCTTGTGTAGAAAGATGTGAACACTTATTTTTTTTTTTACAGCTGTACTCCAAACCCACAGAAAAATACTTTGTTACAATACAACAGCTTTCACCCTTTTCATTTGAAGAATAGTCTTCCCTATTCTCAGCTATTATGACGCATTTGTTCTAGTGATTTGGAAAAATGTTGCAGAAATTTAGAGAACGGGGAGTGCTGCAAAAGGTTTTAAAACAAGCATATTTTAACCATTAAGCCTAGCTCCTGACTCCATTCTCGCCAAGAATTTATCACCTGTGTTCTACAACATTCTTCATTGTCGAGATATATGACTTCTTCTATTAAGCGTAGTTAGACGATGCTTTCTGTCCACTTCTGTTTCTTTGGTACAAGTCCTCGTATAGCAATTTAAGGGGTAGACTTTGTCCAACAGTCCCAAGAATATTTATTTATTAAGCCAATTATACTGCAGCACTCTCAACAAGATGGATCAGTGCAGTTTACAACATGATTTAAAAAAAACAAACACAAAAAACAGCAATAAGGAATACAATAACATTCAAGAAGCAACCAAGCTTTCAATCACTTCCTAAATAAAACCATAGAGGATACAGATTTCAAATCCAAAGGCAATTTAGACCAGAGCTCCACAGCTTTATATGGCAAAGTATGCATAAAACATTTCTTACTAACTGCCCCCAAACATGATGGAAACATCTGCACTTCCAGATGATCAGCAAAACAGACAGGGACACATTAAAAAATCAAAACACATAAAACTTGAATATTCTCTCAGACTAAAAGTCAATGAAGCTGCCTAAATAATGGGGAGAGAGAAGTAAATTTGGGAACTTCAAAAATCATCCTATTGGCCATATTCTGACATACCTGCAACTTTCGAAGCTGCTGATGCGAACAATTCACCACCACCAAATTACTATAATCCAGAAACACCAATACCATACTCTATCAACACCTGAAAATAATCTACTACAAAATACGGCCAAAGCCTTCTAAGGTGTCGCAACTGTAAAAAAGAATGAGAAATAATCAAGCTAATATGCACGCCCCATGTTAACTCCTCATGCAAAACAAAATCCCCAACATCCTCAACATAGAGATTACTCGATTGAATCTTGCTAGGGAACCTATCAACAAGAAGTCTGGAATAGAACTGTCACTATAAAAAGAGATCACCTTGATCTTAGCCACATTTAGGTGAAGATGGAACTTATGTGCCCATCTATGCATTAACAATAACATCATTCAACAGTGAAAAATAAGCAATTCCTAGGAAATGAAACCAACAAAGAAATAATGTCTGCATAAACATAAAACTGCACATCGGCACCAGCAAAAATCCAACTTAGCGACAAAATCAATACATTAAACAAAACTGGAGACAAAGATGATCCCTGAGATATCCCATGTAGTGACCTCTACAGGTCATTTTCAATGTGGTAGATGCACCTTCTGTGAGGTGATGGATGAAGGAGAAGAATTTGAAGTAAATGGATGAGTTTTCCATCTAAAATGGCTTACATCTTATATATCTAGTTTTGTAATATATTTCCGTTGCCCTGTTCCAAATTTTATGTAGTGAAACTTACTCATCAATTAAGAATCTGTCTGTCTGAACATATGTATCATATTTCTAAGTCCCGAGAAGAGGCCCCATTGGTTAGGCACTGTCTACAATTCAAATATGAATTTTCAGATCTTCACCGAATGGTGATCGATTTCATCCCCCTTAATATTAGGGGTAATGATTGCAGAAAGCTTCTTTTGCAGTGTGAACAATGCTGGGTATTTTATTCTCAACACTATGAAGCCTGCTGGCCTTAATGGTAAAAATGAATGGGTAGTATATCTTTAAGCAGTGATGACTGTGGAGCTCCACCCGTTCTTCTTTTGACTGGTGTTTAGTTTGGGGTGCCAGTCTAATTTTTGTGTGATTGGCTCTGAGTTGTTTAGATGATTGTAAAGGATTTTCTACAACAAGAATACAGTGTGCCCCTGATGAAGCCCTTTTGGGAGAAACAAAGATCTTTATTCGGTAACTTTAGTTTCTGTGTGGGACACTGGCAGCTTGGAAGATAAGTAGAGCAGTTGTTTGCCTTTGGGACATTGTCAAGTGAATGTCCCTGTTTGTTTCTAGGACTAATATGCTAGTGGAGCTTTACAGCCTTGCTTGATTGGCGGATTGCAAGTTGTCTTCGCGTTATGAATTATGAGCAATTATTGAGCCTTTAAAATAGTATATATGAAAAATATCTTAAGCACTTTTTACTATTTAATTGTAATTAATAAAAAGTGTGGTTTCCAAGGAGTTTTTCAGACGAATGATGCGCGAGAAAGCATTTCCCCTTTGGTAGTTTTTCTGCCATATAGGAGGATATTTTCTGCACCCTGAGATCTTTTCTCCTTTTATTTTGGTTAGAACTGATGTATGAGTTTAGCTGCCATTTCCCTGTAAGTATATAGGGCTTTATAGAATAGATAAGCACCAACAGAAACTATCATCTTTTACCAGTCTGGTAAATGCCAAAGCTAATCAGTGTAGTTAGTGAGTGTATTGTTGACTAAGTTTTTGGATATTAGAACCTAATAGAATGAGACATATTTCTGTATCTTTCTAACAAATTTTCTTCATCTGACTGCATTTCTTGGTACTTGAGGATTTGCTTTCTCTCCACTCACAAATTAATAACTTGGCATGGAAACCTATTTTTCAATGCCATTCCTGTTCTCCCCCCCCCCCCCACCCACCTTTACTACTATGCCTGGTTTTCTTGCATTGAGCTTTTTATCAGGCGGAATGTGAATGTCCCAGATGATCATAACTACTTTGTTCTCCATAATTCTTAGGGTCATGATCTTGGTGCTTTTCTCATACAGAGATTTTATCATCTTTACAAAATTCCCAGTGGATAGGACATGCCACATTGTGTCTTTCTATACAGAAATTTTTACCCATCAGATATTTGCAGCCAGCTATAGGATGAGTAACTCTACATGTATCTGTTTTGACAATTTTTTCTGTCCTTGCTGTGAACCATCTCATCCACAATCCATTGTCCTGGGCTGCAGCTTTCACTCTCATGAAAGGTTTCAGTTCACCTTTCCTTAACCAAAGCATGTGTCCAGGTTGGACCAAGGCATGGTTCCTGGAGTAATACTTTGTAGTTTTCATTGTATTTCTGCATGTGTCACATGTTTTTCTTCATTTGCTGATCCGATTCTTTAGAGAGCTTTATTTCATTTATTAAGTTTTATCCACCTATTAACACATTTCTAGGTGCAGTTAGAGACTTCAAGGAATCTAGTGAATCCCAGCTCTACTTCTGTCCATCTTTATTTTTTTTCTTTGCGAGATGCAACTTAATGCCTTTTATCTTTGTGCAGACCAGAAATCAAAGTGATGCAATACAGGCAGGCAAGTAGGCGCATGCAGGCAGGGTGGGGGTGGGGACGATTTGTGCCTTTTCTGACTGTCTGCTGTCTATGCCGCTCTCCTCCTCCTCATGCATTGCTGGGCTATGACAATTCTGACCACCACAGCATCACTCCTCTCCTGCCCAGTATGCTCCATGCTCCCAAATGTTACTTCAGAGCCATCCTGGGAGCCCCAAGCCTACCACTGTCCCATTCATGCCATCTGGCTGTTCAAATCTACTCTGTCCATCCAGAGCATCACGGGAGTCAGTTTGGAGCCCTAATCCTACAACTGTGTTACTCCTCCTCTTATATCAAACCTTTAATTCTATCTACTGTCTGCTAGAATCAGACTCTGCTAATAGAACACTGAAAAAAAAAGTTTGGTACATTATTACACATGACGTAGGAGAAGGGGGAACTGTCATTGAGTTGATCTGCATTTTTTTGACCTGGTGGAAGGTAGAGAGAGAAGCGTTTAGAGTAACGGGAAAAAGAGAAGGGATGGGAGAACAGAGATGGGAGTATAGGAAGGTGTTAAGGGATAAAAGAGAAGGGGGTGCAAAATAGAATAACAGGAGAAAGTGGGCAAGACCAGCTTAAGAGGTGAGCCTGTAAGCACTATCTCAGGGCATACCACAATAGAGGTGCAGGAAGCCTATTCCCCTGGCTCGCTCCCAGCCTGCTCCTTACCTCAAGAGTAATAGTTTTGTTAATGTTTAACACAGCTGTGGGAGGTTCTTTTTTACTCTCATGACTTGCTATATGTAAGCTGTGGTGCTGGTGGCTTGAGTATAGCACAGCTGTAGGGAAAAAAGTGAATGCTCACATGGCTGTGTTGCTGTGGAGAGGAGAGGAGTGGCCTGTGACGGGAAACTAGCTGAGGCTGGGGCTGGCTGGGACTATAAATAGGCTGATACTGGTGGAGGGGGAGGGGATGGAATTGATAATGGGCTGAAACATGGGCTGGGGGACTGGAAGTGAGCTGATATTGGGGCTGGGGGAGCTGGGACTGGAAGGGCACTGGCAGTGGAGTGCTGGGACTAGAAGGGAGGTAATTCTAGAGCTGGGATCCTGGGACTGATAGGGGACTGATGCTGGGAGAGCATGAAGGGAGAGGAAGACAGATGCTATGGAGAGTGGGGAAGAAGCAAAGTCGACCAGGAGAAGGATGAGAGGGAGGGGTGTAAAAATACCTGCTGGGGTAAGGAGGAGGAGAGAAAGTTAATAAATATTGGAAAGGATTGCTGGAGAAGAGAAGTAGGAGGCAGGAGGGCAGGTACTAGTGACACAGGATGATAAGAGGAGACTAAGACTGGGTGGGAAAACAGAAGAAAGGCTGGGTATTGGGAGCTTAAGTGGGGACTCGGAGCTTGGGTGGAATTGTGAGCGGGGACTAAGAAATTGGTGGCCTTTAATTGGTGATGGTATGTGTTTTCCATGTACAGCCAAGATAAGAGATTGTGTTAACATGTTGGTTCTCTCAAAGAATCTGTAGTATTTCTGTTTTTTCTCTTTTATACAATGGAAGGTTACTGGAGTCCTAGAATATTTGCAGTGCAGAATTTCCATAGGTAGGGCTGGTGCAATTTGAGTTGTTGATGCTGGTGTGGAGTGTCCATTTGCAGGGTTTTGTGTTATGATTCACAATGTCTAGCAGTGGAAGGAGATATTGGTGTTGTCAATGATGTGAGACTAGTATTTGAATAGAACATTTTTGTATTTTCAGTTGCACAGCTAAACACCCTACAAGAAAGACTAGAAGACCCTGCATGCCATGAGGTAAATCCAGGACTAGATCAAGCCTGCGGATGCATCTGGAGCCAGCTGGCAACCCTAGTTAGGGAAGGAGCGAGGGTAGGCCAGAAAATGATCTAGGTAGAGGCCTATTACCCACTATTCAGATAAGCTACATGTTTAGTTTAGGTCTGTGGAATATCAAGTCTAGCTTAAACAGATAATATAATACCCATGCCATCACTTTCTGTATATTCAGTGCTACTAACTAGATGGATAGTGACACAGAATGCACAGATTAAGTTAAAATGGGAGGGTGGCATTTAACAAGTCAGTGTTTGCACTGCAAGATCAGACCCAAGGCGGAAGGGGGGATGCAAAAGCAAAAGTTGGCTCTGGGTGCAACAAACCCTTGAGACGGCCCTGATAGTGGGGCACAAAGGGACTGGCAAGAGTGGCAGAGAAGAGATGGGGCAAGATGGAAAGAGAGGGAAGTGGGGGTAAACAGAGGAAGAGGAGAGGTAAGGGATAATGGGCAGAAAGAGGGAAGTTTGGGGCACAAGAAAAGAAGAGAAGGGATGTGACCATAAGAACATAAGAAATATCATACTGAGTCAGCCCAAGGTCCATTAAGCCCAGTATCCTGTTTCCAACAGTGTCCAATCCAGGTCACAAATACCTGTCAGGATCCCAAAAAGGTACACACAGGTTCCATAATGCATGCCCCAGTGCAAGCAGTGGATTTCCAGGGTTCTCTTTAATAATGGTTTAAGGACTTTAACTCCAGGAACGTGTCCAAACCTTTTTTAAACCCATCTACTCTAACAACTTTTACTACATCCTCCGGTAATGAATTCCAGAGTTTGATTACTTGTTCAGTGAAAAACTATTTTCTCTTATTAGTCCTAAATGGGCTACATTGTAGCTTCCTTGAGTGTCCCCTAGTCTTTCTACTTTTTGAAGGAGCAAACCACCAATCTACATTTACCCATTCCACTCCATTCATTAATTTTTTTAAAGACCTAAATCTTATCTCCCCTCAGCTGTCTTTTCCAAGTTGAAGAGCCCTAATCTTTTAAGTCTTTCCTCAAAGAAGGTATCCATCCTTCCATTCCCCTTTACCATTTTGGTGGCTCTTCTCTGTGCTTTTTCAAATTCTGCTATATATTTTTTAAGATATGGGAACTAGAATTGCACACAATATTCAAGGTACAATCACACAATGGAATGATACAGAGGCATTATAATATCCTTAGTTTTGTTCTCCATTCCTTTCCTTATGATTCCTAGTATTCTATTTCCTTTCTTGGCCGCCACAGCATAATGGGCAGAGGGTTTCAACATATTATCCACAATGACTCCTAAATCGTTTTGCTGGGTGATGGTTCCTAATATAGAACCTTGCATTGTGTAACCATAGCATGTGGTGTTCTTCCCTAAGTGTATAACTTTGCACTTATCCACATGAAATTTCATCTACGATTTGGACGTCCAGTCTTCCAATTTATCAAGGTCCTCTTGCAATTTTTCAAATCATCTTGTGTTTTAATAACTTTAAATAATTGTGTCATTTGCAGATTTGATCACCTCACTCATTATTCCCATTTCCAGGACATTTATGAATATGTTAGAAAGCAGCTGGCCTAGCACAAATCTCTGGGGTACTCCACTATTCACCTTTCTCCATTGAGAAAATTAGCAATTTACTTATTTGGTTCTTCTATACAGTCCCTTCCAGAGATCAGGGGCGGTTTACATTTAACACAACATTTACTTTACTATTGTGGATCGGGAACTAGTTAAAAGATAGAAAGCAGAGAGTACACTGCCTCCTATCCCATGACTTTTTAAATTTCGCCAAGTCTCATGAGGGACCTTGTCAAAGGCTTTCTGAAAATCCAGATACACTGTATCAATGGGCCCACCTTTGTCTACCTGTTTATTCACACCCTCAAAATAAAAAAAACAGAGGGGGAATGTGGGATGAGTCAGGATAAGAAAAGAGCAGGTACAGCAACAGGAGGGGAAGAGTACGGACAGGAGTGATAGTGTGGGGGAAGAAAGACTACTACTACTAATTATTTGTATAACTACTAGTGTACACAGTTCTGTACATATACATGTAAAGATAAGTTCCGAATAGGGACTATTGTCTAGTCAAGACATACAGAACAAACATGGGACAAAGTAATGGCATTTAAGGGAAATGATTAACACATCTGGATATTAAACAGGAGAATAAGGGATGCAGGATCCAAAATCAGCTTCAATAAAGGTTGGTTTTCAGCCTGGATTTTCAATAGGACCAGAAAGGAGCCTATTCTAGGCACAGCTAAGTGGAAGGAACGGAGTCTGGGCAGTGGAGGAGAAGGGCACAAGACAGCCAATTACCTGATGAGTGGATTTCCCGAGGAAGGGTGTGGAGAGAGATGATTGAGGTGAGGTAATGAGGAGCTGCAGAATGAATGCACTTATTATATGTCAATGGCAGAAGTTTGAACTCTGTGCAGAAATGGATAGGGAGACAATGATGTTACTTGAGAAGAGAGACGACAAATGTAATGACACTGTTGGATGATTGGCTGTGCAGTTGAGTTTTTAATACATTGAATAGGAGATGAGGAGAGCGTCTTATAGAATATTGCTGATGTTATAGAAATGAGATGTTTTAGCGGTCTATTGGATATGTGCAGAGAAAGGAGTCAAAGATGGCCATGAGGTTATCAGCTGAGGTGATCATGAGGACGACAGCTTTAACCATAGACAGAGAAAGGAGGAAGGAGGAGATAGAATTACGGGGAAAGCATAGTTACTCACCTGTAATAGGTGATCTCCGGGAACAGCAGGAATTTAGTCTTCACATATGGGTATCATCGGTACCGACGGAGCCTGCGCAGGAATGCTCCCCAGCATCCAATAGGAAAGCTTTTAGGAGCATCCCACAGCGCCTGCGTGCTGCCTTATTTTAGTTTCTTCCAGCCTTTCCCAACTGTCCCTCTCCAGTTGAGTTTAAAGCTGAGACAAAGAGAGAGAGAAAGAGAGAGATAGAGAGCTACAACTCCTAGGGGAGGTGGGTGAGTTGTGAAGACTAAATTCCTGCTATTCCCGGAGATCACCTGTTACAGGTGAGTAACTATGCTATCTCCAAGAACAAGCAGGAATGTAGTTTTCACAAATGGGGACTCCCTAGCTGCAGATGCCAGGGAGAAGGCCCCAGAAGTTGTGTGCCCCTGTGAAAGGGCTCCACTTCCCCCCATGGATCTCTGGCATCCTACCAGGGATGGTGGGTAGGAGTTGATTAAGTTTGGAACAGGTGTTGAAAAACAGCCTGACCAAACAAGGCATCCCGGCGGGAGTCCTTGTCTAAGCAGTAATGGGCTGTGAAGGTATGAACCGAAGCCCAAGTAGCTGCTCGACAGTTGTCGTCGATAGAGTGAAGATGAGCCATAGAGGCTGCCATGGCGCTCACATTGTGAGCTGTGACATGGCCTTCAAGAGGATGGTTCTTACTCTCATAGGCAAAAGAAATACACTGTGCAATCCTGCTGGACAGTGTTTTTTTGCAGACTGGAAGTCCCAAATGACTAGGATCAAAAGCAACAAAGAGTTGAGAGGGCTTTCTATGTTGCTGTGTCCTTTGCAAGTAAAAGGCCAAAGCCCTTTTACAGTCCAAAGTATGAAGATTCCTTTCTGCATTTGAGGCGTGAGGCCTTGGGAAAAATACAGGAAGGTAAACCGCTTGGTTTAAATGAAAAGGTGATACCATCTTTGGCAAAGTGTGGATGAGTCCTAAGGACTACCTTATCATGATGGAACCTTGTATAAGGAGGATCAGCCAACAACGCTTGCAATTCACTGATGCGACATGCTGATGTGATTGCAATAAGAAAGATGACCTTCCAGGAAAGGAATTTCAAAGAGGTAGTAGCTAATGGTTCAAAAGGCGGCTTCATGAGCTGCCCAAGAACCAGATTTAAGTCCCATTCCACCGGTGGTGGCTTAATGGGAGGCTTAGTTAAAAGAAGGCCTCTCATAAATCTCGCTATGAGAGGATGAGAGGAAATAGGTTGTACATTTAGAGGCTTGAAAGAAGCAGCAATAGCACTCAAATGAACTCTCACTGAATTGGTCTTAAGCCCTGTAATAGACAAATGAAGGAGATACCCTAGTAATGATTCCAGAGGTATCGCAAGAGGGTCAAGACCCTTCTGGAACATCATATGGTAAACCTTTTCCACTTGAAAGCATAAGAGCATCTTGTGGAAGGTTTCCTGGAAGCATAAAGGATATGCTTTACCTGCTGAGAAAGGTTAAGACCATGAAGTTCTAGGCTTTCAGCAACCAGGCCCTGAGATGGAGAGACTGGGAATTGGGATGCCACAGCATCCCGTCCTCCTGAGAAAGAAGATCTGGAGCAGATCCTAACTCCAGAGGCGGAGCTTGAGAGAGATGTAGGAGCAGAGGGTACCACATTTGCCGTGGCCAATGAGGAGTTATGAGAATCATATGACCTCTGTCTCTCTGAAGCTTGAACAGGGTTTTGGGAATTAGGGGAATGGGTGGAAAGGCATACAGGAAGTCCTGGCCCCAATGGAGGAGGAAAGCATCCCCCTGGCCTGACAACCCTGAGCTGGAATTCTGGAACAGAACCGGGGAAGTCTGGCATTTAGTGGACTTGCAAAAAGGTTTATGTCCGGGGTTCCCCAAAATTTTGACCACTTGGTCTGCATGAAGAGACCATTCGTGCGGAAGCAGAACTCGACTGAGTCTGTCTGCCCAAGAGTTTTGAATGCCTGGAAGATACACCGCAAGGAGATGAATCTGATGCTCTCTGGCGAGGGCCCATAGTCGCAAAGCTTCGTTGCATAGCGACAGAGCCTGCTTGTTCACATAGAACATGGCTACTTGATTGTCCATTTGAACTAGGACTGTCTTGTAGCTGAGCTGGGTGTGGAATAATCGAAGAGCAAGGAAGATTGCTCTGAGTTCCAGGAGATTGATGTGTAGATAGGTCTCCTGTGGAGTCCAGGTACCCTGGGTAGAGAGGCCTTGCAGGTGGGCTCCCCAACCCACCTGTGAGACATCTGTTGTCAGAGTGGCTTGGGGTGGGGGTTGTTGGAAATGGGACCCCACCAAAATGTTTTGGGGTGACTGCCACCATCGGAGGGACAAAATAAGATGATCTGATCTGTTATTTTGTCTGTCAGGCAACCTGATGCCCGAGTCCATTGAGTGGATAAAGTCCACTGGGCTGCCCTCATATGGAGGCGAGCATAAGGAATCACATGCACAGTGGATGCCATGTGGCCTAGCAACTGTAACATTTCCCGAGCAGTGAGGTGAGGTTTTAGCACTGCTTGGGAAGCTAACTGCACAATGCGAAGGCAGCGGGACTATGGAAGGAAGGCCCTTCTCGGTCTGGTATCTAGCAGAGCTCCAATAAACTCTAGAAACAGAGTGGGAGCAAGGTTGGATTTTGGGAAGTTTATGACAAGTCCCAAATACTGAAGGATGCGCATTGTTCGAGAGAGAGAAATCCTGGCCTCTGGCTCTGAAGGGGCTTGAATGAGCCAGTCATCTAAGTAAGCGAAGACGAATATTCGCAGAGTGCGAAGAAATGCTGCCACCACAGCCATGCATTTTGTGAACACCCTTGGTGCTGAGGCCAGGCCAAACGGAAGAACCCTGTATTGGTAGTGCTTCCCTTGAAATAGAAAGCGAAGGAACTTTTGATGAGTTGGATGGATGAGAACATGAGTGTACGCATCCTTGAGATCTAGAGAACAAGCCAATCCTGACTCTGAAGTATAGCAGCAGAGTTCCTAGAGAAATCATTTTGAACTTCTCTTTGAACAGGAATTTGTTCAATTCTCCGAGGTGCAAAATGGGTCTGTGTCCTCCTGTTTTCTTTGGAATAAGGAAATAGGGGGAGTAGAACCCTGTACCCTTTTGGAGAATGGGTACCTCTTCTATTGCCCCCTGAGCAAGAAGCAAAATGACCTCTTGACCTAACTGGGCGTTGAGAGAGGTCTGAGAATTGAACTGTCTTACCATTGTAGGAGGGGGCATGCTGAGGAAATAAAGCTTGTACCCCTCTCTTACAATAGACAGCCCAATTTTCTGCTGCTATCTGCCCCCATCTGGGGGCAAAATGACATAACCTTCCTGGAATGGTGGAAGGCTCTGGGCTGTTCAGGGCCAGGAAGGCAAAAGTTCTCTAGATAGGAGTCAAAGCCCCTGTGGAGGATGAGTCTGCTGAGCTGGTTGAGGCTTAGCAGCTTTTGTTTTTCTTTGCCTAGGTTGTTTCTGCTGTCCCTTTTGGGCAGACTGACCTAAACGATGCCCCTGCTGGGTATAGGAGGTGTAAAACATCTTCTTACTGAAGAATGGTTTCTTGTAGGATTGTTTCCTTGCAGGATCAGCTGTAGATTTAGACAATCTATCCAAGGTGATATTGTCAGCATCTATCTCATTAGCTTTTTCCTACCAATTCTTGCCAAAGAGATTCTCTCCTGTGCAAGGAATATTCCCTAGTTTATCCTGTACCTAAAGTTCCAAGTCAGATGCCTGGAACCAGGCAATCCTACGTGCACCTATGGCAATAGTAGAAGTTCTGCTTATGCACGCAAAGCAGTCAATGGCTGCAAGATTTACAAACTTGGAAACATCCTGAGCATGTTTGACAAGGGCAAGGTAATCCTGCCTCTTATCATCAGGAAGGAGAGGGCTCATAAGCTCTAAATCTCCCGTGACCTCCTTAAGGAACATTCCCATATATAATATATAGGAACTGATCCTAGCAGAAAGCATGGAAGCCTGGAAGTTTCGACGTCCAAAGGCGTCAAGAGTCCTACACTCACGTCCTGGAGGATTAGATGCATGTCTTTTTGCACTCTTGATCCTTCTCATAGCTGATTCCACCACCATGGCATGGTGTGGTAGCTGAGTCTTCTGAAACCCAGGACAAGGAGGAACTCGATACATGGTGTCGAGCCTTCGAGAGTGAGGAGAAGTGGTTTGAGGTGTTTCCCACATCCTCAACATGAGGTCATGCAAGATCTCATGAATAGGTAAGGTAGCTGCCTCATTGGGAGCTTCAGGGTATTGCAGGATTTCCAATTCCTTTGCCCTAGGCCAGGGGTGGGCAACTCCGGTCCTGGAGAGCCGCAGACCAGTCAGGTTTTCATGATATCCCTATCGAATATTCATGAGATCTATTTGCCTCCACTGCCTTCCATTGTATGGAAATAGGGCCATGAATATTCATTAGGGACATCATGAAAACCTGAATGGTCTGATGCTCTCCAGGACCGGAGTTGCCCACCCCTGCCCTAGGCTCTTTTTCAGGAGCCACTGTGATGGAAAGACCTCGAGCCACATCTCGGATAAAATCCTGAAAGGACATATCCTCTGGAGGAGACATCCTATGCTGAGGAGAATAAGAATCCTCAGGAAAAAGTCCTCTGGTAGCGGCAGAGCTTTCAGTGTCTTCAGACTCATCCGAGGATTCATAGTATCTCCGATCCGGGTGATCGTGTAAGGCATGGTACCAGTACCGATCAAATTCAGCATTGGAGGAGTCCGGTATCGACTTGTCGATACCGGATGGATAAGCATGACTCAGTCCCAGTATAATACCTGCCAATGTCGATGCAGCCATATTCAGTTTCAGATGGCAATAGGACATCCAAGCAGCAATGTCAGACAAGTAGACAGATTTGGACTTGTATTTCAGGATAAATTCCTAGTGCAAAGAGGTGTATCCGGGAGATATCAGCATTAAGATAGTGCTGAAAACCAAAGGAGGGGATCAGGGCACCAAGGGAACAAGTATACAAACAGAGAGAGAGGAGAAGAGGTCCCAAGACAAAGCCCCGAGTTACACTGGCAGATAGTGGGGATAGCAGTGGAAGAGGATCCACCAGAACATACACTAAAAGTGCAATGGAAAAAAAAGAAGAAAACCAGGATAGAACAGAGTCCCAAAGATCCAAGTGCGAACAGTGTATTGAGGAGGTGGTTGTAAGCAACAATATCAAAAGTAGAAGATAGGTCAAGAAAGATGCAGATTGAGCATAGGTCCCTGGGTCTGGCCAGGTATAGGTCACTGGAAACTGGAAAGGGATATTTCTGTAAGTTGTAGAGGACAAAAGCCAAATTGGAGATGATCCAGAAAACCAAACGTACATGCAATGGGACTTATATGCACACTTATAGAATAGTGACCATCTAAAGCACACAGAAGTGCACAATCATGCATGCAAGTCCTTTAGAATAGGGACTCAAGTGAATTATCATCATGTAATCTTCTATGCACCCTTCACAGAATTATAGGCTTAGAATATAACATAATGGTACATTTCTCCATTCACAGTCAATAGCACGTCTGTGTGAAAATAGATATAGTAAATGGTCTCTCAGGGATAGGTGAGTGGGGGTCTTGATGGATGGGCTTAGTGTGTGTACTGAGTGATGGTGTATGCATGTATCTGTTATGCAGTGATATATGCATACCTATTGCCACAGGAAGCGCTTAGCTGTTTATCTGTACATGCGAGAGTCATATGTCAGAAGGTGGGTCTCCAAGTATATAGTGACAGGGATTGTGTGTGTGTGAGTGTGTCAGACTGCTCTATGTGGTGAAGGCTCTGTGATAGCACCTATTGTTGGGGGTCCAATCACTTGAGTAAAACACACCTAAAAAGGGTTTATTAGGGGTTAGCGGCTATTATAAACATACCAGGTGGTAAGAAAACTTAGTTTGCAATGGCCTCCGATTCAAGCAGTGCCTCTGGTGACCTCTACACTAGGGGACTGAATAAACAAAAAGAAAGGCTCGGTAGCCCCAATGTAATATTTCCCACCCATAAAGAAACAAGAAGAGAGGTCCCCAACATAACACTTCCTGCTATAAAGAAAACAAGAGGGGCTCAGCGACACCTTAATAACACCTCCCACCCCCGCATCAGGATAAGGGAGGGGAAGCATGGGGTAAAGGGATGGAAGATGAGAACAGAGGAAGCACAGGGGTGATAAAGAGAGAGGAAGCTTTTGGATATGGCGTGCTGAGGGAAAGAGGACTAGCAAGGGACAAGGGTGGTGTTTTTGTCAGAGCCACTGAGCCCCTTTTGTTTTCTGTGGGGGGTAGGAGGTGCTATATTGGTGTCACTGAGCACTTCTTGTTTCTCTTAGACTGGAAGTGTTATACTGAGGCTGCCAAGCCCCTTTTGTTGTTTCTGTGGGGGTGGGAGGTGTTACGCTGGGGCCACCGAGCCTCTCCTTTGTTTATTTATTGGTCCCCTATTGTAAAATGTCACTGCATGCCATTGCTAGGCAGTTCACATATAAACATACACATCACATATAACAATACATATTAAAATAAAGACAGCCAGTTTTTTTCTCGTTTTGAAAATTCTATGGCTTCCTTTCCCTGTGTATACTGGCTGATTCTCACTCATTCCTCCTGCTCAACAGAATGCAAAAACGATGGAGCTGGATTCCGGACATATGGAGGGTAATTCTGTAAACTCGCATGGAGTTTACACCCTTTAGCACGTGCCTATTTGAGGCCTGTTTCCTAAAGTGGAGTATGCATGTCCTTTACTTAATAAAATAGGGGCATAAGTGGTACAAAAATTAGGAGCAGGAGTAAATGCTTGTGGCTATATTTTTCAGGCGCGCCTGCAAGCTATAGTATTTCCTTACTTACGTGCAGAAGCTTGCGACCCACCTGAAAGTAAGCACAAAACATGCTACACCTGTACTGATAGAAAAGCAACCACCTAAAGCAGGCGCTGTAAGTGCCCATTCACATGCTTAAGTCCTGACATGAACGTGTAAATGGCATGTATCTTTATGCTGTTCTCTTATAAAAACAGCCCCTTAGCTTCATATAGCAACACTTTTTATACATTTGCATTTGTTGATGCTGTTAAATAGGCCTGGACGTCTATAAAAGTAGCTCTATGGGGCAATTTCATAAAGCATTTGTCATGTCTATGTGGCAGAAGTAGTACATGAAATGTTACTTAGCAAATTACCTCATGCGGAAAAACACACGCAAAGTGAAGACTGCATGACCTTTCAAGTACGCATTGCCAGGGGTATAGGCTAGGTGGAGAACAGGCACTGGTTATAAAACATCCTAATACATGCCTGTACTTAGATACTCTATGTGCAGACATTTATACCTGCTTCCGAGCAGGCGTAAAAGTTGAGGACCTCAAAGTAGCCATGATTGCTCCTGGATTTGCACCAGTATTTTATACAGGCATGTAGGCTAAGAATAGTTGCCTTCCCGTCCTCTAAGCCTACATGCCCTGTTATAAAATGACCCTCTACATGTATAATGTATTTCTACGAGGCCCATTCCTTCTTTGGCTCTAGGAATGTAGTCTCAGCTTGCACCGATTCTTATAAATTACATGGAGGAATTTCCTTGTTCACACATACAGTATTTCAAAATATTTAAGGATGTCAGTCAGTCCCAAAGCTGTAAAACAGTACAGGAATTGCAAGCTGATTGATGGCTTGTATCTCACATTTCAGTATCAGTTTTAATATCCTGTAATACACTTTGCTGATCTTTTCTCTCAGTAATTTATGATGGATTATCACTTCTTCCTCTATTTCTGTGCACCTTCCTGTTAAAATTCCTTTAAGTCACGGTCATGAGTCAGAGTTATGTCAGTTTTGCTCAATTTTTTCCTCTAAGGAAGGTTGCCACAGCACACTGTCCAGGACAAAAGTCATCCTGATATTTAAAAAGCTTTTTACTACACGGATTTATGCGCTAAGTATTGATCACTGGGATTATATAGGAGTTTTTAGTCACTTGCAAACCGTAAGTGTGATGTGGGTTGTTAAAAATCTTTAGGATCAAGGCTATATCCATAGTCCAAAGTGTTAATAAGAGTAGCTACTGGATCAGATTCAGTACAAAACCTGAATCTTGATAACATGAGGAATGGTGACTTCTCTATCTTCATACATAAGATGGACTGCTGTTTGCCACATTTCTTTCTTTATACAGAAATATACATAACAAACAGAGGGCAAAACTAATAAGAAAACACAGAAGCAGTATATTAAGAATATACCAGACGATAAAAATAAGTTTGCAGACTCTAAAATAAGTAGTCTGGGATACTACAAATTGCAAAAGTTAAGTTCCACAACAAAGGACCTACAACTGAAAGCATTTGAGACCGCAAGCTCTCCTGCTGAATACTGAGCAAGGTGTCATGTTCAAAAGATGAAGGGCTAGACCGCAGTGCCCGTCCAGGGATATTTTTGTGGTGAACTTGGGAGCCCCTTTTGCTATAGGATCTTTCTCTTCCACAGGTTTAGCACTAAAACTAATGTGTGGCAAGTGCAACAACTGTGTGTTGTTGGTGTGGCCAGCATGTTCCCAGCCTAAACTTACTCCTGGGGAAATTCTGCACAACTGCACAATACAGAATTTGTGCAGAATTCCCCTCCCTGCAGAATTTTCCAAGTGCCTGCAGAATTTCTTTATGGGCTATGATTGCACCAGGAGAGCCTGTGTCTAGCCATCGGCAAACGTGCAGATCAGGGTCATGATCATAGCCGGAGAGCCAGTGTCTGTTTCCCTTCCCAGGCTCTTCCCTGCAGGCAGAGCTGGGAAATGGGGGAGGGATAGCAGAAGAGCTGTTGGGGGGGGGGGGGGGAACAGGGAGGCAAGGGAAAAGTAGAAGGGGTTGGAGGGTGAAGAGATGAATGCATGGGAATTAAAAGGCACAATATGTGTGTGTGTAAAGCACAGTTACTTACCTGTAACAGGTGATCTCTGGGAACAGCAGGAATAAGTCTTCACATATGGGTATCGTCGGTACCGACGGAGCCTGTGTGGGAACGCTCCCCAGCGTCCTTAAAGAAAGCTTTTGGGAGCATCCCACAGTGCCTGCGCGCTGCCTTCCCGCCTTTCCTAACTGCCTCTCTCCAGTTCGAGTTTTAAAGCTGAGACAAAGAGAGAGAGAGGAAAGGAAAGATAAATAGAGAGATACAACTCCTAGGGGAGGTGGGTGGGTTGTGAAAACTTATTCCTGCTGTTCCCAGAGATCACCTGTTACAGGTAAGTAACTGTGCTATCTCCAGGAACAAGCAGGAATGAGTCTTCACATATGGGGACTCCCCAGCTAGAGATGCCTGGGAGATCACCCAGATTGTGAGTCCCTGGGAAGGGCTCTACCTCTACCCATGAATCTCAGGCATCCAGTTCAGGGATGGAGGGTAGGAGTTGATTAGGTATGGAACAGGTGTTTGAGAACAGCCTGACAAAACAAGGCATCCCAGCGGGAGTCCTTGTCCAAGCAGTAATGGGCTGTGAAGGTATGAACCGATGCCCAAGTGGCCGCTCGACAGATTTGGTCGATGGACACAGAGTTTAGATGAGCCATAGAGGTTGCCATGGCCCTCACATTGTGAGCTGTGACATGGCCCTCCAGAGAAAGGTTTTTACTTTGGTAGGCAAAGGAAATACACTGAGCAATCCAATTGGACAGAGTTCTCTTAGAGACTGGAAGTCCTAAATGAGAAGGATCAAAAGCAACAAAAAGTTGAGAGGACTTTCTATGTTGCTGTGTCCTGTGTAAGTAGAAAGCAAGTGCTCTTTTACAATCCAGGGTATGAAGATTCCTCTCTGCACTTGATGCATGAGGTCCTGGAAAAAAGACAGGTAAAAAGACCTCCTGGTTCAGATGAAAAGGTGAGACCACTTTAGGCATAAAGTGTGGATTAGTTCTGAGGACTACCTTCTCATGATGGAACCTTGTATAAGGAGGATTAGCCAATAAAGCTTGCAGCTCACTGATACGGCGAGCTGAGGTGACTGCAATGAGAAAAATTACCTTCCAAGAAAGGAATTTTAAGGAGGTAGTGACTAAAGGTTCAAAGGGTGGCTTCATAAGCTGGCCAAGAACCAGATTCAAGTCCCAGGCCACTGGAGGTGGTCTAATGGGAGGTTTAGTCAAAAGAAGGCCTCTCATGAATCTTGCTATAAGAGGATGAGAGGAAATGGGCTGTCCATTGAGAGGCTTAAGGGATGCTGCAATAGCACTCAAATGGACTCTGATTGAATTTGTTTTAAGGCCTGCATGGGATAAATGCAGCAAATAGTCTAGTAAAGAATGCAAAGGTATTGCAAGAGGGTTGAGACCCTTCTCTGCATACCAAATGGAAAACCTTTTCCATTTAAAAGCATATGAATGTCTGGTGGAAGGCTTTCTGGAAACATGAAGGATATCCTTCACTTGCTGAGAAAGTTGTAAATCTTGAAGGTCTAGGCCTTCAGCAACCAGGTCCTGAGATGAAGAGACTGAGGATTTGGGTGCCACAAAGTTCCCTCCTCCTGGGAGAGGAGATCTGGAGCAGACCCCAGGTCTAGGGAGGGAGCTTGAGAGAGATGCAGAAGTAGAGGGTACCACACTTGGCGTGGCCAAAGTGGTGCTATGAGGATCATAGTCCCTTTGTCTCTCTGAAGCTTGAACAGAGTCTTGGGGATTAGGGGAATAGGTGGAAAGGCATAAAGGAAGTCTTGCCCCCAATGAAGGAGGAAGGCATCCCTGGCCTGAACTCCCTGACATGGAATCCTGGAACAGAACCGGGGAAGTTTGGCATTCCACGGACTTGCAAACAGGTCTATGTCTGGGGTACCCCAAATCCGGAAAATTCTGGCTATCTGGTCCCCATGGAGGGACCATTCGTGCGGAAGCAGAACTCGACTGAGTCTGTCTGCCCAAGAGTTTTGAACTCCTGGAAGATATAATGCCATGAGATGGATTTGATGCTTTCTGGCGAAGGCCCACAATCTCAGAGCTTCGCTGCAAAGCGACAGAGCCAGTTCCACCCTGCTTGTTCACGTAGAACATGGCTACTTGGTTGTCCTTGTGGATGAGGACTGTCTTGTAGCTGAGCAGGGTGTGGAAGACTCTGAGAGCCAGAAAGATTGCTCTGAGCTCTAAGAGGTTGATATGAAGATATGTCTCCTGTGGAGACCAGATGCCCTGGGTCGAGAGATTTTGTAGATGAGCCCCCCAACCCTTTGGAGAGGCATCTGTTGTAAGGGTTGCTTGGGGTAACACCTGTTGAAAGGGGGACCCCAGCAACAGATTCCGAGTGGACTTCCACCAGTGGAGGGACGAAAATAGGCGACTGGAGGTTGCTATTTTGTCTGACAGGCAACCTGTTGCCTGGGTCCATTGGGTGGATAAGGTCCACTGAGCTGCTCATGTGAAGGCGAGCATAGGGAACTACATGCACCGTGGATGCCATGTGGCCTAAAAGTTGCAACATTTCTCGAGCAGTTAAATGGGATTTTAACTGAATCTGGGAGGCTAACTGCACCAAGCGTAGGCAACGGGCCTGGGGAAGATAGGCCCTTGCAGTTGTGGTATCCAGTAAGGCCCCTATAAACTCTAGAGACTGAGTAGGGGTAAGATGGGATTTTGGAATGTTGATTACCAGTCCCAGATACTGAAGAACACGCCTTGTGCAGGCTAGAGAGGTCTGGGCCTCTGAATGGGATGGAGCTCAGATGAGCCAGTCGTCCAGATATGGGAATACGAATATTACTAGAGTGCGTAGGAATGCAGCTACTACTGCCATGAATTTTGTGAACACTCTTGGAGCAGAGGCTAGACCGAAAGGAAGCATTTGTATTGGTAGTGCTTTCCTTGGTACAGGAAGCGAAGGAATCTTCTGTGTGTTGGATGGATGAGAACATGGGTGTACGCATCCTTGAGATCTAGAGAACAAAGCCAGTCCTGACTCTGGAGGTATGGAAGGAGAGTTCCGAGAGAAATCATCTTGAATTTCTCCTTGCATAGAAACTTGTTCAATTCTCTGAGATCTAATATGGGTCTGTAGTCCCCTGTTTTCTTTGGAATGAGAAAATAGGGGGAGTAGAACCCTGAACCCTGTTGAAGGGGTACTTCTTCTATTGCCCCTTGGGCAAGAAGGGTAGCAATCTCCTGACCTAGCAGGTTGAGGAGAGATGTTGGAGAATTGAACTGTTTCACCATGGTGTGAGGAGGAAGGTTTAAGAAATGAAGTTTGTACCCTTCCCTTATGATGGAGAGGGTCCACTGCTCTGCTGTGATTTGTTCCCATCTGGGAGCAAAGTGAGCTAACCTTCCTGGGATGGTGAGTGGTTCTGGATGTTCTAGAGCCAGAAAGGCTAAGTTCTCTAGTGGAAAGTCAAAGGCCCTGAGGAGGCTGAGGCTGTTGGGCCATAGCAGTCCTCGCAGCCTGGGTTTTGGCCTGTTTTGGTTGTTACTGCCTCTTGTAGCAAAACGACCTTGAGAAGAGGCCTGACCATAAGAAGAAAATTTCCCTTTCTTTGGGAAAGATCCCTTTTTGAATAAACTCTTTTTGAAAGGAGCAGTAGTAGACTTTGAAAGTCTATCTAAAGAAGAATTTTCAGCATCCATCTGGTTGGCCTTTGCTTGCCAATCTTTGCCAAACAGGTTTTCGCCTGTACAGGGTAGGTTACCTAGACCATCCTGTACCCAGGATTCCAAATCAGAGGCTTACAACCAAGCAACTCTGCGTGCACCTATGGCAATAGTCGAGGCTCTACTGACCCCCTAAAAAGAGTCAAAGGCCGCACGGTTGGAAAACTTGGATACATCCTGTGCTTGTTTAAGCCAGGTGATATATTCTTCTCTCTTATCTTCTGACATAAAAGGAGATAAGGTTTTCAGATGGTCTGTAACCTCTTTTAGAAACATCCCCATATAGAGACTATAGGAGTTGATTCTGGCTACAAGCATACTGGCCTGGAAGATTTTCCTGCCAAAGGCATCTAGGGTTCTGCATTCTCTTCCTGGAGGAGCAGAGGAGTGCCTTTTGGTACTCTTGATCTTTTTCATGGCAGACTCCACCACAATGGAGTGGTGAGGAAGCTGAGTCTTATGAAACCCAGGACAAGGAGGAACACGGTACATGGTGTCCAACCTTCTGGAATGAGGGGAGGTGGAAAGAGGAGTCTCCCATATGCCCAACATGTGTTCATAAAGAATCTCATGTATTGGTAAGGTGGCTGCCTCTTTAGGAGCCTTAGGATATTGTAGGATATCTAATTTTTTGGCTCTAGGTTCAGTCTCAGAGGTTACTGAGATGGACAGGCCTTTGGCCACCTCCCTAATAAAGTCCTGAAAAGACAAGTCTTCAGGAGGAGACATTCTCCTTTTTGGAGAAGAGGGTTCCTGAGGAAGGATCCCCGATGCTTCAATTGAGGCCTCTGAAGAGTCAGAGTCTTCAGAAGAATCAAAGTATCGACTGTCTGGATGCTCTCGTAGAGCCCGATACGCGTACCGGGAGGTATCGACATCGGGCGTAATCGGTACCGGGCCGGTACTGATAGGCATCACTGGGTAGCATACCGCTGCCGTCGATGTTGATGTCGATGCAAGTGGTACTGGTATCGGAACCGGAATCGGTATGGGTACTGACAACAGGGTTTGTTGCAGTACCGTAGGCGTTGCAGCTTGAATGAATGCCGTGATGGCACGCTGCATGGTCAGAATATTCTGATCCATCAACGCCTGGATATCGGTACCGGTAGAAACTGCCGGTACCCCAGAACATTGTAACAGGTGATCGGTCGAGGCCGAGCCATCGATGTCAACCTGTGACCCCATAGGTAGTGCTTTGGGAGCCGGAGCCTCCCGCCGGGGTAATTTTGCCGGTGTGGTATCCTCAAGAGTAAGCCCGGGGGCATCTCGATACTTAGAGGGAGATGAACTCTTTAAGGACCGGCCAGATTTAAGTTTGGTTACCTGAGATCCATGGGATGAAGAAGCAGCCCTGGAAGACGTCGATACCACGGAAGCTGCATCGGAGGGAAACAGGGTACTGAGCTTAGCTGCCCGATTCTGTAACCCTCTTTTGGACATCATAGAACAGGACTCACAATCCGCAATGGAGTGGTCAGGACCTAAACATTTTAGACACCAGTCATGGGTGTCGGTGACAGAAATAGTGCTACTGCGCTTTGTGCATTTTTTAAACCCGGAGGCGGGTTTTTCCATGAGGGAAAAATATCTCTGTAGGCCTAAGGCCCCAGAAGAAAAATGCACTGAAAAAGTAAACGTTTTTTTTTGTTTTTTTTTAAGAAAGAAAAAGAACCGGTAGTACCGGTGCGGAATCGAGAAGGCAGACACGTGACTAAAGAAAAAGAAAAGAAAAGAAGAAATTCTTCAGCGGTGACAGGAAACACGACCTGCTGGCTCCGCAGAAAAGAAGAACTGGAGAGAGGCAGTTAGGAAAGGCAGGAAGGCAGCGCACAGGCGCTGTGGGATGCTCCCAAAAGCTTTCTTTAAGGACACTGGGGAGCGTTCCCGCGCAGGCTCCGTCGGTACCGACGATACCCATATGTGAAGACTCATTCCTGCTTGTTCCTGGAGATAAGATGCACCCCTCTCCCGCCACACACACACACACATAAGCATCCCACCTCTGCACCTCACACACACACACACATATATATATTGGCATCCCACCTCCACACCACTCACCCCGTGGGCAGATATCGGCTATCCCGGCACGATCACAACCCTTGAACAGATTATTTGAGCCACTGAAAAATTTTGTGGGGAGAGGGAATTCTACGCAAATTCTGCATTGTGCAGTTGCGCCAAATTCCCCCAGGAATAATCATTGTGTTACTGCCAGTGTTAGCAAAACCCAAGACCTCTAGATATACATTACTTCTTGGGGAATTTTGCCTTGTATCCTAAAAATTCTCTCTCTCTAAGAAATAACTTTTTTTCTGTATTGTAGTTTAATTCATTATGTCTCAAGGACACCAATTATGTTGTGCTATTTTGACAACTAGAGCTGCATAACTTTGCAGAATTTTCAAATGTTGTGTGGAGAATTTTAACTATTTTTGGGCAGAATTCCCCCAGCAGTATGAACTGTACCCCAACATGCAGCAGCAGCATTTGCAAGCGAAAAGGGTGCACTTAACACCGCCCACTGAGGTGTCATTACGTGCACTTGCGCTACTTACATCGATATATATACCCCAGTGCTCTCCATACCCACTCATTCCCCATGCCATTGTGCAATCTGCAGTTAGCACAGAAAATTAGCATGCAGTAATTGTCATGCCGACGTGGTAACGATTACTGTGACTCCATACTGACAGTTACTGCTTGTTAAAACGCACATTAACCACTTAGCACACTTTAGTAAAACGGTCTCTTAATATACTCAATCCATCTCTAGCTTCTTTTGTACATTTCAAGACAATTTATTATCCAGGAGCATGGGATGCTATAAAAGACTTTCTTGTAATCAATCCATGCTATAAAAAGATTTCTAGTTTTCTTAGCAATGTTCATGCTAACCACTAAGATATACTGTCATACACTGGGTAGAGGGTTATTTCATGCATATTCATCAGAGGCAGCCCAAGGGGGGTGTGGGGCCATGTGTGGAGACTCATTGTGGGACCTCATTTGCATAAATATCTGCATAATGTTAATGTGCCTTAACGTTTAGTAAACATGCCTCTTAATGAGTGTCTGCATAAAGAAAGACTACCAGATTTCTACATTAGTATACTCCAGTGCCAACTGCCAGGCACATTAGGAAGTACTACAAACACTGCCCAGTTAGAACCCATAGCAAACCCACCATATCGTAACAGCACTACCAGGACTCACAAAGCACCATACACTACCTATCAAAAAGGCAACACTGCAAATATTAAACCAATACATCTCAGAGAATACCAATATATCCCACTGGGGGAAAGAGAACAAGTGGGACTGTCAAATAGAAACTACATGAACAGAATGCCTCAGCTCGGTTACACATGCAGAACACAGATCGTCACCACACAAAGAACGAGGGATCACAATTTAGAAATAGGAAGACAAAATTTAACTGGGAATCCCAAAAGCCAAACTTGGAATGTACAACACTGAAGAAATAAAACTATAAATTAATTTCCTCTCGTACTAAACAAAAACGCAAAGATGTTAGCGATGAACATTTCCCAGAGCAGACATATTCCAGTTAATAAATTCAAAATAAAAAATTATATTTTTCTACCTTTTGTTGTTTGGGCATTTTTTTTTCAGTTGCAATTGTTGCAGTCATTTTCTTCTGGTTTCTTCGTGTCTTCTGCTAACTCTCCATTGTCTGCTGTCCATTTGTCCTTACTTCTCCCCTAGTTTTTTTCCCCATTCTCTCTCTACATCTGCTTTAACATACTGATCTTTCCCCCTTTGCTCTTTCCTCCATGTCTTTCTTTATTCTTTTTTCATCCACTCAAATTTCACCCTTTCATCCTCAATCCCCACTTTCTCTCCCAATACCCAGCCAAATGTAGAATTTTCTTCCCTCCCACACAAAATATCTTTTCCCTTCTCCATTCTCACTCCCCCAGTCCCATCTCCTTCCAGTCCTCCCTCAACATCAGCTCCATTCTAGTTACAGATCCACCCGGCATCTGTCCCCTTCTAGTCCCATTCTCCCATCCCCTCGCATCAGCCCATTTCCAGTCCTAGCCCCTCCATCAGCCCAGTGCTATCCTAGCCGCCCAATTAGCCCATTTCCAGTCCTCTCCTAGCCCCCTATTAACCCATTTCCAATCCATGCCCTCCATCAGCCCATTTCCAATCTTATCCTAGAGCCCTCCCTCGCCCTGCCGAAGAGTCCCTCTCTGAGCGGTTTCAGGGGAGCGGGGGAGACCTGATGCCCCGGCTCACCTCTACACAGCACCGGAGGGAAAAGCGGTGTGTTTCTTCACTCCGGTAGCTGTATTCTCGTGAAGTGTACTGAGGGCCGGGAAACAGGAAATGCCCTTTAACCTTTCTCGGCCCTCAACGTGCTTCACAAGAATACAGCTACCAGAGTGAAGAAACATGCTGCTCTTCACTCTGGCACTGTGCAGAGGTGAGACGGGGCATCAGGTTCCCTCTGAAGCCGGCCCTTTAAACGGAACACATGTGTGGCATGAAGATCACGCGGGGCCCTCTGAAGCGTGGGGCCCTGTGCAAACAGTCTCTCACAATGGACGGGCCAGCCCCGATATTCATTATGGATATTCTAAAAAACAGAGTGTTAGGTGTGCCTCCAGGATACAGATGAGAACCACTGGGGAGGTGTAGCAAGCCTCTGGCCTGTGTTTCCCCATTTGCTTTTCCTGTAATGCCAAGCTTGGAGTGGAGGAGTAGCCTAGTGGTTAGAACACTGGCTTGGTAACCAAGCAACCAGGGTTCAGTTCCCACTAGCACTCCTTGTGGCCTTAGGCAAGTCACTTAACCCTCCATTGCCTCGGAAGAAAGGCCTGGCAATCTACTTCCGGTGACACTGCCAAGAAAACCCAGGAGCTTCTGGGTCGCCAGGAGTCAGGACTGACTCGAAGGCACACATTGCATTGCAATTCCAAGCTTTGTTCTCCACACTGGTGTCTTATTTCCCGCCCCTCCCCCACCCATGCAGGCTTCAACTACCTGGGCTAAAAATTCCAAAGAACCAAGCAAGTGCAGAAAAAGCCTACTCTATTAAAATAACTGATAATACAGTGCTATTTCCCAAATCCAGGTGCATTTCTAAATGCTATCCTGCTGCAGGTGATTCACAGGCTGTTGGGCCTATTCACCAAGGAATTAATCTCATTTATCATTTAATACCACATATTTCATTTCTTCAATTGCTACTGCAGCAGGAACCATAAGGTTCGTTTCCTTTGGCTCTTCTCCCATGCCAGCACTTTTGCATTCTCTCTCTTTCTCCCGTAAGAACATCCACAAGACTAGGAGACTGTAAAATAAGTCGTTTCATTTTAAAGCTTCTGTCTGCTACCATCACAACTGAGCCTTTCCGTTACTGTTATGTTAAAAGTTCTGTGTAAGCAACACTCAGATTAACTAGGTACCGTAAGCAGTCAAATGCATCAAACACTCAAGAGTTAAAAATGACTATTGCAATCAGAAAGGTTGACGAAGAGTTTGGGCCTAATCATTAAAGTCCTTTCTATGCCCATGTCAAAAAATATATTTATTGAACAAGATCCTTTGGTATACCAAACTCTAATGCCTTGTTAATAGTAATTCATGAAGTTAGGATAATTCCAGATGGGCCCGTTTCAGGGCCTGCCAGAGGCCTGAACAGTCCAGGGGTAGAAATGGCAGTAGGTCCTCCTCAGAGGACGATCAGTAAGGTCCTCTTCCAATGACATACGCGCACAAGTTCAGAAGGGCTCCTGCTGCTACGCTGACAGCATGGCATACTGGGAACAGACATCTGACAAGGTGTGTGGGCATCTTCCTGGCCCGGATACTCTAAGCCCATCATCCGTCTTACTGCCTCTTCCAACAGCTCCGATTCCCAACTATTTAGAATTTAGTTATGATTACCATAAGATAGGCTTCCCGTTTCCTGTTGCAAATTCTTGTAGTCGTTGTATAATCCTTGTGTTTTCCTATAAAATCTATCAGTAAATTAAGGAATGTGTTATTTAAGTTAAATGCTCTCACATCAGAAATAAAGAGTAGCTCCAAGGACATTCTTTTAAATTTTAAAAGGTTACCGGATGTCCCTGATTTTTAGGGACTGTCCCTAAATATGTACAGCAAGCCCCCATCAGTCTGATCATATAGAGCAGTTGTCACAAATTTAGAAATAAAGTAAAGTAGTTTACACATGTGCCTTTGTCCTCTCTCTCTCTCCATACGTGCAACAGGCAGGCAGCAGTCTGGTGTGAAAAAGCAACCTCACACTGCCTGCCTGCTTAAAAAGTGATAAAGAGACAGGACCCGGCAGACTGGCACTCGCCACTTCAGCCAACAGCCTTGCACGTTGCTGCAGCAGCACATACAGATCGTACACAAAGAGCCCAGGCCTACGGAGGAGCCGAGTGAGCCAGAGATGAAGCCGCGAGAGTCAGGCTGTATGAAAGTGATGGCTGCAGAAGGCAGTAGCTGTCTGCTTTCATCCGTGAAGGAAGCTGGATTATTTTTGAATGATGGTGACTGCCTAGGGGAAGCAAGGGGGGGGGGGGGTGACAGTTCTGGGTTTTTTTGGTGTTGCCACTGAAGTAAGGCAAAGAGACATACTAGAATGGGGTGAGGAGTCCTTCCTACCCCAATCCTGTAACTCTCCTTGCTTAAGAGGGAGGCACCCCCCAAAAAAATAAAAAATAAATAAAAAATGCTGCGCTACATGGTCCCCCTCATTCCTTTCTCAATACAATATGTCTCTTTCTTCAGTGGGCAGCACAAAAAAAAAAGCATATTGTGTGTGTGTGTTTTTTCTGCTGCCCACTGAAGACAGACATGCTTCAAACGAGGGGCAAGGGAAGCAAGAGGGAGAAGCTGGAAGGTGGGGGGGGGGGGAGGGAAGCACAGGGTGGATATACTGGAACTCAATGCTCCCGAGGTGCTTGGCAGTCCACTAGCATGCTGTTCCAGCCTCAATGGCCAAAGGCAAGGAAGTTCTGTAGGATTCCCAGTGGACATCTTACCTATCTGCCCTTTCTGATTGAAACAGCAATTGCCTGCACAGTGCCCGATGGTAGGAACGTAGTTGGAGGGAAGACTCCCCATGCATCTTCTGTTGCTGGAGGGGAAGGAATGGGGAGAGGGAGAGAGAAAGAGGAGAAATGCTAGGGGCATGAAGGGGGAAGAGAAGTAACACGCAGGACATGTTGGTACTATAGGGGGGGTGGGTTGGCAAACATATTAGTAAGAGATGATGCAAATAGAGCTGAGAAGGTAGTGAAAGGGGGAACTGCTTGGAGTCTGGGAGGAAAAGGAAAAAAGGGACCGAAGTCAGGGAGGGGATGATGGACATGGAAGGACCATAGACTGATGAAGAGAAGAAAGAGGAAAGCAGATAAGGATTGGAGAGGGAGAGAATACAGAGGATGGAAATGGGGGGGGGGGAGGGTCAGTGAAAAGCAGAAGTATACTAAGCCTGACATATCACTATGTGTCGAGAATCTTGGGGTCACGGACAAAACAACAATTTCCATGGACCCAGAACTCAGTAATTCTTCACAATGAAGATTTAATGAATTGTAGGTCTATGAGAATTTCGATGCGAAGATTTTGAAACAAGGTCTTGTGTCGGACATCATTGCCAACGAACAGGCATATGATAGCACGCTGATGAACTGATGACTATGTTGTGCAATGGTGTGGAAAGTACTATTGAATATTTGTGAACACATAAGAGATGAGTATTTATTTAAATGTGATGAGTATTCATCAAAATAAAATTTCATTATTGAAGATGGCAAAGCACATTTTGGGTCATGTTTACTAAACATTTTAAACTATTTACTGCAGCATTCATGTTATTTCTACGTGTATGTTGATAGATGCTGCATGCTAATGCTTAGTAAATATGGCCCTGAATAATGATGATGATTTTTGTGCACAGCTGAAGAAAAAGCAGCAGCAGAATTGGGAGAATGGCAGTTTCCTCCCACCTCCCATTCAAATGCCGTCCTCCTGCTTATGGGGGGACAGAAAGGAGCAGGTCACACCACACCTTGGAGGACAAAGAGCTTTATTGGTAACTAAGAGGTCACCCTACATGTGTTTCAGCCAAAGCCTTCTTCAGAGGTATATTGACCTCTAAAAACATAAAAAATTTAAATATAAATTAAGCATACGCCATTCAAAGTTGATGCAAACTAGAAATTAAATCATAATTTATCACAAACTTGATAAGACAAAACAACAAATTGACCACCAATTGAAGTAGAGAACCACTTCAAATGCATGATCACGTTTTGCAAATAATAATCAATAGATAATAAAAATAAATATATCATGAATTCATTAAAACTCATAAAAAGGGGACTGTTGTAGTTGTTGATATGTAAGGACAGACTAGATAGGCCATGTGGTCTTTTTCTGTCATATTTCTATGTTTCTATTGAGAAGATCACATATATAAACATTCAGAAACCCATAAAAACAAACGCCATGGGTTGATGACATACATTAAAATATATATATATTATTGTTTTTAATGCTGTAGAGAAAATAAAGCTATGTTCTAATCGCTTAATTTGAAAAAAAAATTGTGCTGGAAATGCCACTGTACGGGAGGGAAATATGCTGACGATACAAATTTAGCAATTCAAATGTAAAATAAAGAGACAAAGATGGCCACCAAGCTGGGCACACCATGGATTTGAACTTACCAGAGAATAAGGACCTAGTAGTTTGCTCTCTTGATTGAATACAACCTGTATACCTATAGTGTACAATGGGAGTGGAAGAATTTAGTTGTGAATATTAATATATAAAAAAGGTCCTATCCATGCATCAGTGTCAAATATGAAAGCTAACCATATTCTGTAGGATCCCATATAGTGTATTAACAATATCCATCAGAGCACTATTGCTCTTACCCTTTGTATCATCAGAAACAAACGATCAGAATTGGGGAATTACTAAACCCAAATCAAATGATCATACCATCTACATTTCTTTCAAAAGGAAACAACCTCCCACATGATTAATGTAGCATCTTTAATGTTGAAGAATCATAATCATAAAACACTCAACATTATGTTCCTAAAACGCAAGGATACATTTGAAGGGTCAATTATTATTTGCTGGTGTGATTTCCATATTATTCTGGCCTTAGCGGGAGAAGTGCACATCCTGTGCTAAATGTCAACGCCGCCAGCGGTTTTCAAAGCCTGACAACCTCTCACATACAAGGCATTATTGCCACATTTAACCACATATTATTAGGTAAGGATATATTAATTTTAAAGAATATGTATATACAACATTACCCATATGTGCCTAGTAGAACTTCCATATCAAACGACCGACGTGAACTTTGAAAGGAATGCTCTAATTCAAATTATTCCATAAATAATTTTTCCATAGCCCACAAAGATAAATTGGAACCCATATCCAATATAAAATCCTTATTTACTAGTACAATGTTCACCGGGCAAAAGAACTTAAGTCACTGAAGACCTCAAAAGAGGAAACTACACACCAGACACAGGGTTTAAAAAGAAGCAGACCAATGTCACACCATGCCATACTCTAAATATTCATAAGTGGGCGGTGCCTTATACACAAGGGGTGATAGATCACCAGAGGTAGCATAAAAGACTAAATTATTTTGCCCAGTGAATACTGTACCAGTAAGTAAGGGAGAGTTGCGGAGGCAGAGAGTGGGCAGGGGGGAGGTGGGCTCACGGCCCCAGAGTGCTGATTCAGGTCATGGCCCTGCACGTTCAACAGGCCAAAGATGGATGTTGGCCTTATTCCACCTCGGAGGTGGAATACGAGGGGGTACCCAAAAAAAACAGGAACAACATTGTCGTGGGCGGAGTTTGTGTAGTACGCACTTCTGCCGCTAGGCGTGTATAGTGCAACTCATTGTCAGTTCAGTGCCGCCTGTGTTGTCGTCGACCTGGCTTGTTCTGTTCATCTGCAGTGATTGTTTTTGCTAGCGCTGTTTTGTTCTTGTTTCTTTTTTTATGACGACAAGTTTAAGTGAACAACGTGCAGCTGTGAAATTTTGTTTTCTACTCAGTAAAAATTCTGCTGAAACTGTTTTAAATGTTGAAAACAGCTTATCAAGATGACGCTATGGGAAAAAGTCAAGTGTACCAGTGGTTTGCTTGGTTTAAAAATAGCGACATGTCGATTGATGACAAACCTCGTTCTGGGTGTCCATCAACTGCCCTAATCGACGAAAATATTGAAAAAATTAGAGATCTTGTGCTCACAGACCATCGACAGACAATTGATCAACTGTCAGAGATTAGTGGGTTATCTTGAAGCTCAGTTCAGCGAATTTTAACGGAAGATTTGGGAATGAAAAGGGTTGCTGCCAAGTTTGTTCCTCGGGTTCTGACTGACAAGCAAAAGGAACATCGAGTTGAAACATGTCGTGTTTTGAAACAACAGCTTGAAACTGATCCAGATTTTCTGTCAAAGGTCATTACAGGTGATGAGTCATGGTGCTATGGTTACGACCCAGAAACAAAGCAACAGTAAAGCCGATGGAAGACGTCATCATCACCCCGTCCAAAAAAATGTCGTCAAGTCAAATCAAACATCAAAACAATGCTGATTTGCTTTTTTGATGCCAAGGGGGTAGTTCATTCAGAGTTTGTTCCCCCAGGTCAGACCGTCAATCAAACCTTTTATTTGGAAGTTTTAAGAAGATTGCGCAACAGTGTTTGTCAAAAAAGACCCGATTTGTGGCAGACAGGAGACTGGTTCTTCCACCACGACAATGCACCTGCACACACAGCCATCTCTGTTAGACAGTTTTTGGCTAAAAATGGCATGGTTCCGCTGCCCCACGCACCTTACTCGTCTGACCTGGCTCCGTGCGACTTTTTCTTATTTCCACTCATGAAAAGGGGCATGAAAGGACACCGATTTGACAACATTGAAGAAGTCAAGAAAAAAAAGAGGGAGGAGCTGTCAGCCGTTTCTAAAGATGACTACAAAAAATGTTTTGAACAGTGGAAGCACCGGTGGGACAAATGTATCAGTTGTAATGGAGAGTATGTTGAAGGGGATAAGGTTGTTTTGTAAAGAATTTGAAATAAATAGCTTTTAAAAAATAATTCCTGTTTTTTTTGGGTACCCCCTCGTAAGTCCAACGAAGTGCGGAGATCAGGCCAAGCCCCCCCTACAACCTACAGCACAGTGTGTCAGGTAGGCACCTGCCACCCGAACCCAGCCATGGCATCTCCTACTGAGGCTCGGGCAGTGGGGGAATGGGCTGTGTCATTTGCCGGGCCTGTCAGTGCTCCTGCATGGCATCCCAGTGCCATAGCAACAACACACCATGGCACCGGGGCTCCATGCAGGAACATAGGAGGGAGTGAATGGATAATTTCTACGTGTCTGAATCGGGTCCCATCCGGCCCATCCAAGTGCCCCAATTGTGCAACTGCGAGAACGTATAGCTCCCATATGTGCAGAATCAGGTGACTTTGGGGCATGGGACATCCGGGTGGCCCCCAATCTGAACTGGCATCCACGTGTTCTTTAACACAGCAAGTGAACAGCAAAAGAGGCAATTCAAAAGTTGTTATATAGCCACTTCTGAAATTGAGCTGGCAGTCTGATATGTTGAAACCCTCTGTCCAGTGTGCGGCGGCGGTGGCCAAGAAAGCAAACAGAATGCTAGGAATCATAAGGAAACGAATGGAGAATACAACAAAGGCTAGTATAATGCCTCTCTATCATGCCATGGTGTGACCACACCTTGAATATTAAGTGCAGTTCTGGTCACTGTATCTAAAAAAAAGGATATAGCGTAACTGGACAAGGTACAGAAAAGAGTGACCAAAATGATAAAAGGCATGGAAGGATACCCCTATGAGGAAAGGCTTAAAAAGTTAGGGTTCTTCAGTTTGGAAAAGAACGGTTGAGGGGAGATATGATAAAGGTCTATAAAATAATCAGTGGAGTGGAACAAGTAATCGTGGATCAGTTCTGTGCTTTTTCAAAGAATGGAAAAACTAGCGGACACACAATGAAAGTACAAAGCAGCACATTTAAGAATAATCAGATTAAATATTTTTTTGCTAAATGCGTTACCAAATTCTGGAATTCGTTGCCTGAGGATGTAGTAAAAGCTGAAAGTGTAGCTGGGTTTAAAAGAGGTTTTTTTTTTTTAATTCTTTATTTTCATTTTATAACAACAAAGGAAAAGGAAGACATACAGCTAAAAGACAGATACATAAAGTGTAATACATACACCAAAGTAAACCCCTGCCACCCCCCTCCCCCCTGCTTCTTCTCTAGAAAACTAATCATTCCCGAAGCGGGCGTGTACTTACATTATTGTGTTACAAAACCTAACGGTGATCTGAAACATGATGAGTGCACATTATACAGGCATGTTGGAGCAATGAGCAGATTGTACATAATCATTAAGCATCTGCCATTTAGACAAGCGAGAGTGAGGTTGGGCATGGGGAATAGCTCTCCGAGGTATCTGCTCATATTTACTATATAAGCAGACGAGGTTCCACCATTCATTGACAGTAAGTCGAGAGCTATCCTTCCAATTCCTCGTGATTAAGCATATGGCTATACCCAGCATGAAATCAAGGAGAAAGCGACCCTTCTTAGGAAGAGAGGGGACCTCCGCCACAGAGCGGAGTCCCACGATCTTCCAAGAGAGAGGTTCGTGAAGGTGTAAGATAAATTGAATACAACCCCAGACCCGCCCCCAATAAACCTGTAGTTGAGGACATTCATAAATAACATGAGCGAAGGTTCCCAAAGCAGTATGGCAAGACCAACACTGGTCCCTAGCATTTGTGTTCCATTTGGCTATTTTTTCTGGGGTATAAAAGCATCTGTGTGCAAAAAAGAAGAGAGTTTGGGTAACAGAGGCAGACCGGGAAACCCGCACTACTTTGCTCCAGAAAACGCTCCATTGCACAGGGGTTAAAGTGGTTTGCAGTTCGCGCTCCCAGGCTTGTTGGGCTCTAAAAGTGGCCGTGTCTGTACCCTGACATAATATTTTATAAAAGTTAGAGGCTACCCCATGTGTACTACTAATAGAGTGAACTATCTCTAATAGCCCGTCCTCAGTAGGGGCAGAGGGCGGCATGATTCGAGCACTTTTGAGGCAGTGTTGAAGCTGCATCAATTGAAAGTAGTGTTTCGCTGGTAACGCAAATTCCTTTTGTAAATCAGAAAAGGTTTTCCAACGAGCTGCAGAGAAAAGCTGTTGGGGTGTCCAGATCCCCCTTGAGTACCAGGGTTTCCATGCTATCGTTCTATTTAGGACTTGAATTCTGGGGTTATTCCATAGCGGGAGTCCGTCCTGAGGACATACGTTCGGGCCCAGTGATAGAATGAGAGTGTTAAAGGCCGCAAGAGTATCGACAATCATTGGTGGATGGCGGGTGTCTACTTGATAGGACATACCGGGGAGATGGGTCAACGGAATTGGGCTACTTAGCTCCTCTTCTATGTCAAGCCAAACTGGTCTGCTGTCTGTTGAGGCATCTAGCCATCGGGCACCTTGCTTAAGTAGGAAGGCTTGATGATATCTAAGAAAATCAGGAAATCTGGTACCCCCTCTTTCCTTTGCAGACTGTAGTTTTTGTTTAGCTATCCTTGGTGGCTTGCCCTGCCAGAGATAATGGACGAGAAGGCCCTCAATATCTTTATAAGTATGTAGCGGGAGTAAGCATGGCAGCATTTCTAAAATGTAGTTCACTTTGGGGACTATCATCATTTTCACAGTTTTCTAAGCGGCCCCACCATGTAAGAGATAAGGGAGACCAACGATTCGTGAGCTCACGGACTTTGGAGACTACCTCTTTGGCATTAAAACTGATAGTGTCTTCTAAAGGAGAACAGTAATGGACACCGAGATACTTCACCATGCGGGATTGCCAAAGGAAGGGAAAGGCCTGCATGTCAGCCTCATGTACCCAGCGGTTCAGTGGGAATGCTACAGATTTGGTCCAGTTAATTTTATAGCCCGATAATTGTGAGTATCCGTCAATCAGATCCAAGACAGCTGGAACCGAATCGAGGGATACGAAAAGCATAAGGTCATCTGCATATGCAGAGAGTTTTAATCTCCCTATGACTGAAGGGGACACCTCGAATACGTGCGGACTGTCTAATAAGGAGGGCTAGGGGTTCAAGAGCTAGATCAAAGAGCATTGGTGATAGGGGGCAACCTTGACGCGTGCCTCTTTGGAGATTAAATGGCTGAGACTTGATGGCATTTACACAAATACTGGCGACGGGTTGAGTATACATGACTTGGAGATATCGGAGGAAGCCCTCCCCAAAGCCATACCATCGGAGAACTGCAAATAAGAAGGGCCATTCTAGGCGGTCAAAGGCTTTTTCGGCATCCAGGGAAAGACCCACCCATGGATGATCTAGATTGGCAGCACTGGATAGCACATGGCACAAGGTCCGAGCATTGTCAGCAGTTGATCTGCAGGGTATAAAACCGCATTGGTCGGGGTGAATTAGGGTGGCCATCCTGTCAGATAGCCGGGTGGCCAAGATCGTTGCGAAGATCTTATAATCGGCATTAAGTAGGGAGATTGGACGGTAGTTGGCGGTTAGTAGCGGGTCTCTGCCTTCTTTCTCAAATACTACCACATTAGCTGCAGAAAAGGATCCCAAAGAGGATGTATCTACCGCAAGGGCAGTAAAATAGAGTTTTAAATAGGGAACTAAATCTGCACTGAACGTTCTGCAGAATTCGGTCGGGAGACCATCGGGCCCTGCGGCACGGCCCGAGGCTGTTCGTTTTAGGGCAGATTGGATCTCTGAAGTAGAGAAGGGTTCATCCATCGCATCCCTATCATCTTCAGAGAGGGTCGGCCGCTGAATGCCAGAAAGCAATCGCTCGAATGTCTCTGACGAGAACTCACATTCAGATTGATATAGGCGGGTATAGAAATCCCGAAAGAGCTCTACAATGTCGGAGTCTGTGGTCACTATGCCCCCTCCCTGTGGAGCTCGAAGGGCCGCTACGCGTTTGGCTTCTTTTTGACCTTTCAAGGCGTTGGCTAAGAGTCGACCGGCTCGGTTATTTTCACGATAATATGTCCCTCGCTGAAGCTCAATACTCTTAGAAGCTGCAGTTGAGAGGATTGAATTATATTGAAAACGGAGACGCTGTAATCGAATTAATACACATGGATCAGTACGTGAAGTTAGAACTCGTTCGCCTGCTTTTATTTGTTGGTCTAGTATGAGTAGCTGCTGTTTGCGTTGTTTTCGCAGGCGGATTTGATAGCTAGTGATCGTTGCTCGAATGGCTGCTTTGAAGCCCTCCCACCAAGCCCAATTCGCAGTATCCTGGGGTAGATTAAAATGGAAGTAATCCTGTATGGCTGCTCGAATTTCTAACTGGAACTCTGGCTGAGTTAACAGGGCTCTATCAAAGAACCAGGCCCCCGAATTCCCTTGGGGTGCAGTAGTGTGTAATTGAAAGGAAATGGCAGCATGATCTGAAATATGTTGGGAGTGAATCTTTGCAGTGTCCACCTGAGGAACTAACAGTTTTGATATTAGAAAGAAGTCTATGCGAGACTGGGATTTATGAGGGGAGGAGAAGAAGGTGAAGTCTAGCTCATTGGGGTGTAGTAACCTCCATAGATCAACTAAAGCAAGATCTTTGATCAGGGAGGTAAGCGTGGTGTGACTCTTGGGGGGACCACTTGTCCTAGGCGGCTGTTTGTCAATCAGGGAATCAAGGACTAGATTGAAATCCCCCCCAATTATCAATGAAGTATTAGCAGAGGCCTGCGCAACCTGAGCAATGGTAGCAAAAAAGGCAGGGTCATCCACATTAGGAGCGTAAAGGCATATACATGTAACTTCAAGGCTACCTATCTTGAGGTGAACTCTGGACCATCTACCTTCTGTATCTGAGCTAGTCGCAATAATAGTAGCATGCAAAGATTTCCTAACCAGTATGGCAACCCCACATTTCTTAGAAACGGCTGGGGAATAGGCGGCCACCATGTAAGGTTTAATATTGAGTTTAAGAGTTTCCTTCGAATTTAAATGCGTTTCTTGGAGAAAAATCAGATCCGCAGCTTCCTGACTTAGGTAGCTTAGGATTTTCTTCCGTTTTATCGGATTATTGATTCCTTTTACGTTCAATGAGAAAATCTTACATGGTGCCATCAATCAGTAATAGACATTTTAGGTAAGGGCGCTTGAAAACATACAACATAATCAGAATCTGTGCAACAATGACATAATCACCGAGTATTCTGGCTAATACACCCCATATTGAAAAGTATGTACCAAAGTATCTTAGAGAAGAAGCAAAACCCCCAAAGAATATGGCGACCATATGTCTGCGGGAGGAGGCCCTAGAGAGGAAATTGAAAGACATGAAAAAAAAAGAAAAGAAACACCAGAGTCCATAATGAACACTGTCTCTGATACTCATCGAGGCTACTGTGGGTAGATGGAGTCGGGTCACAGATATCATCAAAAGTAAGGCAACAAACTGCCCTCGCCAGACTCTTTGCTGGGCTGCGGCAGATCCAATATGGCAGGTACAGCGGATATGAGAATACTTGCATGAATATTCTGGAAGTCAGCGCATGAAGTCGGCTTCTTTGGAATCCAAAAACTCCGCTAGTAGATCAGGGTCCTCAAATGTTCTTGTCTGATTGTGAAGCGTGACTCGGAGCTTGGCCGGGTACATCAGGCCATAGCGTGCTTGTAGTTGTTGAAGCCTCGGCCGGAATTCCAGAAAGCGCTTTCGGCGGTCGACCGTGGGTTTAGCCAAGTCGGGATAGAAGGAGATCTTGTGGCTCTCAAACTCCATATGGCCCTTTGCCCGAGAGGCATTTAGAATTTGCTCAACGTGTTGATATCTCAAAAGTCGAAAAATGATAGGCCGCGGCGTCTTCCTGTTGAGCGTTATGCTTGTGGGTACACGATGAGCGCGATCGATCTCCAAATCTTTGGTAAAGGTGATTTGGAGCAGGGAAGGGAGGATGTTGCATAAAAACTCTTTCATGTCTCCCGATTCCGCTCCCTCCGGTATGCCCACGAGTCGTATGTTGTTGCGGCGCGCTCTATTATTGCCATCTTCCACTTCTTTCTGCAAGGCCCGCACCTGATGTTCAACTTTGTCGAGTTTGGACAACCGGGCCGCATGGGAGTCCAATATGCTCTCCATTTTGTCCTGACGCGAAGAAAGCCCTTCTAGCTTGCTTTGCAGCACACCAAAATCTTCCCGCAGCGCTCGGAGTGCTTCACCGTTTGACTGCACGAGGTTTTTGACCCCTCTAATCTCTGCGAGGATTTCCTGCTGCATTTTGGGGCCCTCGCGCAAGGCCAGCCCCTTCTGCGGGGACGGAGGTTCAGTTTTGGAACGTTTGCCGTGAGAAGCCGCTGGAGATCCAAATTCCAGGCGCGTGGGTTTGGTCCCCGCCATCTCACCAATGTGCCCCGGCAAGATCAGAGTAGAAGTTCCAAGTATGTACGGTGTTAATTCAGGATTCTGAGTAGGCCTCTCGGGAGCCTCAGCGTTATGCGACCATCCCGCTGGACATCAGGCTCCGCCCCCTTTAAAAGAGGTTTTGACAAAGTCTTGGAGGAATAGTCCTATGGACTATTATAGAAGGAATCTGTCTTCCTTTTGGGAACCTGACAGATACTTGTGACCTGAATTGGCCACCATGGGAAACGGGATACTGGGCTTGATGGACTTTTGGTCTAACCCAGTATGACATATCTTATATTCTTAAGTGAATACATCCCCTGTATTATTCAGGTCCTACACATATAGTTATACTATTTTTATGTCAACGGACCTTAATTATCGAACATTGTATTTTGATTTTGGTCAGCCCCAGAGTGGAATTTGATATCTGATATCTTTGCATTTTGCTCAGCATGAGAGGAAATGCATGTCTGTTTTTATTTCACTAGTATTGCACGGCATGTATATTCTGTCTTCTTGGGAATTACAGTTTAGTTTTTGTCAGCATACTTCAGTTTCTTATTTGTAGTCCCTTCCATATAGGGTTGCCAACTCCGCCCATGCCCACCCTTGCCCCACCCCGTCCCCCAGAAATAATTGCAGAGAGGACAGTGTGCAAACTGAACAAGCAAGATTGCTACACATTCTTAAACAGAAATTCCATACTTACAGAATATCCAGCATTGGCTGTACACAAACAAACAATACAGACAAGTCTTCATCACTAAGTGAGCACATAATGAAAAGAGAAATATATAGACAAAAATTAAACTAAAACCTCAGAAAGCCAGACGCTGCATGTAGTGCAGCACATGAGAAATAGAAATGCATTTCCCCCGTACTGTACAGAATAAAAGACAGCAGATGTCAGGATTGGCATTAGGAGTGAGCACTCTGGCAAATGCCCTGGACCCACAAGCCAGAGAGGGCCTCAGATCTCTGAGAGATGGAAGGTACAGCTTGCTAGCGGACTTTAGGCAATGCAATGAGTGCCTTTGAGTCAATGTCCACTCCTGGTGACCCATCGGCTCCTGGGTTTTCTTGGCAGTGTGACCAGAAGTAGATTGCCAGGCTTTTCTTCTGAAGTAATGGAAAGTTAAGTGATTTGCCCAAGGCTACAAAACAGTGCTAGTGGAAATTGAACCCTGGTCTCTTGGTCACCAAGTCAGTGCTCTAATCACTAGGCTACTCCTCTATCCAGCCCCTCCCAGCATCAGCTCCCTTCCGCGGTGCTTGTGGCTACTCTAGAGTGCTGGACTGCTGTGAAGATTGCAGCGGCACTGTCCGAGAATGGCCACAAGCACCATGTGCCTTAAAAACAGGAGCACTCAAGATGATTGCAGCTCTCCCCGATGCCTGCATGAACCCATATGCTGCCTGAGCCCAGCCCCGCAACTTCACTTTTCTTTTTAATTCTGCTGCCACTGCCCAGGGCCGACTAGTGCCCACCATGGCTGCTGACAGCCCTGATCGCAGCCTGAAGCTGTCCTGCTGCATGTGTACAGCCAGCCATTGGCAGGGCCGTGCTAGGGTTTCTGGCGCTCCCTTGCAATCTAGAAATCGGTACCCCTCCCTCATTATTAACGTTGGCTACGCCCCATCCTCCTTTTTCCCAAAACTCCTTTGTGAAATCTTCACGTGATGCTAGTATTTCTTCAAATCCAATGTTGTAAGAAAATTGCAGTGAAGGGCAAATACATAGCCAGAATAAAAATATCTTCTTAGCAGTAAATACTTATCATTCAAACCGGCTGTGATAGCCCAAAAAAAAAAAAATCTGATACTGGTCATCTCACTAACAAACATTCTCCAGTACCAGGCATATAGGTGAACTAATATGAAAACCTACAAAAGCCGCTGAAGATCTACAAGGCCAAATCTACCATACCATACCAGCATAAACTTCCAAAACGCATACAAAAAGGGGCCTACCCAGAAAAAAGCAGCACTATAAATACTGCAGGAGGCCCTAGAACATCCATACACCTATTGAAAAGCTGAACAAATTGCTACAGTACAGTATAGATCCCTACATACAAATGCCATGTTAACAGAACACCTTGCCTCAGTCACACACTCAGAACAAGACCCTCACCAAGTACAGAATAAGTGACCACAACCTAAAGTAAAAATAAAAATATGTAGACAAAAATTAAACTGAAGCCCCAAGAAGCCAGACTCCGCATGCAGTGCAACACCAGATAAATAAGAGATGCAGATCCCCATACGGTGTAAAACAAAGATAGCACAAAATCCAGTCACTAAATTGAAAATAAAAATTTTTCTACTTTTGTTGTCTGACCCTTTTATTCTCTGATCATGCTGGTTCCGATCTGAGGCTTCTACTTTCCTGTCTTCTATTAGCTCTCTTTCTATGGACTATCGTCCATCTTCCATTTCGTGTCTCCTTTTATTTTCTTCACTTCTTTCTTGAGGTGGCGTTAAGTGCACCTGCACTATCGGCGGCAGCAGCAGCAGTTAGCATGTAGTAACATACCACCTCTATGAGTGCTGGCCGCTCCACATCTCTGCCCATAGCCTGCCCCGTTATCGCCCAAACCTGTGCAAAGCAGTTAGCACTGGATTTTTACTTCATGGCTCTTTTTAGCTAAACCTTGCGCTAACTGTTTAGAGCACTTTAATAAACATCTCCCAGAGAACAGGGTTTGATTCCCACTGGCACTCCTTGTGACCTTGCGCAAGAGCTGAAGAAGAGAGGCTACAGAAGGAATAAGGTTGAACATTAGTCACCAGAGCCTGCAGTATCAACACTCCAACTCCTCCAGCCCTTGAACTGAAGAACCAGTATGCAGTCCTGGAAGTGGAGGAGGTGGAAGCATCCGAGGAAAAGGAAGAATCACAGCTCGAGCTCCCCAAAGCTGCAGAATCAGTAACCACAAGGAAGCGAAGGGTAGACATAGTTGATGACTCTTCTGAAGGGTACTCAGCTGGCCATCTGCTGACCAGATTTTATTTCTAAAGAGGTGTGCTGTCTGCCAAGTTCCAAAATCCAAGATGTTACGGAGAGTTTGTTGAGACTCATCAAGCCTAATGGCTATTATCCAACATTCTCATCCATGTCAGCACAAATGATACTGCTAGATATCCCTCTGAGCATATCAAAAGTGCCTTCATGGCCCTGGGACAGAGGGTGAAGCAGATGGGTGTGCAGGTGGTGTTCTCTTCCATCCTCCCTGTTGAGGGTAAAGGACAAGACTGAGAAGCTCGCATCCTGGGGATGAATGCCTGACTGCGTGGATAGTGTCACTGAGAGCATTTTGGTTTCCTGAAACATGGGATGATGTTTCAAGGGCTGTAGAGCAGAGATGGGTCCATCTATCCAAGAATGGTCGAAGTGACTTGAGTGGCAGACTGGCTAACCTACTGAAGAGGGCTTAAACTAGATTTGTTGGGGTTTGGTGGTAAGTGAAACATTAAATACCTCTGTAGAAATGGGTAAAAGGGGCAACATCTGGAAAGCGGTATGTATAAATGCCCATAGCATGGGAAATAAAATCTCAGATGTTGAGGCTTTAATGGAAAAGTTTGACTTGGATTTAGTGGCTGTTATGGAGACCTGGTTCACAGAAAACCAAGACTGAGATGTAATTATACTGGGCTATACTTTATTCGTGGAGTGGAGGAGTAGCCTAGTGGTTAGAACACTGGCTTGGTAACCAAGCAACCAGGGTTCAATTCCCACTAGCACTCCTTGTGGCCTTGGGCAAGTCACTTAACCCTCCATTGCCTCGGAAGAAAGGCCTGGCAATCTACTTCCGGTGACACTGCCAAGAAAACCCAGGAGCTTCTGGGTCGCCAGGAGTCAGGACGGACTCAAAGGCACACATTGCATTGCATTTGCATACTTTATTCAGGAAGGACAGGGTATGAAGAAGGGGAGGTCGCGTGGCACTATATGTAAAAAATATTAAAGCTATCGAATTGCAGGGCTTAAAATGAAGAGAGGAGGCTGTGTGGGTTAAACTAGAAAGAGGGAAAGGGAAACCATTTGCATTGGAGTTATATACAGATCCCCCTCATAGTATTGCCATGAAAGGAGAAGTGCTACTGATAGGCAATTTCAGTATGCTGGATGTGGATTGACATACTGATATTGCTGCGGTGTCATCTAGAAGTAAGGAGATCCTGGATTTTCTACAGGGAGAACTATTCAGGCAACTGGTAAGAGAGCCCACACATGAGGGGGGCCATACTGGTCTTAGTGCTTACCAACGGGGAAAGTGTTTCTGCTGTTACAGTGGGAGATAGTCTTGCATTCAGTGATCATTAGATGGTATGGTTCAGTATTAGGACTAGGGCTGATAAAATCCATTCAAAAGTCAGGGTCTTAAACTTCAGGAAAATTAACTTTGCCAAGATGAGACAATACCTAAAAAAGTGTTAGCGGGATGGGAACAGCTGGGGGTTGTGGAAAAACAGTGGGCAAAAACTGAACAGGGATATTTTAAGGGCAACAAACCTTTTTGATAGAATGGTAAATAAATGTAAAAGGAAAAGGAAGCTGCTGTGATTCTCAGAAGAAGTCGCTGAAAAGGTGAAGAAAAAGAGGGAGGCCTTCATGAAATAGAAGAGATCAGAGAGAGAGGATGACGGGCATCTATATTTGTAAAAACAGAGAAGCTAGCAAAGTAGTCAGGAAAGCAAAGGTACAAAAAGAAGAAGAAATAGCCAATGCAATAAAATGTGGTGAGAAGACATTTTTCAGATACGTTAGTGAGAGGAGGAAGGGCAAAAGTGATATTGTCCGACTCAAAGGTTCAGGGGAGGAATATGCAGAAACTGAGGAGGATAAAACAGAATTGTTTAATATTTCTGTTCTGCGTTCACAGATCAAGGGCCAGGAGCAGGACCTCAGAAAAAAACACAAATAGGAACAGAAGTGATGGGGATCTCGAACGATTTTCAGAAGACTGTGTTCATAAAGAACTAGCTAAACTAAAAGTAGACAAAGCCACGGGTCTGGATGGGATACATCCAAGAATACTGAGGGAACTTGGAGATGTTCTAGTGGCTCCACTTTCTGACCTTTTCAATGCTTCTTAGGAGTGGTGCCAGAGGACTGGAGAAAGGCACGTGATGCCTTTATACAAAAGCGGATGCAAGGATGACATTGAGAACTACAGGCCGGTTAGTCTAACCTCTGTAGTTAGTAAATTATTGGAAAGGCTAATGAGAGAGAATAGTGAGGTTTCTGGAGTCCAGTGGATTGCAGGATCCGAGGCAGCATCGATTCACCAGAGGCAGGTCTTTATCAGATAAATCTGATTGATTTCTTTGACTGTGTGACCAGGGAGTTAGACAGAGGGAAAGCCCTAGATATGGTGTATTTAGATTTTAGTAAACCCTATGACACCATTCTGCACAGGCAGCTTATAAACAAACTGAGCATTCTAGGGATGGACCATAAAGTTACAGATTGGGTTAGAAATTGGTTGAATGGGAGGTGACAAAGGGTATAGGTAAATGGAGCTCACTCTGAGGAGGTGGTTACCAGTGGTGTGCCACAGGGATCTGTCCTTGGTCAGATTCTTTTTAAACATCTTTGCTAGTGATATTGCGGAAGGGCTGTCAGTTAAGGTTTGCTCGTTTGCAGATGATACCCAAATCTTCAAATAGAGTAGACACCTATGAAGGAGTAGATAATTTGAGGGATCTAGCTAAGCTTGAAGAATGGTCTAGAAGTTGGCAGCTGTAATATAATGCTAAAAAATGCAGGGTCATGCATTTGGGCTGCAAAATTCCAAAGGAGCGATACAGTGTAGGGGGTGAGATACTTCTGTCTACAACAGAAGAGTGGGACCTGGGTATAATTGTGTCTGACGATCTTAAAGTAGCTAAACAGGTAGAAAAGGTGACTGTGAAATCCAGAAGGATGCTTGGGTATACAGAGAGAGGAATGGCCAGCAGAAAAAAAGGAGGTGATAATGCCTCTGCATAAAAGTCCCTGGTGCGACCTCATTTGCAGTATTGTGTGCAATTCTAGAAACCACACCTTCAAAAGGATATAAGCAGGTAGGAATCAGTGCAGAGGGTGGCTACTAAAATGGTTTGTGGTCTTCGTTATGTAGCATATGAGGACAGTCTAAAAGATCTTAATACGTATACTCTAGAAGAAAGGCGAGATAGGGGCGATATGATAGAAGCATTTAAATACCTCTGTGGCATAAATGCACAGGAGGGTCTCTTTCAACTGAAGGCAAGCTCTGCTACGAGGGGACTTAGGATGAGAGTGAAAGGGAATAGACTCAGGAATAATATGCAGAAATATTTTTTTATGGAAAAAGTGGTAGATGCATGAAATAGTCTCCCAGTGGAGGTGGTGGACACGAGAATAGTATTTGAATTCAAAAAAGCATGTAACAAACAGAGGTTCTCTAAATTTAAAAAGGGGACTATTGTAGTTGATATGGAAGGGCAGACTAGATGGACCATGTGGTCTTTTTCAGCTGTCGTGTTTCTATGTTTCTACCCAGAGTACAAGGAGGAGCAACCTCCTGCAGGTAGGACAAGCGAACACAAGGAGCAGGAGACGTGGGAAGAATAAGGGTCTTTATTATGCATAAGGGACCCCAACGCGTTTCGGCAACGCCTTCCTCAGGGGGAATGACAAGTTGCAGATCTCCCTCCAGAAGCAACAGTCCCCCTTACCAGTCTTTCAAGACCAATCAGTTCTGGTTGTCATATCTGCAGCTGTTGGGCCGATAGCTCAATGGGTCTCTTGCTTCGTTGTATTAGGTGAGAAGTGGGCGGTGGGCATTGTGGACTTTTCAGCTGCAGATATGACAACCAGAACTGATTGGTCTTGAAAGACTGGTAAGGGGGACTGTTGCTTCTGGAGGGAGATCTGCAACTTGTCATTCCCCCTGAGGAAGGCGTTGCCGAAACGCGTTGGGGTCCCTTGTGCATAATAAAGACCCTTATTCTTCCCACGTCTCCTGCTCCTTGTGTTCTCTATGTTTCTACCCTCCATTGCCTTGGAAAAAAAGACCTGGTATCTACTTCCGGTCCTACCTTGCCAAGAAATCCCAGGGGCAGCTGGGTCAGCAGAGTCAGCATTAATCTGACGGCACTTAAAAAAGTCAATTCTATGGTGTCATAAAATCCTTTATCCGGCACAGAATGCCCGATTACAGCACTTCATTTGATATCTCTATAAGCCAGTATGCTAAAAACATCACTGTTTAGGTAGTTGAGGGACTTGAGCCCTCGTTTGAATTGTACTGCAAAGGAAGGCAATTAATCAAGCTTCACCAACTATGCTTTGATGTGCCTCAGACCATAGATTCAACCAGCTGTTATTGTGGCCTAGGGCAGGTCTAAATATTAACAACCACTTTCCAAAGCTTTTCTGCATTGCCTTGTGTATAAAAGTCCCCACGGAAATAAAGGCAGTTACATGCAGACAAAAAGATGAACAATTTCATTTTCCCCTTTCACAAGGCTGCCAGACCACTCAGGCACACCATTTATACATTTGCACAGTGCACCGTTTAACCAGAAATTGAATTCAAGAGCAAACATAACTCTGGTGTCTATCATAGAAATAAAATCTGTTTTTCAGATTTCTGCTTCTCAAAAAGTACAGTTTCCTGCAGATTATTCCCTTAATTACTTTGAGAATCTAAACTAACAAGTCTTTTCTCAAGAGGAAGCATTTGGTTAGGTCTCTGAGTGGTTGTCTTCTGGCTGTTTCAGTCCTTTAGATTCCATCTTCCTCATTTTTGAATCTGGAATCTTTAAATTAGAATGTCGAAAATACATGTTCTAAGACAAATAAGCTATTATTACTCTAGTCCTTGGTTTCACATTCACCTGACAGAGTTGATCCAGTCCTGGGACTCAAGTCTTGTTTTTCTTAGGAAAAGAAATTAGGAAATCAGAACTACATGCCCTTGAATGCCACAGAATAAACCCAGGACTGGATCAGCCCTTGGCAAATTTGGAGCCAGTTGGCACCCCAGAGGAGATGATAGCAGATAAGGGCCAAATAGCCCACTCACTTTGCTTGTTCCTGTCAATGCTACTCTAGCTAAGGATATCTCTCTGCTCTCATAGAAGCCTGACCACCTTCAGCTTATCATGCCTTATGCAAGTCTATTTGGCTGTCCTACCTCTTTGGTCCTCCACAGTTCTGAGTAGATGAGCATATAAATATCCTCACTTAAACAAGTATTCGCCCCAATTTATTCCCACCTCCATGTCGTTTACCTAACTTCACAACTCCACAGGCTACATTTTCAACATATATAGGTCCAGCAAAAACAAACTACCACCAGTATGAACAGAAGGGTTTTAGACTGAAGTAGGAGTAGGTAAACTTTTGTGGCATAACTTCTAATGTCATCCTAAAGTAGTACAATTAATTTTCTACTTAAATCATACCTCAACGTGTTAAGTATCATAAGCAAGACAGGTTTGAAGGACATGCAAGTGGAAATATCAAAAATTTGTCTGAAAAATGAGAAAGATGATGAATGGAGCAATTGAAATTTACTTACACAGTTGACAGCACAAACAAAATACTTTGCCAAATATTCTCTATTGCCTCTCCTGTGAGCTAAGCAGTGCATAAGCAGGATTACATCCTATCTTGTGAAAAAGACGCCCAACTGTGATAGGTAAGAGCAGGAAACATTTACAACCCTGCCTTGCTTTAAGAAACTCGCTGCAGGGGAATGCAGTCACTGCTGCACATTTCATAACACTAATCAGTGGGCCCAGTGGAGGCCGCTTGATGCTCTTGTTAGAGTGCAAGGTTTCTTTTTCCCTTTGCGGCCTGCTGGGGAACGAGATCTCCCGAGGCAGAATTGCAGGCCAGCCTGAGAAAGGCAAGCTGATAGCTACACCTCTCTAGCTGGCTCAAGCCTAAGAGGAAAGCTATGGTTCGAGACTGAAGAGTGTGGGAAAGGCAGGTCTGCTTGAGAGAGAGGCGCCTGCCTGACTTCTTGGGTAATGTCAGCCCTAAGCAAGGTGTTTCCCGTGGGGAGTTACGCTTCTGCCTCCTGAATGTTAGTATTGTTTAAAGGGCTAGTGCCCACTTGTGAAAGAATAGAACTACTGTTGCAAAAGTTGCTGAGCTGTATTGCTGGTTTTTTTTTCCCCTAGCCTACTAGCTGGCTATCTTAGCCAAGCAGCAAGGGCATCTTTTTTCCTCCTTTTTCCCTGAGAGGACATTATTGCATAAATTGCCATATATCAGCATTTCAAAAAGCACCAAAAGGAAAATGTTATACTAGCTCACATTTGTAACCGTTGGTGCAAATACCTTTAGGCTGCTTGGATTGCCGAAAAGTCTGGATTCTAATTGAAATAAAAGTCTCATAGCATAAGCCTGTAAGAGTCTCACAAACACATTACTGTAACTAAGACCTTCAGTTCCTCCAAGACAAGCAACAGCAAGTGAAGACAGAAAAAAGAAATCTGATGAATCAAAATTATGATCTATTCCAACTCTGACTTTCCGTTTTGTAATTTCTCAAATCTCTTCTTCTCATCAGAAGAAAACTCAGAGTAGGCTGTTTTGTATTGACATTTTTGTTGTTTTACCCATCATTTAGCTGCGAGTACTATTCATTTTGACTTTTCCCTCTCTCTCTCTCTTGATTCAGACGCGTACCAAAACATCTTGATCACTGGCTTCATGAAAGCTTCTATGCTACAAGACAGAAAGTTTTCAATCAGGCGCCATGTGGAACAGCCTTGGAAAGTGGCGTACATGCCACCAGCGACAGCCTGAAAAGAACAAATCAACTGATGTGATTTCAGATTTACGTTAGAAGCCGAGGACCTCACATAGCCACTACTAACAGAAATCAGCAGGAGAGAGAAAATTCTCAATGAGTGAGGGGGTGGATTTATTTATTTACATTTCTTATATATCGCACTATTCTGCATCAGTGCGGTTTACATTGAACAAACTGAAATTACATTGAACAGGGCATTATAACTTGGAGATAACTATTTTACAGGTAACATGGGCTATGGAGGGTTAAGTGGCTTGCCCAAGACCACAAGGAGCACCTGTGGGACTAGAAACCCCAGTCCTTCTGGCCCAAGGTTGCTGTCCTCTAGTGGGATTTGAACCCCCTACCTTCCGGCCTGAAGTACCTTGCCCCAACCACTAGGCCACTCCTCCACTCCACTGGATGGACAGCTCACTGTATTGTAATTAATATTTTATTACAATTAATGATCACAAGAGCATAGAACTATCATACTGGGTCAAACCAAAAGGTCCATCAAGCCCAGTATCCTCTTTTCAGTAGCAGCCAATCCAGGTGAAAGGTATCTAGCAGGATGCCAAAAGGTGTTTGGTCTGTTTACAGAGGGTAGTTATAGAACAACTATATTATATAGGGTATCCCTCTAAGGAAATTAATCAAAGCCGGTGTAGCAGAATCCACAAGGTGCAATTAGAAACCTCTTATTTAATATGCCAATTATTATTTAACCACTGGTCTCAGCCTATAGCGTGCACTGCTCAGGATACATATCGCAAGAGCTATGTGCTACAATAACATCAATGACCAGGTATAATTTTTAGAGTATGGCTTAAAAAGTGTCATATACCAAATTTTGGGATTCTCAAAGAAAACCAGACTTATCTTAAATATTGATCCAGTTTCAGTTTTTGCCAATATTGCAGTTGCCCCAACGCCACCACTTCGGTATCCGATGCACGTTTCGTTGCTTCTTCAGGGGGCTTGCAAACAAAAATTGGCTCTGAACTGGGATATCTCTGATTCAGGCTTGTGCGGGTAACAGTGTACTTGATGCGGCTGCCTAGCCCTCTCAAAAGACGCCGCGCGGCGTCTTTTGAGAGGGCTAGGCAGCCGCATCAAGTACACTGTTACCCGCACAAGCCTGAATCAGAGATATCCCAGTTCAGAGCCAATTTTTGTTTGCAAGCCCCCTGAAGAAGCAACGAAACGTGCATCGGATACCGAAGTGGGTGGCGTGGGGCAACTGCAATATTGGCAAAAACTGAAACTGGATCATATTTAAGATAAGTCTGGTTTTCTTTGAGAATCCCAAAATTTGGTATATGACACTTTTTAAGCCATACTCTAAAAATTATACCTGGTCATTGATGTTATTGTAGCACATAGCTCTTGCGATATGTATCCTGAGCAGTGCACGCTATAGGCTGAGACCAGTGGTTAAATAATAATTGGCATATTAAATAAGAGGTTTCTAATTGCACCTTGTGGATTCTGCTACACCGGCTTTGATTAATTTCCTTAGAGGGATGCCAAAAGGTAGCAAGATTCCATGCTGCTTATCCCAGGGATAATTGTGGGCTTTCCCCATGTCTGCTTTAAATGATTTATGTACCTTTCCTCGTGAAACTTGTCTAAATGTTTTTAAACCTGTTTACACTAACTGCTTTTACCACATCATATAACTACTCCAGGTATTTCCTTTTCATTTCCCTCTTTTCTCGTCTGCCACAGGGTGAATATAGCATTGATATACATTAGTGGAGAGTAGATTTGAAGCACTGATCTACATGGCAAGATCTCCTTTAATGTGCCCCACTGTTTGCAACACTATCTAATAAGAAGGGTGGAAATTATGCACAGCTAATGTGCTGAAACAGTTCCTTGGGGGCAATAGAAATTCTGAGCTTGTTTCAAATCCCTCTCTTGCGCCCCTCTCAACATTGGCATTATATGGTTCTAAAATTTAAAACAAAAAAAGAGAACACGGGCCCTGATATTGAGATGGGCGCATCTTCGAAGGGCTATGCGCCTTGTCTGTGCATAGCCCTCCCCACTGCCCTCTAACCAGGATATTCGACGCTGCGGCGATGGCATTCAATATCCAAGCACCGCCACACACGTGGAAAGCCACCAAAGTTAACCTGGCAGCAGTGATATTCCATAGGGTTTTCCTCACATATCTAAAGCACAGATCGCTAACTGGGCAGCATGTAATATCGCTCTTGCCCAGTTAGCACTCGTTGCCGCCTCCGTTCCTAACCCGGAACGCCCCCGATACACCCCGATATTAACCGGATGGCATCGAGGCACGTAGGAGAGTTAGAAGGGAATATTCATTGGCACTAACCATGTAAGTGATGATGAATTTCCCCAGTTAAGACATTTACACAGTTTACCGGGCTATAAACTGTAAATCCCTTTCAAATATCGGACCCCATATTTATTTGACCTAAACATGGTACATTGTAGATCAAATTAGTGAGACCAGTACTCAAAAGCAGTTATGCAGTCATTAGCAGGTGCCAACCACATAACCGCTTTGTTTTACATTTCCTGGATCGCCAGGCACGTAACATTTGGATGTATACATTGCTGAATGGCCAAAGGTAGCCATTTTAAACTGGAGCAGGATTTGAGATGGTTTAAGAGTGGGGCTAAATGTTCTATGGATAGCAGCAATAGTCAGCCACTCTCCATCCAACTTATACATTTAAAATCTGAAGACAGAAATAGGAAGCATAACTTTAAATAGATAAGCTCTCCATTTAAAGTTATAAAGGCAGTTTGGACATTCACATTTGAACACATACTGTAGCTCTGCTGGAAATATAAAATTACTCCTCACTCAAATGGATAACTGGGAGCCTAGAGAAAATTTTAAAAATATGTACCTACTGTGTGCTAAGTGATAAATGCCGTACTGGAATGTAATTACGTTAAATGTGTAGTATTTTTTTATGGACTGTTATTCTATCAACTGTGCCAGTTGGCCAATAGATGGATTTAATATAACACTGCTGTAGTGGATCGATGGTGAAATTTGGGAGCAATTCTGTATTTATGCTATAAAAGTCCTTATAAGAAATTTGTCTCTTTACACAAAATAAAGTATTTATTTATTATTTAAACTGTGCCTAATCTTAACAACATTCTGTGTATCTGCCGTGATAAGATAGACTGCTACTTCCCTTCCCTGCACACATTTACCCCCTGCTCCATGGCAAAATGCAAGTTTCATGTATCCCTACCAAGAACTGGCGCATGTGTTTGTAGTTTATAAAAATCAATTATGAAGAGGCTAGAAATCAAAACACAATATAACCCCCAATTCAAACTTGACTAGAAATTATTTTGGGGGCCCATCAAAGCTGTTCTTGAGTCTAGGCAACTTGCAGAGTTAACAGAGATCAGTGTTAAGTCCTATGGACTACTATAATTCCTTATTTTCTTACATGGCCATTAAAGGATGTTTTTAATAGATTCTTGGAGACAGGAGAAGTTCCACTAATGCCACTGTACAAGACATTGGTGAGGCTTCACTTGGATTATTATGTTCTGTTTTGGAGACCATATCTTGCAAAGGACATAAAAAGGCTGGAAACAGTTCAGAGGAAGGCAACCAAAATGATTTGGAGCCTGCGTCAGAAGTTTTATGAGAAGAGACCCAAAGACCTAAATATGTACACTCTGGAGGAGAGGAGGGACAGGGGAGATATGATTCAGACCTTTAAAAACTTAAGAGTATTAATGAACAAACAAACCTCTTCCGAAGCTGGGGAAGCTATAAACTAGAGGGCATAACATGAAGCTGCAAGGAGGTAAACAAAAACAAGCATATTATCTCAATTTTTTACTAACATGGCTGTTGGGAGTTAGTTCCATACTGAAAACCTTTTTAAGACAGCAATAATTCAAAGCAACTAAAGGAAATTACTATAAAATCTAGAAGATGTAATATAGAAAACTGCCCCCAAAAAAATCTAATTACAAGAACCAGATAGCAGTCATCCTTGATACTAGTATTATGTAATCTATCATTTAAAACAACCAGAGTATCTGAGGACTAGAAGGTGGCCAATGTAATACAAATATTTAAAATGATGGAAAGGGTGATCTAGGACACTATAAATAGGCGAGCTTGAAATCCATGTTGAGCAAAATAGAACATATTTTAAAAACAAAAATTAGTAATCATTTAGACCACATCTTTCGTCACATTTCTCTTGAACACTTGCTTTTCACCGAGTTTGTGATCTGTGGTGTGGATCTTCTCTTTTTGTACATCTTTGATTTTGTTATGGCCATTCGGCTGATTGTATGTATTTAAAATGGTAATGAGCGTATCTTGAATGGTGTAATTAACTTTCTAGTTGTGCATGGCCCGTAATGTGGAGGCCAATTCTATAATCTGCACATCCAGGCCGTCTGGAAGGCCATATTATGGATAGGGCACAGGTGCAGCCGATTCTGCAACCGCAGGAGCTAAACATTCCTGCGGGTGCAAAATCAGGCACTTAGATGTGCAAGGGCACACAGTATTCTGAGCGGAGAGACATACAGCAGGCTGTCCAACCCCATCGCTCAGTGCTCCTGCTGGTGTGTCAGTGCCGTGGGGGTGCCGTCACCATAGCACCAGGAATCCCAGCAGAAGCAAGCAAGCAAGCCTGACAGTGGAACATGTTACATTTCCAGGATCTGACAGGTTGGGATCAGACTGCAGGACTCACCTTCATCCATGCCGTGGATTCCCTCCCGGGACTTATTCCATCTCAGAGGAGGAATAAGTCCCATGTCCATCCGTCACCCGCCGGACATACAGGGCTGTAACCTGAATAGGCCCTGTATGTCCAGGTGCTGCCCCTACTCTGCCCACTCTCCGTCCCGTCCCATACAGCGCTCCCCGCACACCTGCCCGGGTATGTGTGGAGAAGCAAGGGGGCGGAGTAAGGTCCCTGTGAATAACAGGGGATGCACTTCCAAATCGGACATGCAACCCCACTATTTGCATTTCGGCATGACCACCATAGTGAATCCTCTACATTTAGACCCCCCTCCATAAGCCTACTGGCCCAGCAGCCCCGAACCCCCCACTCCCCTCTCAGTAACTTTACAATCGAGCAGGAGCATTGTAAACAAAAGCACATGGCTAGTGGTTACCAGGGAAACCAGACACAGGGGAAAGAAACACGCCCTTGCTGCCAGTTAGCTCAGGAGTCACGAGCTGAATCAGAGCACCTGCTAGGAGGAGGAGTCAGGCACTACCCTCGAGGGCAGACACATAAAGAGGCCTCAGTAGAGAAAAGAGCAGCTCGATTAGAAGCTCGTCTGGAAGCTGAAAAAGGGTCTCGAGTAGGAGCCACACGGGAAGCTCCAACACAAGCTCAGCTGGGAGGTCAATTAGCAGACCAGCTAACAGACCAAGAGGAGGACCAGGGAGGAGTCCGAGTTCCAGGCCTAGGCAGAACTACCGGTAGAATTCCAGCCCAGAACCGTGGGAGAGAGACCGTGGCAAGCCTAGAGGAACACTCAGTAAGGCTTAGAGAAAGCCCAGAGCCAGAGCCAAGCTTAAAGTTTTATTCAAGGGAAGAATACAGCAAAAGCAGGCCAGACTGGTTGAAGTATTCTGGGAATTACAAGGAGAGGAAAAAGCCAGGAAGGCAGTTGCAACCCACAGCTCACAAATCAGGTTTTGAACCAACAGCTGTTTCCAAAGCCCAGAGAAAGCCGTTTGCAGGCAGAAGAAGAGGTAAGCCCAGAGACTGGGTTTCAAATAAGGCTGTTGATAAACAGTGTGATTTTACTTACCCAAATGGTTGGGACTGTGGTTTTAATACCTGTAATGAGGATGATTGTTTACAGCAATACATGTGCCAAGAGTATGATATAAAGCCTAAGACAGAGAGGAAGGGCGTGGCCCCAGAACAATGCTGCAAACATTTCTACCTGTCTTCCATGAGGAGTCAATGGAAACAGAGCCAGGGCTAAGCAACACATCTGAAGAATTGATGGACTGTACGATTACAATATCGAATGAGATATTTTCCTTGCATTGAGTTTTAGCAGTGCAGAGAACTGCGGAAGTGTTAAGAGAAAAAGTACAAAGCTATGGGAAACAGAACCGTTTATTCTAATTGCTGGGAAGCAAATGTTTATTACTGCTGAAGTTAAGCTATTTCTGTTGGAGACTTTTCATTTTGTCCTTTGCCAGAAGTATATGGTTTGTGTTACCTTTGTTCCATGCTGAAATCCGCCCGGAGGGGAAATAAATCCTGTTTGCTTAAAACCACTTTGAGTTCACACTACTCTTCATTGGACAGTGAAAGAAACTACATTTCCCAAAAGGCTTTGTCTCAGGAAAAGGTCAGACAGCTGTTCAAAGAAGGATAACAGGTCGCTTAAGCCCTACACGCTTCGGCTGGGGGCACAAAAGGCGGTTACAGTATGCATCCTTGAGATCTAGAGAACAAAGCCAATCCTGACTCTGAAGGTATGGAAGGAGAGTGCCTAGAGAAAGCATCTTGAATTTCTCCTTGCATAGAAATTTGTTCAATTCTCTGAGATCTAATATGGGTCTGTAGCCCCCTGTTTTCTTTGGGATCAGAAAGTAGGGGGAGTAAAACCCTGACCCTTGTTGAAGAGGCACTTCTTCTATTGCCCCTTGGACAAGAAGGGCAGCCACCTCCTGACCTAGAAGGTCGAGGAGAGATGCTGGAGAATTGAAATGTCTCACCATAGTGTGAGGAGGAAGGTTTGAGAAATGAAGTTTGTAGCCCTCCCTTATGATGGAGAGGGTCCACTGCTCTGTTGTAATTTGCCCCCATCTGGGAGCAAAATGAGCTAACCTTCCTGGAATGGTGAGAGGCTCTGGCTGTTTCAGAGCCAGAAAGGCTAGGTTCTCTAGCATCAAGTCAAAAACCCTGAGGAGGCTGGATCTGCTGAGTTGCAGCAGCCCCTGTAGGCTTAGGCCTGGCCTGTTTAGGTTGCTGACGCTTAGCAGCAAAACGACCTGTAGATGATTGTTGGCCAGAAGTAGGATGGAATCTGCCTTTGTTGAAAAAAGACTTCTTGAAAGGTTTTTTCTTGGCAGGGATGGAGGTTGACTTGGAAAGTCTATCCAAAGCAGAATTTTCTGCATCCATTTGAGTGGCTTTTATTTGCCAATCTTTGCCAAACAAGTTTTCTCCTGTACAGGGAAGATTTCCCAAGCCATCCTGGACCCAAGATTCCAGATCAGAAGCTTGGAGCCAAGCAATTCTGCGTGCAGCTATGGCAATGGCCGAAGCTCTGCTGGCACCCTCAAAGGAGTCAAAAGCTGCACGGTTGGAAAACTTTGATATATCTTGAGTATGCTTAATCCAAATAAGAAATTCTTCCCTTTTATCCTCTGGAAGGAAAGGGAGGAAAGTGTGCAGCTTATCTGCAACTTCTTTCAGAAACATACCCATATAAAGACTATAGGAGTTGATTATGGCAATGAGCATACTGGCTTGGAAGATTTTCCTACCAAAAGCATCCAAGGTCCTGCATTCTCTTCCTGGAGGAGAAGAGGAGTGTCTTTTTGCACTCTATCTTTTTCATAGCCGACTCCACCACAATAGAATGGTGAGGAAGCTGTGTTTTATGAAACCCAGGACAAGGAGGGACACGGTACATAGTGTCCAACCTACGAGAATGAGGAGAGATGGTGAGAGGAGTCTCCCATAAGTCAATCATGTGATCAAAGAATCTCATGAATTGGCAAGGTGACTGCCTTCTTAGGAGCCTTAGAATAACCTAAAATATCCAATTTTTTAGCTCTAGGCTCTGATTCCGAGGATACTGAAATAGAAAGCCCTTTAGCCACTTCTCTGATGAAGTCTTGAAAGGAAAAATCCTCTGGAGGAGACATTCTTCTTTTTGGAGAAGAAGGCTCTTCAGGAAGAGCTATAGACACTTCAGCAGACTCCTCCGATGCATCAGAGTCTTCGGAGGAATCAAAGTATCGACTGTCAGGGTGCTCTTCCAAAGCTCGATACGTGTATCGAGCGGTATCGACATCGGGCGTCACCGGGACCGGTACGGTACCGATGGGCATCCCTGGACAGGGAACCGCTGCAGTCGGCATCCTTGTCGATGTCGATGCAGTCGGTACCGGAGCCGATACCGACAACGGAGTTTGTTGTGGTATCAGCGGCGTCGCAGCTTGAATGAAGGCCGTGATAGCCTGCTGCATGGATAGAACATTCTGATCCATCGATGCCATGAATGCCTGGAATTCGGTACCGGAAGGTTGCGCCGGTACCCCAGAATGTTCTAACAGGTGATCGGTCGAGGCCGTGCCATCCATGTCAACCTGTAACCCCATAGGAGGAGCTTTGGAAGTCAGAGCTTCCCGCCGGGGTTGGTTTTGCCGGTGTGGAATCCTCGAGGGCAAGCCCGGAGGCATCTCGATGCTTGGAAGGAGATCTACCCTTCGAGGACCGGCTGGATTTATGTTTGGTTATCTGAGATCTATGGGAGGAAGTAGAGGCCCTGGAAGCCGTCGATGCCACTGAAGCTGCATCAGAGGGAAACAGCACATGGAGCTTAGCTGCTCGGTTCTGTAAACCTCGTTTAGACATCAAGGAGCAGGACGGACAATCCAAAATGGAGTGGTCAGGACCCAAACATTTAAGACACCATTCGTGGGTGTCGGTGACAGAAATAGTACCGCTACACTTAGTGCATTTTTTAAACCCGGAGGCTGGTTTTTCCATGAGGAAAATTTCTCGTGAGGCCTAAGGCCCAAAGAGGAAAAACACACTAAGTGAGGGAAAAAATATGTTCGGTTTTTTTTTTTTTTTTTTTAATAAGAAAAGAAAGAAAGACCGGCGGTACTGGTCCAACGTCGGGGAAGGCAGACGCGCGACCAAAGAAATAAAATAAAACAAAGAACTTCTTCAGCGGTGACAGGAACACGACCTGCTGGCTCCGCGGAAAAGAAGTACAGGGGAGAGGCGGTTAGGAAAGGCGGGAAGGCAGCATGCAGGCGCTGTGGGATGCTCCCAAAAGCTTTCCTTTTTGGGAAGCTGGGGAGCGTTCCCGCGCAGGCTCCGTCGGTACCGACGTACCCATATGTGAAGACTCATTCCTGCTTGTTCCTGGAGATTGGCATTATCATGCTTTATGTTTTTTTTTTATCTTTTAATCGGTAACTTTCTTAAAATGACACTGCTGTCGTGCTTAACATTTTGAGAGACAGTGACGTCTGAAAGAATTATTGGGTGATTTATGATGTGCAAAACAAAAGAAAACATTTTCCACAGGAAAGAAAGTTAGCAATTAAAATTCAAAGAAGTAATGCAGGCTACTGAAGGGGCACATACTCTGGCTTGTAGAAATAAGTGCCAAGCAGTTCAATAGACACATTTGGAGGTCTCCAATCTTGCAATGCAGGCCTGATCTCAGGTGATGTACGCAGAACCTGCTCTTTGTATCTGTTTCCAAATAAAAATATCTTCACTAATTTAGAGGTATATTCTGAAATCATGTGCATTCAGCCCATTCCGCTTTTAACTGCATTCTTTCACATTCTAATAAATCACTTTGTCTGCAAGCTGATTGTACTACATTTGACATTAAAATCTACCATGAAATAGATTTCAGTCCATTCTTAATGTAGTAGGAACATGAAACTCACCACACACAACACATTTCGCTCCTTGTAAAAATGTTGATCTTTTCCCAGGAATCTGAATATCTCTCACAAGTAAACTGAGAAAGTTAATTAAGCCTTAGGATATGCTAACTAAGCTGGCAAACATAGCAATAATGATTAAGAAACCATTCCTCTCACATAAATAACATAGCCACACACTGAACATGTAGGCTCAGATACAAAGAAAACTATCCGTGTTCTTCTCAAATGCACTTTAAAGCATGGACTGTAACCAGGTTTCTCTTTTCTTTTTTTTTCCACATGCAACTTTACGGTTCATAAAGAATAGATGAGGTAAGAGAAATTGTTACCGACAGAAAAAAGAAACCAGAGGGTAGTTTTCCTTCCTTTACGGAATAGTGAAGGAGTATACACTCATGTAACTGATCCCCTGGGTTACACATTACCTCCCCAGCCAAGAGAGCTTCACAACTGTGTCTGCACTTAAAATAATCTTACAGTGCCCTCTCAAAGAGGGGACAGAAAGTACTAATCTATCTAGTTTTATCATGCGAGTCACAACCACCTACTCCTAGCGCTGCTTGCAGATGCAACATGTGGTTCTGAAACTAAGCAACAGTTCACAGTCCTGAACAGCTTCTTCTTTCAAACCAATAACTCTGTAGTTTGGATTGTTCTGCTAATCTTGATATATTCAAAGAAAATAATTTTCAAAGGATGATCCTAAATGGGTAACTGTTTGTTCAGAGGACGCAAAAAAACAGAGATAAAAAAGGGAGGGGAAGCAGCGAGAAAGAACCGACAACTCGTAGATCTCACTGCCTTTAAACACAGACATTCAATGGCGCTAAAAGATGTACATTAAGGTTTATCGTAATTAACACATTACTGTATTTAGTTGTGCAAGCTCACCAGGAGTCCGATGAACAAACCTGCAGAATTTACAGCAGGTAAACAGCCGTTTTATGCATACCTAGCAAACTTTCACATAGAAGCATTGTAGCAACATTTTACATATGTTCTGAGGTATGGTAATGCACATAAAAAAATTCAAACTGCAAAACTATCTTTTAAAGAGACTGCACAGCACCACTCGTTGGTGACCCAGTCTCTGGTAGCCCCACTGCCCTTGTATACCCCCAAATATCGCAAGAAAAAGATATACCCTACCCCGGCTAGCCCCATTCTTTAGGGGGTCTTGCTGCCCTTTCTAAAAATAGTTGTCAAAGCCCCTTAATGCACCATGCCACCTATTACTCCTCTGAAGCTTACCCCAAAGATGAGAAAGATGTTTAGGGGGACAGGAGCAATCCCATTTGCCCCATCCTAGTGATGCAATCTTGCCAAATGGTATTGGTTAACCCCAGTTGCTTCTTTGCTTCTAACTTTCCTACAGTCAGCTGGTACCATTTATCCAAAATCTACAGATGTAGTCCCTACTGCATATAGGGAATGCGTGTGTATGCCCAATATTGTCCGTGTCTGCATTTTCACCTGCTCCCTGGCATGCATAGGTATTTGAAAAGTCCTTCTTTTGGCCATCTCTAAGGAGATATCCCCCAATGTTTATTTTCCCCACCAAATTAAAATGAGAAAAAGAGTCTTCTTTCATTAATCAAGAACATCAGCAGGTCTTGCAAAATGGTACAGCTGCACATGCAAGTACTAACATTTAAATGTGTTGTAAACGCCAGTGCTTACACTGCAAGTTGCTGGGTTTCCTCTTTCGATGTTCCTCACACGCATATGTGAAAGGATGCTTCCCGCTGCATGTGGATGTCCATCCCCGTGTGTTCCTGCACTCAGTTCTATGAATTACACATCCATTTTAAGGGTCAGACATATCAATTTTACATCAGCCTCACATGTGCACATTGTCTCTTATAAAATTGAGAATTTGCAGAAATTTTAACTTCTAATAATCTGCTACCACCAGGGCCGGCCCAAGAGTTTCTGCTGCCTCCACCATGCTATTCCCCTTCCTATGAATCGATCATCTCACCTTGAGGGGGAGGAGATGGCGCGACTCTTCCACAGATGTAAAAGCAGTGGCTTTGTGTTGTTGCGTCAGCACTCTGGCAGGCCATGTGTTTTGGGGCCTACGTGCATACTCATAGCCTCCTGCTCCTGAGCTATCCAACAGGAAGCTGCATCAGAGGGAGGTAGGAGCTGCAAGCCATGGGTTTCACATTGTGGCAGCACAAAGCTGTCGCTTAAAAAAAAAAAAAAAAAGAAGAAAATCATTCTATGCTACCCACCGGGATCTGTCACACCAGGTGGCCACTTAGTCTACCTAGGGGACAGGCTAGCCTTCTCCATCACACAATGGCCTTTTTAAATGTGCCCTCATTTCTGGCCAGAGTGTTAAGCAATAATGTGTTTACACTTAACTCAGGCCTGACAAGTTTATAGTTAGGGTCCACCACAGGATATCCTTGCTTCTAGACTATGGCGATCATCATCCGCCTCTGAAGACAGTTACATACTACTCTGACTTTAAATGACTCAAACTAAAAACCCCAATTAAAGCTCTAAATAAAGGGCTTTAATTCTTATAGTCTAACCCCTTGCAATTTTGTGTTCAACTTTTAATTGCCCCTAATTAAAAAATAAAGGATAATTGTATACTCTTAACTAGACAAGAGACCAATGCTGTCTTGTAGATCATTAATTAACTCAGTTTCATCATTCTCTTTCATCACAATCTCTGAACCTCTTAACTTTCTTAGGCATAAATCTGCTGAAGTTGCTTCTCTTTAATAGCAACCAGTTGTGGCAGCCAGTCCTGAAACACCAGCTTACAGTAGCCAGCGTATGGTGCAAACACCTCAAAAGTCAGGTCTCACATGGTGGTTTCCCACTATAAAAACCAGTCTGTGAGATCATACAAAAACACAATATGCATCATCATTTATATGCAGATGACGTTATGATATACTCCTCGATAGACACTACAACCCCAGACTTCTCACCCATCTCTGAATGCATGACAGAAGCAATTGAATGGCTAACCGAGAGGAATTTAACAACTAACTACAAGAAATCTGAAGCCCTCGTGATCACAAGGAATGCTTCTTTTACACCCCCAAACAATATACTAATTGGAAGCTGCCCAATCCCAATAAAGAATGAAGTAAAATATCTGGGAATACACCAGGACCAGAGGCTCAATTTCCAAGCTCATATCAACAGGACTACCACCAAAGTTTATTACAAAATCAAGATGCTACAAAACCTTCAACCCATATTGGAACAGAACCACTTTAGAACAGTTTGCCAAGCAATAATCACCCCGCAGCCAGACTACAGCAATATGAAACCCCACAGCCTACCCAAGAGCACAACTCGCTCACTGCAACTGACACAAAATACAGCCGCCAGATTGATTACTGGATCAAAAAAATCACGAGCACATCACCCCCACCTTAAAAGATCTTCACTGGCTACCTATCAGAGCTAGAATCGAATATAAGGCCTTAATGATGACACACAAGATAGTAAACACTCAGTCCACCGAATGCCTAAATGACAATCAGAAAAGTACCAAAACGCTCAAGGAGGAAACCACACCAAAACACTATCAACAGCTTCCATACCACCGAACTCCACACAAAAAGAGTACTCCACAGAGCATTTGAATACTACTCACCAACACTATGGAACTCACTCCCACTCAACCTAAGAGAGGTCATAGACGGTGCAGACTTCAGAAAGCACCTAAAAACCTACCTCTTCAAAAACCACTACAGCAGTATATTGGATATACAACCGCAGGATTGAATTCAGCACCCAACTGTCCCCCTCAAACAAAAGTCTGAATCAATGTAAATAGTTAAGAGTTGTAAACCTCTAAATGTAAATAGTTCTTCTACCGTTCATTGTAATAATGTTCTGTTCTCTGTGAACTGCTTTGATAAACTTGAAAAGTGGTATACAAAAAATGTTAAATAGTTACTCACCTGTAACAGATGATCTCTGGGAAAAGCAGGAATCAGTCTTCATATATGAGCAACGTTGGCATTGATGGAGCCATGCATGGGAACACTCCCCAGCATAAAATAGGAATGCTTTTGGGAACATCCCTCCACGTATGCATACCTGCCTTCCCAGCAATTCTCCTCAGTCAAGTGTAGAACTTAGAGAAAAACCATTAAAAAAAAAACCCGTTCTACAACTCCAAGAGGAGGAGGGCAGGTTGTGACGAATGATTCCTGCTGTTCCTAGAGATCACCTATTACAGGTGAGTAACTATGCTATCTCCAGGAACAAGCAGGAATGCAGTCTTCATATATGGGACTCACCAGCTCCCCGCCACCATGAAGGACAGAGTATGCAGGTGCAACAGACAGGGAAAACAAACCCGAACCGCAACCAGAGTAGTGATCCATCAGACCCAGTTGCTTGAGCACACTCTCCGTTGAGGTAGCCAGCAGAAACAGTGGGCCAGTGGGAAGGAGGTGTAGTTAAGTCCCAAAAAGGGGCCGTAGAATGGCTTGGCCAAAGACAGCATCCCTACTGGAATCCTTATCGAGACATTAATGGGCAGCAAAAGTACGAACGGAAGACCATGTGGCAGCTTGGCAAATCTCAGAGACAGAGCATAGATTGGCGCCACAGCTCAGATGTTAGCAATCCAGTTAGAAACAGTATGCTTTGCATTGCAAACAAGAATTGAAATGCTTGAAAATTTGTCTCGATATCCTAATCTTCGCTTTGTTAATTTTCTTAGGGCTCAGTCTATAGGATCGAAGGAGATGTTAAAGTATATGATTGAAATTCTTGGGGTCCCAATTGAATCTCACCCCCCTTTAATTAGGGCGTATTATTTGCCTACAAGGAAAAAATTGGAGGGTGGTGGGGTTATCCCTGGAGTAGATATGGCTGACTCTTTGGATGTTACTACTATGTTAGAAGCTTCTTTGGCCAAAATAGTTACTCCTGCTACATTAATTGTTACTTTTGCATTGAACTCAGATATGGACTGGTTTCTTAGAATGTATTTCTGTAAATGGGATATTCCTTTTCTTGGTTTAATGGTTCGGGTTTTCCCTGATTTTTCATGGGAAACCCAGAAACGTAGGAAGGAGTTCCTACTTCTGCGCCCAGCAATTTTATTGTTGGGGGGTCAGTTTTTTCTGAAATTTCCTTCTAAATGTTTGGTTAAAGTGAATTCAGTATCGTATGTTTTCTTCGAGCCTTCACAGTTGCTTGCCTTCATAAATGCCCGTCGCCCCTCCGAGGGAGTGTAGGAACCACTGCATAGATTTGTATGCCTGACTGTCTCCCTTTAACTATTTCCTTCAAATTTGGTTATATTATATATTTACTTGGAAGTCCTTCCTTTTGTGGGCTGTAGAAGGAGCGGATAATGTTTTTCTTTATTACTTCATTTGTTTTCTTAACTGTGGTTGCTGTAAACACTCCAACTTGTTTTCATTCTGTCTCTTTATTTCCATTCAAGTTATTGTTGCTTGAATTTGTTTGTAAAATCTATAAATAAATAATAAAAAAAAAAAATGAAACAGTATGCTTTGTGACTGATAGGCCCAAGTGACTAGGGACAAACGACACAAAAAGTCGAGAGGATTGTCGATGAGCCTTAGTTCTTTCTAAATAATAGGCCAATGCTCTCTTGCAATCTAGGGTATGCAGTGTAGCTTCCATCCAAGAAGAATGAAGTCGTGGAAAAAAGATCTGAAGGGAGACAGACTGGTTAAGATGGAAAGGGGAAACCGCCTTTGGAAGGAACTTGGGATGGGTTCGGAGTAACACCCTATCATGGTGGAAGCAAGTGTAAGGAGCATAATCCACCAAAGCTTGCAACTCACTGACTCGATGAACTGATGTGAGAGAAATCAAGAAGATAACCTTCCAAGTGAGGAACATCAAAGAACTTGTGTTGTGGGGCTCAAAGGGAGGTTTGAGCAGTTGAGCTAGGACAACACTGAGGTCCCAGGCTACTGAAAGTAGCCAGATTGGTGGTCTTGTTGAAAGAAGACCTCACATGAAGGGTGCTACTAGAGGATGAGCAGAGACAAATTGACCTGCAACTGGACGGTAAGAGGCTGACTTGGCACTAAAGTGGACTCGCCCTGAGATTGTCTTCAGTTCTGCCCTGGAGAGATGGAGAAGATATTGTAGTAGGAGGCTCCACTGGGCAAGTAAATGGACTGAGAGCCCGCTGTGAGTACTAGAAAGAAAACCTATGCCATTTAAAAGCATACAAATGTGTAGTGGAGTCTGTTCTAGATGCTAGTAAGACATCTTTTACTTCCTCTGGAAGGTCAAGATGAGATAAGGCTAGGCTTTCAGCAGCTATGCTGTCAACTGTAGCGCTTTCAGATTAGGGTGGAGTGCTCCCTGGTCCTATGATAGATTGGGAGCTCATCCGAGACTGAGAGGTTTGTGTTGCACTAGTCGAAGCAGCAGAGAACACCAGGGTTAACATGGCCAGAATGGTGTTATGAGGATCATCATTCCCCTGTCCAATTGCAATTTGAAGAGGATTTTCAGAATCAATGGAACGGGTGGGAATGCATAATGCAGTGAAGGAGAAAGGCATCTGAGGCTCTGTGGAGATTGCATCCTGGAGCAGAACTGAGGAAGTTGAGCATTGACTGGGGTCACAAAGAGGTTAATGGGAGTTCCCCATAATTGAAAGATGTGCTCCGCTGTTTTGCAATGGAGCATCCAATCTCCAGGAACAAGCAGGAATGAGTCTTCACATATGGGTACGTCGGTACCGACGGAGCCTGCGCGGGAACGCTCCCCAGCTTCCCAAAAAGGAAAGCTTTTGGGAGCATCCCACAGCGCCTGCGCGCTGCCTTCCCGCCTTTCCTAACCGCCTCTCCTCAGTTCTTCTTTGCCGCGGAGCCAGCAGGTCGAGCCCTGTCACCGCTGAAGAAGTTCTTTGTTTTATTTTATTTCTTTGGTCGCGTGTCTGTCTCCTCCGACTCCGGACCGGTACCGCCGGTCTTTTCTTTCTTTTCTTTAAAAAAAAAAAAAAACTATATATTTTTCCCTCACTTAGTGTATTTTTTCTCTTTGGGCCTTAGGCCTCACAAGAAATTTTTCCTCATGGAAAAACCAGCCTCCGGGTTTAAGAAATGCACTAAGTGCAGCGGTACTATTTCTGTTACAGACACCCATGAATGGTGTCTTAAATGTTTGGGTCCTGAACACTCCATTTCCGATTGTCCGTCCTGCTCTCTGATGTCTAAACAGGGTTTACAGAACCGAGCAGCTAAGCTCCATGTGCTGTTTCCCGCTGATGCAGCTTCGGTGGCATCGACGTCTTCCAGGGCTTCTTCTTCCCCCAATGAATCTCAGGTAACCAAACATAAATCCAGCCGGTCCTCGAAGGGTAGATCTCCCTCTAAGCATCGAGATGCCTCTGGGCTTGCCCTCGAGGATCCTGCACCGGCAAAACAACCCCAGCGGGAAGCTCCGGCTTCCAAAGCTCCACCTATGGGGTTACAGGTTGACATCGCATGCACGGCCTCGACCGATCACCTGTTAGAATGCTCTGGGGTACCGGCACAACCTTCCGGTACCGAGTTCCAGGCATTCATGGCATTGATGGATCAGAATGTTCTGTCCATGCAGCAGGCTATCAGTGCCTTCATTCAAGCTGCGACGCCGTTGATACCACAACAAACTCTGTTGTCGGTATTGACTCGGGTACCGGCGCCAGCGTCGATACCAGTACCGACTGCATCGGCATCGACCAGGATACCGACTGCAGCGGTTCCTTGTCCAGGGCTGCTCATCGGTACCGATCCGGTACCGATGACGCCCGATGTCGATACTGCTCGATACGCGTACCGAGCGTTAGAAGAGCACCCTGACAGACGGTACTTTGATTCCTCTGGTGATTCTGATACATCAGAGGAGTCTGCTGAAGTATCCATAGCCCTTCCTGAAGAGCCTTCTTCTCCAAAAAGAAGAATGTCTCCTCCAGAGGACTTGTCCTTTCAAGACTTCATAAGAGAAGTAGCTAAAGGACTTTCTATTTCAGTAACCTCTAAATCAGAGCCTAGAGCAAAAAAATTAGATATTTTGGGTTATTTTAAGGCTCCTAAAGAGGCAGTCACCTTACCAATTCATGAGATTCTTTATGAACACATGATTGATTTATGGGAGACTCCTCTCGCTATCTCTCCTCATTCTCGCAGATTGGACACTATGTATCGTGTCCCTCCCTGTCCTGGTTTTCATAAAACACAGCTTCCTCACCATTCCATTGTGGTGCAGTCAGCTATGAAGAGGATAAAGAGTACAAAGAGACACTCTTCTACTCCTCCAGGAAGAGAATGCAGGACCTTGGATGCTTTTGGTAGAAAAATCTTCCAAGCCAGTATGCTCATTGCCAGAATCAACTACTATAGTCTTTACATGGGTATGTTTCTAAAGGAGGTTGCAGATAAACTGCAAACTTTCCTCCCTTTTCTGCCAGTGGATAAAAGGGATGAATTCCTCATTTGGCTTAAGCATACTCAAGACATTTCAAAGTTTTCCAACCGAGCAGCCTTTGACTCCTTTGAAGGTGCCAGCAGAGCTTCTGGCATTGTCATAGCTGCTCGCAGAATTGCTTGGCTCCAAGCTTCTGATTTAGAACCCTGGGTCCAAGATGGCTTAGGAAATCTTCCTTGTACAGGTGAAAACCTGTTTGGCAAAGAATGGCAAATAAAAGCCACTCAAATGGATGCAGAAAATTCTGCTCTGGATAGACTTTCAAAGTCAACCTCCATTCCTGCCAAGAAAAAACCCTTCAAGAAGTCTTTTTTCAAAAAGGGCACATTCCCTTCTGCTTCTGGCCAACAATCCTCTACAGGTCGCTTTGCTACTAAGCGTCAGCAACCTAAACAGGCCAGTCCTAAGACTACAGGGGCTGCTGCAACTCAGCAGACCCAACCTCCTCAGGGTTTTTGACTTGATGCTAGAGAACTTAGCCTTTCTGGCTTTAAAACAGCCAGAACCTCTCATCATTCCAGGAAGGTTAGCTCATTTTGCTCCCAGATGGGAGCAGATTACATCAGAGCAGTGGACCCTCTCCATCATAAGAGAGGGCTACAAACTTCATTTCTCAGACCTTCCTCCCCACACCATGGTGAGACACTTCAATTCTCCCACATCTCTTCTCGACCTTTTGGTCAAGAGGTGGCTACCCTTCTTTCCCAAGGGGCAATAGAAGAAGTTCCCCTTCTTCAACAAGGGTCAGGGTTTTACTCCCCCTATTTTCTCATTCCAAAGAAGGCAGGGGGCTACAGACCCATATTATATCTCAGGGAATTGAACAAATTTCCATGCAAGGAGAAGTTCAAGATGCTTTCTCTGGGCACTCTCCTTCCATACCTTCAGTCAGGATTGGCTTTGTTCTCTAGATCTCAAGGATCCGTACACACATGTCCTCATCCATCCATCTCACAGAAGATTCCTCCGTTTTCTTTTCCAAGGAAAACATTATCAATACAGGGTGCTTCCTTTTGGTCTGGCCTCTGCCCCAAGAGTGTTCACCAAATGCATGGCAACAGTGGCTGCATTTCTACGCACTCTGGGAACATTTGTATTCCCATACCTGGACGACTGGCTCATCTGAGCTCCATCTCAGTCAGAGGCCCAGATTTCCCTGGACCGCACAAAACGCATTCTGCAGTATCTGGGACTTGTGGTAAACCTCCCAAAGTCTCAGCTCACCCCTACTCAGTCCCTAGAATTCATAGGGGCCTGGTTGGATACTACCACTGCAAGGGCCTACCTTCCTCAGGGCCGTTGCCAACGTCTAGTGCAGTTAGCCTCCCAGATTCAGTCAAAGAGCCACTTAACTGCCCGGGAGATGCTACAACTGCTAGGCCACATGGCTTCCACAGTACATGTGATACCCTATGCTCGCCTTCACATGAGAGCAGCTCAATGGACTTTGTCCACCCAGTGGATTCAAGCATCAGTAGCTCTCTCAGACCAAATAGCAACCTCCAAATGTCTCTTTTGGTCTCTCCAATGGTGGATGTCCACTCAAAATCTGTTGCTGGGGTCCCCCTTCCAACAGTTGTTGCCCCAAGCAACCCTCACAACAGATGCCTCCCAAACAGGTTGTGGAGCTCATCTACAAGACCTCTCCACTCAAGGCACTTGGTCCCCACAGGAGACCTTTCTTCATATCAACCACTTGGAGCTTCGAGCAGTCTTTCTAGCTCTCAAGGTCTTTCATACCCTGCTCAGCTACAAGACAGTCCTCATTCATACGGACAATCAAGTAGCCATGTTTTACATAAACAAGCAAGGAGGAACTGGCTCTCTGTCGCTTTGCAACGAAGCTTTAAGATTGTGGGCCTTCGCCAGAGAGCATCAAATCCATCTCCTGGCAGTATACCTCCCAGGAATCCAAAACTCTTGGGCAGACAGACTCAGTCGAGTTCTGCTCCCACACGAATGGTCCCTGCACATGGATCAGGTACTCAGAATCTTCCAAGAATGGGGAACCCCGGACATAGACCTCTTTGCAAGTCCGTGGAATGCCAAACTTCCCCGGTTCTGTTCCAGAATTCTGTGTCAGGGAGTTCAGGCCAAGGATGCCTTCCTCCTTCACTGGGGTCAGGGCTTCCTGTATGCCTTTCCACCCATTCCCATGATTCCAAAGACTCTGTTCAAACTCCAGAGGGATCAAGGATCTATGATCCTCATAGCTCCACGCTGGCCACGCCAAGTGTGGTACCCTCTACTTCTGCATCTCTCCCAAGCCCCCTCCCTGGACTTGGGAGCTGCTCCAGACCTTCTGTCCCAGGAGGAGGGGACTTTGTGGCACCCAAACCCCAAGTCCCTTCACCTCAGAGCTTGGTTACTGAAGGCCTAGACCTTCAAGGCTGGAATCTTTCTCAACAAGTGAAGGATATCCTCCATGCTTCCAGAAAGCCTTCCACTAGGCATTCCTATGCTTTTAAATGGAAAAGATTTTTCATTTGGTGTGCTGAAAGGGGTCTCGACCCTCTAGCACTACCTTTGAATTCTCTATTGGAATACCTCCTGCATCTTTCCAATGCAGGCCTTAAGACAAATTCAGTAAGGGTCCATTTGAGTGCTATTGCAGCATCCCTTAAGCCTATCAATGGACAACCTATTTCCTCTCATCCTCTTATTGCAAGATTCATGAGAGGCCTAACTAACTAAACCTCCCATTAGGCCTCCTCCGGTGGCATGGGATTTGAATCTGGTTCTTGGTCAGCTTATAAAGCCTCCTTTTGAACCCTTAGCCACCACCTCCTTGAAATTTCTTTCCTGGAAGGTTATTTTCCTCATTGCAGTCACCTCAGCTCGCCGCATCAATGAGCTGCAGGCCTTAGTGGCTAATCCACCTTATACAAGGTTCCATCATGATAAGGTAGTCCTTAGGACCAATCCACACTTTATGCCTAAAGTGGTCTCACCTTTTCATCTTAATCAAGAGGTATATTTACCTGTCTTTTTTCCAGTTCCTCATGCATCAAGTGCAGAGAAGAATCTTCATACTCTGGATTGTAAAAGAGCTCTTGCCTTTTACTTACAAAGGACACAGCAACATAGGAAGTCTTCCCAGCTCTTTGTTGCTTTTGATCCCTCTCATTTGGGACTTCCAGTCTCTAAGAGGACACTGCCCAATTGGATTGCTCAGTGTATTTCTTTCGCCTACCAGAGTAAGAACCTTTCTCTGGAGAGCCATGTCACAGCTCATAATGTGAGGGCCATGGCCGCCTCTATGGCTCATCTAAATTCTGTGTCCATCGACCAGATCTGTCGAGCAGCCACCTGGGCCTCGGTTCATACCTTCACAGCCCATTACTGCTTGGACAAGGACTCCCGCTGGGATGCCTTGTTTGGTCAGGCTGTTCTCAAACACCTGTTCCATTCTTAATCAACTCCTACCCTCCCATCCCTGGATAGATGCCTGAGATCCATAGGAGGAGGTAGAACCCTTCCCAGGGTCTCATATCTTATTTATTTTTATTTATTACAGTTTCTTATATACCGCGCTATTTAGCATCAGTGCGGTTTACATTATAACTTAACGACCATAACAACAAGCTGTCAGGTTTACATCGAACAGGAGTATAAACATGGAAAACAGGGTCAACTATATACATAATCTATTTACATTGGAAGGATAGATAAAAGTCAGATAATGCATGTAGGTCTTTTCTAACTAAATTGGGTCAATTCCTGGAGGGTATATCTAGGATCAATTGCTGTCAGGTAAGTGTTGGAGGAACAAGTGGGTTTTGAGGGCCTTCCTGAACTGATATAGGCTGGCTATGGCCCTAATGTCAGGGGGTAGAGCATTCCAGCATTTGGGTACGTAACAGCTGAAAGACCTGTTTGTGGTTGATAAGTTGTACTTTGTCGAAGCCTTTGGTATTGCAAGCAAGTTTACAGCTGTTGATCTTCTGGATCTGTTGGGAGGGACAAAGTGGATAAGATGAGTGAGTGAGGAGGCTGAAATACCTTTGATTGCTTTGAAAGCTAATAGAAGGGTTTTGAAGGTGATTCTCCCATTGATTGGTAGCCAGTGCAGCTGTTTGAGAATGGGGGTCACGTGGTCATATCTGGATGCTCCGTAAAGGATCCTAGCTGCGGTGTTCATGGCCAACTGTAAGGGGGTTAATGTGGATTGGGGGAGACCTTGTAAGATGGAATTTGCAAAATCAAAGTGCGGCAGTATCAGCGCTTGATATATGGTTCGGAAGTCATCTGGGTCCAATAGGGAGCGTAGGTGCTTGAGAGAGCGTATTTTGAAGTAGACGGCTTTGACTATGTTGCTTATGTGGCTTTTCAAGTTAAGATGTTGATCCAAAGTAACTCCCAAATATTTTATTGCATCTTTGGTTTGCAAATCAGCTTCATTAACACTGACATGGGATGGGGGGGTAAAGTAGGTGTCTCTGGTGATGAATAGCACCTCCGTTTTTTTATGTTGGATGCGAAGGTTCTGTGTTTGGAGCCAAGTTGAAACTGCGTTGAAGCAGTCTGTGAGGGGGGTCAGGTCCATGTGAGTTGTGGAGAAGGGCATGTATAATAGGATATCGTCTGCATATATCAAACAATTCACGTTGAATGATCTTATGATATTGCAGATGGGCTGCATGTAGATATTGAAAAGTAATGAGGATAACGATGAGCCCTGGGGTATTCCTTGCTTTTGATGGAAATGTGTTGACTCCTCTGATCCTGATTTCACATATTGCCATCTGTCGTCAAGGTAAGATTTGCACCATTCTAGTGCACTGTTGCAGACTCCCTTCTCCTTCAGTCTTCCGAGGAGAATTTCGTGACTCACGGAGTCGAACGCCGCGGCAATGTCTAGAAATATGAGCACAAAACCTTGACGGATGTTGTCAATTCCAGTGATGATTTCATTGAAAAGGCCAGTGAGTAGTGTCTCTACCCCATGATATTCTCTGAATCTGTGTTGGCAGCTATCTAAGGGGGAGGCAGCATCGATGTGATCTTGAATTTGCCGTTGTGCTTCTTTCTCAATTATTTTGGCCAAGAGGGGGATGCTGGCTATTGGTCGGTAAGAGTCAGTTCTTTGTGGATCAAGCTTGGGGTTCTTCAATAGTGGTCTAATGGAAGTCTGCTTAAGTGAAGTGGGGAAATATGATGTAGTGAAGGATAGTTTCATTATTTTTGCAATGACAGGGCTGAACACATCACGTAGCTCCTTTATCCAAAAAGCTGGACATGGGTCAGTTTGTGCGGTGGAGGTGTTGAGAGATGCTATGGTGTCCTCGATATCCTTGGGGATCACCCAGGCATCTTAGCAAGGGAGTCCCCTTATGTGAAGACTCATTCCTGCTTGTTCCTGGAGATAGCACAGTTACTTACCTGTAACAGGTGATCTCTGGGAACAGCAGGAATAAGTCTTCACAACCCTCCCACCTCCCCTAGGAGTTGTATCTCTCTATCTGTCTTTCCTTTCCTCTCTCTCTTTTGTCTCAGCTTTAAAACTTGAACTGAGGAGAGGCGGTTAGGAAAGGCGGGAAGGCAGCGCACAGGCGCTGTGGGATGCTCCCAAAAGCTTTCCTTTTTGGGAAGCTGGGGAGCGTACCCGCGCAGGCTCCGTCGGTACCGACGTACCCATATGTGAAGACTTATTCCTGCTGTTCCCAGAGATCACCTGTTACAGGTAAGTAACTGTGCTTTCATGTAGGCAAAGGACTCTGCTCTACTTGTCTGCTAGCACATTTTGCTCTCCTGGTAGGCAGACTGCTCAAAGAAGAATCTTATGAGATATCCCAAAGGTCCAGAGGTGGCTCATTTCCCTGCAAAGGTAATGAGATCCGGTTCCCCCTTGTTCGCTGAGGTAATACATGGCAACTTGGTTGTCTGTCTGAATGAGGACCAATCGTCCGGTCAGCTGAGGACACAACCACTAAGGGCATTGGCCATTGCCCTGAGTTTCAAGAGGTTGATGTGGTAACTAAGTTCCCTGGGGGACAATAGGCCTTGTTGGCGAGACCATCAAGACGAGTCCCCAGCCCTGTTTGGAAGCATCTGTCGTCAGGGCACAAGGCGGTGCAGACATTCGAAAAGGTATTCCGATGAGATGATTTTGAGTAATAGACTCCATAAATTGGCGGTGCATCAACTAAGGCATGATGGTGATCTTGTCCATGAGATGACCGTTCCCACTGATCTGCCACTATGCTGTCCATATGTGAAGCTGAGCATATGATACATGGACTGTGGTGGCCATGTGTTCTAAGAGACAACACATGCCTCTCGCACTGAGACTAGTTTGGCCTTGGCAATGAGTAGCCAAATCGATGAGACGGCAGAGTCGATCTCTTGGAAGGAAGAGTCGTGCCTGCATAGTGTCCAGTAAAGCCCCAGTGAACTCCAGTGTTTGTGCTGGAGTGAGATGAGACTTTGGGTACTTGACCACAAAGCCCAGATGCTGAAGTATTGTGATGGTGCGTTGGAGCAAGATGGTCACTATGTGAGGAATATCACCCTTGATCAGCCAATCGCCTAAGTAAGGAAAAACAAAGATGCCCAGAGTGCAGAGATAGGCCACCATGACTGCCAGGCACTTTGTGAAAACTCTTGATGCTGATGCAAGACCAAAGGGAATAACTCTATATTGGTAATGGGTGCCCCTGGAAATCGAGGCAGATGTCCTTTTCTGCCTCTGAAGCGGACATATGTTTGCTACTGTGCTTGGACTTCAAGGAGTTATGGGAATCATGCGACGACCGCGACGCTGTGCAGGCCACTGAAGAGTGTGCCGAAGTGGCTGAGTTTGATGGAAACCGCTTTCTCCATTGTTGTTCATGGTTTTTGATTCCTCTCCAGGTCATCATTTGACAGAGGGGGCAAGCCGAGGCATCGTAATCCAGGCCCAAGTATTTTAAGCACCAGTCGTGCTTATCAGTAGCTGAAATAGTGCATCGGCACTTAGCACTTTTTTTTGAAGTCACTATGAGGTTTCTCCATTTCTGAAGACCACCAAAGCAAAATCAAAAAGAGCAATAGTGGCCAAGAAAATGGCAATGCCACAAATGAAGAAAAATAAATTAATAGAAAAGAAAAACGACAACAATTTTGACAAAAAATGGAGACCAGAGTGCTCGATACCATTCTGGACCGACGGAAAGGCAAGTATTATGTATCCAAAGGCATCTGACAAATTTAATCAGTGGGGTTAGGATAAGGCCCTGATGGCTCCATGGAAAAAAAGACAAGAGAATTTCTGGGAAGGGAGGAAAAGCAGGCACGCATGCGTGGAGGGATGCTCCCAAAAGCATTCCTATTGTTTCCTGGGGAGTGTTGCCGCACGGTGTTCCTTTGATGCCAATGTCACCCATACATGGAGAATGCATTTCTCCTTGTTACTATGGAAAGAGCATCATTTCCCTCCTCTCATCTAGTGGTTGTCATGGCATAACTGGGGAAACACCAATCGGCATCAAGTGTCTAGCATTGCTTTTAGCTTGGTTCTAGCAGAATTCTAAACTGCATATTCTAGGACTTTACTATATAAAAATGACTATATATTTCAATGAAAATTCACCCCATCAATATATAATTTGTTTAAATCAAACATTCTCTAACACATTCCCTTTGACTCCAATGACCTTTCTGTCATTCCCAGCTCCACAGCAGCACTGACAGTCTAAATCCTTTAACCTTTTTTCCCCCTCTATCAGCACTGTCACTAATGCTTTATCTCAGTCTTTCATATTTCTCATCCTCCTCCTATGCTGTCTGCATTCATCTTCAAACAGGGGTCTAGCACCTTAAACCTTTCATATGTTAGTGCTACTGTCTTTATTCCCTCTGTTCTCTCTCTTCAGTCCCGCTTCCAGTGCAGAAAACTCACGTAGCATTGGGACTGTCGTTTTCCCCATCTGTGGGTCCTTTAAATCTAAGCGCAGTGCTGTGCCGCGCCGATTGCCTTCTCTTCCTCTCAGCACTGTAAATACTGCGATCATGGCATTCAGCGCACCATTTTTTTTAATGCTAACTTCACTCTTTTAAGATGTAGTCACAGTTCCTTTAAACCACTATGGCCCAGTGCCACCCATATCCCAGCTCTAACAGTGCTCCTCTCCGTGACTGCAGCAATTTGCCTCCTCCCTTGCTCAAGATCCAGCTTGTTGTAAACACACACACTCTCTGCCACAATTCCTAGCCCATTTTTTTTCCTTCTTTTACCAAAATGAAGTGGCCCAAACCCTCAAGCTCTCTCCCACAGTTTACTGCAACCCCAGAACACAGGCCTTATTCTGTGGGTCCATTTTCTTGTACAAAACAAATTGTCTGTCAGTCATGTCTTTTCCTGGAGCCACCCAGCTCTAAAGCTGTGATTCTTTAGTGACCAACAGAGACCTTCGATGCTGCCAAAATCTCATGAGAGACTGGTATTATTTTATCTACCAATTTACAGATGGACACTGCAATTTGTAACTTACATATCAAAGACTGCTTTTGAACAATGGACTGTTATGGGAATTCTGACTTTGAACAACTGATTGATGTCCCCACCCATACTACTGCCCACTTTGCGTTTTGGATCTAGCGCCCATCCTTAGCGATATCATCAGGGAGGGTTTTTTTTTTGTTACGTGTGCTTTACATCAGGTGAAATCACCTAATGTTGAGGATCAAACCGTCTGTCTCTGTATGCATGCAGAGCTTTATTTGCACATAGGAATAGATTTGTTTGCACATGAAAACAAAATGCAACAGGCCACACAACCAAGCACCTTTGCACCACACACACACACCCCCCTCCCCACAGACCCCAAGCACTTTTTGAAATATAAAGATGGTCAGTATATCATTCCTAACACCAGGATTCATTGAGGAATATGTCAGGGGGATTCCCTGTCATCCCTTCTCTTTTGTGTGGTGCTTAATCCAATGAGTACAGTCATCAACACTTTGGGATATGTATTTAGCATGAATCCTAAAGGTGGTAACAACCCAGAGACAACATCTCATTTATTACTTGTAGACGATCTGAAGCTCTATAGTTACAGTGACCAACAATTAGCAGAGCAGCTCCGTGTGGTAAAAAGCTTTTCTCATAACATCAGTATGATCTTTGGCCTTGACAAATGTGCTAAGGCAACTTTTTTTTTTTTTTTTTTAAAGTAGAAAATTGAGCAAAACAGAAAACATCTCCCTGGCTGAAGGCTGACACATCAAGGACCTTGAACATATATAAGTATCTCGGAGTGAAGGAAGGAACAAAACACACAGAAATAACAGAGAAAAGATCAGTAAAGAATACTATAGGATAGGCATGTCCAACAGGTAGATCGCGATCTACCTGTAGATCGCGGAGGGGTCAGAGGTAGATCACCAGTCCCACCTTGGCACCATCTCTCCAGCAGCTCACCCCGTCACTAGGAGAGAGCTCGTGCCGGCAGGTCATCTGCCGAGGGCTTGCCACTGCTGCTGATCCTTTGCCTGTCTTTTTTCCCTGCCTGCAGGAATCTTGCCTGCGGGTGTATTGGGGGCGCTTGTTGTTTTCATGCCAATAGTTTGTAGATACCCCAGGGGGCTGCCACCCGCGCCCCGCAAAGAAACGCCACAGGCCCGGCGTCATACCTGGTCTGCCTCAGAATTACCCACTCCTGCCCCCGCCCCAACACCCCTCAGAAGTGTGCTATATATTGGGCGATATCCATTCGCTCGGGCTTTACCTGAATACACTTACCATAACTGGTCATTGGTCGCTTTATAGTTCACTTTCATTAAATGTTTACGGGCAGACAACACAGTGTCAAGAATTTAGTGATTTTGGCGGGCTTTTGCAATTTTGTTCTTACTTGCCTATGCCTTGCCTTCAAATTGGTTCAAACCACTGTGACTTTTGCTTGCCTCTGCAATTTTATTTTGCCTAGCCTTTGCGTTGATTCTACACTGTGTGCAGAATTTATTAAATCATGTGTGGTGTTATTCGAACTTGTTTGGCAGTATTTGATTTTATCTGGTTTGCTGGACAGGTGTTTGAGGGTTTTTTTTATAATTGTTTGGTGGTATTTGATTGGTGCCAGTATGATAAATTCTTATTTTTACTTTTAGAACTGCATGTGTGGTTTTGGCATCTTCAGTCCTTGTATTGCACATCTTCCAGAGGTCTTCAGTTCCCGCTGATCTTTAATACTTTTGGGACAGTGACAGTTTTGGACCAGATTCAGCCAGTGTTTATACAAACTTAGCAGATTTGGCCTTCTTACATCCAGCCACCCCAGTAAAACGAAGAAGAGCAAAACCTACCACTTTCATGATGAATGGGAAATGGACTACTTCATCATGGTGAAAGACAAGGGTTGTTGTCTAATTTGTAACGCCGCAGTATCCTTGCCCAAAAAGGGTAATCTGGAACGTCATAAGGCTCTGCATAGCAATAAGTCTGATGCTGATTTCCACCCAAAAGTGAAATTCGTAAACTGAAGCTCAAAGAACTTAAATCGAAACTGGCTACTCAGCAACAGTTGATGGCGAAGCCAAGGTCACATTCGGTCAATGTAACCATAGCATCCTTCAAGGTCAGCAACCTGATCGCAAAGAAATGCAAGCCTTTCACTGAAGGGGAATTTGTAAAAGATTGTTTTCTTGAAGCAGTTGACAATCTTTTTGAAGGATTTAAAAATAAGAAAGAGATCATTGCTGCTATTCAAGATGTGCAATTGTCAAGTAACACATGGCGAATAGAAAAGATGTGTGGAGACACAACTGAACGATTGTTGGAGGATGTTTCAAATTGTTGCTTTCTCACTCCAACTGGATGAATCTACAGACATAAGAGACATAGCCCAGTTACTAGTCTTTACCCAGATAGTTTTTGAAGACTTCAGTGTTAAAGAAGAACTACTAGTCGTTGGGGCAAGGTACTTCAGGCCGGAAGGTCGGGGGTTCAAATCCCACTAGAGGACAGCAACCTTGGGCCGGAAGGACTGGGGTTTCTAGTCCCACAGGTGCTTCTTGTGGTCTTGGGCAAGCCACTTAACCCTCCATAGCCCATGTTCCCTGTAAATAGTTATCTCCAAGTTATAATGCCCTGTTCAATGTAATTTCAGTTTGTTCAATGTAAACCGCACTGATGCAGAATAGCGCGGTATATAAGAGAATATAAATAAATAAATAAATAAATTTCTTTAAAAAGGGAGAACTACCGGTCAGGAAATGTTCAGTTCTTTCCATTCTTTTGTGACAAAGTGTAATCTTCCATTGCATAGACTTGTTTCCATCATGACTGATGGAGCAAGAGCAATGACAGGTGAGGTTAACGGTTGCATAGCCCTCTGTAGACAGTATGACAACTTCCCAGATTTCCTTTCTTACCGCTGCATCATTCACCAGCAAGTTTTGGCAAGCAAGAGACTCAATACAAAGACTGTCATGGGCATCACTTTCAAAATTGTAAATTCAGTTCGTGGAAGATCACGTCAAAGATGGCTTTTCAATCTTACTCTTGATGAAGGGGCAGCGGAAATCATTTCGCACACAGATGCAAGGTGGCTAAGTAGGCACAAATTTCTGCAAAGATTTCGTGATTTGCTGAATGAAATAAGAAGTTTTTTGAAGGAGAGGGGAGATGACTAGGCAGAGTTGGAAGATGAGTAGTGGTTATGTGATCTGGCATTTCTCACTGACTTTACAAGCAAACTAAGTGATATGAACCTTGAACTACAAGGTAAAAGCAAATGCATTGGTGAGATGAGCACAGTTTCATCCTACAAGAGCAAATTTGACCTAATGACTGACCTTGCAAACACTTTTGATCATTTTCCTAATATGCAGGACCATCTGGGACAATATCCAATTTTGTTTTTCAGAACGAGAAATATGTGACAGAAATTTGTTCTGTTATCCAGGAATTCGAAAATAGATTCTGTGACTTCCAAAAAACTGGAACAGTTGTGGAGTACTTGTCATACCCATTCAAAATAGATGTGGACATTAAAGAAACTGCAGCTGCTATCAATAAAAATTACTCAATGAACAAGCCATCTCTTGAAAACGAAATATTAACCCTTAAAAATGACATTTTTCTCATGACCCGTGCTGAGCAAGAATCGTTTTGGAAGCTAGTGCCTAGAGACAAATTTCCCAACTTGAGAAGATGCAATGAAGCTGTACACTCCTGTTTCGGTTCAACTTATTTGTGTGAATCTGCGTTTTCCCATCTGAAAATGACAAAGAGTACACAACGTTCCAACATGACAGATGAACATTCTCCAGGATTCCCTGAGACTGGCCCTCATGCAATATTCACCCTACTTCAAAAAGCTGGTAGATGAAATGCAGGCTCAGACGTCTCACTAATGAGCAAGAGCGAAATATTAAAGATTGTACAAGATCAGCCTGGATCAATACGCAACCTAAATTTAACACAAATCACTCAATACAAGTTAAAGAAAGTTATTAAGACAATTAAAGAAAGTTATTACTCAATAAAACTTTAAGAAAAAATGTACTTTCCATTTCCCCTCGCAGTTCTTACTGGATCTTCGTCTATTTTGTTTTTGCTTAATTTGCTTAACAGCTGATCACATCCAAGTAAATGACAGAAGGCTCATTAAAAATGGAGGGGGGAGGGAATCCTCCAACTTTATTGGATTAAAATTTAATTTGAAACTACAGTAATTTGAAACTTAATTTTCATGGTGGAAGATCACTGGCACTTTTGGCCGGAAAAAGTAGATCATGACCTGTTCGAAGTTGGACATGCCTGCTATAGAAGAACATAATAATTAAAAAGTGCTTTAACATCACGGAGTAAGATACAAGCCATCAATCAGCTAGCAATTCTTGTACTTTCATACAGCTTTGGGGTTGTGGACTGGCCTCTTAAAGATCTTGAAAAACAATGTGCAAACAAGAAAACTCCTCCATACCCATGAAGTGATTTACAAGAATCAGTGTATGTCAAGACTATACATCCCTAGAGCTGAAGGAGGGCAAGGACTCAATAGATTGATTATACGTACAGAACTACTATCATAGGCCTACAGGCCTACTTAACTGCATCCTCTGATCCAAATACGCAAAAAGTGCTTAAATATGAGAGTAAATGTCCAGAATCTGCCTCCAACAAACTTGGAGAAGCATTCCGATGATTAGAAGGAATGAGCGAAAATCTACAAGCATGCACAGGGAAGGCAGTAACATAATTTGCAAAACAAAAGAAAAACACTCTAAGAATTAGAACAAACAAGGAAAAACAAATGGCAAATGCACAAATACAGTGGGAAATATAGAGTGTTACTCCAGGAACCCTTTGTCGATCAAGAACAGACACAGAATGGTTAAGGAGGGATAAACTGAAACCGAAGGATGATAGGTTGATAGTTGCAGCCCAGGAAAGTGGCTCACAGATGAGATGGTTTATAGCGAGCATTGAAAAACTGGCAACACAGACATATGTCAATTCTGAAAGAAAGACTGGAAATGGTGACTCACTTCATAGCTGGCTGTGAAGTGCTGATGGCAGAAATTTTCTATACAGAAAGACATAATAAAATAGCGCGCCTCATACATTGGAAACTCTTGTAAGCACTACAACATCACCATGCCCGAAAAGCACTGTCATAACCCTTAAGAGAATTACAGAGAATGAGAAGGTTATGATCATCTGGGATATTCCCATTCTGACTGATAAAAAGCTGGATGCGAGGAAGCCGGATATAGTGGTTAAAGAAAAAAATGCCTGAAAAACATTGATAATAAGAGGTGTCAGTTCCAAGCGACTACTCTGAATTGCATGGAGAGGCAGAAGATCCTGAAATACCAGGAAATGCAGTCAGACCAAGAAAATGTGGCATAAAGATACAGAAATATTTCCCATCGTGTTGAGTGCCACAGGCTTGATAAAGATGACTTTCCAAGAATATCTTGAAAAACTACCCATACATGTTATGAATTCCAGCAGGCAGCTCTGTTTGGCATGCTGCAAGTACTACACCGAACCTTAGCAGTAAATTTGAGAAACTGATATCATACTCCCCATGCCCAGTCTTATAAGTGAGGTTCATAACTGACATGGTATGTGCAAAAAGCACAGTTACTTACCTGTAACAGGTGATCTCCGGAACAGCAGGAATTAGTCTTCACATATGGGGAGACGTCACCGACGGAGCCCGCACGGGAATGCTCCCCAGCATCCAATCAGAAAGCCTTTGGGAGCATCCCTCGCGCCTGCGCGGTGGCTTCCCGCCCTTCCTACTGCCTCTCCCCAGTTGAGTTTCATAGCTGAGCCAGAAGGAGAGGAGAGGAAGGAATAGAGAGAAAGAGATACAACTCCTAGGGGAGGTGGGCGGGTTGTGAAGACTAATTCCTGCTGTTCCGGAGATCACCTGTTACAGGTAAGTAACTGTGCTATCTCCAGGAACAAGCAGGAATGAGTCTTCACATATGGGGACTCCCTAGCTGAGGATGCCCAGGGGAGATCCCGTAAGCCCGGCCCAGGACGGGATGGCATTTGCCCAACCTGAATCCCCGGCATCCCCCAAGGGATGGAGGGTAGGAGTTGAGAAGAGAGGAACAGCAAAACCCAAAGACTACAGGGAGAGTAGTCATTAGAATACATGGAAGCATCATTAAGTTTTTAATAAATTAATGACTTAGTACCATGTAGAGCTTACCTACTGAGTTTATTTATTTATTATTTATTACAGTTGCTTATATACCGCACTATTCGGCATCAGCGCGGTTTACAGTATAACAAAATGACCAAAACACACATTCTGTTTGGTTTTACATAGAACAAGGGTATGAACTTGGATAACAGGGGGGGGATGAACTATATACATGAATTATATACATGAGATAGGTTACATGCATGACGCAAAAGTCCTATAACATGGTTGAATTGAACAATATGTAATGAGTCCGTTTCGAATACAAGAGACAATGTGAGAATGGGCTGTAAAAAGGCAGTGTTTTTTAGGTGGTGTTATCTAGAATCATCGCTGGCTGGGTAGTATTGGAGGAAGAGGTGATGTTTGATAGCCTTCCTGAATTGGGTCAGGTCAGCAATGGCTCGAATGTTTGGTGGGAGTGTATTCCAATATTTGGGGACGTAAAGACTGAAGGCCCTATTCGCTGTCGTGTTATTGCATTTAGTCAAGGTCTTCGGGGTTGTTAATAGGTTTAGGGCTGTTGACCTCCTGGCTCTGTTGGGGGGCACTGTATGAATGAGATCAGTAAGTGCTGTGGAGGATAGGCGCTTGATGGCCTTGAATGAGAGGATTAATGTTTTGAAGATAATCCTTCCGTGTATAGGTAGCCAATGAAGCTGTTTTAGAATCGGAGTCACATGGTCACTTCTGGTGGCTCCATGGAGAATCCTTGCTGCAGCATTCATGGCTAGTTGTAGTGGGTTTATTGTGGCTTGCGGGAGACCTTGTAGGATGGAGTTGGCAAAGTCAAAGTGCGGTAGGATCAGAGCTTGGAATATGGTCCGGAAATCATCTGGTTCCAGTAGGGAACGCAGATGCCTGAGTGAACGGATTTTAAAATAGACCGCTTTAACAATGTTGCCTATATGGCATTTCATGTCCAGATGTTTGTCTAAGGTGACTCCCGGGTATTTTATTGTTTCTTTGGTTTGTAATTCTGCTTCCTTGACCTTTATATGTGTTGGTGGGGTAAAGTCTGGGTCTCTGGCGATGAACAGTACCTCCGTTTTCTTATGCTGGATGCGTAGATTTGTAGGAAGTAGGACTGTGATGGAGGTACTGTAGACGCAGTAGTGAGGTCTTCAAGGGAACTTCACCGCAGCGAGGAGGAAGTTCCAATCCGGAAGGCCAGGAGATCCAGGAGTCAGCTGGGTCAGGAGAAGGACGGCAGGTCTTCAAGGAAGCTTTATGCAAAGCTGAGCACTCCCTTAGGAGCAGAGTCCATAACTCAGAGGACTAACAGTAGAAGACTGGCAGATCTGGATAGCCTATTCCGGAGAAGAGTAGGGGTGTACCCCGGAGCAGGAGTACACAGCCTGCCCTAGCGAAGAGATAGGGAGACAAGGGTCTGAACCTCTGGGAGTAGGGCATAACTGAAAATAGAAGCTGTTGACTTCACAGCAGTAGAGTACAACCAGTCCGAGGGCCGATCTAAGGAATAGGCAGGCGGACTGGCCGGACCCCGGGGGTGGGGGGGTGGGGGCGTGAGTACCGGCCATTGGGAAAAAAATAGGCGGCAGAACACAGGCACTATGGGCATCCCCCAAAATGCGCCTATCGAGCAGGTGATATCTGGCATATCTAGGCCGTTGGACATGGAGAACGCTCCACCCCGGCACTAACGCAGGTACGTCGAGGAACCTACCTCCATGAGCATAACACTGGTAAGGCGGACCTGCCAGTGATCCACAGAACGTCCACCTGGGGAGGTGGCGTCAAGATCCGTCCAGGAGAGGGATCTATTCCGGTGGAACAAGGGCAGATCGGCGAACAAACAGCACGGTAGCGTGAAGGACAGAGGGTAGCATCAGTCCGGAAGAACACACCAGGAGGCTTGAGGCCCTACAGGTGTCCCCAGGACCTGCACACAGAAACTCGTCCCCGCACTAATCGGGGGACATGAGGGCATAGTCCTTGGTAAGCATTGGGGGACTATAGCGGCTGGAAGGAAAATTCCGGTACGGAAGCAATCAGCAGGGGAATACTGGCTCGAGAAGGGTTCGGGGACGTACCTAAGGGTAAGCCAGTTGACCGTGGGCCAGAGATATCATGGACTAGAGGTGGTCTCCCTCTACCAATGGAAGGAGAATACCTGAACCCCTGGATAAGCCCCCGAACCATTTGCCCTACTGAACGAGCCCCAGAGTAGAGCTCAATTGTAAACTTCTGGTAAGAAGGTAAATTGCAGGCAGCCGCCCACCGAAGCCTAAAACTGCTTGGTATGAGAGTTCTGGCATGGGCCCGGGGACTTCAACCCAGGGTGAGGGGTCCCTTGCTTGGGCGCACCTGGCGGGAGGGCGGAGGGGTGACATTTCCTCTTCCTAGGGAAGGAGGGCCTGGTGAGGCGCGCACCACCGCCGGGGGAAACCGGGCCCTAGGATGGCTTCTAACGCTGGGAAGGTTAGCGAAGCACTGCGCGACCTGATGTAAGGCTTCGCTATTGAAGAGGTGATCTCCGTCACAGGGAGAATAACCCAGGTTATGCTGTGCCCGTCTACACAACTCGGACGCCTGCAACCATGCTGTACGGCGTGCTCTAATGGCAACAGAGAAAGGAACCCAGAGATATTCCTGCAGTGATAAAGAAGCAAGAAATATTCAAAGGCCTTGGTTGCAGACAAGAAGGGAGACAACAGAGATAATCTCTTGGTGACCTCCCGGAGCGACAGACTCAAATAAAAAATATATGAAATAATCCTGGACGCCAGCATAGATGTTTGGAAGGTTTGACGTATCTAGCGTCTTCGAGGCGCGGCCTGGAGGGCGAGAAGAATGCTTTTCCATGCTTCCGGCCTTCCTCAGCGCCGATTCCACCACAATGGAACGATGTGGAAGCTGGTGCTGCCGAAAACCCGGGGAGGGAGGCACCCGATACAGAGCATGCATCGCAGTCAACGGTGCCGGAACCCTCAAAGGCGACCGCCAAGCCCCCAGCAGGAGATCCTGCAGGGAGGGATGCAGAGGAAGCATCACGGCGGCCCGGTCCGCAGGGCCTGGAGTTAGGTCCGGGATAGGGATGGCCTGCAAGTCCGCCACGTCAAGGAGGAAATTCTGAAAAGACGGCTCTCCCGGAGGGGCTATGCCATGGGAGGAGGTGGCGGAAGAGGCCGCCAGGGCACCGAGAAGCCTCTCGGGCTGATGCCCACTGGGCAGAGGAGGGGACCAACAGCCCCGGACCGGGGTGGTCAACAAGGCGTCGTCGGCTCCTGGAATTGATTCCAAGCTAGGCATCGAAGGGGTCGATGGCGCCGCCGGAATCGGCCTCGGCCCCGAACCCGGGGGCGGCTCTGCCCCCGGCAACTGAAGCGGTTCCGTGGCAGCCGGAGGGCAGTGGCCAACGATCTCCGCTCTGCGTCGCGGGAGGGGACAGGGGCCAATCCCGAGATGTGGCGTGGCCAAGTCTTTGAGGCTGGATACCAATTCCAGGCTGGGCATCGAACCGAGCGATGAGATCGACTCCCTTCTAGAGGGCCCCGATGGGGGCGGCCGCGCCGGCGGTGCTGATCCCGGGGAGCGGATTGGAACTGCGTCGATCGGTGTCGCGAGCATCAAGGGCCCCCGAGGACGAAGCTCGGTGGAGAGGGGGCCATCTGACGCCGGCACCAATGTCGGGCGGCGGGCACTGCCAGATGCCGGGCCCCCTCTCGAGCCCGCCTGACCCGGAGGGAAATCCTTCCAGGGCATACGACCCATCCCCGAGGGTACCCAGGTTGCCGGACGATGAGCCCCTGCGAGGAGGGAAGTGCAAAACTCCTGCGCCGACGCCGGGGTACCATTGCGGGACGGTGCAGATCCAGGCTGGATCGAAGCGATCAAAGACCCCGGGGCCCCTTTCTCAGAAAGGGCGTGGCCCTCGACGGCCGCGACGATGCCGGGGGGGTCGCCCGTCTGGGGCTGATCGACATACCCCGAGGCTCCCGGGGAAGGCTGACAGCGGTCCCTGGCGCTCGACGCCCCTGCCGTCTCTGGCGGAACGGTGCCGCGCAAACCCGGTACCACCCTCGCGCAGGGCTGGGATACCGGCAACTCAGCGCGGGTCGAAGCAACCGGCCCCGAAGGGAGCGAGGCCAGATGACCATCCCCGGCAAAGAGTGGAACCATCGACGCCGATGCGCCCGAAGCAGGTACCACCTCCGCGCATGGCCTGAACGTAGGGCCGCCAGATTGTGTCGAGTCGCTCGGCCCTAGAGCTGCCGAGGGCAGCGGCAGGTGATCCCCGGTGGGGAGCGGGTCACTCGACACCGATGCTGACGGGTCGGCACCGCCGGAAGCGGATACCACCCCCGTAGGAACGCCATACCGGCAGGAGTTGGTCGGCCCCGGAGGTGCTGAGGACCGCGGCTGACAGCCCCCGGTGAGGAGCGGAACGCTAGACACCGACGCCGACGTCGAGGGGTCGGCACCACCGGTAGCGGATACCACCCCCGTGCATGGCAGGGATGAAGGAACGCCAGACTGGACCGATTCGATCGGCCCTGGACGATCCTCGGTGAGGAGCGGAACGCTCGACACCGACACCGATGCCAAGGGGTCTGCACCGCTCGAAGCGGGTACCTCCCTCGAGCACGGCTTGGATATAGGGAGGTCAGACTCGGTTGAGTCGATCGGCCCCGGAGGCGCCGAAGACACCAGCTGACGATCCCTGGCGAAGAGTGGAACACTCGACACCGGCGCCGATGCCGGAGAATCGGCACCGCTCGAAGCGGGTACCTCCCTCGAGCACGGCTCGGGAATGTTCTGCTTTGGAGCCCGAGGACTCCCGCCGGGGTAGAGTAGCCAAGGGGGACTTGAGGGGTTGGCCGGAGCCGTCGCCATGCCACGCATGAGACTCGCCCCTCAAGACTTGGCTAGTCTTAACAGACTGTTGCGGGGTTACCTGATCCTGGAGAGAAGAAAAACCCGATGACCGCGCCTTGGGCGTGAAAACGTCATCGAGGGATACCCGAAAAAGGGGAGGTCCTCTCCCGACACTATAGCCCGGAGGACCCGGGGGGAAAGGGTCAGGCCCCAAACAAGAGAGGCACCAGGCATTGGAGTCCATGTGGAAAACTAAGTCCCCGCAGTGAGGGCACTTCTGGGGCTCCATGCTCTAAGCCCGGTAGGCCTCGGTGCCCAGAGGGAAAAAAGGTCCCGCTAGGCGACGAAAAATAAGTGAAAAAGAAAAACAAAAGGGGCACAGAGGTGCCGCTGTCGGCGGGAAAAGCCGCGACTACAGAAACAAGAAAAGAAAAGAAAAAGGTGAAAAGTTCTGCGGTGGCAGGAGGGACGTCCTGCCTGCTCCGCGGAAAACGAAAAACTGGGGAGAGACAGTAGGAAGGGTGGGAAGCCACCGCGCAGGCGCGGGGGATGCTCCCAAAGACTTTCTGATTGGATGCTGGGGAGCATTCCCGTGTGGGCTCCGTCGGCGACGTCTCCCCATATGTGAAGACTCATTCCTGCTTGTTCCTGGAGATCTAATTCTACCAACCTACTGCCAAAGGGTAAACTAAAAATACAACAAATGCAAACACCCTTCGAAACACCACTCTTCACCAATCGCAAAACTAACCCAATTGGTGAAAACTGCCCCGACACCTACCCCAGCGTGGCAAAAATGCATCCACAGACTCCAACACTGTATATCCCTCCTCACAAATGCTCATGCCCCTCCCCTCCACACATGCACAGACACCTGCCCACACCACATACGCATGTACACACCCATGCCCCTATGCAACACACCCCCACACACTATCTCAAGATATATACACTATCATGTCTCTTCTTTCCCCCATCATCCAGGCATATACGAGTTTGCAAAGTGGGGGAAGGAAAAACTTGCAAAAGGATTAATGAACTTTTAGTATGATGAAACAGTAAGTTTTACGTGCTCCAGCTACTCACTCACATATGGCAGGCATGCACTGCATCACTGAAGCACCTTTTTGCAATGCTTACAGCATGCAATTTTCAACTCCCCCCCCCCCCCAGTGTCTAAAATGTTTCTTGGTCAGATCACTCTATTGATTCCTTCCCCCCCCCAAGAACAAGGCTTCTCCAATTTCTGTTGGAGAAAAGCTTGTGACTATGCAGGATGTGTTGGTCCTCAATTTTTATGTACTGTAACCCCTTTGTTTTTAAAAAAAATATTAATGGTATTGAGCCTTTTTGTTTTTAAGATCCTTGCCATTTCTGCTTTAGACAGCTCGTGGCTTTAAGAGAGAGGTTCTAAATGCATTGTTGGATGACGCCTTTATTCCCCCTGCTTACCTCATCCTATCATTACCCTTTTATTGAAGCAGCCTGGGTTAGATACTGCTTTGTATACTATCACCCTATTGCTAATATTCTACTTGCTGCCAAACTTGTGGAGAGCATGGTTACTGGCCAGATGCTGTTTTGTTAGGAAGACACTAATGGCTTGGAATGTTTACAAGCAGGATTTTGGCCAGGTCACAGTCCAGAGTAGTCTCAATATCAGTGCATGACGCCATTTTATGCTATGCTGATAGCATCAAAGCCTGCTTGTCCTTATTAGACCTCTCATCAGCTTTGGATTTTATGGCCACTTTATTCTGCTTGGAAGATGCTGGTCATTGGGAATAAGGCCCTTCAATGGAATCCTTTTTGGCCAAGCAATCCATGTCTGTTTATATTCAGAATAAATGGTATATGGTGTACCCTAAAGGGTTCTCTTTCTCCTGTTCTTTTTAATATTTGTTTTTATGGCAGCTATTATGCTCATTGGGCCTTCAAAACTGTATTTATGCCAAACACATAGATTACGTTATTCTACCTAAGGATTCAGAGGAGTCAACTACTACTCTCCATCATAAATCAGAGCTTAAGAGCAATCACAGATTAACTTTTAGTGAATAAATTGCTTTCAGACTCTCAAAACACCAAAGTTTTAGCTGTTGTCGTTTGTGGCATACCTCCTCTGCTGTGCTTTAGGGTTACTTACTTATTTATTTATTTGCATTCTCTTATATACCGCGCTATTCTGCATCAGTGTGGTTTACATTGAACAAACTGAAATTACATTGAACAGGGCATTATAACTTGGAGATAACTATTTTACAGGGAACATGGGCTATGGAGGGTTAAGTGGCTTGCCCAAGACCACAAGGAGCACCTGTGGGACTAGAAACCCCAGTCCTTCCGGCCCACGGTTGCTGTCCTCTAGTGGGATTTGAACCCCTGACCTTCTGGCCTGAAGTACCTTGCCCCAACCACTAGGCCACTCCTCCACTCCTCCTCCTCCTCCACTACTTATGGTAGCTGAGGTGGTTAAATATTTATGCACTAATGTTGATTCATCTCTTCGATACTCGCACTGTGCAGACAGTTCATATTATGTTTTTAAAGCTACATATGGTTAGGAAAATGCCCTGCTTTCAGGTTTAAAATCTGATTCACACTGATTTCGACATACCCAGACTAGGGTAATGACACATATTAAGTCATCCATTCAAGTTTGGTTTACAGGCTTCAGGCACTTGAAAATATATCGGTCCAGATGGTACTGAAGCAGTCTAAGCAGGCATCTGCTGCCTTTCTGGGGGACGTAGCCCAGGGTAGATCTGGATGGGCCATGGCCCCTTGACTAAAGCGTCAGGCCTATCCACTCAGCAGCAACCCACACCCCCCAGAGCAGCAGCATAATGAGAGGAGAACTGGGGGCGGTATCAACATTCACACTGCCTTGTAGCCACCACTCATGTTTAGCCCAAGCCACAACAAGAATCAGTCCTGGCTACACCACGGGTTCCTATACTCCACTAGATTCACTAGCTTCCAACATCTGCTCATCCAAGTTAAGATTCTGACTTTGGTGTATCATTCCTTTTAGGGCAGTGACCCCAGTTTCTACAGTAGTGTTTCCAAGCAGGTGTAAAGACTATCATTACAGGTGGTGCAACATTCCGGTCTGGTTTTCGGAATGCTTACAGTGAATTCGTATGAACTAGAACTGGCTGGGAGTGCTCCAAGAACAGTGAGAAACACTAATCTAGGGGATAAACTGGAGCAGCATATCCCATTCTATCTTTTGCGCTCATCGGGGCGCACTGTTGTCAGTAAACACAACTAAGTGACTTAATTTTCTATTGCAGCTCCGACACTTTGGAATAGGTGCCCTGATGATACGAGGCATGTTTGTAATTCAAGTTTTGAAAAATGATTAAGGCCTGGCTCTTCTAAGGCATTCTGCGTACCTCTGCTGATTTCTTCTATCTGTTTACTGCTGTTTTATTTTCTCTGAAGTAGCTTGGATATAATCCAAATATTGAGCACCAGTATCTGGACGGTGGCCTGCACTAAATATCCAGATAAAACAGCACTATTTATTTATTTTACTTAACAGGTTTTTTATACCGGTTTATCATTTCAGTCAAAGCGGTTTACATTATAACTTAAACTTGGTAATGTACATTAACTAGGACTATCTGGATAGTGGGAATATTCAGTCTATACCTAGCCTTTTCCTGTTCTAACTTATCCAGATAAGTCATTGCTCTGCCCTCAGAATGTTACAGCACTGTCCAGAAAGTGCCACTAAATATGTGACAGGCCACAGTGGCATTATGTAAATACTGGCACCGAATACTGCCGGATTGCTCTGGCCTACTGCATATTTACCACTTAATGTTTCTAAAGGGGGAAGCAACTAAAATGCATTAAGGAAATAATACAGGATATTTGCCCCTTAACACATGAGGAGTGCAAGTTTGCATAATTTCTAGAAAAATAACACTAGCCTAAGGTTGGCGTTATTTTCCAGTCTAGTAGCATCGAGCTGCTAATATGATGTCCAGGGTGCATTTTTAAAGGGACCAACATGTAAATAAGATCAGCACATTCCGGGGGTCCTCCTTTCCCCAGCAAAGACTCTGGCCCCTCCTCAACAGTGCCCCAAACGTCCCAGACCTCCCCCTCTGAAGCCAGATTCGACAATCCCCACCAAAGATTTCCCCCACATCCCATAGGCCATCCCGTGTCCATTAGGTTCCCCTCTAGCTACTCCTATCCATGCTTGCACCAAGTTTAAAATGGCGCCTCTGATCCCTGGTGGTATTCTCATCATATTCTCTCTAGGGGTCAAGCTGCCATATAAGGGCAAAGATAGGGAACTTATCAGGTAGGCCTGAGATGGCATATGGGGAGTGGGAGGACAGAGTCTGGAGAGGTGGGGGTTCTTCAGCTGGCTTCAGGAAAGCAGGGGTCTGTGTGGGGAGGAGGGGTATCATCAGGGACCCCCAGACTCTGCTGCTCTTATTCATACATCAGTCCCTTTATCAAAGGTTCCCCAGGAGCATCAGGCCAAACATTAGCGGCCGATGCTCCAAGGGAGCACAACAAGAGCTTGTGAGGTTGACTGCAACCTGTTTTATTCCAGTAGTTGCTAACCTGTGGTATTGTTACTGCAGTTTAGTGACTCCCACGGTAAGCCAAGCTGTGGTAAAATGTGATATTTTACCACAGCTTAGTCACTTCACCCTTAAACAGGCTACTAATTAATTCATTTTCATGATGTGTCCCGTAGTTTGAGTGCAATTTAAAATATTAGAGATAGCCATTGCATACTAAATTGTTGTTACACACCATAGAAATGTAGTCATTTCATCTGCGAATGTACTAGGCCACTTAGGGGCATGTTTACTAAAGTGCGCTACTTGATAGAATGGGCTTAACATATGGTTTAGGCACCATGCTAGAAAGCAGCAGGGGCCCCCATGCTACCTGGATAGCATGATGGGGCAGGGGACAGGGTGGGATGAGGCAGAAAGAAGTGTTGCTGATGTACCACAACTGGTACAAGTTTTAGGAGCCTTAGGGCGTATGTATTTAATGAAGTTGGTCTTCAATAACTGAAGGGTGGACTTTTCTTCGCCTCACTCCTGTTGCTGCACTGCTTTTCTTCGGAGTGTGTGTACCTTGCTGTGGACTTTAGGTTTATTAATGGGGCAGGGCCATTAAGGTGACTTGAGGCCTTGTTGGGATGGACAGTCAGGAAGGGCTCTAAGAGCAGAGATTGCAGGAATTCAGTGAGGTAAAAGGATGTCACTATAGTTCAGACTAAAGTCTTACAGATTGTTTTGGTTAGTGCTCAGCCTGGAAAAAAAAATAAGGCTTCTATCATTAACTATTTAATTATGTCAGATTATTTTCATATTTTCTGCGATTCAAAATTATTCCAACAGCCAAGATTTAGTAACAGTTAAAACCTCAGATAAATGGTTGGGATTGTTTTTCAAGGCAACGAGGGGAAAAGGGGGGTATTTATTCATAGAATATCCAGGGGTGTGAGATATGAATCCCTACCTGCGTCCAACTTGTGACGATAAATTGACAGCAACAAATTTTGTACCGATAGGATTAATGGCTTTCCTACAGAATACACTGGCATCATAGGTAATGGAGGTTACTGACATGGACTTTTACATGTGTTTAACATGCGAGTGAGCAATTTGAAAGATACTATGAGTAGTATGTTTTAACAGCTAATTTGGTTTTGGAGTTTGAATGAGATTTGATCAGTTAGTTTATTCCCTTATGCGTGAAACAGGCCATATTTAGATTTGATTTGCTTTGCAATGGAGTATAGAGGTTCGGAGGTGAGTGGTATGCAGGTATCCTATATTCCATGGTCAGACCGCTTGCTAGTTTCTATATCTGTGTAAGGTGTGAACTGTGGTGAAAAAAATAAGATATATACTGTAGTAAAAATGAGAAGCGACATTATTAAGCACAGAATGAAAAATGCTGGAGATCTGGTATAATTAGAAGGATAGTACTGAGTGGGGTATGGTGGTAAGGTATTAGCAAGGTAGAGTCTTAGATATCAGCTTTGGGTATAGCAATGATGGTAAGGAGGCCATTTAAGCAGTCAGTCATGCTGCAAAGGAATAGGAAGATCCTGTGGTATACCAAGGAATTAATGCTTTTGAATAGCTGTTTACATCACACTGAATGACAACAGCATAGCACCAGGTGGATGAAATTTAAGAAGGGGTATATTGCCAGTTGGTGTGAATATAGACAGTTACTTTATAAAGCAAGGAAAGAGTTCTTTGTGGCAGCGATTGATAAAAGATCGAGCTGTATGAAGTGGTGAGCTCTTTAATTATGAAACCACAGGTTAAGGTTAAAACAAGTGAATTGTACATTGATAAGTATAAAGAACATTTAGTGGATAAGCTAGATAGGTGTGGAAACGTTTTTGAGAGGAAGGGAATCATAAGGGACTTGTGATAGAAAATCATGACCTGCATATTTGGGAGGGACATGTTTACTAAAAGTTAAGATGCGTTAAGTGCTTCCACTGCCCATTCATTTCTCTGGACCATTGCAGCACTTAGCGTGCGTTAACATTACTTAGCACACATTACCCTTTAGCAAACATACGCCCAAGTTTGGTGGCATAGAAGCACAGAGGTATAGGTGTGTGAGATGAATTTGTCTTCCTATGGAGATCTGGATGCAGGGCCATTGAGTTTGATCAAAGGTCATCTAGAGGACTTTATTGATCTGATGACGTAAATAAGCTAGGAATATTGTGTAATCATCAACCAGACAGTTACTATCTAATTGTAAAGCACAGTTACTTACCTGTAACAGGTGATCTCTGGGAACAGCAGGAATAAGTCTTCACATATGGGTATCGTCGGTACCAACAGAGCCTGCGCGGGAACGCTCCCCAGCGTCCAGTAAGAAAGCTTTTGGGAGCATCCCACACCGCCTGCACGCTGCCATCCCGCCTTTCCCAACCGCCTCTCTCCAGTTCGAGTTTTAAAGCTGAGACAAAGAGAGAGAGAGGAAAGGAAAGATAGATAGAGAGATACAACTCCTAGGGGAGGTGGGTGGGTTGTGAAGACTTATTCTTGCTGTTCCCATAGATCACCTGTTACAGGTAAGTAACTGTGCTATCTCCAGGAACAAGCAGGAATGAGTCTTCACATATGGGGACTCCCTAGCTGCAGATGCCAGGGAGAGACCCCATGGTTGTATGCCCTTGCAGAGGGCTCCACTTCCCCCCATTGATCTCTGGCATCCAACCAGGATAGGTGGGTAGGAGTTGATTAGGAATGGAACAGGTGTTTGAGAACAGCCTGACCAAACGAGGCATCCGGGCGGGAGTCCTTGTCCAAACAGTAATGGGCTGTGAAGGTATGAACCGAGGCCCAGGTGGCCGCTCGAAAGATTTGGTCGATGAACAGAGTTTAGATGAGCCATTGAGGCTGCCATGGCTCTCACATTGTGAGCTGTGACATGGCCCTCCAGAGAAATGTTCCTACTCTGGTAGGCGAAAGAAATACACTGAGCAGTTGGACAGTGTTCTTTTAGAGACTGGAAGTCCTAAATGAGAAGGATCAAAAGCAACAAAGAGTTGAGAAGACTTTCTATGTTGCTGTGTTCTTTGTAAGTAGAAAGCGAGAGCTCTCTTACAATCCAAGGTATGAAGATTCCTCTCTGCATTTGATGCATGAGGTCCTGGAAAAAAGACAGGTAAATATACCTCCTGGTTTAGATAAAAAGGCGAGACCACTTTAGGCATAAAGTGTGGATTGGTCCTGAGGACTACCTTATGATGGAACCTTGTATAAGGTGGATTAGCCACCAAAGCTTGCAACTCACTGATGCGGCATGCTGAGGTGACTGCAATGAGAAAAACAACTTTCCAAGAAAGAAGTTTCAAGGAGGTGGTGGCTAAAGGTTCAAATGATGGCTTCATAAGCTGGCCAAGAACCAGGTTTAAGTCCCATGCCACTGGAGGTGGTCTAATGGGAGGTTTAGTTAAAAGAAGGCCTCTCATGAATCTTGCTATAAGAGGGTGAGAGGAAATAGGTTGTCCATTGAGAGGCTTGAGGGACGCTGCAATAGCACTCAAATGGACTCTTACTGAATTTGTTTTCAGGCCTGCATGGGATAGATGCAGGAGATACTCTAGTAGAGAATTCAGAGGTATTGCAAGAGGGTTTAGACCCTTCTCTGAACACCAAATGGTAAATCTTTTCCATTTGAAAGCATAGAAACGCCTAGTAGAAGGCTTCTAGAGGAATGAACAACATCTCTGACTTGCTGAGAGAGATGAAAATCTTGAAAGTCTAGGCCCTCAGCAACCAAGCCCTGGGGGTTTGGGTGCCACAATGTTCCCTCTTCCTGGGACAGAAGGCCTGGTGCAGAGCCCAAGTCCAGGGAAGGAGCTTGAGAGAGATGCAGAAGTAGAGGGTACCACACTTGGCGTGGCCAATGTGGAGCTATGAGGATCATGGTCCCTCGATCTCTCTGAAGCTTGAATAGTGTTTTGGGAATTAGGGGAATTGGTGGAAAGGCATAAAGGAAGTCTTGACCCCAGTGAAGGAGGAAGGCATCCTTGGCCTGAACTCCCTGACACGGAATTCTGGAACAGAACCGGGGAAGTTTGGCATTCCACAAACTTGCAAAGAGGTCTATGTCCGGGGTTCCCCAAATTCGAAAAATCCTGGCTACCTGGTCCATGTGAATGGACCACTCGTGTGGGAGCAGAACTCGACTGAGTCTGTCCGCCCAAGAGTTTTGAATGCCTGGAAGATATACTGCCAGAAGATGGATGTGATGCTCTCTGGCGAAGGCCCACAGTCGCAAAACTTCGTTACAAAGCGACAGAGAGCCAGTCCCGCCCTGCTTGTTTACATAGAACATGGCTACTTGGTTGTCCGTATGGATGAGGACTGTCCTGTAGCTGAGCAGGGAATGGAATACTCTGAGAGCTAAGAATATTGCTCTGAGTTCCAAGAGATTGATATGCAGAGAAGTCTCCTGTGGAGATCAGATGCCCTGGATGGAGAGATCCTGCAGATGAGCTCCCCAACCCATTGGAGAAGCATCTGTTGTCAGAGTTGCTTGGGGTAGTGACTGCTGAAACGGGGACCCCAGCAACAGATTTGGAGGGGACTTCCACCACTGGAGAGACCAAAATAGGCGACTGGAGTTTGCTATGTTGTCTGACAGGCAACCTGATGCCTGAGTCCATTGGGTGGACAAAGTCCATTGAGCTGCCCTCATGTGAAGGCGAGCATATGGAACCACATGCACGGTGGATGCCATGTGGCCTAATAGTTGTAACATCTCTCGAGCAGTTAAATGGGACTTTAACTGTATCTGGGAGGCTAACTGCACCAAGCGTAGGCAACGGGCCTGAGGAAGATAGGCCCTTGCAGTTGTGGTATCCAGCAAGGCCCCTATAAACTCCAGAGACTGAGTAGGGGTGAGATGGGATTTTGGGATGTTTATTACCAGTCCCAAATACTGAAGGACACGCATTGTGCAGGTTAGAGAAATCTGGGCCTCTGACTGGGATGAAGCTCGAATGAGCCAGTCGTCCAGATATGGGAAAACGAATATTCCTAGAGTGCGTAGAAATGCAGCTACCAGACCAAAAGGAAGCACCCTGTATTGGTAGTGCTTTCCTTGAAAAAGGAACCGAAGGAACCTTCTGTGTGTTGGATGGATGAGGACATGGGTGTACGCATCCTTGAGATCTAGAGAACAAAGCCAGTCCTGACTCTGAAGGTATGGCAGCAGAGTACCAAGAGAAATCATCTTGAATTTCTCTTTGAATAGAAACTTGTTCAATTCTCTGAGATCTAAAATGGGTCTGTAGCCCCCTGTTTTCTTTGGAATAAGAAAATAAGGGGAGTAGAACCCTGAGCCTTATTGAAGAAGGGGTACTTCTTCTATTGCCCCTTGGGCAAAAAGGGTAGCAATCTCCTGACCCAGAAGGTTGAGGAGAGATGTTAGAGAATTGAACTGTTTCACCATGATGTGGGGAGGAAGGTTTAAGAAACGAAGCTTGTACCCTTCCTTTATAATTGAGAAGGTCCATTGCTCTGCTGTGATTTGCTCCCATCTGGGAGCAAAGTAAGCTAACCTTCCTGGAATGGTGAGGGGCTCTGGTTCTTCCAGAGCCAGAAAGGCTAGGTTCTCTATTTGCAAGTCAAAGGCCCTGAGGAGGCTGAGGCTGCTGGGCCGTGGGAGGCCTGGCAGCCTTTGACTTGGCCTGTTTAGGTGGTTGCTGACGCTTTGCAGCAAAACGACCTGCAGAAGATGCCTGCTGACCATAAGCATGATAGTATCTTCCCTTTTTAGAAAAAGGTGTCTTTTTGAACAATTTTTTCTTAGCAGGAGCAGAGGTAGACTTTGAAAGTCGATCCAAAGCAGAGTTCTCAGCATCCATCTGAGTGGGCTTTGCTTTCCAATCCCTGCCAAAAAGGTTTTCACCTGTACAAGGAAGATTTCCCAATTCATCTTGGACCCAGCGTTCCAAATCAGATGCTTGTAACCAAGCAATTCTGCATGCACCTATGGCAATAGCCAAGGCTCCACTTACACATTCAAAAAGAGTCAAAGGCTGCACGGTTGGAAAATTTGGAAACATCTTGGGCATGTTTAAGTCAAGTGAGAAATTCCTGCCTTTTATCTTCTGAAATAAAAGGGGCTGAAGTCTGCAGATGATTTGTGACTTCTTTTAGAAACATCCCCATATAGAGACTATAGGAGTTGATTCTGGCAGCAAGCATATTAGCTTGGAAAACCCTTCTGCCAAAAGCATCAAGGGTTCTGCATTCATGTCCTGGAGGATTAGATGAGAGTCTCTCTGCACTCTTTATTTTCCTCATGGCAGACTCTACCACAATAGAGTGGTGAGGAAGCTGAGACTTATGAAAGCCAGGACAAGGAGGGACACGGTACATGGTGTCTAACCTACGAGAATGAGGAGAGGTAGTAAGAGGAGTCTCCCACATGCTCAACATGAGATCATAGAGAATCTCATGAATAGGTAAGGTGGCTGCTTCTTTAGGAGCCTTAGGGTATTGCAAAATATCTAATTGCTTGGCTCTAGGCTCTGACTCAGGGGCCACTGTAATGGAGAGGCCCCTAGCTACTTCCCTAATGAAGTCTTGAAAAGACAAGTCTTCTGGAGGAGACATTCTTCATTTTGGAGAATCAGACTCCTGAGGAAGAAGTACCGGTGCCTCGACAGAAGCCTCCGACTCAGAGTCTTCGGAGGAATCGAAGTATCGCCTGTCTGGATGCTCCTGTAAAGCCCAATACGCGTACCGAGTGGGATCGAGATCGGGAGTAAGCGGTACCAGCTCGGTACCGATGGGCATCATAGGACAGGGTACCGTTGCAGTCGACACCGAAGCTGATGTCGATGCAATCGGTACCAGCACCGGAAACGATGCCGGTGCCGGAGTCGATACCGGCAACGGGAATTGTTGCGGTACCTAAGGCGTCGAAGCCTGCATAAACGCCGTTAGGGTGTGTTGCATGGACAGAATCTTCTGATCCATCGACGCCACCACAGTCTGGATGTCGGTACCGATGGAGGCCACCGGTACCTCAGAACACGGCAACAGGTGATCAGTCGAGGCCGAGCCATCGATGTCAACCTGTGTCCCCATAGATAATGCTTTGGAAGCCGGAACGTCCCGCCAGGGTAATTTTGCCGGTGCGGATTCCTCAAGGACAAGCCCGGAGGCATCTCGATGCTTAGAGGGAGATTTGCCCTTCGAGAACCGGCTAGATTTATGTTTGGTTACCTGAGATCCATGGGAGGAAGAAGCAGCCCTGGAAGACGTCGATGCCACCGAGGCTGCATCAGAGGGAAAGAGGGTACTGAGCTTGGCTGCTCGGTTCTGCCGACCTTTTTTAGACATCATGGTACAGGACACACAATCCGTGATGGAATGGTCAGGACCCAAATATTTTAGACACCAATCATGGGTGTCGGTGACAGAAATAGTACCGCCACACTTTGTGCACTTTTTAAACCCGGAAGTGGGCTTCTCCATGAGGAGAAAAATGTTCAGGCTTAAGGCCCAAACCGCAAATGCATAGTTGAAGAAAGAAAAGTTTTTTTGTTTTTTTTTTTGTATAGAAAGAAAAGAAAAGACCGGCGGTACCGGTCTGACGTCGAAGAAGACAGACGCGACACAGAAAAATAAAAAAAAAAAAAAAGAATTCTTCTGCGGTGACAGGAACACAACCTGCTGGCTCCTCGGAAAAGAAGAACTGGAGAGAGGCGGTTGGGAAAGGCGGGAAGGCAGCGCGCAGGCGCTGTGGGATTCTCCCAAAAGCTTTCTTACTGGACGCTGGGGAGCGTTTCTGCGCAGGCTCCGTCGGTACCGACGATACCCATATGTGAAGACTCATTCCTGCTTGTTCCTGGAGATATCTTTATTTGTTAGATAAAGTGTTAGAACAGGTGGTGTTGGGCCAATTGAAATAATTTATATTTGACCATGGAATATTAGATCATATTCAAAAGGGGTTTCTGTGATGGACAGAGTACAGCAATTATCCTGGTTTCTCTAATTCCATAAAGAAACTAGAAAGAGGCAAGTTATATTTTGATTGTGTTAGATTTTATGGCAGCTTTTAACACTGTTAGCTGTTACAGCACTTAAAAGGCTCTGCCGGGAATTTTGGAAGACATCTTAGCTGACCAACTGAAAAAGATCCGTGACCATACCAATTCAGAAGAAAGGCGATCTGACCAACCGTGAAAATTATCACACAATCACTCTGATCTCTCATGCCAGCAAGATTCTACACAAGATAATCAGTGGAGACAACCATAGGATTCATGAAAAAGGCGAGGAACAAGAGACATCATGGATGTGAGATAGATCCTTGTAAAGACAAAGAAATACTAAAAAGATATTTACATGTGTTTCACTAATGACAGCAAGGCCTTTGCATAAATCATGAAATACTCTGGGTCACATTAAGCAGCATGGGTATAAAAGAACACCTGATAAGTCTCATATACTATCTAAATTCACGAAGAAGCAACGGTTTGAATGGAAGAAAAACAGAATGGTTTAAAACTGGCAAAGGTGTCCAACAAGGCTGCATTACTTTCCCCCTACCTGTTCAATTTATATAAAGAACAAATCATCAGAGAAGCAGGACTGTACGAAGGCAACCGAGGTGTGACTGATGGAAGATTCATCAACAACTTTTGCTATGCTGATAGTCTTCACTTTCAATGAATCAGAGCGGAAGCTAATGACCACGGCCAACACAGAGAAATGGTGTAAAATAATGGGTCTGTCAATAAAGGTTATTTTACACCATTTCTCTGTGTTGGCTGTGGTCATTAGCTTCCGCTCTGATTCATTGGTACTCCTGCGGAAGATCCTCTTCTCTTGCCTTCCCCTTTGGAGTCTTCACTTTCAGTCAATATGATATCTAAAACATTTGCTTCAAGATCAAGGATCCCGACAACTTGCATAATCAATGTTATCCTTGATGGAGAACAGAAATAGTAGACAACCCGCATGGATCAAGAATCAAGAAAGAAATGACAAGCAGTTAAGAAATCAGATGATGCAGAACAGCTACGAAGGACCTGGATAAAAGTTTCAAGTGCAGCGATATATCGCTGCACATAAAGACTAGTCCAAGCCATTGTATTTTCAATAATGTCATATGGACACAAAAGTTTAACAATGAAGAAGAAAGTCAGGAAGAAAATTGATGCCTTCAAATTAAGAATACTGTGTATACAGTGGTGTCCAAAGGGGAAAAAAAATCAATTAGTAATAAAGGAGATCAAACCCTTTCCTTAGAAGCTCAAAGGACAAGACTCAGGCTTTCATACTTTGTACATATCATGCAAAGAGAAAGATCATTAGAGAAAAACATAATGCTAGGCAAAGCTGAAGGTCAACTCAGAAAAAGAGGAAGACCAGCAATGCAATGGATCAAATCAATAAAAATAGCTAGCTATTGATGCCACTATCAACAATTAGCTACCCTGTGGATATTTTAGAACAGCTATCTGCAGGGTCATCATGACTTGATAGCAACTCAATGGCACTTAATAACATTTATTTATTTCAAAGCTCTGATATACCACTAATCTGTACAGAACATTCAAAACAGTTTATGACCACATAAAAACATCACCGATTTAACATAACAATTGAGACTATTACCAGCAACCTACTGCTCACACCCCTAAAACTACCCATCAATTAGCCTCCGACGCTACTCACATTGAAATAAAGTTTTCAACATCTGGAGAAAGCTAGGCTCAACCTACTTATGTCTGAACCTACCAAGCAACTTATTCTACCTTATAGGCACCATTACTGCAAAAGCTCTCCCCCTCCACTGCTGCAAGTAAAATTTTCAATGACCCGGCGATACCAAAAATGCACTCTGAGAAGACCACAAGGTCCTTTCCTGACTGATAGCACTGCAGCAACCTATGCAGATAATTTGGACCCTCTCCCTCATCAAGTATGGAAGTTAAAGATAGCATCTTAAATGCCTCTCCCTAACAAGGAACAAGTGGAGTTGCCACAATACATCAGCCACTGCCTACCCTGCCCCAAAGTATATATTCCAGAAACCCTACATATGAGTTGGGGATATTGCTGAAAAGCTCCGGTGCTGAGGTTGTGGAGGTATAGCATTGTCAGTGGTTTCTCTCTTCCCTTTAAGATAGGGAGCAAATCGTGCCAAATTTATTCATTTTGTCTTCGAGTTTCAGCACTTTTGCTCAGTCTTTTTCATATTTTCAGAGGACAATGTGTAGGGGGTCTAGAATGAGTTCATCTTAGACTAGAGAGCATATGGGAATGATACACAGTTGTACATAAAGTGGAAAATGAGGATGATTTACTGAAGAAACTTGATGGGATTATGCAGATATTGCACGCTTTGATAGATGTGTGAATTTGTGAGCACATTTAGCTCGTTTGGGCACCTAAAATTTAAAAAAGTGCGTGCAAATAGCTTGCATGCATGTATACCTACAAACTAACAAGTGTACAATTGACCTGAATGTTTAAAGTTCTTGCACTTATACAGGGCATACCCAAAGAATGAACACCACTACTACTGATCATTTGTATAGCACTACAAGGCATACACAGCACTATACAGACACATGTAAAAGACAATCCCTGCTTATCAGAGCTTACGATCTAGTCAAGACAGACAACATAACAGCTGAGGATAAATATAGTGGAATGGTAAGGAAACACATAGGAGACTAGGTGGATCAAGATCCAAAAGCAGCCTTGAGGAGGTGAGTTTTCAGCCTGAATTTGAAAAGAGCCAGAGGTGAGGCCGGATGTACAGACTCAGGTTGTTTGTTCCAGGCATAAGGAGCAGCAAGCTGGAAGGATCGAAGTCTGGAGTTAGCAGTAGAAGAGAAGGGCACAGATAGAAGCGATTTGCCAGAAGAGCAGAGTTCTCAAGGAGGGGTGTAGGGAGAGATAAGAGAGGAAAGATAGTGAGAAGCAGCAGAATAATGCACTTTTAGGTCAGTAGGAGAAGTTTGAACTGGATATGGCAATGGATAGGGAACCAATGAAGCAACTTGAGAAGAGGGGTTATATGAGCATATCAAGGCTGACAGAAGATTAGCTGCACAGATGAGTTTGGAATAGATTGAAAGAGAGAGAGATGATTCAGGAGGAGACCAGCAAGAAGGAGGTTGCAATAGTCTAGATGGGAGGTGACTAAAGAGTGGCTAAGTGTCTTAGTAGCATGCTCTGAAAGGAAGTGGTGAATTTTGCTGATAGAGGACAGTTACATAAAATGCCAAAGTTGAACCTGATGTGGAGTAATGTATGGCCTGGGACTCAGAATATTCAAATTATGGTGTTTGCAGGGCCTCAACATTGTCTTTTATAAATGAAGTTGTATTCATATCCTGTAGAGCATTATGGTAATTTAACCTTGGAATTTATCTGCTTCACCCTCAGGGAGTTCCAGGCAGATTGTGACATTGTACAACCCATTTGCTATTGTATAATCAACAAGCATAATAAGAGAAATTACAATCAAAATATAAACAATATTTATCTAACTTAAATGAACAAATAAAATATGATCATAAATTAAAACAAAATCATACCAATTACTGAAACCACCATGTTTACAAACCCTGATGAAATGCTAACTAGGTGGGGCTGATCTAAACTGAATTGACAATTTATTCCAAAAGAGTTAAGCAATGTAGCAACTTATCAAAGGTGGCCTATAATCTGGGTAAAATAAAGTTTCAGTTTAAACTCTCCAATAGAGCAAAGCTTTTGTACAGGGATTTAGGCGTCATTGTGGATAACATGTTAAAACCCTCGGCCCAGTGTGCAGCGGCAGCCAAGAGAGCAAATAGAATGCTGGGTATCATAAGGAAAGGAATGGAAAATAAAGCAAAAGGAATTATGATGCCTCTATATCTTTCCATGGTGAGACCGCACCTTGAATATTGTGTGCAATTCTGGTCGCCGTATCTTAAAAAGGATATAGCGTTATTAGAAAAGGTTCAGAGAAGAGCCACCAAAATGGTAAAGGGGATGGAAGGATACTCCTATGAAGGAAGGCTAAAAGGTTAGGGCTCTTTAACATGGAAAAGAGACGGCTGAGGGGAGATATGATAGAAGTCTATAAATTAATGAACGGAGTGGAATGGGTAAACGTAGATCGATTGTTTACGTTATCAGAATATAGAAAGACTAGGGGGACATGCAATGAAGCTACAGGGTAAACTATTTAAGACTAATAAAAGAAAATATTTTTTCACTCAACGTGTAATCAAACTCTGGAATTTGTTACCGGAGGATGTAGTAAAGGCTGTTAGTGTAGCTGAGTTTAAAAAAGGTTTGGACAAGTTCCTGGAGGAAAGGTCCATAAACCATTATTAAGAAGGGACCCAGGATATCAATGCTTGACCCAGTACAAGCATTGTGGAACCTGTGTCTTTTGGGGAAACTGCTAGGTACATATGACCTAGATTGGCCACTGTTGGAAACAGGATACTGGGCTTGATGGACCTTGGTCTGACCCCATATGGCATATCTTATGTTCTTAACCGCACATCTTGTTAACAGTTCATCATTTAAAGAGGCAAAATTGATTCAAACATGGACAATGGCTTTTTCTGTTACGGAACCATTTGCCTGCTGAGATAACAGCTGAAAAAGATTTAAAATTTAAAAAATTGTTGAGAACACATTTATTTTTTTTATTTGAATTTTGCTGGTTGAGGCCAATTTTTGTTGATAGTAGCAGTTTGTGCTGATTTTTAGACTATAATGTTAAAAGGACTTATGTCATGATTGATCTTTTAAAGTTTTTGTGTAGTATTTATGAATGTTTTATTGTTCAGTACAGAGAGAAGGGATTTCCTGGAGGAGCAATTTATAAAATGATTTTAAATAGAATAGATAAATGCTTAGTCTGATCCAACATGCCAACTTCAGTAAAAGTGCTCCCTGTATATTAGTCCTGTTATTTGTCAATAAGATAGCCTATGAACAACAGGGCTCTCAACAGCATGCTCGCCATTCACTCCATGTCTCTCATCTGGAAATACTTTTGTAAACAAGCCAGCCATTCTTAACCTAAACTTTAAATAATCAGTAACCTACACACTTCAACCAGAGGCCAAATGAATAAGTGCAACCTACACACTTCCACCAGACACTAAGGGCCCAATTTGTTCTGCATGTCCATCTCTTTTATACATCTGGGCTGAGCAGGACATACAAAGGGGATTTTGATTCTGATCCCGCGGGGCACCTCCAGGCCCGCAGGATCAGAATCGCAAACAGCAATGTACGTGCCGGCTGGGACTGCGATTCAGTCTGGCCTGCACATACATTAGTAGCCTGACTAACTCAGTTGGGGCTTTTAAATGGAGCCACGGCACCATGGCGCCCAGTTGCCATGGCACCGCAGCTCCGTTTAAAAGCAACAATGCCGGCCGCCAAGAAAGAGTTTATTTCCCGCAGCCCAACCCCTGATCTGGCCTCCTAAGGCCAGGGTCAGGCTGCGGGGAATAAACCATGGCCCCCCTACCCCATCTGCCCCCAGACCTTCCAAAAAAAATGTCCAGGGAAGTTATTCCACCTCGGAGATGTTATAACTTCCCCGGACATTTTGCCGGCCCTGGATGTCCAGAACCGACATTAGAATCGGCTCTCTATGTCCAGGGTTGGCAAACACCCACTGCCCGCTCACTCTTCACCCCCATGCTGCCCATTCCCCAGCCCTATTTAACTTCCCTGCACAACTGGCGGGGAAGTTATTCGCGGGCAGGAGAAGCCACGAATAGTGGGATTTGCCATTCGTGGCTCAGAATAACCCCCTAAATGAATAAGTGCAACCTACACACTTCCACCAGACGCTAAGGAAGTTATTCTGTGCTACAAATAGTGGGGATGGATGGCCCAATGGGACGTCCATCCCTGCCATTCGTGCCGGCTCCTGCCCCCAATTAATTTCCCTTGCTGGTTGTGCATGGAAGTTACACGGGGATGGGGAATGTGCGGCCCGGGGGCAGAATCTTGGCAGAAGGAGCTTGTCCTTCGAGGACCCTACAGTGATTCTTCACATTGCGACAAATACGTCCCTCCTCAGAGGTCTTAAATTCACTTCTTGTATACGCACAATTGCGTTCGCAGATTTTCTTCAGTATTACACATCTGTGTGCCCCTTAAAGAAGGCTATGGCCGAAACGCATAGGGGATCAATAAAACCTGTTCCACCTATCTACGACTCTTACTTCTTGTGTTCTCCTGTGTTTTCTGCAAGAGCAGGCGCTCCTCTTTGTGTTCACCTGTACGTCCAGGGCCAGTGACATGTGCGGGGAAATTATTCCACCTCTGAGGTGGAATAACTTCCCTGGATGTGATTTTTTTTAAGTGCTCGGGGCTCGAATGGGGCAGGGGGGCCAGGGGACATTCCCCGCAGCCTGACCCTGGCCTTAGGACACCAAATCAGGGGTTGGGCTGTGGGAAATAAACCCCCTTTTCAGGCAGCCGGCATTGCAGCTTTTAAATGGAGCCACGGTGCCATGGCAAAATGACACCGTGGCACCACAGTTCCATTTAAAAGCCCTGACTAAGTTAGTCGGATTGTGCATGCGCATGCCTGATAACGATTTTGATCCCGCGGGGCTAGATGTCCCCCACGGGATCAGAATCGCGATCCCCTCTGTGCATCCAGTTCAGACAGGATGCACAGAGGGGATCTATGTGTGGGACGGAATCAGGCCCTAAATGAATAAGTGCAATACTATCTAAATAATGTTCATGTGGAAGTTACTAAATAAATCTCCTTCCTTGATAGTTCTGTTAACAGCGGTCTCTGAATAGAGCATAACCTCTAACCTGGTATATGCCGCTTCAGTCTATCCCATTGATCAGGTGTGCATGCACAGGAGTGGAGGTTGGGCAGAACATTGGCAGAGTGCACATCTACATACATAAGTTATAAAATACTTGCATTGACATGCATTCCTTAAAAATCTAGGCAGGGCATTTACAATAGCACTAGGGTTTGCAACGTGTATCCCACCACTGAACCCACACTAGCTGCAACACTTATGGTGAATGCATATGTCAATGCCCGTACTAACTGCAATATGCAGGCATGCCCACTCTGCCCATTTCCATCCCATTCTTATGCTACACAGATAATTCCATGCTATCTGTGTAGCGCATCATAGGCGTAGTGTGGAGTGTGCATGGAGGAGGGGCGTGTCTTCCCAAATGTTGAAAATACTAATGCTAAATTGGTCCTCCTTCCACCACTGCCAAAATGACTTCATTACTCTTTGCCCCCTCCCCCAAAATAACTAGGGAAACTACACTGATGCAGCATGTGCGCGTTAATGTAGGTGATTAGCGTGCAACAGCACCTGCAGCTAGAGCAGCTTAGTAAACGGACACCAATGCTCTAATGGCATGATACTTATAAACAGTGTTTTCATATTTTTTTAAAAGGTATCTCTGTTTTATATTACTATCGATTGATAATTATTTTTTCTGTACAATAAGAAAGAGATTACTAGTTGACATTGGGGTTTTTTGTCCTAGATTCATGTCTTAACCTCTGATGCAGTTGTGCGTCAAAACATGGCCATACCAGGTTTTATTGTGTACAATGCGTATGTTTAGTTAATTATGTATTACAGTTTTTTGGCCACTCCACCCTGAATGCGCCCGATCTGGTCTGATCTCGGAAGCTAAACAGAGTTGGACCTGGTTGGTACTTGGATGGGAAACCACTTTGGACTATCAGGTGCTGTAGGCTTGCTGTACCAAAGAAAGGCCTGGCTATCTACTTTGTTTTACCTTGCCAAGAAATCCCAGGGCATGGGTCATCAGGAGTCTGCACTGAATTGACGGTACACACCACCACCACCACCACCACCACTAAATTTGTTATGGTGGTTTTACTCTATTTCATATCCATTTGGAACTGCAGAAAACAATCTGAGAAGCTGACAGGGCTGTATATGCTTCAGACTTTAAAGTTCTGAACCAAGGGAAAGCAGCTCCATTCGAACACTGCCAGATGAAGTCACCCACTTATGTGCCTGACAATCCTGCTTATTGATGGAAAAAAAAACCCCTAACCTTAGAGTACTTAAATATATTTACCAAACACAAAATTGTGCAATGACAGACATTAAAACCACAAAAATCCTTAGATCAGGAGACACCTTTGACAGCCAGGACCCCACTAGGCCCTCCAAACCCCAAAACAGGCCTTATCTATATACCTCAGTTTAAAAAAATTGCTTTAACTTCTTACGGAATACCAGCAAAGCTTTTTCCTCTCTAAAGGACTGGGGCAGGACCATACACAGAAAATGCCTGTGCATATGATAACTAAATTGTGAATTTGATCCTTAACCACCCATCCACCTGTCTAACTTCCCCTCACACAAATTTGGATAAATGCTAGCAACCTTCTGAGAAATTCATAATATCTCTGCCTTATCAGGATAATATATTAGCCTTCAACCAATCTCCCACTCTTCAATCAATCCAACAGCAGCTAAGCAGCTCATTTAATCTAATTCTCCCAACATAAGGATTGCTAACTGGAAAGCATCTGCATGGATTCATGCAAAAATGCCTTTTCCAGAAAGCAGTGATACCAATGGTTGTGTATAGATATTGAACAGGAGATGTGAAAAGGCAGACTCTTGTGATAACCTCCATGTCACAACTGACCAATCTGAGGTCATCTCTGTTGAAAAGCATGCAATAGATCCAAGACTGATAATTATCTCACAGTTAAATGTGTTTTCTGTCCTATGTGTATACCGGTAAAGGATGGTAGGTGGTGATGTGGTATAGGTAAGATGCAAGTTGCCTTACAGAAGGACTATACATCCCAGAATGCTATGAGGAGGGAGCAGTCAGAACTAGTTTCCAGTTCCTATTTCATAGGAGTAGCTATTATGTTAGTCTATCCATATTCTTATTTCCACATTAACATGGAGTTCCGTATGTCTCATGTAATTTATTCATTAAACAGTTTTATTTATTATTTAGCTGTATTTATATCCCGCTTTTCACCAGGTCAAAGCGGTCAATTGGGGGATACATTTAACACGAGGGGATATGAGACACATACACTAATACTTACAGGGAACATGGGCAATGGAGGGTTAAGTGGCTTGCCCAAGACCACAAAGAGTGCCTATAGGACTAGAAATCCCAGTCCCTCCGGCCTGAGATTGCTGTCCCCAGGTGGGACTTGAACCCCCGGCCCTCCGGCCTGAAGTACCTTGTCCTAACCACTAGACCACTCCTCCCTCGTTTTCCCTTCTGAACATCATTGGGTGAACTTCTGATATATAAGTCAAACTCTCAACAATCCCCCCCACCCCACATCTAAGCTTCTACAAGTGGTTACTCAAAAAGGAGGTAAACTAGGCAACAGCTGTCCAGTACAGCTCAGATGTTTCAGCTGATTGGCATACAAAGTAAAACAGTCAATGAACACCAAAACATTGTTCCATTAAATGGTTAATGTCCTCACTTCAGAAACAATTCCGCTCAGCAGTCTATTCACCAAGGGGGTAATCCATCAATATAGAGGCCACACACCAGGGTGGGGCTATATGTATATCCAATTACCTTCCTCCTTGCTTCCTTTTCCAGATTAATTAACACACAGAAACCAGTACAAATCCAATGGAGTATGCCACTATTTACCTCTTTCAACTGAGGAAACTGATCAATTTATATTACTCTGTATTCTGTCTTTAGCCAATTCCCAATCTACAATAGGACCCTGTCTCCTGTCTTGACTTTTTTAATTTCTTGAGGAGTCTCTGATGAGGAATGTTATCAGATGTCTTCTGAAAACATCCTGTAGATACACAATACTAATTGGCTCAGCGCTATCTACATGCTTAGTTATACCTTAAAGTAAGGTCTTCATGAAGATATCAATGGAATTATTTTAAAGATTGAAGTTTTGTTTCAGTTTAGCATAATATACTAATCAAAAATCTTTTTGACTGTGCCACCTCTTAACATATCAGATGATGAGGGGGGGGGAGCCATCCGCGGTGAAGAATGGACGCATAAACCACTGCTCCCATTGCCACTGAAGACTCCTGAACTTACTCCAATAATAAAATTCTCAAATTTAAACTGTTCATTAGTGAAGCAAAAGAAGAACAGAGGATGTTGATACTGAAGCCGGCACGGCTTGATTTTCAACAGGGAACCGGGTCGGCTCCGAAACGTTCAAAACAAGACGCAAGTTCCCCACAGAAAATGGCCGCGACGGAAAAAGAAACAACGGCGGAAGGCCTCCGGAAAATATTGGCTTAGTTAAAGAACGTGAAGGAAATGATAGCAGCAAATACGACTTCTCTGGTGATTATACAGGAAGACTTAAATTAAGTTAAGGAGAAAATGCAAGATATAAATGTGCGTTTAAATGCAGCTGAAACGCAAATACAAAAACATGGAACCTTGCTTGGTCAGATGGGCCCACTTACAAAGCGTATTAAAAAGATTGAGAGCCAAATAGAGCAGAATAATCGGGCAAGATGAAATATTAGATTGGTGGGAGTCCCAGAAGGTGCCGAAGGTACAGACCCGATTGAATATCTAGAAAAGATTATACCAGAGCTTTTGCAAATTACCTTTGTGAAGACATTTGAGTTACAGCGTGCCCATCGAGTTCCCATGTACAAAGCAGATAACATTAGATACACAAGGCCAATTGTAATGAAAGTACTTCGATATCCACAAGTGCTACAAATCCTGCAAGCGGCCAGAAAAAATACGTTGCTGCAAATTCAGGGACAAAAAATTGCTTTTTTTCCCCGATCTGAGCAAGCAAACCATGGATCACAGGAGAGAACATTTGGCCTGTAGACCGATGCTACAAAGTCTGCAAGTGTGATATGGCCTGTATTACCCAGGAACCATGCGGGTAACACTGAATAATACAACGAAAAACTTTGTAGACGCTGGGGCACTGAAAGCTTTCCTGCAAGAGAGAAGTGGTATGAAGACTTGAATATAGCTATAGTATCAGGAGAGGGTTGATAAGATCAGGAGGTTGATATGATGTGGAGAAAGGAGTATGCAAGAGCAGAAAAGTCTATTTAGAAGAAAAATATATAATGAATATGTACAAGAGGCAGGATGTAATTTTCTGTTCAATGGTGAGTCGAGCTTTGGATTAAGGACGTAATAATTTAAGTTTATAAATAGATTGGAAATGCAACATTGGAAATTGTTAACGCTTGTCCCATAAGGGAGTCAGAAATGGTTTACTTTAATTAAAGTGTTCAAACACGGAGTTATATATAAGATATAAATGGTGGCAATGATAGAATAAGGTGGTTTTGTTTTACCGAGAGTGGATTGTACTTGCCATGAAGTGTATGCTTGTACAGTTGAAATGTTCATGCTGGCTGTTCCAATCCAACGGAACGCTCGTAATATTAAAGATAGAGATAGGCAAAGAAGATAGACCCATTGCATGTAGAAGAAAGCAGGTAAATAAAAATGGCTAATAACTTGGTCTTACTCACCCTAAATGTAAAAGGTATTGCAAAACCAATAAAACGTAAGAAACGTTTCTAATACTATCAGCAAAAGAAAGCGGACATAGTATATTTGCAGGAAACGCATTTAAAAGAGTCACAGAAAACGGCATCAAAATTTTACCAAGTTGTCACGGCAGCTCCAGCTACAAAAAAGAAAGGAGGAGTGTTGACACTAGTGCGGAAAGTACTTGTGCCCACAATTAAAGAAACGAAAGCAGATCACTATGGCAGGTGGGCTAGAGTGACACTGCAAATAGATCAGAGTCTTTATACATTGATGAATATATATGCACGGAACATGGATGATCCCAGCTTCTTCAGAAGCATAGCTATGGAGCTAACTGAAGTTATAACTATAAAAATAATACTTGGAGGGGACTTTAATCTAATATTAGATCCTCTCACAGATCGGACGCCATATAAATCAATAGCCAAAACTAAATCTCATGCAGTGCTGAAGGGTATGATGGAAATGTTAAGAACATAAGAACATAAGAACATAAGACATGCCATACTGGGTCAGACCGAGGTCCATCGAGCCCAGTATCCTGTTTCCAACAGTGGCCAATCTAGGTCATACATACCTAGCAATATCCCCAAAAGACACAGGTTCCTCAATGCTTGTACTGGGTCAAGCATTGATGTCCTGGGTCCCTTTTTAATAGTGGTTTATGGACCTTTCCTCCAGGAACTTGTCCAAACCATTTTTTAAACCCAGCTATACTAACAGCCCTTACCACATCCTCCGGTAACAGATTCCAGAGTTTGATTACACGTTGAGTGAAAAAATATTTTCTCTTATTTGTCTTAAATAGTTTACCCTGTAGCTTCATTACATGTCCCCTAGTCTTTCTATATTCTGATAGTGTAAACAATTGATCCACGTTTATCTGTTCCACTCCATTCATTAATTTATAGACCTCTATCATATCTCCCCTCAGCCGTCTCTTTTCCAGGCTAAAGAGCCCTAACCTTTTTAGCCTCTCTTCATAGGAGTAGCCTTCCATCCCCTTCACCAATTTGGTGGCTCTTCTCTGTACTTTTTCTAATAACGCTATGTCCTTTTTAAGATACGGTGACCAGAATTGCACACAATATTCAAGGTGCGGTCGTACCATGGAGCGATACAGAGGCATTATAATATCCTTTGTTTTATTCTTCATCCCTTTCCTTATGATACCTAGCATTCTGTTTGCTTTCTTGGCCGCCGCTGCACACTGGGCCGAGGGTTTTAACATGTTATCCACGATGACTCCTAAATCTTTTTCCTGGGTGGTGGCTTCTAATGTGGAGCCTTGCATCGAGTAACTATAGTGTGGGTTGTTCTTTCCTTGGTGCATAACTTTACACTTGTCCACATTAAATTTCATCTGCCATTTGGATGCCCAGTCTTCCAATTTATCCAGGTCCTCCTGCAGTTTTCCACTATCCTCTTGGGTTTTAACAGCTTTAAACAGTTTTGTGTCATCTGCAAATTTGATAACCTCACTCGTTATTCCCTTTTCCAGGTCATTTATGAATATGTCAAAAAGCAGCGGGCCCAGTACAGATCCCTGGGGTACTCCACTATTCACCTTTTTCCATTGGGAATATTGGCCATTTAGCCCTACCCTCTGCTTTCTATCTTTTAACCAGTTCCTGATCCACAATACTACACTGCCTCCTATCCCATGACTTTTTAGCTTTGCCAAAAGTCTCTGATGGGGGACCTTGTCAAAAGCTTTCTGAAAGTCCAGATACACTATATCAACCGACTCACCGTTGTCTACCTGTTTATGCACACCTTCAAAAAAACAGATCAGATTAGTAAGACAAGATCTTCCTTGTCTAAAGCCATGTTGGCTGTCTCCCATTAGGCCATGACTATCTACATGCTGTGTAATTTTGTTCTTTATGATGGTTTCTACCATTTTCCCTGGTACTGATGTCAGGCTCACCGGTCTGTAGTTTCCCGGGTCACCCCTGGAACCCTTTTTAAAAATTGGTGTTACGTTGGCGACCCTCCAATCTTCAGGTATTACAGATGATTTTAATGAAAGTTCACAGATTACCAATAGCAGGTCTGCAATCTCATATTTCAGTTCTTTCAACACTCTGGGATGTATACCATCCGGTCCAGGTGATTTGCTACTATTCAGTTTATCAAATAGTTGTAATATATCTTCCCGGTTGTAGCGATATTTCTCTCAATTCCTCTGCAGTATCACCTTTAAATACCACTTCAGTCTTGGGTAACATCCCTACATCTTCCTCAGTAAAGACCGAAGCAAAGAATTCATTCAGTCTCTCCGCTATAGCCTTGTCTCCTGTTACTGCCCCTTTTACCCCTCTATCATCTAACGGTCCAATTGACTCTCTCACAGGCCTTTTGCTACGAATGTACTTGAAAAAGTCTTTATTTCGTGTTTTTGCTTCCGTAGCAAGTTTCTTCTCAAATTCCCGCTTTGCCTGCCTTATCAATGCTTTGCATTTAACTTGCCAGTGCTTGTGCTGTTTCCAGTTTTCATCATTTGGCTCTTTTTTTCCATTTCCTGAAGGTTGCTTTTTTGGCAGCAACAGCCTCTCTGACCTCACCTTTAAACCATGCTGGCAGTTTTTTGGACTTTCTCCCACTCTTCTTAATGCGTGGAATACAGCTGGTCTGGGCTTCGAGGATAGTAGTTTTAAATAACGCCCAAGCTTGCTGTAAGTCTTTAACCTTTGGAACCGCTCCTTTTAGTTTTTTCCTAACTATATTCCTCATTCTATCATAGTCTCCCTTTTGAAAGTTAAAAGGTAGTACTGTGGATTCCTTTACTATTTGTCCTCCAGTAATTAAATCAAACATGATCATATTATGATCACTATTGCCAAGTGGTCCCAACACCCTTATTTCTTGCAGCAGATCTGACGTTCCAGTAAGGACTAGGTCCAGTATGGCTTCTCCTCTGGTCGGTTCATGAACCAGCTGCTCCAAGAAGCAGTCATTTATTCCATCTAGAAACTTTATCTCTTTAGCTTGTCCTGCCGTGACACTGACCCAGTCGATACCGGGGTAATTGAAATCACCCATTATTACTACTCTGTTGTGACTTTTGTTAGCTTCTGTGATTTCTTTGAGCATTTCATCATCCATTTGTTCATTCTGGCCAGGCGGTCGATAGTATACTCCCACTGCCATTACCTTCCCCTTCATAAGTGGAATTTCAATCCATAGAGATTCTATAGCAAATTTTGTTCCCTGCAAAACTTTAATCCTTTCTGTCTCAATGCCCTCTCTAACATAGAGCGCAACCCCTCCACCAATTTGATCAGCTCTATCATTACGATATAGTTTGTATCCAGGTATCACAGTGTCCCACTGGTTATCCTCCTTCCACCATGTCTCCGAGAGTGCAATCATATCTAACCTCTCATTTAGTGCCATATATTCTAACTCTCCCATCTTATTGTTTAGACTTCTACCATTGGCATACAAGCATTTTAGAGACTGTATTTTATTCATATTAATCTGGCTATTGGTAGGCATGGGTAATTTGGAATCTTTATGCTCTGTCTGCTCCTTACTCAAGGGCATTTCGGCTACTATACTCCCTTTTGGAACCTCACTGCTTTTGGTAGTATCCTTCAAGGATACCTTTGTCCGAACCATGCGCTCCTGGGTGACTGTCGGCTTTCCCCTATTCTTTAGTTTAAAAGCTTCTCTATCTCCTTTTTAAAGGTTAATGCCAGCAGTCTGGTCCCATCCTGATTAAGGTGAAGCCCATCCCTTCGGAAGAGCCCCCCCTTTCCCCAGAATGTTCCCCAATTCCTAACAAATCCAAAACCCTCATCTTTGCACCATTGTCTCATCCACGCATTGAGACTCCGGAGCTCTGCCTGTCTTTTGGGTCCTGCACGTGGAACAGGAAGCATTTCGGAGAACGCTATCCTGGAAGTTCTGGATTTCAACTTCCTACCTAAAAGCTTAAATTTAGCCTCCAGAACTTCCCTACCACATTTTTCTATGTCATTGGTACCAACATGTACCAATGTTAAGCTTAACTGATCCATGGCGGCTCCTTCATCCAACGGATAAGGAGTACACGTTCTATTCCCTACCGCATGATACCCAGACTAGAATGGATTTCTTTCTTGAGACAAACGGACTGATTAAGCAGTTGGTATCTTCAGAAATACATGCAGGAACAGTGTCAGATCATGCAGCAGTCTCCCTAAATTTAGATATTGGCAAACCGCACCAAGTATCCCTACGGTGGACATTTGATAAGTCCTTATTACTGGATGAATCTTTTGTGGTCTACATAAATAATGAAATTGAGACATATCTTAAATTCAATGACCCTTCGGATACTTCAATATGGGGATGGTAGGAAGGTTGTAAAGCAACGCTTCGTGCACATATAACATTCTCAATTAAAAGGACAAAGGCTAGGAAAAAAGAACTGGAGGAACTAGATGCACAAATAAAAATGGGAGAACGCTTACTTGCAAAGAAAACCGATCCAATGGTCTTGCTAAGACTTAAAAAATTAAGATTTTGATATAATTACATTCTTAATATGGAGGCACAAGCCAAAGTTCGAGCGCAGCAAAGCACATATCACGAGAATAATCGAGCTGGATCACTATTAGCTAAGCTGCTTAAAGCAAAGAAGAATGTGACCCGCATAACAGCGCTCCAAAATTCGTAAGGGGATCTCCTTGTACAAGATGAACAAATACTACGATGTTGCAAAGAGTTCTATGAAAATTTATATCGTACCGAAGTTGTCTCTAGTGACAAAACTTTTGAAGAATTTGTTTCTGTTATAACCGGGCCTAAATTATCGACAACCCAAGCGCAGTTGCTGGAGCAGGATATCTCAGTGACAGAGATACAAAAGGCAATTAGGCAGATGGCCAGAGGGAAGGCATCAGGACCTGATGGTATCCCGCTAGAATTTTACCATAAATGCCAAACGAAGGTAACACCTATGTTACAGGTTTATTATAGTGGATTATATGATGAGGATCCAGAAGTAGGAGCCCTAGCAGAAGCAACCATTGTTATCCACCCAAAACCTGGAAGAGAACCGCAGAGGGGAGAAAATTACAGGCCCATATCATTATTAAACGCTGATTACAAAATATATGCAAAAGTACTCACGAACCGATTGGGTAAAGTCTTGAATGCACTGATACATACGAACCAATGTGGTTTTGTGCAAGGTAGATCCACTACAGATAATGGAAGGCTATTGGCTCATGTCCTGACTAAGGCCCAGATGATACCTGAGCCACTTATTGGGCTGTCATTGGATGCCGAAAAAGTTTTTGACAAATTGGAATGGCCCTTCCTATTTTGGACCTTGCAATGGTTTGGGATTGAAGAAAATTTTCTTCTGCACCCTTTGAACTCCAGAGAGGAACCAGACAAGGTTGCCCTCTATCGACGCTGCTTTTTAACCTGACGTTGGCGCCGTTAGCGATAGCTAATCAGACAACATGAGGGTATTACAGGAGTCAAGTTAGCAGATGGGCAGTGTAAATTAACAGCATATGCAGATGACCTTCTCCTTTTCTTGAAATCTAGTTCATCACCAATAGTGCTACAAATTATTGACAATTATTCAGCAATATCAGGATATAAAGTAAACCTAACTAAAACAACAATAATCCCTCTTAATACATATGTGAAGATAGATATGCTAAAAGATTACCCTTTTCAATATGCACATTCATCTTTCAAATATTTGGGAATCACGTATGGTCGCACTATGCAAGAGACAGTAAGTCTAAACGTAGATGTGTGCAAAAAGATTGTTAATGATTGCACTATAAAATGGACGCCTCTACATCTAACCTGGTGGGGCAGGCTGGAAACAATAAAAATGGTACTTGTCCCCAAGATCAGTTATATATTAAGCATGATCCCAGTGATGTTTCCTCAAACATTTCATAAAAAAAATAGCATGTTCGTAGCTTTCCTGTGGGGAAAAAGGTTCCCTAGGATAGCAGCATGGAAATTAAGACTATCCAAAGAAAAAGGAGAGGTTCATTTTCCAGATGTTTGTTGGCTTCATATAGCCTCGCTGCTCAAACAAGGAGCTCAATGGACTATAAAAGAAGATTTAGATGATTGCTCCAGATGGCTGAGAGTTGAACAGGCTATAAATGCCCCATTGCAGACAACCAAAGACAGAGAGCTGTAGTTTAACTTTAATAGTCACTCAGGGCCTAGCATCAGCAAAGTACTTTTAGTTTAAATTTAAAACACAGAAGAGAGCTTTCTGGATAAATTTAGAACCCAGCAGAGAGCTTGTAGTTTAAATTTCATAATAAGTTAGAGCCTAGCAGAAGCAAAGAGCTATAATTTAAATCAAATAAGAATACAGATTAGCACAAAAGGCAAAACAGGGTCAGTACTCTTTGAGCAGCAAATAAAGTCTTCTAGAGACCTTTACAAAGAGGCCTTTCTACCTAGGGGGCAACAGATCTGTGAAACTTTTTCAATAGGTGTTAACACCAGGTGGCAGTTCAAAAGGCCATTTTGAAAGACTCCTTCTATCCAAGCAAGGACTGTTAATCATCCAGGAAGTTGGTCACAGTTTACCTCAGCAGCACAGGCATAAATAGCTCAACAAGAGCTCTGTGATCCTCAGTCTTGAAGGACTAGAAAAAGGGACTGTTACTTCTGGAGAGAAATCTGCAATTGTGAGTATATACTTCTGGGAATTTTCTGAAAGGAATTCTTTCTATTAAAGCTATTTAATCTGTGAACCCACTATTTTTTGTTAAATCAGTCAGGGCCTAGGCCTAGTAGCAGCAGTTTAAGTTTAAATTTAAAACACAGAAGAGAACTTTCTGGTTACATTTCGTACCCAGCAGAGAGCTTATAGTTTTAATTTAACAGTCACTCAGGGCCTAGCATCAGCAAAGTACTTTTAGTTTAAATTTAAAACACAGAAGAGAGCTTTCTGGTTAAATTTAGAACCCAGCAGAGAGCTTGTAGTTTAAATTTCATAATAAGTTAGAGCCTAGCAGCAGCAAAGAGCTATAATTTAAATCAAATAAGAATATAGCTTACCTCAGCAGCACAGGACAGGGTACTGTGTAGCAGCCCTCTTTTAATAAGTGTTATTTCCCTCCCTCCCCACACCCATCCACCCCTGGGATAATCTTAGCTTTATAGGTACTTACACATCTTAAAAGACAGGAGGTGCTCTCAGGTGAAGCTTGTTACCAAAATCAGACATACAATAAGGACCTGAGATTAATTAAGCTTCAGGTGAACAAGGTATATTAAACGTATTTGCAAACGTATTAGGTACAGTTTTATTGGTATAAATATCCATAGCAACCCTTAGTAAGTAAAGAACTTAAAGATCTAAACAAAAACTTAAAACTAAGATGCAGACAGCAGTCCAGCAGCGGGATGGGGGCTTTCCAGTCTTTTGCATTGAGTGTCACATGTATGATTTTCTCCCAGTTGGTGAGAGGTCTTACGTGTGCACTAGGTGCAAGGAGCTCTTTGCTCTCAGGGAACGAGTCCGTTCTCTAGAGGCTAGAGTAGCAGACTTGGAAAACATAAGAAAGACAGAGAGATACATAGACGAGACCTACAGGGATATAGTCCTGAAGTCCCACCTCCAGTCTGGCAGCATCCCTGTTGCCATGGAGGAGAGAGATCACGTGACAGGAGAGCATCACCCTGGTGTGGCAGGAAGTGATCCTGTAACTAGGACCTGTCCTCCAGGTGATGTAAAACCCTCTCGCACCGAGGAGGTTTCTCCAAGGGCCATGTGCCCATGAGGGAAGGGTTAGGACAGCCGTTATAGTTGGTGATTCGATCATTAGGCATGAAGATAGCTGGGTGGCTGGTGGACATGAGGATCGCCTGGTAACATGCCTGCCTGGTGCGAAGGTAGCGGACCTCACGTGCCACCTAGATAAGGTCTTAGATAGTGCTGGGGAGGAGTCTGCTGTCTTGGTACATGTCGGTACCAATGACATAGGAAAATGTGGTAGGGAGGTTCTGGAGGCTAAATTTCGGCTTTTAGGTAGGAAGTTGAAATCCAGAACTTCCAGGGTAGCGTTCTCCGAAATGCTTCCCGTTCCACGTGCAGGACCCAAAAGGCAGGCAGAGCTCCAGAGTCTCAATGCGTGGATGAGACAATGGTGCAGAGATGAGGGGTTTGGATTTGTTAGGAACTGGGGTATATTCTGGGGAAAGGAGGGGCTCTTCCGAAGGGATGGGCTTCACCTTAACCGGGATGGAACCAGGCTGCTGGCAGTAACCTTTAAAAAGGAGATAGAGCAGCTTTTAAACTAGATAATAAGGGAAAGCCGACAGTCGCCCAAGAGCAGATGGTTCGGAAGAATGTATCCTTGAAGGATACTACCAAAAACAGAGAGGTTCCAAAAAAGAGTAAAGTAGCCCAAATGCCCTCGAGTATGGAGCAGACAGAGCTTAAAGATCCCAAATTACCCATGTCTACCAATAGCCAAATTAATATGAATAAAATACAGTCTCTAAAATGCTTGCATGCAAATGCTAAAAGTCTAAAAAATAAGATGGGAGAGTTAGAATATATAGCACTAAATGAGAGGTTAGATGTGATTGGAATATCAGAGACATGGTGGAAGGAGGACAACCAGTGGGACACTGATACCTGAGTACAAACTATATCATAATGATAGAGCTGATCAAATTGGTGGAGGGGTTGCGCTCTATGTTAGAGAGGGCATTGAGTCAGAAAGGATTAAAGTTTTGCAGGAAACAAAATTTGCTGTAGAATCTCTATGGATTGAAATTCCATGTAAAAAGGGGAAGGCGATGGCGGTGGGGGTGTACTATCGACCGCCTGGCCAGAATGAACAAATGGATGATGAAATGCTCAAAGAAATCAAGGAAGCTAACAAATGTTACAGCGCAGTAATAATAATGGGCGATTTCAATTACCCCGGTATCGACTGGGTCAGTCTCACGGCAGTACATGCTAGGGAGATAAAGTTCCTAGATGACATAAATGACTGCTTCTTGGAGCAGCTGGTCCATGAACCGACGAGAGGGGAAGCCATATTAGACCTAGTCCTTAGTGGAACACCAGATCTAGTGCAAGAGATAAGGGTGTTGGGGCCACTTGGCAATAGTGATCATAGCATGATCGCCTTTGATTTAATTAGTGGAGGAGGGATAGTAAGGAAATCCACAATACTACCTTTTATTTATTTATTTATTTTAATTCTCTTATATACCGCACTATTCAGCATCAGCGCGGTTCACATAGAACAAAAAATCTCAGTACAGTCAACATGCATGAGTTTACAGATAACAAGGGAAGGAACTTGGATAACAAGGGTAACTATCTACAATCTATTTACAAGGAAATCATTACTGTATAGGTATCAGTTACAAGGAGCAGTTACTATGAACATAATCTTTACTTATAGAGAATCAGACTTGGCATGTTAGTTGAGACACCAAGGAACTGTATTAATGGGTGGAATCACTGAGGTCTATGGGTGCCGTTGACTCTATAAGGTACTTGTTAAAGAGATGGAATTTAAGAGCTTTCTTAAATTGTGTTAAGCTGTTGATAGCCCGGATGCCAGGGGGTAGTGCATTCCAGCACCTTGGAGCACATAGGATAAAGGCTCTGTTGGCTGTAGAAGTAGTGCAGCTTGTTAAGGCCTTTGGGAGCTTCAGGGAGTTGATGGATGTGGATCTTCTTGCTCTGTTTGGTATAGTAGTGTTAATAAGGGCAGATAAGGATGTGGCGGAGAGCTTATTAAGAGATTTGAACGTGAGGAGTAGAGTTTTGAAGATAATTCTAGCCTGGATGGGTAGCCAATGTAGTTGAATCAGCAGAGGTGTAATGTGGTCGGTCCTGGCGGCTCCATGAAGGACTCTTGCCGCGGCATTCATTGCCAGCTGTAACGGGTTCAAGGTGGATTGAGGAAGACCTTGAAGGACGACATTGGCATAATCGAAGTGGGGTATGATAAGTGCTTGGTAGATTGTCCTGAAATCATTTGGTTCGAGCATGGAGCGTAGGTGTCTCAGTGTACGGATCTTATAGTATATAGTTCTGACTGTGTTTCCTATGTGGGATTTCATATCAAGGCGTTGATCCAGCATAATTCCCAGGTAACGTATTGAAGGCTTGGATTGCAATTCAGCTTCATTTGTTTTGAGACCTTGTGGTGGGGTGAAGTTGGGGTTCCTGGTGATGAAGAGGACTTCCGTTTTCTTATGTTGTATACGGAGGTTTTGGGAGAGAAGCCAGTCAGATACTGCATTGAAACAGTTTATTAGAGGGGAGAGATCTAAAAGATCAGTGGAGAAGGGGATGTATAGTAGAACATCGGCATAAAGCATGCAGTCGACATTAAATGACCGGATGATCTTACAGATTGGCTGCATGTAGATGTTAAACAGAAGGGCAGAAAGTGAGGAACCCTGTGGGACTCCCTGATCCAGGTGGAAGGGTTCTGAGGTTCTGCCTCCTGAGCGGACGTGTTGCCATCTTCCGGATAGGTAGGACCTGCACCATTCAAGCACTGTTCCAGTGATGCCCTTCTCAATTAGTCTCGCTAAAAGGAGTTCGTGATTCACTGAATCGAACGCTGCTGCGATATCCAGAAAGATGAGGGCAAATCCTTGGTGGATGTTATCAATGCCAGTGATAATCTTGCTGAAGAGGATGGTGAGAAGAGTTTCGACTCCATGGTATTCCCTGAAGCCGTGTTGGCAGGGGTCTAGCGGTGCAGCGGTGTCAATATGGTCCTGTAACTGTCGTTGAACCTCCTTTTCGATAATCTTAGCAAGTAGAGGTATGCTAGAAATGGGTCTGTAGGAATCTACTCTTAGGGGGTCGAGCTTGCAGTTTTTCAACAGGGGTCTAATTGAAGTATGCTTAAGGGCTGAGGGGAATGATCCTGTTGAAAAGGAGAGGTTCATTATATTGGAAATTACTGGGCTGAAGTGACTGCGAAGCTCCTTGATCCAGAAGGCAGGGCATGGATCAGACTGGGACGTAGTGATGTTGAGGGCTGTGATGTCTTCAATTCCTTTCTTAGAGGAGAGAGAGAATGAAGAAAAGGTTCTTGAGGCGTCCTGCACAAAGGTGTTGGTTGTTGTAATGGTTCTGTTGGTCAGGCACATCTTAGATTGTACGTAGGTTGCAAAGTCTTGAGGGTGTATCTCAACTTGAGGCCCAGCGGATGGCTCCTTAGATAGAGACTTAACTAGGTCAAATAAGTCGTGTGGCTTATTGAGAGATCTCATCAAGGTATCCGAGTAGTACCGTTTCATTGGCTCGGAGATTGCCTTGCGGTGAGCAGCTAGGTGGGTATTGTATGCTGTCAAGTCATCAATAGCATGGGTGCGACGCCATCGTTTTTCGAGCTTCCGTAATTGGACGAGGGATTCTCTAAGGTCCGCTGTACCAAGGAGCATTCTCTCTTTTCCTTGAGTGTTTGTTGTTTGGAGGCCGCATGGCAATAGCACTGAGACTACTGTTCCAGTGAGAGATTAGGTCCTCAAGGTTCATGGTGGTGGTATTGATGAGTTGTTGAGTTTCAGCGAGGATGAGCTCTCTGTTAAATGACTTAAAAGATCTAGTGGTCGGTCTCGCTACGTTGGCTGCTGTCTTGATGCTCTTGGTATGGAAATTGTTTAAAGGAATCTGAAGGATGATCAATTTGTGGTCTGACCAGGGAACAGGGGTTATGGATGTTATGGGATCAAGAGATGGATTGAGGGATGACTAAGGGGCGAATACCAGGTCTAGGGTGTTGCCTTTAATGTGGGTAGGAACCTTCACTAGTTGCTTGAAGCCGAGGTTCTCGAGGGCTTCTAGGAATGTGGCTGCTTGGTTATCCTGTAACGTAGGTAGATTGAAGTCACCCAGGATCCAAGTTGGGGTGTGTGGGCTATGAGTGTTGGAGGCGAGCTCAATGATAGTGGCAAGATAATCCAGTGACGTAGAGGGTGCTCTGTAGAGCAGGCTAATTGAGCAGCGCCTGTTGGAAATAGTAATGGTTTCCAGGTGACTTGTGCTGGTGGAGTGCATCGTCTGAAACTGGAGGTCTGACCTGGCGAGGATGAGGACACCACCACCTCTTTTGTCTTGCCTGTGACTGATATGTACTGCGAAATTTGGGGGGAGGAGCTGGTTGATTATGACATTGTCTTCCTCAGATAACCACGTCTCAGTGACCATGAGTATGTCAAGCTCATGAGCGGAGATTATGTCAGTGACAGCTGGCCATTTCTTCCGGATGGAGCGTGCATTGATGAGGGCACATTTTAGACCTTTTAACTTTCGAAAGGGAGACTATGATAAAATGCGGAAAATAGTTAAGAAAAAACTAAAAGGAGCAGTTGCAAAGGTTAAAGACTTACATCAAGCTTGGGTGTTGTTGAAAAATACTAACCTGGAAGCCCAGACCAGCTGTATTCCACACTTTAAGAAAAGTGGAAGGAAGTCCAAAAAACTGCCAGCATTTTTTTTAAAGGTGAGGTCAGAGAGGCTGTTGTTGCCAAGAAAGCATCTTTCAGGAAAAAAGAGCCAAACGATGAAACCTGGAAACAGCACAAGCACTGACAGGTCAAATGCAAGGCATTGATAAAGAAGGCAAAGAGAATTTGAGAAGAAGCTTGCTGCGGAAGCAAAAACGCGAAATAAAGATTTTTTCAAGTACATACGTAGCAAAAAACCTGTGAGAGTCAGTTGGACCATTAGATGATAGAGTTAAAGGGGCACTAAGAGGCGACAAGGCGATAACGGAGAGACTGAATGAATTCTTTGCTTCGGTCTTTACTGAGGAAGATGTAGGGATGTTACCCATGACTGAAGTGGTATTTAAAGGTGCGGAAGAATTGAAGGAAATATCGATACATCAGGAAGATGCATTACAACTATTAGATAAACTGAAGAGTAGCAAATCACCTGGGCCGGATGGTATACATCCAAGGGTGTTGAAAGAACTGAAATATGAGATTGCAGACCTGCTATTAGTAATCTGTGAACTATCCTTAAAATCATCTTTAATACCTGAAGATTGGCGGATAGCCAATGTAACACCAATTTTTAAAAAGGGTTTGAGGGGTGATCTGGGAAACTACAGACCGGTGAGCCTCACGTCAGTACCAGGAAAAATGGTAAAAACCATCATAAAGAATAAAATTACTCATCATGTAGATAGTCATGGCCTAATGGGAGACAGCCAACATGGCTTTAGACAAGGAAGATCTTGTCTTACTAATCTGTTATGTTTTTTTGAAAGGGTGAATAAACAGGTGGACAAAGGTGAGTCGGTTGATATAGTGTATCTGGACTTTCAGAAAGCCTTTGACAAGGTCCCTCATCAGAGACTTTTGGCAAAATTAAAGAGTCATGGGATAGGAGGCAGTGTACTACTGTGGATCAGGAACTGGTTAAAAGATAGAACGCAGAGGGTTGGGCTAAATGGCCAATTTTCCCAATGGAGAAAGGTGAATAGTGGTGTACCCCAGGGATTTGTGCTGGGTCTGCTGATTTTTGACATATTCATAAATGACCTGGAAAGTGGAATAACGAGTGAGGTTATCAAATTTGCAGATGACACAAAACTATTTAAAGTTGTTAAAACCCAAGAGGATTGTGGAAAATTGCAAGAGGATCTTGATAAATTGGAAGATTGGGCATCAAAATGTCAGATGAAATTTAATGTGGACAAGTGCAAAGTTATGCACCTAGGGAAGAACAACCCAAACTATGGTTACACGATGCAAGGTTCCACATTAGGAACCACCACCGAGGAAAAAGATTTAGGCATCATTGTGGATAACATGTTAAAACCCTCGGCCCAGTGTGCAGCAGCAGCCAAGAGAGCAAATAGAATGCTAGGTATCATAAGGAAAGGAATGGAAAATAAAACAAAAGATATTATAATGCCTCTATACCATTCCATGGTTAGTCCGCACCTTGAATACTGTGTGTAATTCTGGTCGCCGTATCTTAAAAAGGATATAGCGTTATTAGAAAAGGTTCAGAGAAGAGCCACCAAAATGGTAAAGGGGACGGAAGGATACTCCTATGAAGAAAGGCTAAAAACGTTAGGGCTCTTTAACCTGGAAAAGAGACGGCTGAGGGGAGATATGATTGAAGTCTATAAATTAATGAACGGAGTGGAACGGGTAAACGTAGATCGACTGTTTACGTTATCAGAATATAGGAAGACTAGGGGACATGCAATGAAGCTACAGGGTAAACGATTTAAGACTAATAAAAGAAAATATTTTTTCACTCAACGTGTAATCAAACTCTGGAATTTGTTACCGGAGGATGTAGTAAAGGTTGTTAGTGTAGCTGGGTTTAAAAAAGGTTTGGACAAGTTCCTGGAAGAAAGGTCCATAAACCATTAAGAAGGGACCCAGGATATCAATGCTTGACCTAGTACAAGCATTGCAGAACCTGTGTCTTCTGGGGAAACTGCTAGGTACATATGACCTAGATTGGCCACTATTGGAAACAGGATACTGGGCTTGATGGACCTTGGTCTGACCCAGTATGGCATCTCTTATGTTCTTAAGACCTGAATAAGTCATAAAATGAGATTGTTTCAGCAACGCAACAAGCATGTCAGCTAATAGCATCGTGCATTGAAGGAGAAGACCTTTCTTTGGAGATGCCCTTATGGTTGAACCAGCGGTTCTTAGTAGGGGGGAAACCTATAATATGGAAGAGATGGATAGAATGTGGTATCAAAACACTGGGACATTTGATATGTGAAAGTAAGTTTAAAACCTTTGAATTGCTGAAGATGGAATTCGGACTACCAGGTGCATGTTATTTCCAGTGGTGTCAATTTAAGTATTGCTTGAGTAAAGCTGGAGCATCTCCCATACTATTGCGACCGGGGTGGCCACTTTTGCAGAAATTCCGAGAGATTCAGAGTGGTATACAAATAATATCTAAATTTCTTGCATTGCTCCAATCAGGGGTAAAGAAACAGTGTATTGGAGCACAGTTAGCGTGGACAGCAGACACAGGAGATTATATGCACCCGGAGATGTGGGACACCTTCTGGGGGTCCAAAATACAAACTACCAGAGCGGCATCCCTAACGCAGTCGATGTATTTTATGGCGCATCGAGCGTATATGACCCCTGTAAAGAAAATGAAATGGGCATTGCAAGCTGGAAATCGATGTTGGTCCTGCAATGCAGATGTTGGAACGCTATCGCACATGTTATATTACTGTGGACACCTGCAGATATACTGGAAGTGTGTTTGGAAGCGTATATCTGGTATCCTAAATATACAAGTCCCCGTTACGTATTAAATAGTAATATACAAATCCATGATGGAAATTTCCATGCTGAGAAAACAAGATAGCCAACTGTTAGATCTAATAAGCTTGGCTATAAAGGTAATCTTGATACACTGGGAGAATTTGGAAAATGTACATAGTGAATACTGGTGGAATTTGTTGTGCCTGCACAAGACATATGAAGAAATATATGTGATAAAAAACCCCAACACAATTAAGTTGAAAAAGAAATGGGATGCTCTGAACAAGTATATGAAATTAGGGTAATGTAATACTTTGCCAATCAAAGTGAGAGATACATAAGACGAAGAATTGCGGACAGCCATTAGCGCAATACCAGTTAGCAGATTCGATAACTGAATAGGAAAGTTAAGTGCAATACAGTCGGGCGGAAAGTTGGATTGGATTGATAGTGGCTAGCTATGGATATTCTAATATCGCTTGTTAACAGTTGTTAAATATTGTGTTAAGACAAGAAAATGTTATATTAATGTGTGTGTGTTATAAAACTCAATAAAGACATATTAAAAAAAACATATCAGATGACTATAACCAAGGTATTCACACTTCCATCCATTCGCGCCCCCCCATCAAGTCATGTAACACTAGTTGGAGAGGTGCATTGGCAAACAATTGGCGGCAACTTTATACAACATTTGAAACATTTATCATCTCAAAGCAATCGATATCAAAACCCACCAAATTGGTCGGGCTAGTCGGTGTCGTCCTAGCCCCTCTCTAATCTACATTCCCGTACTCAAACACCACCCCCCCCCCCCGCACCACTTCTCAGCCTACGGTGACGCCAGGCTGATACATTAAGACTCCAGAGGGTGAATCAAGTAACTAGGGACCGAACATGGCGGTGACGGCCATGCTGCGGTAACCCCCCAGTGCTCCCATCCCTGTCTTCCTCCCCGCCTTTTTGAGAGGTGGGGCAGGAATTAACCCTAGGAGAGATTAGGTTAGGCACATCTATTCTGACAACAGCAGGGACTGCCTAACACATGTCTCCTGCTCCCCCCACCAAGGCTGCGGCCTGAAACGCCTTACTGCACCCATCCATTACATCTTGTATGGAACAGAGAAAGATATCACACCCACTATCAGACAAATGCACCCCATCCTGACGAAACTGCCCAGGGCAATCAACTGTAATTAGGTCATGAGCCAATACTAATCCCTTCATTAACTGAACCGGGACACATCCACATTCACTCGCCTCTGCAACCGCTCAATCGCCTGCAGTCAGAGGGCATCGTGCCATAGGTGCCGTAGAATTATCTGCAACCAAATGACTGTTGCATTAGGGAAATAACAGTGAATTAGGAATATATCCTGCTTCATCTGTCTGTTCAGGTCCACTGTACAAAGATAGTCCCCCCCGATGAACAAAAATACAATGGGGTTGATTATACTGCTGAGCCTCCAGCAGCACTGGCAGCAATTGCGAACACCGCATTCCTTGAAGGTCCTTCCATTGCAGCAGCAATCCGTTGTCCGCAAGGCCCAGATTCAAGCCCCACTTGGATTCCGCCACTCTCTTCTGAGCTCAGAACACGAAGGAATGGCCACCTTCCTTCCAAACAAGGAATTACCGCACCAGAGCCACAAGAGTCTCCCCCCCCCAACTACTGCACATATCTCTTATAAACATTAGAGCGCCAACGACCCACCCGCCAAATCGCTGGCACTAAAAGACCCTGAGCTGCCGCTAGGCTGCCCCAATGTGGAACGAGTGCATTCCAAATGCCTGGAAGGTGAAAACCCACCACACCCAAGCCCCGCCGCAAGATAGCAGGAAAACTGGAATCAAGTCAGCAGATCACTCTGTTTGTGGCACAGCCAAAATAGGCCCCCTGCCGGACGAGCCCACCAGAAACTTCGGGCACATCTCAGCCAACCAAATAATGCACCATGGAGTCCCAATGGAGTAAGGAGGAAAAGGCCTCAAAAACAGGCAAAGGTTACCAAACACCCCATAGGCATGCACTTGTCGACAAAATACCACCCTTGGAACCAAAAGCCCAGCAGATAGAAGGAACTGGGGTGAATAGGGAGCAACTGGAAAGCAGACTCCACGTCTGTCTTTGCCATCAGAGCCCAATCCCGCTCTTTGCAACAGGAGGATGGCAGAATCAAAGAAAGCATATTGGACCGAGGAGTGGAGGAGTAGCCTAGTGGTTAGAGCACTAGCTTGGTAACCAAGCAACCAGGGTTTGATTCCCGCTAGCACTCCTTGTGGCCTTGGGCAAGTCACTTAACCCTCCATTGCCTCGGAAGAAAGGGCTGGCAATCTACTTCCGGTGACACTGCCAAGAAAACCCAGGAGCTTATGGGTCGCCAGGAGTCAGGACTGACTCGAAGGCACACATTGCATTTGCAATGGACCGAACGGAGAGCCAGATCAATAAAGTCATTCACGTTGCGCCCTGGCAGATATGACAAATTGTGAATTTGTCAATACTTACCTGGCTCCTTCTTTGGCACAACCCCCAATGGAGACACCACTAAGTTGCTCAAGGGAGGATACTCAAAGGGGCCCACGATTCTACCCAGCTCAAGCTCCTTCTGCAACTTGCTGGAGACCACATCTTGCAATTGCTTCACCGAAGGCACATTACGAGCCCAGTGAGACAAAGGCAGGCCAACAGAAGGAATCATGAACCCATCCCGAAAACCATCCTATAAGAACCGGGCAGCGTCCACATCCAGGTACTCCTCCAACCATTCCTCGAAGACCCGCAGATTAATGGGCAATGGAGCCTTGTCCAGGGACTATTGAGGAGGGCATATCATCCAGCCAGGCTGGTCCCCCCCACGGTGGTCCGATGCCTCTGCTGAAACGATCGAAAGGCCGGATGCCCTCCACCGCACATGGAGCATTTATGTCTGAAACATCCAGGGCAGTCACATTCCAATTCAAAGCAGGTCAAACAGGCACTATTGCTCATGGGGTTCCGAAACTGAGAAAAATTCCCCCTCCTCCACCCACCCACTCCCTGCTCCTTGTGACCAAGATGCCCCGGAAGAGGGCCCAATGAAGCTCGCACTCCAAGCCGAGACGGCGTCATCTCAGCCAACCAAATGTCCACATCCCGAAATCTTCACACCTCGCTTTTTCCTTTTGCCAAGCTCTTCCTGGACTCTCATCATAATTGAGCCAGGCCCAACCCCCATACGTCCTATGAGCTTGGAGGATCATGTCCGAATAATTCAAGAGCCCTGGGTAAAGGGCCGGTTTTGCACCACCCAATATAGACAAAAATACATAGAAGGCCAACAACCAGTTATTAATGGTCTTAGGCACCTGAGCTCAACCCTTCTTTCGCTCATTCTTTGTTCCCTTTGTTCTTATCCCCAATGTCCTGATTGCAAGTCAGAAGTGAAACTATATCCACATACCACCCACACAACACCTTCGCCCTCAGCTTTTGCAACACTTGACAATCTAACTGAGCAATCCTGCTCAATGTGTGTCCGCTCTCACTCAACGGCGGGGTGATACCTTCCTCCGTAACCAGCCCATCGGCCCCATGCCTTGGACAGCCAACACCACACTGCCCTATGCCTTTGTCCTCAGAGTCAGAGCCTTCAGATGACAACAAATCTGAAGAGTCCCAGGAATTGGACGAACACCACACATGAACAGCTTACTCACCCCCTAATCGACGCATGCGCTTCTCAATGCATGCAACGCATGACCCCCCTCTAACTCTTCAAAAACTTCCTATCCCATAATGTCTGACTAACCAACCAGTCCCTCTTTTGTGACCGCCCCGTCCTTCGCCCACTCACACTCTCTCCTCTCCCCAGCATATGATAGGAGGTACAGACCTGCTTCCTCCACCACCTTAGCCATCCGCTGCTGCCACTCTGTACCGGAATACAGCTGCTCACCAACGACTGTCTGGTTTTCCTCCCAGGTGGCCAAGCCTGCTCGATCCTCCCACTAGGACCCAACCCAACCCCTCCCCCTCCCCGCAGCCCCACTTGCTCCCCCCCCCCCATCGACCCCGAAGATTCACTCAACCCGAGCCCCCCCTTCTGCTCCCCCTGGTACCAACCCCCTTTCCCCTTTTCCACTGGGCAGAGCTAGCCCCATCACCTACAGAAACCTCTGCACTAAAATGCGCCAGCCATGTCACTGGCTGTGTAGAGGGACCGCGCACTGGCTGTACAGACGCCTTGCCCCGTTTTGGCTTGCCAGAGCCCATGTCCCTTGCTGCTGCTTTCCACCACACCACCCCTCAAAAGCACCCTCCCAACACCCGCTCCATACCCCGCTCCTCCCACCTCCACCCTCACTCCAGATGTTGAACAAACTCCCCCTAATCCCCAAATCTCTCTCAGCCCACCAATCAAGAAGACCCCAAAAATCCAAACAGCCCACAAACTCCTCTACAATTGGGCCCACAGAAAATCCCACACACTCCATTAAAATCAGGACCTCAAACCACTGAAATACAAACAATGGCGGCACTAGGACCCTACCACTCACTCCCGAAGTCCAGCGATACACAGACAACGCTGCAGGCTGTGACAGCTATTAGAAACCAGGCCTGAGCTACCGTGCCCGCGGCCAGAAACCACCTACCCCGGAGCAGCCAACAGGCCCACTCCTTCCTTAAGCCCCTCACACGCTGATGAAAATCTCCAAACTCCAGCGTCTGCCATCCGAAGGGGGAAATCTGACACTCACAATGCACTGACACCAAACTGCACTGCTGAAGCCTGCCTTGTGATGACGACAACACCAAGCTTGCTTCCCTGGCTCTCTCCCACTGAGCCCACCAATGCCAGGTACGCCCACCAAGCCTGCACTGCCTCTTTCGCTCCGCCTCCCCACTACCCTCTCCTTTTCGCCAACTCTTACTCTCGCTCCCATCCCCCCTCCCCCTGGGCGAATGGATGGCAGGGCTCAGCCTGGTTATCAGCCCTGCTCCCAATTCACCTGGAGGACAGGAGCCGGGTCCCTTATATCCTAAGAATGCTCAAATACTGATTTTGAGGAGAAACATCTTTAGATTTCTGGGTAGCAGCCCATCTTATCTGAAGGAATTTCACAAGTGTATACATGGTCAGGTTCACTGAGATATGAAAGGGATATATTACTTCAGATTGTCACTGTTAAGAGCACGTCGAATGGCTACTACAGGGAATAGCACACTGAAGGGAGCAGGCCCTATGATTTAGAATGCTCTCCCAGAGACTCTATGACTGGAACAGAATCATTTTCAGTTTAAGGAAATCCAATGGTTTATTTAATCCAATTGTAACTGCTCAATGAAGAAATTAAAAACAATTGAGTTAAGCTATGGATCTTATGGAATGGATGGAGAAAGTAGTTGGATAGGCAGGATAATTTGAGTATTAGTTAACTATTCCGAATGAGAATTTTATGTGATTTTATATATACACTATTCATTTAATTTACATACCTCCTCAAGGCCTAATGAGGGAAGAAGTACGGTATAAATGCCTGTTTTAAATTAAATTAGGTAGGTGATTTTGTGATCCTGTTCGATAAATTTCTAGAATCTGAACTAATAGGAAGTATATTCCTAAAGAACTAGTACTATATATTCCTATCCCAATTCACCAAGGGGTATGTTTACTAATTGGTGGTAGCGGCTTCAGTGCGATATCGGAGCCGCGGCCCAATTGTATCCAGATGAGCTCCTATGAACTCGAGGTCCTGTTGGAGCAAGGAGGAGTGAAGAGGATCCAGGGTGGGTTGTCTCACAAAGTGAGTGGGAGGATGAGTCTGGAATTGTTTTTGTAGGCCCCGACTGACTAAATGTAGGGTCCAGGGCTTGGAAGAGATACTGATCCAGTAGTGTGCAAAACGCACTAGCCTTCCTGGGATGAGGAGGGAGAATCATGGGAGAATAGGCCATGATCTTCTTGAGCAGTTAAAAACTCAGGTTTTTGAGTAGATGGTGCAGGCTGTGGTTTGGTAACCTAGGGTTTCCTGATCTGTTTCTGGCGTGGTTGCCTCTGTTGCTGTTGTGGGGCAGTGTAGCCAGCATAGGCCTGATATGGAGGATAAAACCTCTTTTTCTTAGGGAAGAACGGTTTCTTGGTGGTAGCCTTCTTCTTAGAAGGGTCTATCATTTTCTTTGACAGTCTTTTCATGCTAAGATTGTCAGTCTATCTCCCTGGCCTTTTCCCTCCACCTCTGTCCAAAGAGTTTCTCACCATTACAGGGTATGTTGAATAGTTTGTCCTGGACCCACTGTTCCAGGTCAGTTGCTTAGAGCCATGCTGTCCTTCTAGCCCCTATACAAGCTGCAGCAGATCTGCTGTTAGCCTCAAAAGCATCAAATGCTGCTCTTGTTAAGAATTTGGATGTATTCTGGGCATGTGTCACCAAGACCTGATGAGCCACCTGCTTATCAGGGGCAACAAGGAGGTGAATTCTGATAAATCCCTTGATACATCCTTAAGAAACATACCTATATATAGCATATATGAGTCTATTCTCGAGGCTAGCATGGTAGCTTGGAATGCTTTCCTTCCAAAAGCATCTAAGTGTCCTCCTCATTGCAGACTCCACAACCATGGAATGGTGGGGAAATTGTGGCTTTTGGAAACCTGGCGAGGGAGGAACCCTATATAGGGTATCAAGCCTCTTGTTTACCGCAGGGGTTGACATTGGGGCTTCCCTCATTCTAACCATCAGGTTTTTTAAGATGTTGTGCACCGGGAGGGTGGCAGCCTCCTTCGGTGCTGATGGATACTAGAGTATATCGAGCTCTTCAGCCCTTGGCTCCATTTCTGTAGCCACTGAAAGGTCAAGAGCTTCCGCCATGTCCTCGGATGGTGAATGTCGACATTCATAAGGAGGCGATGGATCCAATGGTATATCTTTGGGTATATCTAACTTGATGGATTCTATCTCAGATGCCTTCTTGGAATCAGAGTCCGGAAGGAAATCTAAATAATCTCTGCAAGATGTTCGATACCTTCGAAGTTGAGAAGTTTGTCGTCAAGGGTATTGGAACCTATGGCACCAAGGGCCTTGGTATCGGTTGCTCTGAGCTATGTGAAGCAGGGGATGCCTGTGGTAGAATGCTGATGTCTGTGGTCACCAGTGGTATCGCTGGAACCAGTACCGGTGCCGGCTGTAGAGCAGTCGATGCTATCGGCATTACAACCGCTAAGAGTTTAGCCATGTTACACTAGATGGCGATGAGACAGTCATCCAATGATGGTACCGGAGAAGGAGTGGCTTCAGACACAGATGTGTGGGCACAACTCCAGATGCTGGTATCAGGGGCTCCACCAAGGATTGGACCTCGGGGGTATCCCCGAACCCCTGTATGGTATGGAGGGGGACACCTCCCGCCGGGGTTATTTAGATGGATGTCTGCATTGGAAAGCGATGAATGACCTAGAGGTTGATAAGCTCGATGCCAAAGTTGATGGCGTCTTCTTAAACACTGATGACTCTGAATTATGCTTTTCCTTTGCTGGTGAGGACTTAGATGCATGGGATGAATTTGATGGCATAGACGCCCCCAAGGAGTGCAGCTGAGTCTGTAGGAAACATCTTAGCCTTCTGTTTGTCCCGGTACTTTCGACCTCTGGAAGTCATATGGCGACAGGAGAGACAGGATTCGACGTCGTAGTCTGGGCCTAAACATTTCAGGGACCAAGAATGCTCATCAGTGATGGAAATTGTACTGAACACTTGGAGATTTTTTTTAACCTACTTCAGGGTTTCTCCATCTTTGAAAAAATGAAGGCAAAATCGAATTAGGCAATGGTGCCCGAGGAGGCTATAGGTCTCAAAGAAGAATTATTGAAAAAAACTGAAGTAATGAAACTTTAAGAAAAAAGAAAAGGGGAAACGGAATCAACGAGGGAAGGCAACTAGAGTACTTTCAACAGTACTTGGAAGAATTTTTTGAAGTCTCTAGATGCAGCTGACAGGGACAAGGTCCGAATGGCTCCGTGGAAGAAAAAAAAAAAAAAAAAGACGGCTGAGGAGACCAGGAGGGAAGGCAGTCTCACATGTGTGGCGAAGCGCTCCCAAAAGCATTCCTAATGGATGCTGGGGAGTATTCCCACGCTGGGCTCCATTGGTGCCGACATCACCTGCTTGTTCCTGGAGATAGAAACTATCTAGCTGTGTAAAATGTTCCTGTACACAGCATAGGTGTGTTCATATATAGTAAAAATCTGACTTTTCTAAATTCTCCTCTTCCTAGAAGATAGATAATTATTGGGCACCTTCAGTGAGATGATATTTAAAAACACATCTTGTACGGGAAAGGACCACTGCTGCTACACTTATGTAAGATAATGTTTTGCCTTGTTCTCCTGGACTCCAAATTGCCAGTCTTATGAAGCACTGTTACAGCTTGTGCGTGACTGACTAGTTAAAGAACCTGCTGATCTATACAAGGAGGTGAGAATTTGTCAGTGCCTAAGCAGAAATATCAGTCAGATAGAGTGTTAGAACTGTTCTTTGCCAGAGTTTGTTTGCCGCTATCTGCTATATTGGAGAGTTGGGTGGGGGGGTGGGCAAAGAGGGCTTACTAGCTGATAAAACCAACTTTAACCCTAGTTTTGCATTAAGAAAAGCAAACTATGAACCAATGGAGTCTTGACAATATCACTTTTGGATATAATAATTTTAGAATACCCTTCCCAATTACCATTCTATTCTATAGCATTTGGAAAAACGTATTTGCACTTGCAGCTCAGACATGGGCGGGATTCTTGCTTCGTATTAGCATACTGGCTGCTGTGCTGGATCACAATTTTAAGTTTCTATAAATACACAGCCACCATGATTAGGGCTTATATGCTCACCAGACTTGATTCACCTAAATTATTTTTGACAGCTAGGGGACTAAGAGTGAAATGTAATCCCGACCGGTATTGTAAAAACAGATATTCAACAAAAACAAAATTTTCTTTGCAGTTAGGAAAAAGAATTTGGAGCCCATAGGAGAAAACACCATACAAGTGCTTTTAAAAATCCTCCACATTACCTAGGAAGTGTCATGGCGCAAGGCAAATAGTGCCTATAAAAACAGATGAAAATGTGCAGGGCAGTTTTAAAACGGGCAGCTCAAAGCACATGGCTAGGGGTTGCTATAGACAACCGACCAAAACACTAGCACCGGGTGTAGGTAAACGCCCCGGAGATGCATTACCTCATAGCTCATTAGAGGAGCAGGAACAGCTGCAGGGACTTGAGCTGATGAGGGGCTCAAAGAATGACGCATTTAAAATAAAGTCAGTCTTGAGCAGAAACAGGACACGAGAGGGAACTGGAGGAAGAACAGAGAGAACCAGGACACATGGGAAAGGAAAAAAGCAGAGCATATGAGAACCAGGACACATACCTAAGAGCTTCTGACGGAGATTCCAGCAGCACCTCAGAGGAGTTTGCCCAGGAGGGATTGCCCGAGGTTAGTGCTAGAGAGTTGGGCTGCACTGAACCAGAGTCCGGTTGGGGACCCAGAGGGATTCCAGGCAGCAAACGACGAGGAGCTGTGAGAGGGAACTCCCACGAGAGCAGGTACCTGGGGAATAGAAGCTCTTATCCAAAAGAGATTTCCCGGCTGAAAGAAAGACGTCCTGTGAGGGGAAGTGAAAGGGAGAAAAGTTTCCAGCTTCCCGGCTGCAAACGTTCAGGCCGAGCTAAGCCTGAGGAAAGGCCAATTCCCTGGAATAGAGGGGCACTTGATTTTACCTGCACTAGTCCTGAGGTGTATGGCCCTCTAGAGGGAAAATCCACATTGCATGGTAACCTGCCTTTCCACGTTAGTAGTGGAGAGAAGAGAAGCCCTTGCCAGGAAGAGGAGGGATTGCTAAACACTGATACAAGTTACAGCCATACAAGAGATAATAGCAGGGAAGCTCATGAGGCCATGGACTGTGATTTCTGTGGAGAAAACTCAGAGGATTTCCAGATGGACTGTACACTGGTGTTTTCAGATAGAAAGAGGTCACGCTGTTGAAGCATAAGAAAAGCCTGCAAAAGAGAAATCTGTGTAAGGGCACAGATTTCACTCTACAGCTTTTTGTGATATAGAAAGCCTGTTTTTCACTTTTGTTTTCCTTAAAGTTGAAAAGAAGCATTTCCTTTGTCATTTTGTAATACCCTTTTGTGTTGTGCCAGAAGCATGGTTTACTTTCCTTTATAATTCCTGTTTGCAAAAGTTCTCCCGGGAAGGGAAATAAATACCTCTTTATAAGCATAGCTACTCGTCCACGACTACACTCTTATTGAATAGCTATTGGGACTTCAACTCCCAGAGGGCACCACTAGTCCCTGCTACATAGGAGGAGCCTCACTGAAGCCCCAGGCCTTTCGCCTCCGGGGTAAGTAGGTGGGTGACAGAAGTCAAAGACTTCCCCTTGTGCTCAAAAGACACATGTATGGACACAGAAATTGCACAGTGAGCTATTTAATATGAATTTAATATACAAGGCATTTATAGCCCACTTTTCTCCTAATGAAGTCAGGCGGGAAACAGGTCAAATTAATAAGCAGAACAAATAAAACCATCCTCTAATAAAAGTTATCCTGTTCTTACTCCAGCTTCTAAAAACAAAAATTATCAGGATAACTGGATGAAATCATGACTTGTAGACTTATCCTAAGGGATAAGCATTTTTCTAAACAAATAATAATTGTTCAATGAAAGGAGTTGTTCGAGGAAGTGAACTCCAGATGAGGAGGGCATAGCCTCTATGGGGTACTCTTTCTGCTAGTAATAGTCTACAGTAAACTCTTTAACAGAAGAAATGTTCACCAATAAAACATTTTGTGAATGGGAAGCATAACTAGGGACTAAGAAATATCCATTTGCTAACAAAGTGGACCGAGGCCCCAGATTGCTTTATGCACTTTGGTTACGATTTTAAAATGTATTCTTTGGGAAAATGGTAGCCAATGCAATTTAGTGAGTAATGGAGAAATTCTGTCCCAGTTATTTGCACCATTTATGACCTATGCCACTACATATTGAATTATTTGTAGCCATTCAAAAGCGAGGGTCGTAGACTTTAGGAAAACTAACTTTGTCAAGATGGGACAATACTGCAAGGAGTCGTTAGCGGGATGGGAACAACTGGGGGATGTAGAAAGGCAATGGGCAAAACTGAAAGGGAATATTTTAAGGGCAACAAACAGTTTTGTTAGAAAGGTAAATACATGTAAAAGGAAAAGGAGGTCACCATGGTTCTCAAAAGTAGCAGCTGAAAAGGTGAAGAAAAAGGAGGGTGGCCTTCATAAAATACAAGAGATCACAGAGAGAGAAAGGCAGGCATCTATATTTGGAAAAATTTAGAGAAGCTAGCAAAGTAGTCAGCAAAGCGTAGTTACTCACCTGTAACAGGTGATGTCCGGGAACAGCAGGAATTTAGTCTTCACATATGGGTATCGTCGGTACCAATGGAACCTGCGCGGGAACGCTCCCCAGCGTCCAATAGGAAAGCCTTTGGGAGCATCCCACAGCGCCTGCGTGCTGTCTTCCCACCTTTCCAACTGTCCCTCTCCAGTTAAGTTTATAGCTGAGACAAAAGAGAGAGGGAGAGAGAGAAAAAGAGAGAGAGAGAGAGAGACACACACACACAACTCCTAGGGGACGTGGGCAGGTTGTGAAGACTAAATTCCTGCTGTTCCCGGAGATCACAGGTGAGTAACTATGCTATCTCCAGTAACAAGCAGGAATGTAGTCTTCACATATGGGGGACTCCCTAGCTGCAGATGCCAGGGAGATGGCCCCAGGAAGTTGTCAGCTCTTGTGAAAGGGCCCCACTTCCCCCCATGGATCTCTGGGATCCTACCATGGACGGTGGGTAGGAGTTGATTAAGTCTGAAAAAGGAGTTAAAGAACAGCTTGGCCAAACAAGGCATCCGGGCAGGAGTCCTTGTCTAAGCAGTAGTGGGCTGTGAAGGTATGTACTGAAGCCCAAGTAGCAGCTCGACAGATGTCATCGATAGACACAGAGTGAAGATGAGCCATTGAGGCCGCCATGGCTCTCACATTGTGAGCTGTAACATGGCCTTCAAGAGGAAGGTTCTTACTCTCATAGGCAAAGGATAGGCAATGTGCGATCCAGTTGGACAGTGTTCTTTTGGAAAATGGAAGCCCCAAATGACTAGGATCAAAAGCAACAAAGAGTTGAGAAGGTTTTCTATGTTGCTGTGTCCTTTGCAAGTAAAAGTCCAAAGCTCTTTTATAGTCCAAGGTATGAAGGTTCCTTTCTGCACTGGAGGCATGAGGCCTCGGAAAGAATACAGGAAGGTAAACCGCTTGGTTTAAATGGAAAGGTGAAACCACCTTTGGCATAAAGTGTGGATGAGTCCTGAGAACTACCTTATCATGGTGGAACCTTGTAGGAGGAGGATCAGCCACTAACGCTTGCAATTCACTTATGCGACGTGCTTATGTGATTGCAATGAGGAAGATGACCTTCCAGGAAAGGAATTTCAAAGATGTAGTGGCTAATAGTTCAAAAGGCAGTTTCATGAGCTGCCCGAGCACCAGATTTAAGTCCCATGCCACCGGTGGTGGCCTAAAGGGAGGCTTTGTTAAAAGAAGGCCACTCATAAATCTCGCTATGAGAGGATGAGAGGAAATAGATTGTCCACTTAGAGGCTTGTAAGACGCTGCAATAGCACTAAGATGGACTCTTAGTGAATTTGTCTTGAGACCCACATTTGACAAATGAAGGATACTCCAGTATCGATTCCAAAGGTATCACAAGATGGTTAAGACCCTTCTGCGAGCACCATATGGTTAACCTTTTCCACTTAAAGGCATACAAGCGTCTTATGGAGGGTTTCCTAGAAGCATGAAGCATATCCTTTACCTGATGGGAAGGGTTAAGATCCTGAAGTTCTAGGCTTTCAGAAACCAGGCCATGAGATGCAGAGACTGGGGATTGGGATGCCACAGCATCCCATCCTCTTGGGAGAGAAGATCTGGAGCGGATCCCAATTCAGGAGGCGGAGCTTAAGAGAGATGTAGGAGCAGAGGGTACCACGTTTGCCATGGCCAACGTGGAGCTATGAGGATCATATGACCTCTTTCTCTATGAAGCTTGAATAGAGTTTTGGGGATGAGGGGAATGGGTGGGAAGGCATATAGGAAGTCCTGTTCCCAGTGAAGGACGAAGGTGTCCCTTGCCTGACATCGAGCCGGAATTCTGGAACAGAACCCAGGAAGTTTGGCATTCAGTGGACTTGAAAAAGAGGTCTATGTCCAGGGTTCTCCAAATCTGAAATATTTGGGCAACCTGGTCTGCATGGAGAGACCATTCGTGTGGAAGCAGAACTCGACTGAGTTTGTTTGCCCAAGAATTCTGAATGCCTGGAAAATACACTGCAAGGAAATGAATCTGATGCTTTCTGGCGAGGGCCCATAGTCACAAAGCTTCGTTGCATAGCGACAGAGAGCCTGTTCCGCCCTGCTTGTTCACACAGAACATGGCTACCTGATTGTCCGTTTGAACTAGGACTGTCTTGTAGCTGAGCTGAGCATGAAATACTCAAAGAGCAAGGAAGATTGCTCTGAGCTCCAGGAGGTTGATGTGAAGACAGGCCTCCTGTGGAGTCCAGGTACCCTGGGTAAAGAGATTGTGCAGGTGTGCTCCCCATCCCACCTGTGAAGTATCTGTTGTTAGGGTGGCTTGGGATAGGGGTTTGCTGGAAAGGAGACCCCACCAGAAGGTTTTGGGGTGACTACCATCATTGGAGGGATGAAATAAGAGTCTGAGTTTGTTATTTTGTCCGACAAGCAACCTGAGGCCTGTGTACACTGAGTGGATAAGTCCACTGGGCTGTTCGCATATAGAGGTGAGCATAAGGAACCACATGCACGGTGGATGCCATGTGGCCTAGCAATTGTAGCATTTCCCGAGCAATGAGACCACATTTGAGCACTGCTTGGGAAGCTAGTTGTACTATGCGAAGACAGCGGGGCTGCGGAAGGAAAGCCCTTGTCTGTCTGATATCCAGATGAGCTCCTATGAACTCTAGGGACTGAGTGAGAGCAAGATTGGATTTTGGGAGCTTTATGACCAGTCCCAAATACTGAAGGATTTGCATTGTACGAGATAGAGCAGAGCTGGCTTCTGGCACTGTAGGGGCTCAAATGAGCCAGTCGTCTAAGTAAGGGAAGCCGAATATTCCCAGAGTGCGGAGAAATGCTGCTACCACAGCCATGCATTTTGTGAACACTCTTGGCGCAGATGCGAGGCCAAAGGGAAGAACCATGTATTGGTAGTGCCAATCTCCTGTGATTTGGATGGATGAGAATATGAGTATACGCATCCTTGAGATCTAGAGAAGAAAGCCAATCCTGACTTTGAAAGTATGGCAGCAGAGTTCCTAGAGAGACCATTTTGAACTTCTCTCAGAACCGATATCTGTTCAATTCTCTGAGGTCTAACATGGGTCTGTGTCCTGAGAGGTTTGAGAATTGAACTGTCCAATTTTCTGCTGTTATTTGGTACCATCTGTGGGCAAAATGACATAACCTGCCTGGGATGGTTAAGGGTTCTGGACCCTTCAGGGGCAGGAAGGCAAAGTTCTCTAGAAAGGAGTCAAAGTCCCTGAGGAGGCTGAGCCTGTTGAGGTTTTGCAGCTTTTGACTTCTTTTGTCGTCTAGGTTGTTGCTGCTGTCCCTTTTGGGCAGCCTGACCTGGATGGTGTCCCTGTTTGGTATAGGAAGGATAAAACTTTTTTCTTATTGAAAAATGGTTTTTTAGAGGATCTTTTCTTTGTCCAAATCTACAGCCGATCCTGCAATCTATCCAGTGTGATATTGTCAGCATCCATTTCATTAGCCTTCTCCTGTCAATTCTTGCCAAAGAGATTTTCTCCTGTGCAAGGAATGTTTCCTAATTTATCCTGTACCCAAATTTCCAAGTAAGATGCCTGAAGCCAGGCGATCTGACGTGCACAAATGGCAACAGCAGAGGTTGTGCTTATGCACTCAAAACAGTCAAAGGCTGCACGATTAACAAACTTGGAAACATCCTGAGCATGTTTGACAAGAGTGAGATAGTCTTGTCTTTTGTCATCAGGAAGAAAGGGGCTCATAAGCTCCAAGTCTTCTGTGACCTCTTTAAGGAACATTCCCATATACAAGATATAGGAACTGATTCTAGCTGAGAGCATGGAAGCATCAACGCCCAAAGGCATTGAGAGTCCTTCATTCACGACCTGGAGGATTGGATGCATGTCTTTGCACTTTTCATCCTTCTCATGGCTGATTCCACCACCATTGAATCGTGTGGTAATTGAGTTTTTTGAAAGCCAGGACAAAGTGGAACTCGATACATGGTATTGAGTCATCGAGAATGAGGAGATATGGTTAAAGGTGTTTCCCACATCCTTAGCATAAGATTATGTAAGATCTCATGAATAGGCAGAGTAGCTGCCTCTTTGGGAGCCTTAGGGTATTGAAGGATTTACAACTCCTTTGCCCTAGGCTCTTTTTCAGGAGCTACTGTGATGGAAAGGCCTCAGGCCACATCACAGGTAAAGTCCTGAAAGGACATATCCTCTGGCGGAGACATTCTGCACTGAAGAGAAGAGGAATCCTTGGGGAGAAGTATTCTGGTATCGGCAGAGTCTTCGGAGTCTTCAGTCTCATCCGAGGATACAAAATATCTCCGATCCCGGTGATCGTGCAAAGCATGGTACTGGTATCGAACGAAGTCAGTATCGAGTTTGTTCAGGTACCGATCTGTCGATGCCAGAGAGAGACGCATGACTCGGTATGGGTGGCATACCCGCCGATGTCGATGCACTCGATACCGGTACCGGTGTCTGAAGCAGTTTCAACGGTACTGAAGTCATGAGAAGAGCCACTAGACTGCGTTCGATAGCAAGGAATCTCTGGTCTTTCGATGCTGCCGATGCTTGGGTGTCGGTACTGGAACCCCAGAGCATGTCGCCAGTAGTTCTGCCGAGGTTGAGGCCTCGAGAACATCCTGGAGCCCCGTTAATACTTTGGAAGCCGAAGCCTCCTGCTGGGGCAGTTTTAGTGGTGAAAATTACTCAAGGGCAACGCCAGGGGCATCTCGATACTTAGAAGATCTACCCTTTGAGGACCGGCTAGATTTATGTTTAGTTACCCGAGATCCATGGGAGAAAGATGAAGCCCTGGAGGACGTCGATGCAACAGACGCCACGTCTGAGGGAAAAAGGGTGCTAAGTTTAGCAGCTCGGTTCTGCCAGCCCCTTTTTGACATCATTCCACAGGAGAGGCACTCTGACATAGAGTGGTCAGGACTAAACATTTGAGACACTAAAAATGGGTGTCGGTGACGGAAATGGTACCATCACATTTAGAACATTTCTTAAAACCTGAAGCAGGTTTTTCCATTAAGGAAAAATTGGGCCTAGTGCCCAAAATGGCGCCTAGCACCAAAGAAAAAAAAAGTTTCTGAAGTAAACCACTTTAGAAACTATAGTTTGTTTGTTTTTTGTAGAAGAAAGGAAGAACCAGCGGTACCGGTATAGCGTCGAGGGAAGGCAGACGCGCCCACAAAAACAAAGATTAAAGATTAAATTTTCTGCGGTGACAGGGTATGCGACCTGTCGGCTCCGCGGAAAACGAAGAACTGGAGAGGGACAGTTGGAAAGTTGGAAAGGTGCGAAGGCAGCACGCAGGCGCTGTGGGATGCTCCCAAAGGCTTTCCTATTGGACGCTGGGGAGCGTTCCCGCACAGACTCCGTCGGTACCGACGATACCCATATGTGAAGACTACATTCCTGCTTGCTCCTGGAGATAGCAAAGGTAGAAAAAGAAAAAAATTGTCACTACAATAAAATGGAGGGACAAGGCTTTTTTATGATAGTTTAGCGAGAGGAGGAAGTGCAAAAATGGTATGCTCAGACTCAAGTGGGAAGGGAAGGAATATGTAGAAACTGCTAAGGATAAAGCAGAATTGCTTAAATATTTTTGTTCTGTGTTAACAGATGAAGGGCCAGGAGCAGGACCTCAGAAAACACCCACAAATAGAAGCAGAAGTGAGGGGGACCTTGAACAATCTTCACAGAACTGTGTTCGTGAAGAACTAGCTAAACAAAGTAGACAAAGTGATGGGGCCAGATGGGATACATCTGAGAATATTGAAGGAACTTGAGCACATTCTAGGAGCTCCACTGACTGACATTTTCAATGCTTCTTTAGAGTTAGGAGTGGTCCCAGGGAACTGGAGAAAGGCACATGTTCCTTTACACAAAAGCGTAAGTAAAAATGATGCTGAGAACTATAGGTCGGTTAGTCTAACCTCTGTGGTGAGTACCTAAGAGATTGTCAAGAGAGGTCTGAGAACTGAACTGTCCAATTTTCTGCTGTTATTTGGTACCATCTGTGGGCAAAATGACAAAACCTGCCTGGGATGGTTAAGGGTTCTGGACATGCTGCTAAAACAGAGGACAGTGAGGTTTCTGGAGTCCAATGGATTGCAGGATCTGAGGCACCATGGGTTTACCAGAGGCAGGTTTTGTCAGAAAAATCAGATTTCTTTGACTGAATTAGACCGAGGGAGAGCCCTAGATGTGGTGTACTTCGATTTCAGAAAAATCTTTGACACTGTTCCGCACAGGTGATTTATTAATAAATTGAGCACCCTAGGGATGGACCCTAAAGTGACTGTGTAACAAATTGTTTAAGTGGGAGGCAACAAAACGTACAGGTAAATGGAGCTCACTCTGAGAAGGAGGTTACCAGTGGTGTGCTGCAGGGATCTGTCCTTGGTCTCATTCTTTTTAACATCTTTGTTAGTGATATTGCAAAAGGGCTGTTGGGTAAGGTTTGCCTCTCTGCGGATGATACCAAAATCTGCAACACAGCAAACACCCAGGAAGGAGTAGATAACATAAGGAGGGATCTAACTAAGTTTGAAGAATGGGCAAGAATTTGCCTAATGAGATTTAATGCAGAGTCATGCATTTGGGCTGCAAAAATCCAAGGGAGGGGTACAGTATAGGGACTGAAGTACTTCTGTCCATAAAAGAAGAGTGGAACTAGGGCATGATTGTTTCTGATGATCTTAAAATGGCTAAACTGGTATAAAGACAAAACAGTGAAAGCTAGAAGGATACTTGTGTGCATCGGGAGAAGAATGACCATCAGAAAAAAAGGAAATGTTAGTGCCTCTGTCTAAATCTCTCGTGCGACCTCATTTGGAGTAGTGTCTGCAATTTTGGAGACCAAACCTTCAAAAGGATATGAACAAGATGGAGTTGGTGCAGAGGGTGGCTACTAAAATGATTAGTGGTCTTCATTATAAACCATATGAGGACAGACTTAAAGATCTTAATATGTATAGGTTAGAGGAAAAGCGGGATTGATAGAGGAGATATGATAGCTCCATGGCATAAATGCACAGAAGGAGAGCTTCTTTCGAATGAAAGTAAGTTCTGCAATGAGGGGGCATAGGATGAGGGTGAAAGGGAAAAGACTCAGGAATAATATGTACAACTATTTCATTACAGAAAGAGTGGTAGATGCATGGAGATGAGAACAGTATCTGAATTCAAGAAAGCATGGGACACACACAGAAGATCTCTAAAGGAAAAAGGGACTATAGTTTCTATCTAGTCTGCCCTTCCATATCAACTACATGTCAGCAGAAAAAGAACATATAGCCCATCATTTTTTAGTGTATATTATATACACACACACACACACACATATCTATATATACAAATACATCTCTCTCTCTCTCTCTATATATATATATATATATAAATATTTCATAGCACAAGTGATGACTGTATATGCACTCACAACATATATATAGTGCATACATAGTCATCACTTGTGCTATGAAACACCTAAATATCTGGTCCAACAAATAAATCTCAGAAGGCACAATTAGTTGCTTAGGCTTCACTTGTGTGCAATCAGTGTCACATGATCTGTCGCATGATGCCTGTATAAATAAATATACCTGTCCTGAAAGGCCCCTGACTCTGCAACACCACTAAGCAAGCAACATGAAGACCAAGGAGCACTCCAAACAGGTCAGAGACAAAGCTGGAGAAGTACAGAACAAGGTTGGATTATAAAAAATATCCCAAATCCCAAATATTCCATGGAGCACCATTAAATCCATTAGAACAAAATAGAAAGAATATGGCACCACTACAAACCTGAAGCAAAAAAATACCTCATTCAACTTTTCACCAAAAGCTATCAGATACAGTAATGCTTAAATTTGTCACAACATAGCCTCAGAAACAACCATAGGCACTAATAAACTCTGGGCTGATTCTGTTCTACTCCCAGGCATGTGCAGGTTTAACATCAATGGCTTTATGTTGTACAAACAATATCACAGTTTATCATGAGCAATGTAAAAATCAATAAAAAAATACTTAGCTCATGTAGAAACGTGATGTTGTGCGAAGTGCTTCATGATTTTTCTGAAATTTTCATAAAAGTTTTTGAGTGGGGTACAATTCCTTCCACTTTCAACCCGTGCCTTAAAACTCATCCCAACGCCAACCTTGTGAGGCGCCCATGCGTTTCGCCGTATAGGGTTTCTCAAGGGACTGAATCATGAAGGTGTATTTCCTAGAAAAGATACTAAAATAACTGATCTGTGCTGTTATACTTGACACAAACCACAACGATTATCTTAAAACAAATGGAACTAAAAGAGTGGTATGGTAAAAGACCTGGCAACGCTGCAGCTGAACAAATCTGTAAAGCGTTCTCCTTCAGGTACATCGGAGAATCCAAGGAACGCCGCGCATGTGAACTGGTGTCAACATCGTTCTAGTTTAAATGTCTTCTGGGACGTAATCCCATTGGTCAAACGTCATGTGCATGCTGCCCAATCAATGCTCTGATTCAAACCTCCGGGTTGCACCGTAGCAAGCAGGTAGATCCACCTCTGTTCTCTGTAGATCAACCACTGATCGCGAGTTCTTCCCAAAACAGGTCCCATTACTGTTTCAATACACCAGCAGCAAAGCTGGGAAAATGTGTGGTTGTGTGATAAACAATGTTGAACCATAGGAGCTTCCCTGCGAGCACATCGAAGCCGGCTTGCATGTTCCTGCATACGGACCCGAAACTGACGGATCATCTTGCCAATATATAGCAAAGCATAAGGGCATTGCACAGCGTAAACCACATACGTGGAATCGCAGGTAGTAGCATTTCTTAATTTATAAGTGGTGCCATTGTAAATGAAACTCTTCCCTTCCAATGTAATTTCACAAATCGCACAACCTCCAAGAAGGAATACCATTATTTGAATGTTTCTGCTCCGAGAACAGCCCAATTTTTACACGGTCCCGAAAATCCACAAGCATTTAACCAGGCCTCCGGGCCGTCCAATAGTCTCAACGAAGGGAACGGTGCTTGAGCCCGTTTCTACATATTTGGACTCATTTTTGCACCCATTGGTGCAAGATATCCCTTCTTATATCCGAGATACGACTCATTTTTTGTTGTTGTTACGGGGCATGTCGGATTGGGCTAATGAGGAAATCCTTATGGTAACCTTGGATGTTCAGTCCCTTTATATGAGCATTCCACAGGAGGCGGCTAGCACCATAGTACATCAAACTCTGGTTGCTCGGGAGATTTATCTTCACAACAGCTACAATTTTTACAAGCCCTTACCAGTTTAGCCCTCTTTCGAAATTATTTTGAGTTCCAAGGGGTCCTATACCATCAGGTGTCCGGAGTGGCGATGGGCGCTACATGCGCCCCATCAGTAGCCAACCTATATATGGGGGTTTTTGAGGAACGGCATTTCCCTACTTCACCCTATTTAGCTAACATCAAGGCTTGGCATCGTTATATTGATGATGTCTTCATGCTCTGGCGAGGCACAAAATCTTTGTTGCGTTCTTTTCTTCAGTGGCTGAATTCTCAAGATGTTCATATTAAATTCACCTGTGATTTTCACAAACACAATATCACTTTCTTGGATGTGCAAGTTACGTGGCAAGCGGATGGTTGGGGCACTTCAGTCTATCGTAAATCAATAGACCGGAACACTTTCTTACATCACGATAGTGCTCACCCTCCAACTCTAAAGGATAGTCTCCCTTTGTCGCAGTTTTTGCGATATCGCCGCAATTGCTCTAGTTTACAAACTTACAAGATTCAGTCTAAACATTTGAAGACTCACTTTGTTAACAGGGGATATCCTTCCTCTGCAATATGTCAGGCTTACCAGCGAGCGTTATACATCAATCGAGATCTACTATTATCCCCGAAGAAACAGGAAGTACCTCATGGCGATAATCAACACATCAACTTCATTACAGTTTATTCACCAGTAAGTCTGAGTATACAACGCACTATTCGGAAATACAGGCGCATCCTTGCAGCAGTGCCGGGGATACAGGACAAGTCAATACGCTGTGTGTGGAAGCGAAGCCGCAATTTGAAAGAATACCTGAGTCCCACACGGTTGAGAGCCCCATTACCATCTCCGCTGGTTGTTTCGGAATTTGGTCATCGAAAATGCGGAGGTTGTGCGATTTGTGAAATTACATTGGAAGGGAAGAGTTTCATTCACAATGGCACCACTTATAAATTAAGAAATGCTACTACCTGCGATTCCACGTATGTGGTTTACGTTGTGCAATGCCCTTGTGCTTTGCTATATATTGGCAAGACGATCCGTCAGTTTCGGGTCTGTATGCAGGAACATGCAAGCCGGCTTCGATGTGCTCGCAGGGAAGCTCCTATGGTTCAACATGGTTTATCACACAACCACACATTTTCCCAGATTCGCTGCTGGTGTATTGAAACAGTAATGGGACCTGTTTTGGGAAGAACTCGCGATCAGTGGTTGATCTACAGAGAACAGAGGTGGATCTACCTGCTTGCTATGGTGCAACCCGGAGGTTTGAATCAGAGCATTGATTGGGCAGCATGCGCATGACGTTTGACCAATGGGATTACGTCCCAGGAGACATTTAAACTAGAACGATGTTGACACCAGTTCGCATGCGCGGCGTTCCTTGGATTCTCCGATGTACCTGAAGGAAAACGCTTTACAGATTTGTTCAGCTGCAGCATTGCCAGGTCTTTTACCATACCACTCTTTTAGTTCCATTTGTTTTAAGATAATCATTGTGGTTTATGTGTCGAGTATAACAGCACAGATCAGTTATTTTAATATCTTTTCTAGGAAATACACCTTCATGATTCAGTCCCTTGAGAAACCCTATACGGCGAAACGCATGGGCGCCTCACAAGGTTGGCGTTGGGACGAGTTTTAAGGCACGGGTTGAAAGTGGAAGGAATTGCACCCCACTCAAAAACATTTATGAAAATTTCAGAAAAATCATGAAGCACTTCACACATCACGTTTCTACATGAGCTAAGTATTTTTTATTGATTTTTACATTGCTCATGATAAACTGTGATATTGTTTGCACAACATAAAGCCATTGATGTTAAACCGGCACATGCCTGGGAGTAGAACAGAATCAGCCCAGAGTTTATTAGTGCCTATGGTTGTTTCTGAGGCTATGTTGTGACAAATTTAAGCATTACTGAATCTGATAGCTTTTGGTGAAAAGTTGAATGAGGTATTTTTTTGCTTCATAGTGATCATTCACAAAGAAAGACCATTTTTTTGTTTAGAGATTTTTTTGTTTAGAGAAACCACTACAAACCTGACAAGAAAAGTCCGCCCAACAAAAAACTCACAGACGGGGCAAGGAGGGCATTAATCAGAGACGCCACAAAGACACCAAGGATAACACTGAAGGAGCTGCAAAGATCCACAGCAGAGATGGTAGTATCTATCCATAGAAGCACTTTAAGACTACACTCCACAGAGCAGGACTTTATGGAAGAGTGGTCATAAAAAAGCCATTGCTTAGAGAAAGAAATATGAAAATATATGGAGTTTGCACAACAGCATATGACAGACCCCCAAAACACATGGAAGGTTCTCTGGTCAGATGAGAAGAAAACTGATCCTTTGGGCCATCATGGGAAAAGCCATGTTTGGCACAAAGCCAACACGTCCCATCACCCCGAGAACACCATTCTCACTGTGACACGTGGTGGCAGCATCATGCTGTGGGGATGTTTGAAATCGGCAGGGACAGGAAAACAGGTCAGGATTGAAGGAACGATGGATGTCACTAAATACAGGGCACTACCTGAGGAAAAGCTGTTCCAGTCTGCCAGAGATTAGAGACTAGGATGAAGGTTCACCTTCCAGCAGGACAATGACCCTAAACATACTAAAGCTACATTGGAGTGGTTTAAAGGGAAACATTTAAAATGTCCTGGAATGGCCAAGTCAAAACCCAAATCTTAATCCAATTGAGAATCTATGGCATGCCTTGAAGATAGATGGGTTACATTGGTGCACAGTAAACTTGAAAGAGCTGGAGCAATTTTGCCTTGAGGATTGGGTGAAAATGCCAGTGGCTAGATGTGCTAAGCTAATAGAGGCATAGAGCTGCAAGTCTTTTGGTAGCTCTATAGAAGTATTGACTTTGGAGAGGAGGAATAAATATGCACTCCTAATTTCAATGTTTTTTGTTGCCTGAATTATTGCTTGTGTCACAATAAAGGATATTTTGCACCTCCAAAGTCAAAGGCATGTTGTGTATCTCATATGTTGCTAACTCCCAAAACCCCATTTTAATTCCAGGTTGTAATGCAACAAAACAGGACAAACACCAAGGGGATGAATACTTTCACATGGCTATATATAGGAAAGGAGTGGCCTAGTGGTTGAGGCAAGTTACCTCAGGACGGAAGGTCAGGGGTTCAAATCCCACTAGAGGACAGCAACCTTGGGCTGGAAGGACTGGGATTTCTAGTCCCACAGGTGCTCTTTGTGGTCTTGGGCAAGCCACTTAACCCTCCATTGCCCATGTTCCCTGTAAGTATTAGTGTATGTGTCTCATATCCCCTTGTGTTAAATGTATCCCCCAATTGTGCTGTGACCACTTTGATTGAAGGATAAGGTGGTATACAAAACTGTCTAAATCTATATCTATATATATTTAGACAGTGCAGTGAATATATAATGGTTTATAGTCCAATTCTTTTCTTAATATTCTTGTCTATAAAGCAAGGGTTCTCAACCCAGTTTCTGGGACACTCTATAGCTAGTCAGGTTTTCAGGACAGTTACAATGAATATGCAGAAGAGAGATTTGTATATTGTTGACAGTAATCTGGATTTCATATCAGATCCATTTACTAACATTTTAAGTGCTTCAAGAGTACATGCTTTCTTCGGCTGTCCTTTGCAAATAATGACGATGGCGGGAGGGGGGAATTTAACATTTTTTTTTTTAGCTAGGTAATGGAGATGTAAAGCATTTAAAACAAAGCCTGTGATGATCTGGGCAAGAGAAAATGGAGGCCTGCTTGATCCTTTGCTGTTGAGATACTGTCTCCTTATGTGCATCAGCTACCCAAAGAGAATCATCCCCCGTGAATCTCTATTTACAACTTTCTCTTCCAGCTTGGCATCGCTTTTCAGTACTGATACTTCCTTTCCTTAAGTTCCTTTTCAAAACATCTCTATAAATTCAGCTTTTCACCTTCTCTATCATGTTTGCCTTCCTTAAATTCATCTTAACGAGCATCTTCGGGAGCATTTATAGCCCACCTATCAAAACTTCTAAGTGGTTTACAATAATAACACACATAAAACACATTACAACAATACAGACCACCCCACTCTTTCACACCCCCCTCCCCCTTTCAAGGCAACGCTAATTGAAAAAAAATTGGTCTTAACTTTCTTACGAAAAAATAAATAATCCCAAATAGTTAGAAGTCTCCGGCAACACATTCCATAAGGATGGCCGCACCATGAAAAAAGCCCTGGCATGTGCAATTGCCAACCAGATTTCTCCAGTCGACAGAACTGTCAATAAATCCCTAGTTTTTGACTGTAAGACCCTACCCAGAATATATGGAGTCAACAAGGCTTGACCTCAGAATCTGAGGCCATATAAAGGGCCTTAAATACCAGACAAACACTTGAGTCCTAAAAAGAAATGGCAACAGATGCAGCTCCATATAAGCTGACATAACGATCAAATCGCCGTAGTCCCCAAATCACATGGACAGCAGCATTTTGAGCCAATTGTAATGGCCTTGTCACACAGTGGAGCAACCCTAGGTAAAGCGTAGTTACTCACCTGTAACAGGTGATCTCCGGGAATAGCAGGAATTTAGTCTTCACATATGGGGTATCATCGGTACTGACGGAGCCTGTGCGGGAACGCTCCCCAGCGTCTAATAGGAACATTTTTGGGAGCATCCCTCAGCACATGTACGCTGCCTTCCCGCCTTTCCAACTGTCCCTCTTCAGTTAAGTTTGTAGCTGAGTAAAAGGATAGAGGGAGAGAGAAAAGAGACAGAGAGAAAGAGAGACAACTACTAGGTGAGGTGGGTGGTTGTGAAGACTAAATTCCTGCTGTTCCCGGAGATCACCTGTTACAGGTGAGTAAATACGCTATCTCCAGGAACAAGCAGGAATGTAGTCTTCACATATGGGACTCCCTAGCTGAAAATGCCAGAGAGATGACCCCAGGAAGCTGCCACCTATAGTGAGGTGGGCCATGCTTCCTCCCATGGATCTCTGGCATCCTACCAGGGTTGATGGGTAGGAGTTGTATTAAGTTTGAAAGAGATTTTGAAGAACAGTCTGGCCAAAGAAGGCATCCCAATGGCTTTATCTAGGCAGTAGTGGGCTGTGAAGGTATGTACCGAAGCCCAGGTGGCTGCTCGACAAATGTCATCAATAGACAGAGTGAAGGTTAGCCATAGAGGCTGACATGGCTCTCACATTATGTGCTGACATGGCCTTGAACCCTCATAAGCAAAGGATATGCATTGTGCAATCCATTTGGATAAAGTCCTCTTGGAGACTGGAAGTCCCAAATGACTAGCATCAAGAGCAATAAAAGTTTGAGAAGACTTTCTATGTTGCTGTGTTCTTTGTAGATAAAAAGCTAAGGCTCTTTTACAGTCCAAAGTGTAAAGGTTCTTCTCTGCATTAGAGGCATGAGGCCTCGGAAAGAATACAGGAAGATAAATCGATTGATTTACATGAAAAGGTGAAACTACCTTTGCCATAAAGTGTGGATGAGTTCTAAGAACAACCTCATCATGGTGAAACCTAGTGTAAGGAGGATCAGCCACTAACGCTTGCAATTCACTAATGCGACGTGCAGAGGTGATTGCAATTAGGAAGATGACCTTCCAGGACAAAAACCTCAGGGTAGTAAGGTTCAAAGGGCGGTTTCATGAGCTGCCCGAAAACTATATTTAAATCCCATACCACCAGTGGTGGTTTGATGGGAGGTTTTGTTAACAGAAGACCTCTCATAAATCTGGATATGAAGAGAATGAGAGGAAATTGGTTGTCCATTTAGAGGCTTATAGGAAGCTGTAATTGCGCTAAGATGGACTCTTACTGATTTGGTCTTTAGACCAGACTTTGATAAATGAAGTAGATACTCTAGTATCGCTTCCAGAGGTATCACCAGGGGGTTTAACCCCTTCTGGGAACACCATATAGTGAAACGTTTCCACTTGAAGGCGTAAGATCATCTTGTGGAAGGTTTTCTAGAAGCCTGAAGGATATCCTTTACCTCTTGGGAAAAGTTGAGATCCTGAAGATTTAAGCTTTCAGCAACCAGGCCTTGAGATACAGGGACTGGTGATTCAGATGCCATAGGGTCCTGCTCTTTTGGGAAAGGAGATCTGGAGCACACCCTAACTCCAGAGGCGCAGCTTGAGAGAGATATAGAAGCAGGGGATACCACGTTTGGCGTGGCCACTGTGGCGCTATGAGGATCATACGACCTCTGTCTCTCTGAAGCTTGAAGAGTGTTTTGGGGATGAGGGGAATAGGTGGGAAGGCATAGAGGAAGTCCTGACCCCAGTGAAGGAGGAAGGCATCCCTTGCCTGGCAATTGTGAGCCAGAATCCTGGAACAGAACCGGGGAAGTTTGGCATTCAGTGGACTTGCAAAGAGGTCTATGTCTGGAGTCCCCCAGATGTGAAATATCTTTGTCACCTGGTCTAGGTGGAGAGACCATTTGTGAGGCAGCAGTACTCGGCTGAGTTTGTCTGCCCAAAGGTTTTGAATGCCTGGAAGATATACCATGAGAAGGTGGATTTGATGCTCTCTGGCAAGGGCCCAAAGTCGTAAAGCTTTGTTGCATAATGACAGAGAGCCTGTTCCGCCCTGCTTGTTCACATAGAACATGGCTACTTGATTGTCCATTTGGACTAGGACTGTCTTGTCGCTGAGCTGGACATGGAATGCTCGAAGAGCTAGATAGATTGCTCTGAGTTCCAGGAGGTTTATGTGAAGACAAGCCTCCTGTGGAGTCCAGGTGCCCTGGGTAGAGAGATGATTCAGGGTGTGCTCCCCAATCTCATTGCTCATTTCACTGCTGGACTGTCTCTGCATCTTAGTTTTAAGGTTTTGTTTAGGTATTTAAGTTGTTTACTTACTTAAGTTTGCTGGGATACTTATAGTAATGCAACTGCACTTAGTATGTTTAATGGACTTTGTTCACCGCAAGATTAATCTCATGTCCTTAATTAATCTATTCCTGATGAGATAACCAGCCGCATCTGAAAATGAATATGGGCACCCCTTTTCTTTTCATAGTTTTAAGAGCCTATAAAGCTCAGTTATCCCTGGGGTGGCTGGTTGGGAAAGAAGACTTAATAAAAGCTGGCTTGCTCCAAAGTGCCCTGGACCTGTGCTTCTATGGTAAAGTCTTACCAATTTTCTGGTTGAGCACACAGCCCTTGGTTTGAAAGAGGGGGGGCCTTTCAAACTGCCCCTTTGATCTGTCTCTTGGCTTTAACACCTATTTAAGACAACTTCACTGATCTTTTGACTCCTAAACTGAAAGACCTCTTTGTAAAGGTCACTAGAAACAACTTTATTTATATTGGAGACTATTTCTTCTACTTTATGCTAAAGTACACTCTCATTTGATTTAAATAAAAAGCTCTCTGGACATAATTTTTTTTCGGTGAATATTTACTCTATTTTACTTTCTATACTATGCTATACTCTGATTTGATTTAAATGAAAAGTTCCCTGGTGGTACTAAGACCTGACTGACTCAGCAAAATCACTGAATTCTAAAATACACAGATTTATCAGCTTTAATGCAAAGAATTACCCTTTTCCCCAAGATTTAGAGTATATTCCAGAAGATAAATACATACACATGCAGATCTTTTTTCCAGCTGTAGCAGTCCCTTTTGGTAGTCCTTCAAGACTACCATGAATGTTCTTTGGAGAGGGGAAGGGTATGACACAACCAGACCATTTTCCTACTGAAGGGGGAGAAGGGAGAGGGGAAGAAGAGGAGAGGATAAAAGGGATTGAGGTTCAGAGGCTTAGAGGATTACAGCTCTTAAGGCTCAACAGGAGGGAGAAAGAGAATTATTCTTTGGTGGAAGGTGAGGTTCTATGTCTCGGAGTTAAAGATATTGGTATTGGCTCAGCGATTGATCGCTAGACCAGTGATAATGCTTAGATTTTAGGACAGTTATCCAGAGTTGAGGAGTCTGAATCATAGAAACATAGAAACATGACGACAGAAAAAGACCACATGGCCTATCTAGTCTGTCCTTCCATATAAACAACTATAACAGTCCCCTTTTTACCTTTACAGATGCTCTGTGTTTGTCCCATGCTTTTTTGAATTCAGTTACTGTCTTCATCTCTACCACCTCCACTGGGAGACTATTCCACGGATCCACTACTCTTTCCGTAAAGAAATATTTCCGCATATCACTCCTGAATCTATCTCCCTTCACCCTCATGCCATGTCCCCTCGTAGCAGAACTTGCTTTCAATTGAAAGAGGCGCTCTCCCTGAACATTTATGCCACGGAGGTATTTAAACATCTCAATCATATCACCCCTTTCCGCCTTTCCTCTAAAGTGTACATATTAAGATCCTTCAGTCTGTCCTCATATGCTTTATAATGAAGACCACTAATCATTTTAATAGCCACACTCAGCACCGACTCCATCCTGTTCACATCCTTTTGAAGGTGCGGTCTCCAGAATTGCACACTATACTCCAAATGAGGTCGCACCAAAGACTTATACAGAGGTATTATCACCTCCTTTTTTTCTGCTAGCCATTCCTCTCCATATGCACCCAAGCATCCTTCTAGCTTTTGCCGTTGCCTTTTCTACCTGTTTAGCTACTTTAAGATCATCAGACAGAACCACGCCTAGGTCCCGCTCTTCTTTAGTGGACAAAAGTACTTCACCCCCTATACTATATTGCTCCCTTGGATTGCTGCAGCCCAAATGCATGACCTTACATTTTTTAACATTAAAATCCCAGCTGCCAAATTCTAGACCATTCTTCAAGCTTAGCTAGATCCCTCCTCATGTTATCTACAACTTCCTGGGTGTCTACTCTATTGCAGATTTTGGTATCATCCTGAAAGAGGCAAACCTTACCCAACAGCCCTTCCGCTATATCGCTAACAAAGATGTTAAAAAGAATCGGACCAAGGACAGATCCCTGGGGCACACCACTGGTAACATCCTTCTCCTCAGAGTGAGCTCCATTTACCTGTACTCTTTGTCGCCTCCCACCCAACCAATTTTGAACCCAAGCAGTAACTTTAAGGTCCATCCCTAGAGTGCTCAGTTTGTTTATAAGTCGCCTGTGAGGAACAGTGTCAAAGGCTTTACTGAAGTCTAAATACACCACGTCTAGGGCTCTCCCTCGGTCCAACTCCCTGGTCACCCAATCAAAGAAATCAATCAGATTTGTCTGACAAGACCTGCCTCTGGTGAATCCATGCTGCCTCGGATCCTGTAATCCGCTGGACTCCAGAAACCTCACTATTTTCTCTTTCAGCAGCGTTTCCAATAATTTACTCACCACCGAAGTTAAACTAACCGGCCTGTAGTTTTCAACCACATCCTTACTTCTGCTTTTGTGTAAAGGCACCACATGAGCCTCTCTCCAGTCCTTTGGCACCACTCCCGATTCCAACGAGGCATTGAAAAGGTCAGTCAGTGGAGCTGCTAGAACGTCCCCAAGTTCCCTCAGTATTCTAGGGAGTATCCCATCCTGTCCCATCGCTTTGTCTAAGTTGAGCTAATTTCTCACGAACACAGTCTTCTAAAAATTGTTCAAGATGTCCCTTGCTTCTGTTCCTGTTTGTGGGTGTTTTCTGAGGTCCTGCTCCTGGTTCTTCATCTGTAAACACAGAACAGAAATATTTGTTAAGCAATTCCGCTTTATCCTTATCAGCTTCTACATATTCCTCCTCTGCACCCTTGAGTCTGACAATACCACTTTTGCCCTTCCTCCTCTTACTAACATATATAAAAAAAGTCTTATCCCCCCATTTTATTGCACTGGCTATTTCCTCCTCCTTTTGAATCTGTGCCTTCCTGACTACTTTGCTAGCTTCTCTATGTTTTTCCAAATATAGATGCCTGTCTTCTTCTCTCTGTGATCTCTTGTATTTCATGAAGGTCTCCATCTTTTTCTTCACTTTTCAGCTACTTCTTTCGAAAACCATAGCGGTCTCCTTTTCCCTTTACCTTTATTTACCATTTTAACAAAAAGGTTGGTTGCCCTTAAAATATCCCCTTTCAGTTCTGCCCACTGTTTTTCTACATCCCCCAGCTGTTCCCATCCCACTAATGACTCCCTGAGGTATTGGCCCATCTTGGCAAAGTTAGTCTTCCTAAATCGTGGAAATGGAAGCAATTATTGGGTTACTCAAGTCAGAGTTGGAAAAAATGTACCACCTGACTAAAAGTAAATGGTAATTCATTAATTCCATATACTAATGGAATTAATATACTAATATATACTAATTTCTTTTCAGGATATAATTTCATTTATATTGGAAAATGGCAAAAACTCAAATTCACAATGGCAAAAAGATTGTTAAAGTCATCAGTTCTTGAACACTTTACAATCACAACAGATGTGAAATATTATTTGTGTCAATGTGTTGCAGGTGATGATGATGGTGTGATAAGTATGTGATACAAAAATCTGTAGTTTTACTGGTTCCAAAAAAAGAAAAGAAAATGTATCTACAAGAACATCAAATTTAAAGAGACACTTGCAGCGTTTCCATCCTAAAGTGTTCGAGGCTGTACTTGAGAGGGATGGAAATGGAATGTTTGTATTGCTATCTATTTCAAAACTAGAAAAAGAACAGAAATCAACTGGAGGACAAATGCAACTATCAACATTCTTTACTTCTGATAAAGTTACCATAACAATGGTGAAAAAATAGTTTACTAGTTTACCTCTATCTTTTTTTTTCACAACAAACCTTTTTAGACTTAAATGGAGAAATGGCTAAAAAACTTGGAGTTTCTCCAGAAAAAGAAAGTATAAGACTAATTGAAGAGGTAATAAAAAAAGTCTTTGTCTTTATTAAAAGGATGCATGCACATATCACAGAGTCAACTATTTTGCAATTAATGTTCAATGTGTTGATGAAAACAATAAAATTATAACTCAGACATTGGGAGTAAAGGACACCCAGACACATCACTGCAGTGAATATCTTCAGAAGTTAGTGAAAGAAGTTTTAGAACCTGCTCATTTTTAATTTCAAAGTTTTCTATGTATTGTAACAGATAATGCTTCAAACATGATATGCACAAGTGAAAAAATGGATAAAGTTAACTAAGAAAGTACACAAATATTGGAAGAGGATGACATTCCTGCAAGTGGTCTGCAAATGGCACAAACAGGAGAGAGAGCAGTGAAATTTTAGATGATATTGTAGAAGCAGCATTTAAGCTATTTCCAATATAACATACGCAGTGTGCTGTGCATACACTGCAACCAGCAATAAGAGATGAATTGAAAGATCGTCACGCAGCTACTCTCATTGGCAAGTTGAGGCAAGTTGCCACTGCAGCCAGGACCCCTAAAATAGATGCTATTCTGCAGAGATGTGCTGGAAAAAGAGATATTTTGGATCAAGCAACATGCTGGGGAAGCACTTAGTTCAAGCAAACGCTTGATCGTCAAATAAAAATCTTTCATGAAGATTTGCATAACGAAAGTGTTTCACTAACTGAAAGCCAGTGGGAGCAAGTGACAATTAGAAAGTCTGCTTTCTCACCCCCCTTTTACTGTCACCAAGAAGTTACAATGTGAGGATTTAACACCCGGTAGATTCTTGTTGGAGTGGAAAAACTTGATATATGCGCCTGAACAAAAGCGGAGGATTAATTGCTGATGGCATTGTATCTTCAATGAAAACAAGAGAGGGTCTCTTACTGGATAATCAAAGCATGTTAGCTACTATTTACATTGATCCAATGAACCAAATATTGTTGAACAATGACCAACTTGCTAAAGGAAAAGAGGCATTCTATGAAGTAGCAATTCGCATGAAAGGGTTACAGGTACTACCTTCAACTCTTGGACCACACGATGAAGAATTAGAAGCATTGGTAACTCAGAACCAACCTCCTCAAGTGAAGAATTAGACTTTGAAGCTTATTTGGACAAAATGGAACATTCAAAAGTAAAGTGACACCACTTAAATTTGGAAAAACAACCAGTAGATGTCCAAATAAAGAAATTTCAAGAAGAGTTTTTAAATGGATTAGAAGTTGTTGAAAAGTATGACCGCACATCGAAATTGACTATAGAAGAAATCATCCCTGCTTATCCAGAGGTTATTAGTGATGTAGCTAGAACTTTAACAGCAATGCCACCCACCCAAGTCAGTGTTGAAAGGCTGTTTCTGCACTGAAAATCATCAAAACATATTTAAGGGTTTCTATAAAGAAGGATCTGGCAGAAGCAATTCTGTTTCTAAGAACAAGTTGGTTGTAAATTTTGGATTTGAATTTTTGATTTAAGCCCAATTCTATAGATATGTTTCTTTAATAACTTTTCAAGGGATAAAGTTTTCTAGCTTTTACAATATAATTTTTTATTTCATTTAATGTAATCTTACATATTCCATTCATTTAAATTTTATATTCAAACAATGCTTTAGTCTCGAAAAGGAAGGGTTATGTACCTAAATGAATTTCTCTCTTTTAAAAGAGGCAATTTTTGGACTTCCGGTGGCATGGTGGTCTAGGAAGGACGGCTCCTTCTTAGCTCCGGAGCTCGTTCTTTCCCCCCTCCATATTTGACCTGCTGCCCGTAGCTCCCCAGCTTGGATCGAGTTGGGGAAGCATTAATCCTACCTTGGAGGGGGATAACACAGCGCTATAGCCTGGTTGGGGACCATATGGCATCAAAATCCGCCCGGCGAGAGTGGCCCCGCGGTGGTGAAGCTAAGATGGCGGAGAGCGAGGTATCTGGCCTGGAACCCGCTGCTCAGTGTGTGTTGGTGGATGAGGTCTCGAGGGCTGTGGTGGCTGTGCTCGAAGATCGCCTGGGAGGATTGGCATCCCAAATGAGCGCGGTGGCTCAGGCGTTCTCTGACTTCACGGGCGGCGTGGAACAGATGGAGCAGCGCATTAGCGCTTTGGAGGACACACGGGAGCACGAGGATACTAGGCTTAAGCAGATGGAAGCAGCATTGCAAAAGCATGCCGACAAGTTAGAAGACCTCGAGAACCGAAGCCGACGGAATAACTTACGTTTTTGTTGGCGTGGCAGAGTCGGAGCAGGATAAAGATCTCCGGCAGTATCTTGAGAAGTGGCTGCCCGCCAATTTGCCTCTGGCGAAAGGGCTCGGGGAGATTGTTGTTGAGAGAGCGCATCGACTGGGCCTGTACAAAGCTGGTGATAATCGGCCCCGGGTAGTCATTGCCCGCTTTCTCAATGAGGCCCAGAAGGAGGGAGTCTTGAGGGCGGTGCGGCAATCGCGGCGGCTGGGAACTCCTGCATGCAACGTGTTAATCTTCCAGGACTACTCTGCTGGGGTTTCACAACGGCATCGGGCCTACAAAGCAGTGTGTAGTCGTTTGGTGGAAAAGGGCATTCGTTTTACGATGACTTATCCCGCATCTCTCCGAGTGGACAGTGCAGAAGGACGCCACGTGTTTTCGTCACTGGAGGAGGCTATGGCCTACTGTGATCAATGTGGGTGACTTTTGGGGTCCTTCATGTGCTGGGACATTGATTTTCAGGTACTCATGGATTCCCGGAACATGCATGAGGGGAGGGGAGGGGGCACCCCCTTTACTGTTTATTGCACTGGCTGTTAGTTTACCTGTTCTTTGAGTTTGCTGTATTATTTGTGCTGTGCAGGGGCTCTGAATGTGCGGGTTGGTGCCCTTCCCTTCAATTTACCATCCTTTTCCATCCTTTGCCTTTGGGATGGTCTATTGAGCAGGGGTCCCGTCTGGTGGGATGTTTCTGGGGTAAGACGTTGAATGCCCTAAGTTTGTTGGGGGTCTATAGTGGCTTGACACGGGCTGCTGGACACCTCTGGTAGTGAATGGTGGGGTGCAGCCTCCTCGTCCTTTAGTTAGTTGGGCGGGGTCTTTGCTAGCTGGGCACACTAAGGCTCCATAGTCCCCAGTGCGACTTGCTGTTCTTTGGGTTTTTATTTCTCTAAAGCTGTTCATTTCTGTTCATAATTTTCTGTTGTTGGGGGATACTCACAGGGGAGCTGCGATAAATTGGGGGACATGGGCTTTGAGGGATGGGTGGCGATATTTGGGGCCATTTTATTATTAATTATTTTTATATAATTTTTCGATGCCAGCAATTTACTGATTGGGGTGACGGGTTGGCTTCGTTGGGATTGGGGGGGGGGGCGTAGGGATTGGTGGTTAGGCTGTCTTTGTCCGTTGGAAGGGGTCATAGGGGCAGCAGTTAGTATATGTGGAATACGGAGATGGGGGGGGAAGGGGGGGCTCTACATGTAGCGGGAGGTCGGAAATGGTGGAGGGTCCTGGGGGGCCAGGGCGGCTGTTGCTTGCCGGGCAGGGCGTTAAGGAGTTGCGAGGGGGAGGAGATGAGGGGGGGAGGGGATGAGGGGGGGAGGGGGGGGGGATTAAGTTCCTGATTGGGGGGGTCTCGTTTCTTATTGGGATGTGGGGGAGGGAGGGGGCAACAGGTGCAACTGGGTGTTTGGATGTGTTACGAATGGGATGTGCTCTAGCTTGGATGGATGAGTATGTGATGGGGTGGAGAGGTATAATTGTGTTGGGGGGGACCCTAGGCTGGGGGGGTCCTCGCCGTAATACGGAGATGTTTGGTCTTGCTTGGAAATCCTTCTGTGGATGTTATAATGGGTAATGGCACTAAGATAGCTTCCTGGAATGTTTGTGGCTTGGGCTCCCCCATAAAGAGATATAAAATATTGCAGCATCTTAAACATATACAAGTTGGGATTATAATGTTGCAGGAGACCCACCAATCTGCGGGCGAACATGCAAAATTGTGTAAGGGCCCTATTGCTAAGGTATATGGCGCTCCCGCCGTGGGGAAGAAACGTGGGTTGGCCATTTTGATTGCTAAGACTGTTGTTTGGACAGAGGAAAAAGTTGAAATAGACTCGGAGGGTCGTTATGTCATGGTGTGGGGACTGCTGGATGGCGTTAAAGTGGCTTTATGCTCAGTGTACGCACCCAACACCTATGAAGCATGATTCTATCGGGCTCTGACTCGGTTGTTGGCATCCACGGAGAGCTATCAGGTAATTTTGGGCGGTGATTTGAATACAGTTCTAGATGACACTATGGATAGATCCGGGCCACTGGGGAGGAGAGATCGACGGAGTTCATGGCGCCTGTGGGGACTGTGTGAGGCACATAAATTGCTGGACATTTGGAGACTCTTACACCCTGGCGACAGGGAATACACCCATATGTCTTGAGCCCATGGCACCTGGTCCCGAATCGATTATTTTCTGATATCAGAGTCCTTGTTTAGTTGGGTAGTGGCAGCGGAGGTTGGTCCCTCTGTTCTTTCTGACCATGCGATGATAGTTCTGGAACTGCGTAGTCGTGACCCTCGATATAACCGAATTTGGCGGTATCCCTTGGAGCTTAGTGGGGATGCCCAGTTTGCTGGGTTCCTTAGGGATAGATGGAGGGATTATGTGGACTTTAATGATCGTCCGGAGATTTCTCCTGCTCTATTTTGGGAGGCTGGTAAAGCGGTTCTTAGGGGGGACATCATTAGCTACTATAGTTTAAAATGGAAACGCAGGAATCAGCGCATTCTTATGCTGGAGCGCGAATTAGGCAAAGCGCGGAGGCGGCTGGCGTCTACTAGGATGGCGGTAAATCGGCGCAAGTTGCAGGAGGTCCAAATGGAGTTGGAGATGCTCCTACACCAGCGCGCCCAGAAATCTCTCATGTACTACCGATACCGATTGTATCAGCATGGGAATCGGGCGGGGAAATTAATGTCATCCCTGATAAGGCCAGAAGGGGGCTCACGTCACATTGGGGTGATACGACATCAGGACGGGTCCTTGCGTAGGGACGCGGCAGAGATTGAAAAGGTTTTTTTGAGTATTTCCGTCAGCTTTATGTTGGGGATGGAGATAGAGTGATAGAGAGCCAGGAATTCTTAGCGGGATGTGTTTTGCCACGCCTGAGTGCAGAGCAAGTGCAGACCTTAAATGCACCTATATCCGGCCAAGAGGTACAAGCTGGTATCCGGAATTTGAAGAACGGGCGCGCTCCTGGTCTCGATGGGCTGAGGGGTGAATTTTATAAGGTGCTGGGGGATGCTCTAGTAGCCCCGCTTGTTGGATACTTTGAAGATTTGATACAACGGGGTCACTTCCCGTATGAGGCAAATAAAGCTTTGGTCACTATCTTGCCGAAACCGGGGAGAGATCCGCTTCTCGCGGGATCGTATAGGCCCAATTCTCTTCTTAATGTGGACATTAAAATATTAGCGAAGATAATGGCAGATAGGTTGGCGGTGTTTTTTCCAACTCTGATTCATAAGGACCAAGTGGGCTTTGTGCGGGGCCGGCATGCGGCTTATAGTTTGCAAAGGCTACTGATTTCCCTCTGTGTGGGACACACGTCTCGATTGGAGTCTATGCTTATCAATTTTGATGCTGAAAAAGCATTTGACCGGGTGAATTGGGGGTTTATGTACCAGGTCCTGGATGCAATGGGGTTTACAGGTTTCTTTGTGGAGGTGGTGCGGCTTCTCTATGCGAACCCGATTGGGGCTATCATGGTGAATGGGAACATGACATCCAAATTTTCTATACAGAAAGGGACGCGACAGGGCTGTCCTTTGTCTCCGCTCCTTTTTGTGCTTACCTTGGAACCTTTGTTGATACGGCTTCGGGCCCACTCTCAATTCAGGGGTATCACTGTGGGAACGACGGAATTTCGGGTCGCGGCCTTTGCTGACGATCTCCTTGTGCAGATTGCGGACCCCCAGAGGGGGCTCCCACATCTGTTAAATCTTCTCTATGAATATGGGGTGCCCTCCGGGTTCTGATTGAACCTGGATAAATCTGAGGCGATGTTGTTGGGGCCTGAAGTACACCAGGAGTGGCAGGGGGACTTTCCGTTGAAATGGGCGCGGGGCAATTTAAATATCTGGGTATTTACGTGCCGGGGCAGATGGGAGACCTCTATCAGCTGAATGTTACTAAGCTTTTGGCTGCCATAGCGGTTTGTATGGATAAGTGGCAAGATCTGCCGTTATCTCTAGGGGGTCGTATTGCCTTGTTCAAGATGGCGATATTTCCCCGGATTTTGTATGTGCTCCAGACGCTCCCCCTGTTGTTGCGGCATTCGGACCTGCGGAAGATGGATAGGCTGATTAATCGTTTTCTTTGGCGGGGGAGGTGACCCAGGGTGCGTCTGGCTGTGTTGCGACAGCCGTGGTCCTTGGGCGGCCTGGGACTTCCCGATATTCGGAGATATATCGCTTGTTTGTTACGGTATGCTCGGGATTGGCTTTGGGATATCGGAGAATACACCCCCATGACGATGTTACAGGGGGCGGTGCAGCCCTTCCACTTGCGTTACCTTTTGCATGCGCCAAGGGTGAACGTACTGGACAGAGTTTTGTGGACAATCGTTCTGGACCCCGTTCGCAGAGCGTGGAAGTATTTTTGTGCTAGCCGTCGGCTTGTTGCTTCTTCTTCCCCATATCTCCCCATTCGGGGAAATGGTGCGTTTTTACCGGGCCTTGGGGGTAGTTTATTTACGCGTTGGACTCAGCTGGGTCTTGTGAATTTGGAGCATGTGGTGACGTCGGATGGAGTAGTGGCAGAATTCTCTTCTTTATGTCAGCAGTATCCTTTAAGGGGCAGGGATGTTTTCCTTTATGCCCAGGTGCGTAGTTATATCCGTACGGTGCCCAAGGAGGTGTTGCGTGGTGTAGTCAGCTCCGAAATTGAGGTGGCTTTGCTAGGGGGGGTGCAGGGGATGCGTGTAGCTTGGCTACACACCATGCTATGGGAATTGGTGCCACCGCTGGATCTGGATGGCCTGACCGGGGCCTGGACGCGAGACTTGGGAATGGCGGTGACGGGCGCGGAGCTCTTGGATGGTCTGTCCAATATTCCTCTACTTAGTGTGGTGGTGACTTTCCAGGATATGCAGTATAAATTGTTGCATCGTTTATATTTTGCTCCTCGTCGGGCGTGGAAAGCTGGGATTGCCAGTTCTCACTGCTACCCTCGCTGTGCTAAGGAACATGCTACACTGGGCCATATGTTCTGGGGGTGTACACGGGTTCAAACCTTTTGGGGTAAGGTGTTTGCCTATCTTGGGGGGTGTCTGCGCCACCTGTTCACTTTTACTGCCGTGAATGCGGTTTTGGATGTATGGGAGGATGGCTGGATCGGCCGAGTGGGGCAGGGGGTACTGCATTGGATGCGTTTGGTGCTAGCGACTGCGCGAATGACTATCCTGCAAGGATGGCTGGATGTCAGAGGTCCCCTATACGGGAGGTGGAGGGGGCGCCTACATGAGGTGTTCTTGATGGAAGGGCGTCGTGCCAGTGGGCATCCCGGGCGGTGGCAGCGTTTTTTGGGGGGGATGGGGACCCCACTTAGAGTCTTTACCTAGGAATGCTCGCAGCCGGATTCTGGGTGGGCTTTGAGGCTCTTTGTTTTTGATTATGGGACTCCACCGAGCGCCCGTATAATGTGGAGTGGATTGCACTTGTTGGGGTATTGGGGGGGGGGAAGGGGTGAGGGGGGGGTTGGGCGGCAGGGTTTAGGGGAAGGGTTACTCAGCGTCCCTGCTTCCATACTGGTTGTGGTGGTGGGCACGGGAGAAGAGTACACCCCGGGCCCACCTATCATGGGGTTGTTCTAGTTGGAATACGGGGGGTGGGATCATTACGTTGCTATATCCTTTCAATAGTATGAGCTTATCGGGGGCCCCGGGGTCCCTGTGTCCTTTGGGGTCCTGGGCGTAGCTTAGACTTTGAGGCCTGTTCTTAACGGCTCAGGGATACTGGGGGGGGGGGGGGTTCCCCTTTTTCTCTTCTCTTTGTTTTTCTCTTTCTCACTGGGGGGAGCCTCTCTGTTTCTTTGTAATCTAATGTGTATTACTTGTGTTGTAATTGGCTATGCCTTTCGGTTTTGTACTGTCTGGTTATGCCTTGTTATGGCAAATTTGAGTAACAATAGTTACACAGGAAATAGTTTTATATCTAAGAGGTAGGGGATGAGGGGCATAAAAATGAAAACGATGAGACGACTTAATGTGCTCTTGTTCCTGCTGGGGGATCTACCATTTTGGTTTAAATATTATAGATCCTATACAGTATGCTGCACATGCCTTCTCGTGGTATATCTTCCAGGCATTCAAAACCTTTGGGCAGACAAACTCAGCCGAGTTTATAGGTTCTATAAACTCTGTATAGAACCTATACAGTATGCTGCACATGCCTTTTTGGGTTGTTAAGAACTGTGTAACATTTATATTTCTGTCTCAATAAAGAAATTTAACATAAAAGAGGCAATTTTTTTTACCTTCCTGGAAGAATTCTTAGTCTCTTTCTTAAATTTTCTAAGTTTTGCCTTATATTTAATGTTACTCAATCATGTTTGCAACTTCTTTAATAAATGATATAAAAAAGCCACAACGGCATAGCTATAGCCTTTAAACCCAAACTTCAACGGGTTAGGGTGCTACAAAGTATCTTGATGATTCACATTGGCAATGATGTATAATTGGCCTTGTATATTGTGTGCTTTCAATCAGTATAGAAAATGTATAATTAGTCTAATTACAGATAGAGGAGTCGGAGTCACCATAAAGTGTAGTTACTTACCTGTAACAGGTGATCTCCGGGAACAGCAGGAATTTAGTCTTCACATATGGGCATCGTCGGCACTGAAGGAGCCTGCACGGGAACGCTCCCCAGCGTCCAATAGGAACGCTTTTGGGAGCATCCCTCAGCACATGTGCACTGCCTTCCCACCTTTCCAACTGTCCCTCTTCAGTTAAGTTTGTAGCTGAGTGAAAGGATAGAGGGAGAGAGGAAAGAGACAGAGATAGAGAGACAACTACTAGGGGAGGTGGGTGGGTTGTGAATACTACATTCCTGCTGTTTGCGGAGATCACCTGTTACAGGTGAGTAACTACGCTATCTCCAGGAACAAACAGGAATGTAGTCTTCACATATGGGGACTCCCTAGCTGAAGATGCCAGGGAGATAGCCCCAGGAAGCTGCCACCCAAGTAAGGTGGGCCATGCTTCCTCCCATGGATCTCTGGCATCCCACCAGGGTTGATGGGTAGGAGTTGAATTAGGTCTGGAAGAGATTTTGAAGAACAGCTTGGCCAAAGAAGGCATCCCGACATGAGGCTTTATCTAGGCAGTAGTGGGCTGTAAAGGTGTGTACCGAAGCCCAGGTGGCTGCTCGACAAATGCCATCAATAGACAGAGTGAAGGCTAGCCATAGAGGCTGTTATGGCTCTCACATTATGAGCTGTGACATGCCCTTGAAGAGGAAGACTCTCATAAGCAAAGGATATGCATTGTGCAATCCATTTGGACAGCGTTCTCTTGGAGAATGGAAGTCCCAAATGACTAGATTCAAAAGCAAAAAATGTTAAGACTTTCTATGTTGATGTGTTCTTTATAGGTAAAAAGCCAAGGCTCTTTTACAATCCAAAGTATGAAGGTTCCTTTCTGCATTAGAGGCATGAGGCATCGGAAAGAATACAGGAAGATAAATTGATTGATTTAAATGAAAAGGCGAAACCAACTTTGGCATAAAGTGTGGATGAGTTCTAAGAACAACCTTATCATGGTGAAACCTAGTATAAGGAGGATCAGCCACTGAAGCTTGCAATTCACTAATACGATGTGGAGAGGTGATTGCAATTAGGAAGATCACCTTCCAGGACAAATGTTTTAGGGTTGTAGTGGCTAAAGGTTCAAAAGGCGGTTTCATGAGCTGCCCGAGAACTAGGTTTAAATCCCATGCCACCGGTGGTGGCCTGATGGGAGGCTTTGTTAATAGAAGACCTTTCATAAATCTTGTTATGAGTGGATGAGAGGAAATTATTTGTCCATTTAGAGGCTTTTAGGAAGCTGCAATTGCACTAAGATGGACTCTTACTGAATTGGTCTTTAGAGCAGAATTTGATAAATGAAGTAGATACTCTAGTATCAATTCCAAAGGTATCATAAGGGGGTTTAACCCCTTCTGTAAACACCCTATAGTAAAACGTTTCCACTTAAAGGCGTAAGAGCGTCTTGTGGAAGGTTTTCTAGAAGCCTAAAGGATATTTTTTACCTGTTGGGAAAGGTTAAGATCCTGAAGGTCTAAGCTTTCAGCAACCAGGCCCCGAGATGCAGGGACTGGAGATTCGGGTGCCATAGCACCCCGTTCTCTTGGGAGAGGAGATCTGGAGCATAGCCTAACTCCAGAGGTGCAGCTTGAGAGAGATGTAGAATCAGGGGATACCACATTTGTTGTGGCCACCGTGGCGCTATGAGGATCATACGACCTCTGTCTCTCTCAAGCTTGAAGAGTGTTTTGGGGATGAGAGGAATGGGTGGGAAGGCATAGAGGAAGTCGTGCCCCTAGTGGAGGAAGGAAGGCGTCCCTTGCCTGGCAATTTTGAGCTGGAATCCTGGAACAGAACCGGGGAAGTTTGGCATTCAGTGGACTTGCAAAACAGGTCTACGTCTGGGGTTCCCCAGATCTGAAATGTCTTGGCCACCTGGTCTAGGTGGAGAGACCATTCGTGAGGCAGCAGTACTCGGCTGAGTTTTGGGAGAAATGGGGACTAATCCCCAAAATGGCACCTAATACAAAAAGAAAACGTTTCTGAAGAGAAACAATTAATTAATTAATTAACTTTTTAAAGAAAGAGAGAAAGAACCAGCGGTGCCGGTAGGTGTCGTGCGGAGGCAGACGCGACCACAAGAAAAGCTTCCTCTATCAAAATCAGGGCTGTGTGAAATCACCCAAGAAATTATTAAGAGATTACCTTAGAAGCACAAGTCAGGGCATTGTGTTGCAAGCAAGCTTTCACTAAGTGTTCTTTTACTCCCACCCACTCCAGGCATAATCTTAGCTTTATAGGTTCTTAAAACTATGAAAGGGGAAGAAGTGATCAAATTTATTTATTTAGCTGTATTTACTGTATATCCCACTTTTAAATTCACTTACAGGATCAGCTAGTTATCCTCACCAGGAATAGACTCATTAATCTTGAGGTAAACTAAGTTCCTTAAACTTATTAGGAATAGTTGTATTAGTAGAAGTATCCCTAGCTACTTTAAGTAGATAACAAATAGCTGAACAAAACCTTAAAACAAAGATGCAGACAGAAGTCCAGCAGTGAAGTGAGTGCTGTCCAGTCTTTTGCATTGAGTGTCACATATATGATTTTCTCCCAGTTGGAGAGGGGTCTTATGTGTGTACACTAGGTGCAAGGAGCTCTTTGCCCTCAGGTAACAAGTCCGATCTCTGGAGGCTAAAGTAGCAGACTTGGAAGACATAGAAAATAAGGAGGTATGTAGACAAGACCTACAGAGACATAGTATTGAAGTCCATCCTCCAATTTGACAGCCTCTCAGTTGACATGGAGGAGAGAGGTTGCGTGAAAGGAACGCCTAACCCTGGTGTGGCTGGAACTGATCCTGTAGCTAGGAACTGTCCTCCAGGTGATGCAAAACCCTCGCACACTGAGGTTTCTCCAGGACAATGTGCCCATGAGGGAAGAGTTAGGACAGCTGTTACAGTTGGTGATTCGATCATTAGACATGTAGATAGCCGGGTGACTGGTAGAAATGAGGGTCACCTGGTAACATGCCTGCCTGGTGCGAAGCTAGACAAGAATTTATAAAATGCTGGGGAGGAGTTTGCTGTCTTGGTACATATGTTGGTACCAATAACATAGGAAAGTGTAGGACAGAGGCTCTGGAGGCAAAATTTAGGCTTTTTAGGTAGGAAGTTGCAATCCAGAACTTCCAGGGTAGCATTCTCTGAAATGCTTCCCATTTCAAGCGCAGGACCCAAAAGGCAGGCAAAGCTCCAGAATCTCAATAAGTGGATGAAATGATGGTTCAAAGAAGAGGGTTTTGGATTTGTTAGGAATTGGACAAAATTCTGAGGAAGGGCGGGGCTTTTCCGAAGGGATGGGCTCCAACATAACTGAAATGGAACCTTGCTGCTGACATTAACCTTTAAAAAGGAGACAGTGCAGCTTTTAAACTAGATAATAGGGGAAAGCTGACAGTCGCCCAAGAGCACATGGCTCAGAAGGATGTATCCTTGATGGATACTAGCAAAGGAGGGATATTAGGGCATCCCGACAGAGATGTTACAATAAAGATAAAAATTAACCCATATTCTCTTAAGTACATAGCCGAACGATTCCAAATTATCCCATCAACTGATAACCAGAATAATATGAATAAAATAGAACCTCAAAAGCCTAAAAACAAATGCTAGAAGTCTAAAAAATAAGATGGGAGAGTTAGAATGTATGGCACTAAATGAAAGGTTGGATATGATCGGCATCTCAGAGACCGGCTAGGAGGACGACAACCTATGGGGCCACTGTGATACCTGGGTACAAAAATTTATCGCAATGATAGGGGAGATCAAATTGGGAAGGGGTTGTGCTCTATGTTAGATATGGCATTGAGTCACATAGGATTAAAGTTTTGCATGAAACAAAATACACTGTAGAATCTCTATGGATAGAAGTTCCATGTAAAAAGCAGAAGTCAATGACAGTAGAGGTGTACTACTGACCAAATGGTCAGAATGAACAGATGGATGATGAAATTCTAAGAGAAATCAGGAAAGCTAACAAAAAGTTACAACACAGTAGTACTGGGGTAATTGAAATCACCTAGTATCGACTAGGCCAGTGTAACATCAGGCCGTGCTATGGAGATAGTTTCTAGATGAAATAAATGACTACTTCTTGGAGCAGCTGGTTCATTAACCAACAAGAAGGGAAGCTATTTTGAACCTAGTTCTTAGTGGAACACAGGATTTGGTACAAGGGATAAGGGTTTTGGGGCCACTTCACAATAGTGATCATAACGATTGCATTTGATTTAATAAATGGAAGAATGATGGCAAGAAAATCCACAGTACTATCTTTTAACTTTCAAAAGGAAGACTATGATAAACTGAGAACAATAGTTAAGAAAAAACTAAAAGGAGCAGCTGCAAAGGTTAGATTTACATCAAGCTTGGGTGTTTAGAAATATTATCTTGGAATTCTATACCAGATGCATTCCCTGCTTTAAGAAAAGTGAAAGGAAGGCCACAAAACTGCCAACATGGTTTAAAAGCTAGGTCAGAGAGACTGTTGTAGCCAAAAAGTATCTTTCAAGAAATGGAAAAAGGAGCCAAATGACAAGAATGGGAAACATAAGCACTAGCAAGTTAGATGCAAGACACTGATAAGGTAGGCAAAGAGAATTTGAAAAAAAAAGACTTGCTGTTGAAGCAAAAATCACATAATAAAAATGTAAGTACATTCAGAGAAAAAAAAAAAACTATGAGAGAGTCAGTTGGACCTTTGGATGACAGGAGATAAAAGGAGCACTGAAGGAGAGGAGTGGCTCAGTGGTTGAGACAGGTTACCTCAGGCCAGAAGGTCGGGGGTTCAATTCCCGCATGGGGACAAGCAACTTCAGGCCGGAGGGACTGGGGGTCTCTAGTCCCCTGGCCACTCCTTGTGGCCTTGGGCAAGCCACTTAACCCTCCATTGCCTCAGGTACTCTTAGATTGTGAGCCCTTTGGGGACAAGGGAATAAAAAGTACCTGTGTTAGCATACATGTAAACCACACTGATTCTAAATAGCACGGTATAAAAAAGAAATAAATTTAAAAAAAAAACAAAGGCTAGAGCAGAGAGACTAAATGAATTTTTTGCTTTGGTCTTTACTGAAGATGATATAGGGAAGTTACCCATGCCTGAAATTATATTTAAAGATGATATATCAGAAGAATTCAAAGAAATATCGATAAACAGGGAAAATGTTTTACAACTATTTGAGAAACTGAAGAGTAGTAAATCACCTGGACAAAATGGTATACATTCAGAGAGTGCTGAAAGAACTGAAATATAAGATTTCAGATCTATTAATAATCTTTGAATTATCATTAAAATCATCTGTAGTACCTGAAGATTGGAGAGTGGCCAATTTAACACCAAAGAAAGTCTTATCTTACTAATCTATCTTTTTGAAGCTGTGAATAAACAGGTAAATAAAAGTGAGCTGGTTGATATAGTTTTTCTGGATTTTCAGAAAGCCTTTGACAGGGTCCCTCATGAGACAACTGAACAAATTAAAAAGTCATGAGATTGGAGGCAGTGTACTATTGTGGAACAGTAAATGGTTAAAAGATAGAAAGCAGAGAGTAGGGCTAAACGGCAATTTTCTCAATGGGGAAAGGTGAATAATGGAGTACCCCAGGGATCTGTGCTGGGCCCTCTGCTTTTTAACATATTAATAAATGACCTGGACATAGGAACAACGAGCAAGGTGATCAAATTTGCAGATGACACAAAATTATTCAAAGTTGTTCAAAACACAAGAGGATTGTGAAAAATTGCAAGAGGACCTTGATAAATTGGAAGACTGGACATCCAAATGGCAAATGAAATTTCATGTGGACAAGTGCAAAGTTACGTACCTAGAAAAAAACAACCCAAAGTACACTTAGACAATGCAAGGTTCCAAATTAGGAATCACCAACCATGAAAAAGATTTAAGTGTTATCATGGCCAAGAAAGCAAATAGAATGCTAGGAATTGTAAGGAAAGGAATGGAGAATAAAACCAATGATATTTTAATACCTCTGTATTGTTTCATTGTGTTACTGCACCTTGAATATTGTGTGCAATTCTGGTCGCCATATCTTAAAAAGGATATAGCAGAATTAGAAAAAGATACAGAGAAGAGCCACCAAAATGTTAAAGGGAATTGAAGTATGCCCCTATGAGGAAAGGCTTAAAAGGTTAGGACTTTTCAAACAGGAAAAAACATGGCTGAGGGGAGATATGGTATAGCTAAATAAATTAATGAATGGAGTGGAACGGGCAAACATAGATCAGTTGTTTACACCATCAAAATTAGAAATGAAGCTACAATGTAACCCATTTAAGACTACTAAGAGAAAATATTTTTTTCACTCAATGCATAATCCAACTCTGGAATTCGTTACCAGAGGATGTAGTGAAAGTTGTTAGTGTATCTAGGTTTAAAAAAGGTTTGGACAAGTTGCAGGAGGAAAGGTTCATAAACCATTGTTAAAGAGAACCCAAGAAATCCTCTGCTTGCCCCAGCACCAAATCTTTTATAAAATACTGGCATAGTTTTAAATGGGTGAGCATGTATCACTATACAGAGTTATCTTCAAAATCTCAAAGCATTGTGGAATCTGTGTGCCTTTTTGGGAGCATGCCAGGTACTTGTGATCTGGATTGACCACTGTTGTAAACAGGATTCTGGGCTTGATGGACCTTGGTCTGACCCAGTATGGTGTTTATGTTCTTATGATCGGCAAAAACTATACCCACGGAATGCCTACACATAGACTTATAAAAGTACACATGCACTAACTTGCCATACTATTTTATGAGGACTTTTTCACACATGCTTAAAAAGTATACAGAGTGGCTGTGTGTAAATCAACCTTTAAGTATAATTAGTGATTTTAGAATAGGTGCTATTTATATGTAGAGACAGCAGCAAGCAGAGATATAGAAAAGATGTGTTCTGGGCAGTCCTATGCAGCAGGGCCTGACAAATGTTGTGCAGATTTACCAGACAGTGTTTGTGACCTCCTACGAGGCAGTGTTTGTGACCTCCTCGCCCCCCTTCCACCGGAGGTTCTCTTGTGCTTATCTCATGTTTTCTTGTTCTCATCAGAGAGGTCTTCAGGCACCGTAAATCTGATGTACATCGTAGATGATATGCTTGTAGCACTTGCTCCTGGTGCAGATCAGTCATTACTGATGACTCTTGTTGCCATATGGATGGATGGATCACCTTATCATAGCATCACTACTCAGACTGCAAATCCTTTTAGGTTACTTACATGATTAGGTGGATTGCACCAAATGAAGAATACATACGCAGTTGAAGGAGAGTAAGAGCTGCATTGTAACTGGAGTAGATTCTGCACCACTAGTAGACCATTTGACTCAAATCAAACATACTGTGGCTGACATTCGCTGGTGGGTTCTTGATCGTGTTTTCCCTAGTTGGAAGGGGGGTAACCTAGAGTGATGACTTAATAAGCGAGAACACATGTGGATGTTTAAGCTACACTCTGTTGAGCCCAAGGGTCTGAATCTTAATAATGACTTGATGACTCTGATCTAATTGGTTCTGGTCAACGCTGCTGTTCATGCAAAAATGATTGGGTGATATCTTTAATAGTAGGCTATGCCTACATTTACTCTATTCAAGTGATTGGCTGTTTGGACTTTTGTGCCGATTGGTTGGTCCTTGTTTAACTGTTCTTCCTGATTGGTTTTGTCCTACACATTCAGTGGGCGGTAGATCGCATCTCGAATCAAGTTCAAGATACTCGCCATCACCTATAGAGCTTTCTTCAACACCTCCGCTGTGCAGTCTTCACATATGGGGACTCCCCAGCTAAAATGCCTAGGGATGACTCCAGCATGTTGCGGATCTAAGTAAGATGGGCCATGCTTCCTCCCAGGGACCTCAGGCATCCAAGAGTGGATGGTGGGAAGGAGTTGATCTAGGAATGGAAGAGATGCTGTAGAACAGCCTGACCGAACAAGGCATCCCGACAGGAGTCCTTGTCCAAACAATAATGGGCAGTGAAAGTATGAACAGAAGCCCAAGTTGCTGCTTTGCCGATCTCATCAATATCAACTGACCGAAAATTAGCTGTTGAGGCTGCCATGGCTCTAACATTGTGAGCCGCAACATGGCCTTTAAGAGGGATTCCTTTACTCTGATAGGTAAAGGAAATACAGTCTGCAATCCACTTAGAGTTATTTTAGAGACTGGGAATCCTAAAGGACTAGAGTCAAAAGCCAGAAAAAGCTGAGAAGACTTTCTAAATGGCTGAGTTCTCTGAAGATAAAAAGCCAGAGCTCGTTTACAATCTAAGGTATGAAGATTTTTCCACACTGGAGGCATGAGGCCTAGGAAAAAAGACTGGAAGATAAACAGATTGGTTTAAATGAAAAGGTGATACCACCTTTGGCATAAAATGAGGATGAGTCCTCAAGACTACTTTGTCATGATGAAACCTCATATAAGGCAAGTCAGCCACTAAAGCATGCAGTTCACTAATGCGTCTTGCAGAAGTGATAGCAATTAGGAAAATGACTTTCCATGAAAGAAACTTTAGCTCCGAAGTAGCTAAAGGTTGAAAGGGTGGCTTCATGAGTTGACCCAGAACAATATTAAGATCCCATGCCACCGGAGGTGGTTTGATGGGGGGTTTAGTTAAAAGGAGACCCCTCATAAATCTTGAAACAAGAGGATGAGAGGAAATTGGTTGTCCATCAAAGGGTTTATGAGATGCAGCAATAGCACCAAGATGGACCCTAACAGAATTGGTCTTGAGACCAGAAGCTGATAAATGAAGGAGATAATCCTCTCTTGGTACCGGGTAGAGACCCTTCTGGACCAAGTCCCCTCTGGGAACACCAGATTGAGAACCTCTTCCACTTAAAAGCGTAAGAACACCTTGTGGAATGTTTTCTGGAAGCCAAAAGAATATCTTTCACTTGTTGTGAAAGGCCTAGATCTTGAAGTTCTACGCCTTGAGTAGCCAGGCCTTGAGATGAAGGGACTGGGGATTGGGGTGCAGTAGGGATCCGTTGTTCTGGGACAGAAGATTCGGAGCACTCCCAACTCCAGAGGAGTGGCTCGAGAGAGACCTAAGAGAAGAGGATACCATGTTTGCCTTGGCCAGCAGGGAGCTATGAGTATCATGCGACCTCTGTCTCTCTGGAGTTTGAATAAGGTTTTGGGAATTAGGGGAATTGGTGGGAAGGCATAGAGAAAATCCTGGCCCCAATGGAGCAGGAATGCATCCCTCGCCTGACAATTCTGAGCTGGCAGTCTGGAACAGTACCGGGGAAGTTTGGCATTCTGTGGATTTGCAAAGAGGTCTATGTCTGGTGTTCCCCAGACTTGAAACACTCGGGCAAGTTGATATGAGTGGAGAGACCACTCGTGTGGCAACAGGACTCGACTGAGCCTGTCCGCCCAAACATTTTGAATGCCTGGAAGGTATACTGCCAGCAAATGAATGTGATGCTCTCTGGCAAAAGCCCACAGTTGCAAAGCTTCGCTGCATAATTGTAGAGAGCCCGTCCCGCCTTGTTTGTTTAGGTAAAACATGTCCACTTAATTGTCGGTTTGCACCAGAACTGTTTTGCTTACGAGATGAAAGCAAAAGACTCGAATAGCATTGGAAATGGCCCTTAGTTCTAGGAGATGTATTTGAAGAGAAGCCTCCTGTGGGGTCCAGAGACCCTGTGTGGACAAATTGCCCAAGTGGGCTCCCCAACCCAACTTGGATGCATCTGTCGTCAGGACAGCCTGAGGTAGGGGTTGCTGAAAAGGAGAGCCTACTGTAAGGTTTTCCAGAAATTGTCACCAATGCAGAGACGCAATCAGGCGTGTGGTAACTCTGATCTTGTCTGACAGGCATCCTGAGGCCTGGGACCATTGGTAAGCCAAGGTCCACTGGGCCACTCGCATATGAAGGCGTGCATAAGGAATCACATGGACTGTAGATGTCATGTGTCCTAGAAGTCAAAGCATCTGTCGGGCAGTGAGGAAGGTTTGTAACACTGCTTGAGATGCTAGTTTGGTGATGCGCAGACAGCGAGGCTGAGTAAGGAAAGCCTTTGACTACTGTGTGTCCAAGCGAGCCCCTATTAACTCGAGGGATTGAGATGGGGTGAGCTGGGACTTTGGAAGGTTTATGATCCATCCTAAGTACTGCAGTATTTGCATTGCTCAGGAAAGAGCATGACTTGCCTCTGGAGCTGACGGTGCTCGAATGAGTCAATCGTCTAAGTAAGGGAAGACAAAAATTCCTAGAGCCCTCATGAATGCTGCTACTACTGCCATGCATTTTGTGAAGACCCTTGGAGCAGATGCCAGCCCGAAAGGAAGGACCCTGTGTTGAAAATGTCTTCCCTTGACTAGGAATCAAAGGAAATTTCTGTGATCTGCATGAATAAGGATATGCATGTAAGCATTCCTTAAATCCAGAGAACATAGCCAATCTTGTTCGTGAAGGTATGGAAGAAGAGTGCCAAGGGAGATCTTGAACCTTTCTCGGACTAAATATTTGTTGAGTTTCTCTGAGGTCCAGGATTGGTCTTAGTCCCCCTGACTTCTTTGGCATGAGAAAATAGGGGGAATAGAATCCTGTGCCCTGCTGGGACCTTGGAACCTTTTCTATAGCCCCTTGGGCCAGAAGAGTGGTGACCTCTTGCCATACAGGTTTGAGAGCGGTTGATGATATTTGAACTGTTTTATTAGCGTGGATGGGGCAAGCTGAGGAAATGAAGCTTGCATCCCAGACTCACTATAGATAGAGTCCAATTTTCTGAAGTGATTTGTTGCCATCTTTTGGCAAAATGGCAAATACGGCCTGGAATATTTAAAGGTTCTGGGCTTAGAACAGGAAGAATGGCTAAGTTCCTCTAGACAACAGTCAAAGACCCTGAGGAGGCTGGGTCTGCTGAGGCTGCTGAGCCTTCTGAGCTTGTGTCTTTCTTTGTCTAGTTTGTTGTTGCCCCTTCTGGGGAACATGTGTTTGCTGGGTGGAAGATGGATATAATTATTTCTTCTTAGAGAAAAAAGTTTTTTTGAAAAGCTGGGTTAGCTGTAGATTTTGACAACCTGTCTAAAGTTGTATTAGCAGTGTCAATTTCATTAGCTTTAAGTTGCCAATCCTTGCCAAATAGATTTTCTCCTGTGCAAGGAATGTTACCCAGCTTATCTTGCACCCACATTCCTCCAAGTCTGAAGCTTGGAGCCAGGCAATACGACATGCTCCTATGGATATAGCAGAGGTTCTGCTAATACATTCAAAACAGTCAAAGGTAGCACGATTCATAAACTTAGAGACATTTTGAGCATGTTTGACCAGAGCCAAATAATCTGTCCGTTTATCCTCTTGAAGAAAAGGGTTCAAAAGCTCCAAGTCTTTTGTAACCTGCTCAAGAAACATTCCCATGTATAATATATAGGAACTGATTCTTGCGGATAGCATGGAGGACTGAAAGCATTGACTACCAAAGGCATCCAGTGTTCTAGACTCACGACCTGGTGGATTGGAAGAGTGTCGTTTAGCACTCTTAATCCACTTTATGGCGGACTCTACCACCATAGAATGTTGTGGTAACAGTCTTCTGAAACCCTGGGCAAGGTGGTACTCGATACATAGTGTCATGACGTCTAGAATGTGGAGATACTGTTAAAAGAAGCTTCCCACATTCTTAACATTAGATCATATAAGATCTGGTGTATAGGAGGCATAGCTGCCTCCTTTGAAGCCAAAGGATATTGAAGAATTCTCAATTCTTCTGCTCTAGGCTCCTTTTCTGGTACTACTGTAATGGCAAGTCCCTTTGCCATATCACGTACAAAATCATGAAAAGACATATCCTCAGGAGGGGACATTCTGTACTGAGGAGAAAAAGAGATGAATCTTGCAAAAGTTCAGCTCTGGTACAGCACAGTTACTTACCTGTAACAGGTGATCTCTGGGAACAGCAGGAATAAGTCTTCACATATGGGTACGTCGGTACCGACAGAGTCTGTGCGGGAACGCTTCCCAGCGTCCAATCAAGAGCTTTTGGAAGCATCCCAGCACGCCTGCGTGCTGCCTTCCCACCTTTCCCAACTGCCTCTCCTCAGTTAAGTTTTAAAGCTGAGACAAAGAGAGAGAGAGAGGAAAGGAAAGATAGATAGAGAGACAACTCCTGGGGAGGTGGGTGGGTTGTGAAGACTTATTCCTGCTGTTCCCAGAGATCACCTGTTACAGGTAAGTAACTGTGCTATCTCCAGGAACAAGCAGGAATGAGTCTTCACATATGGGGACTCCCAAGCTGAGATGTCTGGAGTCCCAGCATGTCATAGGTTGGAACATGCTATCTCCCAGAACACCAGGCATCCTGAGGATGGAGGGTAGGAGTTGAAGGAAGAAAGAAAGATGCTGTGGAACAACTAACCTAGCACAGGACTGCAGAGAAGGAGTCCATGTGTGGATGATGATTGTCATCAATGATATTGCAAAGAATATTGCAATATGGACCTCCCCTGACAGGATTTCACAGAAGTATGGAGGTTCATGGATCTACTGGGGAACCCAGTAGAGGAACCGTGAAGAGGACCTCACTGTAAAGTGGAGGTAATAATCCTGTAGGAAAACAGTGGAGGTCAGAATTCTGAAAGGTAACAGTTAACCCCAGTAGGAAAAACTGGGGTAGTACAAAAACGGTGGGCCTTCAGCGGAAGGCTGTATGACAAAAAACTAACTCTTTTGGCGGCAGAGTGGCTCACTCTTAGGAGCAAAAAGAGAAAGGCTAACCGATTTGGACAAACAGGCACAGTCCTTGTGGGGAGAAAGGGTATGGGAACCCCTTGTATCCCTAAAAGAGAGGACAAATGCCTGAGGCGTTAAAGCCTGTGATTAACTGAAGATCCACAATGTCTCTCCTAACTGGGGTAAGCTAGGAGAGATATTGGGCACGGAGAGCTTCAGAGGTACCTAAACCCTTAGGTTATGGTATAAAAATTGTTAACTACCACAGGAGTGGTTGTGTGCGTAGAACCCCAAACCTGCTGGATAGCATAGGTATGGGTAAACCCCCTCTGTCAGAAACATATAGCTATATGAGCATAGACAGTCAGATAGATAAGTATGTGGAGACATATCTATAATGAAATATCTCGACAGATACACACATACATATATACATACATATATACATACAGACATACATACAGACATACATATAGACATATATAGATAGACATATAAGAATATATCTATAGTGAGATATGGAGGGGCATAAAATACACACAAAAGATAAATATGAATATGTAGGCCTAAATATGGGTGTCTGCAATTAAACAGACAGAGATATGCCTACAGCATGGTATTCACATTGGATATGTGGAGAGGAAAGATTCATCTAATAACAAGGAGGTGGAACCTACTTGAGAAGATATATAGAGAATCTATTCCCCCTGGTTATGATCTGCAAGGATGCTAGCTAGTGAAATAACCAGGATGGTTACATGAAAAACAGAGGATAATATCAATCTGCAGCCAGCAAGTCCCGAGTCTTCCAGGACTCTAGCATGGTAAGTAGACAGAAGACACAGAGATGAGATACCATGTTGACCTGCTTAAGGGCAAAAAGTATCATGCGTTCTTACCATGAGGATGAGCTGCAAGGAGAAAGAGCATATCCCCGATTGGGAATGCTATGGACCAAAGCAGGGAATTGGCAACTCCTTAAGCCTTTACGTAAGAGAAGGCCTATGTCCTTTATATCAAAAGGAGATAGTAAAAGAAAGGAGAACCTTCTAGTCATGGGAGACATGACTGAAAAGCCTTTTCCAACCATCTAGGATAGCTGTTGGAGAAAAAAACCCCATGCTCTCTAGCAAGGGCCCACAGTGGAAAGCTTCTCTGTAGAATTGCAGAGAGCATGTTGTAGGAGAATGAGGAGATAGAACTGGCTGCTAGAGAGCCAGTATCTCTGCCCACTATACTGCCAAACCCAGGGGAATGGAGATGGCAGAAATAGAAGACCAATCCAGAAAGCTTGTAGTGAGATAATCTCCAAGATAGATGAAAGCACTGACTTGGAGCCACTACTAAGACTAGACAGAATGTTAGTGGAGGACAAATCTGGTTGTTTGTGGACAAGAACCAGTGGACCAAACATTAAGGCTCCTGCATAGGCAGCTGCTAGCAAGACAGCAGAAAGAATCTGACTGTTCAAAACAGAAAGAACAGACAGAACAGGAGTAGAAATCTCTGGACATGTCTGATAAGCTGCCTCAAAGTAAGATTGAAATAGGGGAGGTAACTCAGAGGAAAACTCCGCACTGGAAAGTGACAAAAACTAGAGAGGCTGAAGAAAAAGCCCCCCAGCAAGTAATTCCGCTCTTACAGTGGTAAGAGGGTGAAGAGAATGGAGCTGAAGAAGACTTACCAAGTAGTAAGTCTATAGAAAGGAAAAATACATGCTGGCACAGGAACTATCATTTGATAGTGGTCAGACCTCTTTCCCCAGCAGGAAAAGAAGAGAAACCTGTGACCTATAGGCATGAACATCCTGACAGCTCATAGAAATATAGAAAAAATGGATGTCTTTTGGAAAGAGATCCATGTGTAGGGGTTAGAATGAAGCAGTAGATTGCCTCTGAGAAGAAGCAACTGTAGATTCTAACCCCAAGAGTCACAAGCATCTGATGATTGATCAGAAACCCTGCAGGTGCTGGGTTTGCTGAGCCTGGTGAGAGATTGGATTCTTCAGACCAGGACGATGCCTCCCCTGTTGGGGAACATCTGTATGATGGGCAAGTGATGAATAAAACCTTCTCCTGTGGGAAGAAAGTTTGGTAGGAAATTTCCTACCTACTGGGACAGAAGAAGGTGTAGAACAACCCTTAGGAACAGGTAAATCAGTGGACAACTGAGTAACCTGACGTAAAGACTCCTTGTTGAAAAGATTTTCTCCAGTGCAAGGAGTATGTCCCAGCCGTTGTTGTGCCCATTTGTCCAAGTCTGAAGCTTGGAGCCAGGCTCTACGTCGTGCCCCTATAGCTATAGCAGAAGTCCTGTTAACAGACTCAAAAGAGTCTAGGGAAGCACGAGAAAGAAACCAAGAGATATTCTGGATATGCTTAAGCAGTGAGGAATAGTCTGTACTCCTGGAATCTGGAAGGAAAGGAGTCAAAATATGTAATTGCTTTGTGACCTCAAGAGAAAGACTCATATAAAAAATATATGAGAGAATTCTTGCAGAAATCATAGATGTCTGGAAGGTTTGACGTCCAAAGGCATCTAGTGTCTTAGACTCACGACCTGGCGGATAAGAAGAGTGCTTTTTCTTACTCTTTACCCGCCTCATTGCTGATTCCACTACTATGGAATGATGAGGAAGTTGAGTCTTTTGAAACCCTGGAGAGGGGGGCACCTGATATAAAAGAGATCAGTTGCCCTGGGAGGTGGGGGTACCCTTAAAGGTGTTTCCCACATTCCTAGAAGGAGATCCTGCAAGGAATGATGCAAAGGAAGCATTATGTTGTCCTTTGCTTTGGTAGAAACAGAGCCTTGTGCAGGATCATGTCCTGGAATAGGAATGGTAAGGGATCTTGCTATATCCAAGAGGAAACTCTGAAAAGAAGGATCCCAAACAGGAATCTCCCTTGGACAGGTTAGATCTAAAGAACTAGCCTGAGCACCCACAGAGTTATCCAAATATATAGGAATAGAAGATCCTGCAGAGTGCAGTGTGGAATGCTTAAGGGATGGTTGCTGGTACTGGCTGTCAGGAGCAGCAACCATCCTTACCACATTGTGCATGCCAGGTATCGACTCCAAGCTTGGTATAGAATGGAGCGATCCTGTTGAAAAAAGCATGGCAGGAGTTGGCCACGATGCTACTGTGGATACCGGTACCGATGGCAATACCGGTACCGATGTCGGAGTCAAGCCCGACAAAGACATCGGAGCAGTCATCGGTTACAGTTCAAACGGTACCGAGGTAACCGAAAACCTCCGGTTACTATCCTCGGTACCGAAGCACCGGTATCGATCGGTATCAGTACCAAAACCTATTGGTACCCAGTACTAGAGATTGATTCCAAACTCGGCATCAAGGGCAGAGAGCCTGATAAGCGAAGCATGGAAGGCACTGACCGTAAGGGTAATGAGGACATCGGTACCGACTTCGGTACCGTGTCTGATACCAGTGAAGGAAGGTAAACCAGTGGCAACTCAATTGGCCTTGGGGGAACCGAGAGTTGCAGATCTGAGTCATCGGAACCGAGCCTTCGGTACCGCCGGGAGACGGTACCAAGGCGAGTCGGTACCCAGTCCTCCAGAATGGAGATCGATTCCAGACTCGGCATCGAAGGAAGCGAGGCTGTCGATGCACATCTGGAGGGTACCGACGTCGGTGGTAGTATCAGTGTTGGTACAGATAATGGAAAGTCAATCTGGGGAGTATCCACCGGTCCCGAAGGCACCGAGGATGCCAGATGACGATCCCTGGTGAGGAGTGTTTCATCCAACACCAGTGCCGATGCCGGGGTATCGGTACCACTCGAAGCGGATGCCACCACCATACACAGCTTAGGTATGTTCTGTGGGGGGTGAAGCCCAGGAACAACCAGAAACCCCTTATACGCTTTGGAGACTGAAGACTCCCGCCGGGGTTTTGAAGCCAGTGGGCCATCGAGGGCAAGGCCAGAGCCGTCTACATGCTGTGCATGAGACCTACCACTCGAGGACTGGCTAGTCTTAACAGACTGTTTGTGGGTTACCTGATCCTGTGTGGAAGAAGGGGACGGTGCTCCGAAGTTGGAGGGCAACCGTGTATCGAGGGAACCTCGATGTTGAAGACGTCTTCTCACCAAACTGTTGTCAGGACCCAAGCAGGTTAGATACCGACTTCGAGGGTCTAAAAATAAAGTTGTACCGCCACAGTCTGAACATTTCTTGGAGAAAGTGTCTGGCGGTTCCATGAAGGAAAAAGAAGAGGCCTAAAAGGCCTAAGAGACCGTGGGACACTATTAAGAAAAAATATCCTGTGGAAAAGGAGAATTTTACAAGAAAAGAAAAGAAAACACCGGCGGTACCGGTGGCGTCGGGAAGACAGCCGCGACCACAAGAAAACTAAGAAATAAGGACAAGAATTTTCTGCGGTGACAGGAGGACATCCTGCCGGCTCCGCGGAAAAACGAAAACTGAGGAGAGGCAGTTGGGAAAGGTGGGAAGGCAGCACGCAGACGTGCTGGGATGCTTCCAAAAGCTCTTGATTGGATGCTGGGAATCGTTCCCGCGCAGACTCCATCGGTACCGACGTACCCATATGTGAAGACTCATTCCTGCTTGTTCCTGGAGATTGGTGGAATCCTCTGAGTCATCAGAATCGGAAGACTGAAAAGGAGGAAGTACCAGGTTCTCTCAAAGCAGATGGCGTTGGTACCACGCGATGTCGGTACCGAAACGAGTCGGTAATTGATCCCCCATACTGGAGAGAGATTCCAGACTCGGCATTGGGGGAAGCATGCCTGTTGAAACAGGTACCAAGGGCACTGGTACTGGTACCTGCGGAACCGTCTGTAGCGACTTTAGCGGTACCAAAGTATCTAAAAGAGTCGCTAGACTGCGTTCGATAGCGAGGAGTCTTTTGTCCATCGCTACTGCTGATGCCGGGGCATCGGTACCGGAGGAAGCGGCCACGACCCCCCGAGCATGGCACCAGTAGTTCCATCGAGGTCGAGGCCTCAGGAACATTCTGGAGCCCCGATAAAGCTTTGGAGCCCGAAGACTCCCGCCAGGGCTGTTTAGCCGGTGAAGTGTCCTCGGGGGCAACGCCTGTGGCATCTTGATATTTAGAGGGAGATCTACCCTTCGAGGACCGGCTAGTCTTGGAAGACTTGTGTTTAGTTACCTGAGATCCCTGGAAAGAAGTAGAAGCCCTGGAAGACATCGATGCAACAGACATCGTGTCTGAAGCAAATAGGGCACTGAGTTGATTTGCTAGATTTTGAAGACTTCTTTTAGTCAACTTCCTGCAGGAGAGACACTCCGTTGGGCAATGGTCAGGACCTGAACATTTAAGACACCAGTCATGGGTGTCGGTAATAGAAGTTGTACCGCCACATTTTGAACTTTTTTTTTTTTTTTTTTAAACCAGTGGCTGGTTTTTCCATGGTAAGGAAAGAGGGCCTAATGCCCAAAATGGCGCCAAGCACCAGAGCAGGGAAGAACCCCTGAGAAAAAGTAACTAAAATTAAGCTATTTTTAGAAGAAAAGAAAGAAAAGCACCGGTGGTACCGGTAGGTGTCGACGGAAGGCAGACGCGACCACAAAAAATATAAATTTAAGAGAAGATTTTCTGCGGTGACAGGGGACACGTCCTATCGGCTCCGCAGAAAAAGAAGAACTGGAATTAGAGAGGTAGCTGGGCGGGAAGGCCACACGCATGCATTGTGGATGCTCCCAAAAGCTTTTCTTTTTGGGACGCTGGGGAGCATTCCCGTGCAGGCTCCGTCGGTGCCAACGGTACCCATATGTGAAGACTACATTCCTGCTTGTTCCTGGAGATAATAGGTATTTATTGGATAAACAATAAAAAAAAATCCCATAGTATTTATTTATTTAAACGTTTTTATATACCGCTCCTTGCAGTGATCAGGGGCGGTTTACAATGAACAGAACTCATTTACAAAGAACATATCAAACTATATTACAAGGTACTATTTACAAATCAGCTGTTCACATATACAGCAGAATAGCAGATGCTGAGGCAGAGCTATTTACAGCATACGGTGGGGAAGGGAACAGGATAAGGGAGAAATATAGTAAATGGAGTTTCATAAAGAGAAAGGTTTAGAGGGGGAGAAGAGTAATTACCTAATTAAGCTATATCAAGTGAGAAAGAGGTTCAGGAGGGTATCTATTTATTGTATTTTATATCTCCAGTATATAGCAGAGAAAGGTAGGGGCGATCATGGTGTTCAAGGGGGAGTAATAGAGATATTGAGGTTAAAGTGTCGAATGAAGAGGAATGTATCAAGCTATTTTCTAAAAGTCTGTAGATCTTTTATTAGTATAAGGTTGTCAGAGAGTGTTCCAGAGAATAGGGGCTACAAACAAGAATGCTCTTGAATTTGTAGTTTTGATTGTGTTACGAAAATGGGCTGCAATTGAGAGGGTATTCTGGGTGCATGTTCTTCTAGATCTAATGGGGTCACTAGGGGTAATAAGAGAGGAAAGGCATGAGGGGGTGATCTTAATGTATAGTTTGAATGTTATCAGTAGATATTTGTATTTAATACATGCTTCTATGGGTAGGGAGTAGAGGCGTGATATGGTGGAGGGTCTGGAGCAGAGGCGTGATATGATCGTATCGGTGAGCGTTGTGAATTATATGAGCAGCAAGGTTCTGTGCCATTTGAAGTAGATGTGTATTTTTTTGGGTAGGCCATGAAGTATGTTGTTACAGTAACTGAAGTGAGGCATAATGAGGGCCTGTAGAACTGAGCATTAGTCGCTATTATCCAGAAGGTTTCTTACTGGTTGAATTGTTTTTAGTTTAAAAGTAAATTATCTTGGTTACAGCTTTTATATATGAGGACATCGATAGTAACTGGTCGAGAATGCTACTTAAGTATTTGACTTCCTGTTTTAACTTCTACGTCAACTTCATTTATGAAAATTTTAGCAAGTGGTAAAAAGCTCTAGTCCCGGGTTATGTATAGAATTTCTGTTTTATTGAAAATTAATAGAAAGGTTGTGTGCAGAGAGCCAATTGGTAATGTCCTTGACACTCTTGAATTTGGGGGCAAATATCTATTGGGTGATAGAACATTATATCACCCGCATATAGATGATAATGTACTTTGTTTCCTGAGGATGCTGCAAATGGGTTGCATATAAAGGTTAAAAAAAAAGGACGGCAGAGAGGGAGGAGCCTTGAGTAACACCCTGGCTCTGGCTGAAGATAGAGGAGGTTGCTGAACCAATCAGGACCTGCTGTGTGCGATCTGTGAGATAAGATTAAACCAATGTAATACAGTACCTTGTAGGCCAATTTGTTGAAGTCTGGAAATGAGAGATTTGTGGCAGACGCTGTCAAAGGCAGCAGCTATATCAAAAAACATAGGCATAAATACTTGTCTGCAGTTATTAATGCCACAGATGAATATGTTCAAGAGAAAGAAGTAATTAGACCTTACCTGCTAATTATTGTTCCTGAAGGAACGACAGTCCAGTCCCTTTACTTCTGGGTTGCGTAACCCTTCCAGCAGCTTGGAGGCTGAGCCCATCCTTTTTAAGGATGGTGCGGTATAAATACCACTGGCACCCCCCACAGAACCCAGTAATCTAATGAAAAAGCAGACTTAACGAAAATCAATTAATAGCTTATATAAAACAACAACCCAAAACAAACCACTAACTCTCCCCTTTTTTTTTTTTTTCAAAACAAGGATGAAAAAAGGGGAGGGGGAGGGAAGGAGGAGGTGTACCTGAGTCCGACCGACCATCCTTCACCCCGGCCCGCCGGACCTGCACCAAGGGACCCTTCCGCTTTGCCCTGGCCCAGAGTTCGGTCCGCTGATCCTCACAATAGCACTAGGGCATTACGCCAAATGAAGAACCGGGTGGGATCAGGGACTGGACTGTCGTTCCTTCAGGAACAATAATTAGCAGGTAAGGTCTAATTACTTCTTCCTTATCGTCACTCCAGTCCAGTCCCTTTACTTCTGGGATGTAACAGAGCAGTTCACACTTGGGTGGGATTCGATAACCCGGACCGAAGTATAGCATGCCCAAACCGAGAGTCAGCTGAACTCTGCACGTCCAGTCAGTAGTGTCTGGTAAAGGTATGTAGCGAGGACCACGTGGCCGCTCTACAAATGTCCAGCGGCGGAACTAAGCTATATTCCGCCAAAGAGGCAGCTTGCGCCCGCGTTGAATGAGTGCGCAGCCCCCCCCCCGGAACCTGCTTCCCCTTGAGGATATAGGCGGAAGCAATAGCTTCTCTGATCCACCTGGAGATGGAAGCCTTGGCCGCAGCCTCCCCCCTTGTGCGGACCTCCAAACTGAATGAACAGACGGTCGGACTTTCTGAAAGGTGCCGTGCGGGAGAGGTAACGCTTCAAGGCTCTCTGAACGTCCAGGAAGCACAACTCCCTGTCTCTCTCCCCTCTTGCCCCTCCGCTGAAAACGACGGGAGTGTAACTGTCTGGTTCACATGAAAGGGGGAGATGACCTTGGGCAAAAAAGAGGGTACCGTCCGCAAGACCACTTTATCCTTGAAGAATGAAAGGAAGGGGGGCTGCGCGGACAGCGCTTGCAGTTCGGAGACACGTCTGGTCGAGCAGATAGCGACCAGAAAAAACCGTCTTCAGTGTCAAATCCTTTAGAGAGGCTTCTTTCGCCGGCTCAAAAGGTTTCTTGGTCAAGGCATTTAGTACCAAGTTGAGATCCCAAGGGGGGATGATAGATCTCTGCTGGGGACGTAGGCGCCTAACTGCTCTTAGGAACCTGGCCACATCCGCGTGGGCCCCCAATGACTTCCCGCGGACCTTACCTCTATAGCAAGAGATGGCTGCCAACTGGACCCGCAAGGAACTGTGCGCCAGGCCTTTGTCAAAACCCGTCTGCAAGAACTCCAGAACCTCCGGGATAGAGGCTGAAAGAGGTTTCCTCCGGTGCTCCGCACACCATGCTTCAAAGATGCGCCAAACTCTTACATAGGAGAGACAGATCGAGTGCTTTCGAGCACTCAACAGGGTCGAGATTACGGATCCCGAGTAACCCCGCTTCAGGAGCCGTGCCCTTTCAATAGCCAGGCCGTAAGCGAGAATCGATCCACGTGAGGCATCCGAACTGGACCCTGTGTCAGCAGATCCCTTCTGCAGGGCAGACGCCAAGGCCGGTCGATGATCAACCTCACCAGATCTGCATACCAGGGGCGGCGGGGCCAATCCGGAGCTATGAGGATTATCAAGCCTTGGTGAGCTTCCACTCGCTGAAGAACCTTTCCGATGAGAGCCCATGGGGGGGAACACATACAGGAGACCCTCCGACGGCCATTTCTGGGCCAGAGCATCTAAGCCTTCGGACATCCTTTCCTTCCTTCGACTGAAGAATCGGCTTGCCTTGGCTGAAGAATACCGTGCCATGAGATCCATGACTGGTAGACCCCAAAGGGCTACTATCTGGTCGAAGACCTCCTGCTCCAGCTCCCACTCTCCGTGGTCTATCTTGAACCTGCTGAGGTAATCGGCTGTAGTGTTGTCCGTGCCGGCCACGTGCTGAGCTGAAAGGGCCTCCAGGCGGATCTCAGCCCATTGGAATAGGCCGTCTGCTTCCTTTTCCAAGGCGGGGCTGCTTGTGCCACCCTGGTGGTTGATGTAAGCCACCGCGGTGACATTATCGGAGAGGACGCGAATCGCTCTTCGTATCACTAAGGACTCGAGAGCTCTGAGCGCAAGAGCTACCGCCTGTAATTCCAGTCTGTTGATTGACCATTGTGACTCCAACGGCGACCATTGGCCCTGGATGAACCGGTCCTCGCAATGAGCTCCCCAGCCTGTTAGACTGGCATCCGTCGTCAGCAGCAACCACTGCGGGGGCTCGAGAGGCATCCCGCAATCCAGATTCCTTGGGGACCGCCACCACTGGAGGGCCTTCTTGGTTCGAGGAGCACAGGGCAACTGCATGGACAAAGGATGATGCTGATGGGACCACCGACGCAAAAGGGCCGGTTGCAAGGACCGCATGTGAGCCCTGGCCCATGGAACCACCTCTATTGCTGCCGCCATGGTACCCAGCAGTTGAAGGTAATGCCACGCCGTAGGATTTCGCCTGCTCAGGAATAGCGTGACCCAGATCCTTAGGTCTCTTGATCTCGACTTGGACAGAAACACCCTGCCCCTGCTGGTGTCGAACCTTGCTCCGAGATACTCGAGCTCCTGGGAAGGTCTCAACCTGCTCTTTGCCCGATTGATGACCCACCCTAACTCTTCCAGAACCTCCACCACTCTGGCCATGGCCGAGCGACTTTCCTCTTCTGACTTTGTCCGTATCAGCCAATCGTCCAGGTAGGGATGAACTAGTATTCCTTCTCTTCGCAGGGCCGCGGCCACCACCACCATCACCTTGGTGAAGGTCCTTGGAGCCGTAGCTATACCGAAGGGCAGAGCCTGGAATTGAAAATGACCTCTGGGCACCGCAAACCTCAGGAACTGTTGGTGGGACTTTGACCGGTATATGTAAAGAGGCTTCCGTCAAATCGAATGACGTCAGGAACTCCCCGCTCCTTACGGCCACGATGACGGATCTTAGGGTTTCCATCCGGAAATGAGGTACTTTGAGACAGCGACTGACTTGCTTTAGATCCAGGATCGGGCGATAAGAACCTTCCTTCTTTGGTACCACAAAATAGATCGAGTACCGACCGGAACCACATTGTTCTGGTGGCACCGGGACCACAGCTCCGAGTGCTATGAGTCGGGAAAGAGTTGTTTCTATCACTGCCCCCTTTTCCATGGAACCGCAGGGAGACTGAATGAAGGCCGGAAGTATTTGCTTTGCAAATTCGAGAGCATAACCCTCTCGGATCACCTCCAGGACCCATTGGTCGGATGTGACCCGGGACCAGGCGGGAAGAAATAGTCTTAAACGGCTCCCCACTAGTAGTCCGCCCTCCTGGACCCCCGGTTTGTCATTGAGGTTTTCTAGGTCCCGCGGAGGTGGAGGAGGTCCCAAAGCCTCTTCCTGCCCCCCGAAACCCTCTGAGGTTTTGACCCCTCGAAGGGAAACGGCCCCTAGGAAAGGGGTTCGATCTGGCTGCACAAAATCTCCGGGGATTTCTCGGTTGATTACGGACCGGAGCTAGCGAGCGAACTTGTTTTGGTCTGTCCTCCAGGAGTCTGCCTCCCTTAGATTCACCAAGGTCTTTAACTAACTTATCCAGGTCTTCGCCAAACAGTAGCTTCCCCTTGAAGGGTAGACGACTCAGGTGCGCCTTCGACGAGGCATCGGCTGCCCAATTACGGAGCCATAAATATTGCCTAGCTGCTACCACCGAGGCCATGTTCTTAGCTAGGCTCCTGATGAGGTCGTACTGACTGTCTGCCAGGTAGGCCATCCCGGACTCTAACTTAGCTGAAATAGATTGGGAGTCCCCTGAGGGGGACTCCGCTAGCTGTAGTTGTTGGGACCACCTCAAACAAGCCCGGGCTACCCAGGCCCCGGAAACCAAGGCCTGTAAGGCAATAGCACTAACGTCAAAGGCCTGCTTCAGTAGTGTGTCCAATTTTCTATCCTGAGAGTCTCTCAAGGCAGCACTACCCTCGACCGGAATAGTCGTCTTCTTTGTCACTGCAGATACCGCTGCATCCACCCTGGGAGACCTCAGTAGTTCTTTATCCGGTTCTGGAAATGGATACAGACGAGACATTGAGCGCACTCCCCTCAAGCCTGATTCTGGTTGATCCCATTCCTCCTGGATCATCTGGCGTACCACTCTGTGCACCGGGAAGACCTTTTGAGACTTCCTCACAGCTTGGATTAAAGGATCTTCCAACCCTTCTTCCTCTGATGGAACGTTCGAAGACACATTGAGTACCTTGAGGGACTCAATCAGCGCTGAGAGTTCCTCTCGCCTAAAGACACGCACTATGCGGGATTGATCCTCCTCTGGAATCTCTCCCTCCTCAAGTTCTTCTCCATCCTCCCCTACATCCTTATCCGAAAACTCCTCTTCCGGGGTATCTTGGGGAAAGGATGTGAGAGGCTCCTCACTCACTAGCCGTGCACGCTTAAGAGGGATACCCGAGTCCTGGGAGCTTGTCTTCCATGGTCTGGAAGCTCCTCCCCCTTCACTCCCCTTTACTACACTCGGCTCACCAGCCTCGAGCCCCTGTCTGCGCAAGCAATAAGCCTTGTGCAGTAAGAGGACAAACTCGGGAGTGAAGGGATCCCCGGAGCTCTCCTCCTCCCCAGCAGAGGGGAAGGGAGAGAGGGCCGAAGCCGGCAAAGGCGTGGTAGAGAGAGGGGGAGGAAGGGAGACCTTCACCCCCTCCGCCAGGTCCCCAGACCCCTGAGCAGATTGGGACATGGGTAAAAACACTTTGCTCCGCCGAAGCCGCTTCTGCAGCACAAGCCCTGCAAACTCCTGACTCGGAATCAGTGCCCCTGCGAGTGCCACAAGATGGGCACCTTGTTTTGCCAGTCATGTCCACTTTAAAGAGGGTCTTCCCGTCTGGAAAGGAATATGACCTTATGATCTTTCAAAGCAAAAAGCTTCCAAACCCACCGGGACTGAGATAGGCCTCTAGGGGAATAAAATATAATCAAATAAAATCGAATAAAATAGATCCCCCCAACCCCCCCTCACTAACTATGCCGTTAAGGAAGGAGAGAAATAAACAAAGAAATTAAAAGTAAATTAAGAGTAGATCTACAAATTAACACAAATACTAGGACTCAAACCATGGGAAAAAACTCCAGTACTTGCAGTTTTGTAGATGTTCAGCGAATCTCCGTTGGAGAGGGGAGCGCTCCGGCAGCTCACACGTGGAAGGCCTGAGCCACGTGGAGGCCTAACCGGCAGTCGGCGGCTCTGCTCGTGCCGTCGAGCAAAATGCCAGCGCCAGGATTAGCACGGCATTGCAATCGTCTCTGGAGCAGGCTGCGAGATCCCCGACGCTCCCGGACTACTCCGCGATCTCTCCTTCCTCTGGAGAACGCAGGAGAGCCCCTTGTTGCTGCCTCAAGCGCTCAGCCGCCTGAGGGCTTCGGCGCGAGGCAGGACCGGCTTGGGGAAGAAGAAAAAAAGAAGAAATCACCACCAATCTCTCCCTTGCCGCGGGAAGCCGGTCGGAGGAGAGAGCGAGGAGCCCTCGCGATTCTGCTGAAGGCAAACCTCCTCTTCCGTGGAGCTGGTCAACAGGCAGGGAGGGGGGGAGGGGGGGGGAGAAGGAGAAAGGAAGAAATCTTTAAAGGAACAGAGCTAAAATGAAAAACCCTTATCCCAAATCAAATGAAATCAACAAATTAACTTAAAATAAATTGAAAGTAAGCTCTAGAGGTGAAAATAAAGAAAGAAGACTCCAGTAAGCCCTTGGCTTACGGAACCCTCCAGCTGCTTGGAGGCTGAGATTACTGGGTTCTGTGGGGGGTGCCAGTGGTATTTATACCGCACCATCCTTAAAAAGGATGGGCTCAGCCTCCAAGCTGCTGGAAGGGTTACGCAACCCAGAAGTAAAGGGACTGGACTGGAGTGACGATAAGGAACAGCATAATGGTTTTGACACTACGGTGTTGCCTAAAACTATGATGTTGGGTGTCTAAGGGGGCATTTATGTCAACAAAGTCTTGTAATTGGATGTGCACTGCTTTTTCGATAATTTTGTCAGCAGAAGGCGGCTAGAGATGGGGCGATAAGAATTTAGGTGAGATTTGTCAGTTACATTGGGTTTGAGGATAGGGCGAATGATTGCTTCTTTTGGCGTCGTTGGCATTTCTGGGTCTACAAATAAATAAATACTCTTCCTACTATTATATTTTCTAATGTTTATGTCTGTATTGTTTTTCTATTTTATGCAAGCTCTTTTGTGATTCCCTTTGAACATTTTTTGGATGGAATGGAATATAAATTTTATAAACGAAATGAAAGAAAAGTAAAGTTTTAAATTTTAGTATTGAAACTTATCCTTCCCACAGTAAAACGTCAAAAGAGTCTTACAGTGACTAAGGATTTCTCAGTTATTTCAGCAGATTTAACAGTTTTAACAGTGACTAAGAATGAAACTGTTATTTCAACAGAGTTAATTGCTCATGGAAACACATGACCTTACACAAGCAAGCTACTAAAATAAACTAACATATTAATTCATATTACCCAGTCAACATCGCATATTACAGATCAGTGCACTGCATAATTGTGAAAGTGTGGAATTGTACAATGTATTCTTAAAAAGTTAAGTTCTAGCTCTATGAGCAATAAGAAATGGATCTGTTCTTTGGAGTCCTGCTGGGTACTTGTGACATGAACTGACAATTGTTGACGGGACACTAGGCTTGATGGACCTTTGGTCTGACCCAAGATGGCACATCTTATATTTTTCTGAGTGTATCTCTTTAGCTCTTTCAGTCTCTCTATGTAAAGGCTTATGGTGCAACCCACGCAGCATTTTGGTGGTTCTCCTATGAACTGTCGCTGCCTTGTCCATATCCTTTTTCGGTCATCGTCTTCATTACCGAACACAATTCTCAAGGTGGGGGGTCTCTTTAGAGACCAAGGGAGATAACATTACTTCCCACTTTCTACTTCTGCTATAACCAAAGTATACTACTGTTTTTCCCTACTTCCTTGGCACACAGACTGGCAATCCTGAGGTCATCAGTGATGAAGACACCCCAGTCTTTCCTATTTGATAACTGCTAGCTCTTTATCTTCAAAAAAGGTATTTAGACTTTGGATTTCTGCATGATGTCTGATTTTTTTCTGTGCCATACCTTTGACCACTTTTCCAAGTTCTCTAATCCCCATCATGATCCCATACCAAACGTGAAGGGGCCACAGTGAGTACCAGGATTAAGTCTCTCTCTCCTTACTCCAGAGTGCATTCTCCATTTGAAGGTTCCAATCTCTAATATGCAAGGGCAGAGGATGTTCTTATATTCTAGTTGGCAAAATGAAAATCATACTCCTTAATAATATTCCCACATACAATTTACTGGTTAACTAGCAACAGTAATAATCTGACATTGGGTATATTACAAACATTACTGAAGGGGTCAACCATTTGATTACATTTTTCTTCTACCATGGGTTCTACTAACACTCTTTGGTCCCTGGGGCTAATGCCAGATTCTGCAAATTATAAAAACTCATTTTATCTTGAGACTTCCCCTTCTATACCTGGGATTCTTTTTTTTTTTGCTCCTACATGGTACTCTTATGCTTTATTTAGTTGTAGCATGTGGATGCATCCTTCACTTTTCTTCTTGGGTGAATAGCACTTAATCCACAGAACACTTTTCTTAACTCTTTAGGATTAAGGCTAAATCCATATTGCTAAAGATCCAGAGATAACATCACACTAGTTTGTAGATAATTTGAAGCTCTGCAGTGACCAGTAATTAGTGGAAGAACTATGTAGTGAAAAGCTTCTCAGATGACATTAAAATGACTTTTGGTATGGACAAATGTGCTAAAATCAACTTCTTTAGAAGAAACCTGAGCAAAACAAAACATTTCTCTGACAAAGGACTGTGATATAAAGAACTCTAATAGGAAGGTGTACATAAATATCTTGGAGTAGAGGAAAGAGTGATAATCAAGCATAAATTGAGAGAGAAAAGATCAGTAACGAATATTGAGATTAACACTGATGTTTAAAATTAACATTCCAGAATAAGCTACAAGCTATTAAATCAGCTGGCAATTCTCATATCCTCATGCAACTTTGGAAACGTAGCCCAACCTCTTAAAGATCTTGAAACACTATGTTCAAACAATAAAACTCATTAATACCCATGAGGCAATTTAAATAGTAGTATATGCCAAGACACAACATTCCTTGAGCTGAGATGAATGGGCCTCATAGAAATAGAATACACATATAGGGCTACTACCACAAACCTCCAGGTTTTCTCAAGTAAATGTCCAGAAACCATCTCCACCATTAAACTTGTACAAACATTCCAACAAGGAAAAAGTGAGAATCCACCAGAATACATAGGGAAGGAAGAACAAAATTTGCAAAACAAAAGAAAAAATAAACTACAAAAATCAGATTATAAAATGAGGAAAAATAATTGGCACATGGACAAATACAGTAAGAAATATCAAGTGTTACTCCAGAAACCATTCACTGATCAAAACTGGACACATTGATAGTTAAGAGGTGAACTGAAATGTAAGAAAGAGATGGATAGCTACAGCCTAGGACAGTGCATTACGAATGAGTTCATTCACAGTAAGCATAGAAAAAAAAATGGGAAAAACTGACATTCTGAGGAAGAGCTGGAAACTACTGTAACTAGCTGCAAAGTTCTGATGGGAGAAAATTTCTAAACAGAAAGGCACAATAAGGTGGCACATACCATTCAATGGAAACTGTAAGCATCATCACATCACTATACTGGAAAAACTTTGTAATCGTGACCTGAAGCGGATTATGGAAAACAGAAGTTATGATCAACTACGAAATCCCCATTCCAACTGATAAAAAGTTGAATGAAAGAAAACTGGCCATTATGGGAATGCAAAAAACCAGGAGAACTGCAGTGATAATAGAGGTGCCAGTGCCAAGTGATTATTTTGTACATCAAGTAGAGAAACAGAAAATCTTCAAGTGCTAGGCAATGCAGTTGAGATCAACATAAGAACATAAGATATGCCATACTGGGTCAGACCAAGGTCCATCAAGCCCAGTATTCTGTTTCCAACAGTGGCCAATCTAGGTCATACGTACCTAGCAGTTTCCCCAAGGGACACAGGTTCCACAATGCTTGTATTGGTTCAAGCATTGATATCCTGGGTCCCTTCTTAGAAACATAGAAACATGATGACAGAAAAAGACCACATGGCCTATCTAGTATGTCCTTCCATATCAACAACTACAACAGTCCACTTTTTACCTTTAGAGATCCTCTGTGTTGGTCCCATGCTTTTTTGAATTCAGTTACTGTCCTCATCTCTACCACCTCTACTGGGAGACTATTCCACGGATCCACTACTCTTTCCGTAAAGAAATATTTCCGCATATCACTCCTGAATCTATCTCCCTTCACCCTCATCCCATGTCCCCTCGTAGCAGAACTTGCTTTCAATTGAAAGAGGCTCTCTCCCTGAACATTTATGCCACGGAGGTATTTAAACATTTCAATCATATCACCTCTATTCTTAATAAATGTTTATGGACCTTTCCTCCAGGAACTTCTCCAAACCTTTTTTAAACCCAGCTACACTAACAGCCTTTACTACATCCTCCGGTAACAAATTCCAGAGTTTGATTACACGTTGAGCGAAAAAATATTTTCTTTTATTAGTCTTAAATAGTTTACCCTGTAGCTTCATTGCATGTCCCCTAGTCTTTCTATATTCTGATAAGGTAAACAATCGATCTACGTTTACCCATTCCACTCCGTTCATTAATTTATAGACTTCTATCATATCTCCCCTCAGCCGTCTCTTTTCCAGGTTAAAGAACCCTAACCTTTTTAGCCTTTCTTCATAGGAGTATCCTTCCATCCCCTTTACCATTTTGGTGGCTCTTCTCTGAACATTTTCTAAAATCGCTATATCCTTTTTAAGATATGGCGACCAGAATTGCACACAATATTCAAGGTGCGGTCTCACCATGGAACAATATAGAGGCATTATAATATCTTTTGTTTTATTTTCCATTCCTTTCCTTATCATACCTAGCATTCTATTTGCTCTCTTGGCTGCTGCTGCACACTGGGCCGAGGGTTTTAACATAGTATCCACAATGACGTCTAAATCTTTTTCCTGGGTGGTGGTTCCTAATGTGGAACCTTGCATCGTGTAACCATAGTTTGGGTTGTTCTTCCCTAGGTGCATAAACTTGCACTTGTCCACATTTTGATGCCCAGTCTTCCATTTTATCAAGATCCTCTTGCAATTTTCCACAATCCTCTTGGGTTTTAACAACTTTAAATAGTTTTGTGTCATCTGCAAATTTGATAACCTCACTCGTTATTCCACTTTCCAGGTCATTTATGAATATGTCAAAAAGCAGCAGACCCAGCACAGATCCCTGGGGTACACCACTATTCACTTTTCTCAATTGGGAAAATTGGCCATTTAGCCCTACCCTCTGCTTTCTATCTTTTAACCAGTTCCTGATCCACAATAGTACACTGCCTCCTATCCCATGACTCTTTAGTTTTCCCTTGTCGCCTCCTAGTGCTCCTTTAACCCCCTTTATCATCTAATGGACCAACTGACTCTCACAGGTTTTTTGCTACGAATGTACTTGAAAAGGTCTTTACTTCGTGTTTTTGCTTCCGCAGCAAGCTTCTTCTCAAATTCTCCCCTTGCCTGCCTTATCAATGCCTTGCATTTATGTTTATGTTTATGTTATGTTTTATTTTACTTGATAAAAACCGCCTTTCAGTAGCAAGCAAAGCGGTGTACAATAAAACCAAATTTAAAAAAAAAAAGGCCAAAGCCAGTAAAACAGAAAGGAAATACAATTTCTGGACAGAAGAGCAATAAAAGCAAGAGGGACAAGACTTGCCAGTGCTTGTGCTGTTTCCAGGTTTCGTCGTTTGGCTCTTTTTTCCATTTCTTTAAAGATGCTTTTTTGGCAACAGCCTCTCTGACCTCACCTTTAAACCATGCTGGCAGTTTTTTGGACTTCCTTCCACTTTTCTTAAAGCGTGGAATACAGCTGGTCTGGGCTTCCAAGATAGTATTTTTCAACAACAGCCAAGTCTGATGTACGTCTTTAACCTTTGCAACTGCTCCTTTTAGTTTTTTCTTAACTGTTTTCCTCATTTTATCATAGTCTCCCTTTCGAAAGTTAAAAGGTAGTACTGTGGATTTCCTTACTATCCCTCCTCCACTAATTAAATCAAAGGCGATCATGCTATGATCACTATTGCCAAGTGGCCCCAACAACCTTATCTCTTGCACTAGATCTGGTGATCCACTAAGAACTAGGTCTAATATGGCTTCCCCTCTGGTCAGTTCATGAACCAGCTGCTCCAAGAAGCAGTCATTTATTTCATCTAGGAACTATGTCTCCCTAGCATGTCCTGACGTGACACTGACCCAGTCGATACCGGGGTAGTTGAAATCACCCATTATTATTACTGCGCTGTAACTTTTGTTAGTTTCCTTGATTTCTTTGAGCATTTCATCATCCATTTGGTCATTCTGGCCAGGCGCTCGATAGTACACTCCCACTGCCATTGCCTTCCCCCTTTTACATGGAATTTCAATCCATATAGATTCTACAGCACTTTTTGTTTCCTGCAAAACTTTAATCCTTTCTGACTCAATGCCCTCTCTAACATAGAGAGCAACCCCTCCACCAATTTGATCAGCTCTATCATTACGATATAGCACAGTTACTTACCTGTAACAGGTGATCTCTGGGAACAGCAGGAATAAGTCTTCACATATGGGTACGTCGGTACCGACGGAGCCTGCGCGGGAACGCTCCCCAGCTTCCCAAAAAGGAAAGCTTTTGGGAGCATCCCACAGCACCTGCGCGCTGCCTTCCCGTCTTTCCTAACCATCTCTCCTCAGTTCGAGTTTACAGCAGAGACAATAGAGAGAGAAAGGAAAGGAAAGATAGAAAAAGAGATACAACTCCTAGGGGAGGTGGGAGGGTTGTGAAGACTTATTCCTGCTGTTCCCAGAGATCACCTGTTACAGGTAAGTAACTGTGCTATCTCCAGGAACAAGCAGGAATGGGTCTTCACATATGGGGACTCCCTAGCTAAGATGCCTGGGAGATACCCAAGGATATGAGACCCTGGGAAGGGGTCTACTTCCTCCTATGGATCTCAGGCATCCATCCAGGGAAGGAGGGTAGGAGTTGTTTAAGAATGGAACAGGTGTTTGAGGACAGCCTGACCAAACAAGGCATCCCGGCGGGAGTCCTTATCCAAGCAGTAATGGGCTGTGAAGGTATGAACTGAGGCCCAGGTGGCTGCTCAACAGATCTGGTCGATGGACACAGAATTTAGATGAGCCATAGAGGTGGCCATGGCCCTCACATTATGAGATGTGACATGGCTCTCCAAAGAAAGGTTCTTACACTGGTAGGCGAAGGAAATACACTGAGCAATCCAATTGGACAGTGTTCTCTTAGAGACTGGAAGTTCCAAATGAGAAGGATCAAAAGCAACAAAAAGCTGGGAAGACTTTCTATGTTGCTATGTCCTTTGTAAGTAAAAAGCAAGAGCTCTTTTACAATCCAGAGTATGAAGATTCTTCTCTGCACTGGATGCATGAGGAGCTGGAAAAAAAAGACAGGTAAATATACCTCTTGATTAAGATGAAAAGGTGAGACCACTTTAGGCATAAAGTGTGGATTTGTCCTAAGGACTACCTTATCATGATGGAACCTTGTATAAGATGGATTAGCCACTAATGCCTGCAGTTCACTGATGCGGCGAGCTGAAGTGACTGCAATGAGGAAAATAACCTTCCAGGAAAGAAACTTCAAGGAGGTAGTGGCTAAGGGTTCAAAAGGTGGCTTCATAAACTGACCAAGAACCAAATTTAAGTCCCATGCCACCGGAGGAGGCCTAATGGGAGGTTTAGTTAAAGTTAGGCCTCTCATGAATCTTGCAATGAGAGGATGAGAGGAAATAGGTTGTCCATTGATGGGCTTAAGGGATGCTGCAATAGCACTCAAATGGACTCTTACTGAATTCGTTTTAAGGCCTGCATTGGAAAGATGCAGGAGATAGTCTAACAGAGAATTTAAAGGTAGTGCTAGAGGGTCAAGACCCTTTTCAGCACACCAAATGGAAAACCTCTTCCATTTAAAAGCATAAGAACGCCTGGTGGAAGGTTTTCTGGAAGCATGGAGGATATCCTTCACTTGTTGAGAAAGATTCCAGTCTTGAAGGTCTAGGCCTTCAGTAACCAAGCTCTGAGGTGTAGGGACTTGGGGTTTGGGTGCCACAGAGTCCCTTCCTCCTGGGACAGAAGGTCTGGAGCAGCTCCCAAGTCCAGGGAGGGGGCTTGGGAGAGATGTAGAAGTAGAGGGTACCACACTTGGCGTGGCCAGCGTAGAGCTATGAGGATCATAGATCTTTGATCCCTCTGGAGTTTGAACAGAGTCTTGGGAATCAAGGGAATGGGTGGAAATGCATACAGGAAGCCCTGACCCCAATGAAGGAGGAAGGCATCCTTGGCCTGAACTCCCTGACACGGAATTCTGGAACAGAACCGGGGAAGTTTGGCATTCCACGGACTTGCAAAGAGGTCTATGTCCGGGGTTCCCCATTCTTAGAAGATTCTGAGTACCTGATCCATGTGCAGGGATCATTCGTGTGGAAGCAGAACTCGACTGAGTCTGTCTGCCCAAGGGTTTTGGACTCCTGGGAGGTATACTGCCAGGAGATGGATTTGATGCTCTCTGGCGAAGGCCCACAATCTTAAAGCTTTGTTGCAAAGCAACAGAGAGCCAGTTCCTCCTTGTTTGTTTATGTAAAACATGGCTACTTGATTGTCCGTATGAATGAGGACTGTCTTGTAGCTAAGGAGGGTATGAAAGACCTTGAGAGCTAGAAAAACTGCTCGAAGCTCCAAGTGGTTGATATGAAGAGAGGTCTCCTGTGGAGACCAAGTGCCTTGAGTGGAGAGGTCCTGTAGATGGGCTCCCCAACCTGTTTGGGAGGCATCTGTTGTGAGGGTTGCTTGGGGCAGCAACTGTTGGAAGGGGGACCCCAGCAACAACGTTTGAGTGGATATCCACCATTGGAGAGACTAAAAGAGACGTTTGGTGGTCGCTATTTGGTCTGAAAGAGCTCCTGAAGCTTGAGTCCACTGGGTGGACAAAGTCCATTGAGCTGCTCTGATGTGTAGGCGAGCATAGGGTACCACATGTACTGTGGAAGCCATGTGGCCTAGCAGTTGTAGCATCTCCCGGGCAGTTAAGTGGCTCTTTGACTGAATCTGGGAGGCTAACTGCACTGGACGTTGGCAACGGGCCTGGGGAAGGTAGGCCCTTGCAGTAGTGGTATCCAACCAGGCCCCTATGAATTCTAGGGACTGAGTAGGGGTGAGCTGAGACTTTGGGAGGTTTACCACAAGTCCCAGATACTGCAGAATGCGCCTTGTGCGGTCCAGGGAAATCTGGGCCTCTGACTGGGATGGAGCTCGGATGAGCCAGTCGTCCAGGTATGGGAAGACAAATATTCCCAGAGTGTGTAGAAATGCAGCAACTATTGCCATGCATTTGGTGAACACTCTTGGAGCAGAGGCCAGACCGAAAGAAAGGACTCTGTATTGGTAATGTTTTCCTTGGAAAAGAAACCGTCGGAATCTTCTGTGAGAGGGATGGATGAGGACATGTGTGTACGCATCCTTGAGATCTAGAGAACAAAGCCAATCCTGACTTTGAAGGTATGGAAGGAGAGTGCCCAGAGAAAGCATCTTGAACTTCTCCTTGCATAGAAATTTGTTCAATTCTCTGAGATCTAAGATGGGCCTGTATCCCCCTGTCTTCTTTGGAATAAGAAAATAGGGGGAGTCGAACCCTGACCCTTGATGAAGAAGAGGAACTTCTTCTATTGCCCCTTGGGCAAGAAGGGTAGCTACCTCTTGACCTAGAAGGTCGAGAAGAGATGTGGGAGAATTGAAGTGTCTCACCATGGTGTGGGGAGGAAGGTCTGAGAAATTAAGCTTGTAGCCTTCTCTTATGATGGAGAGGGTCCACTGCTCTAATGTTATTTGCTCCCATCTGGGAGCAAAATGAGCCAACCTTCCTGGAATGGCGAGAGGCTCTGGCTGCTTTAGAGCCAGAAAGGCTAAGTTCTCTAGCATCAAGTCAAAAACCCTGAGGAGGTTGGGCCTGCTGAGTTGCAGCAGCCCCTGTAGGCTTAGGCCTGGCCTGTTTAGGCTGCTGATGCTTAGTGGTAAAGCGACCTGTAGAAGATTGTTGGCCAGAAGTAGAAGGAAATCTGCCCTTTTTAAAGAAAGACTTTTTAAAAGGCTTTTTCTTGGCAGGAATGGAGGTTGACTTTTAAAGTCTATCCAGAGCAGAGTTTTCTGCATCCATTTGAGTGGCTTTTATTTGCCATTCTTTGCCAAATAGGTTTTCACCTGTACAGGGAAGATTTCCTAAGCCATCTTGAACCCAGGGTTCTAAATCAGAAGCCTGGAGCCAAGCAATTCTGCGAGCAGCTATGGCAATGCCCGAAGCTCTGCTGGCACCTTCAAAGGAGTCAAAGGCTGCCCTGTTGGAAAACTTTGAAATGTCTTGGGTATGCTTAAGCCAAATGAGGAATTCCTCCCTTTTATCCTCTGGAAGAAAAGGGAGGAAAGTGTGCAGCTTTTCTGCAACTTTTTAGAAACATACCCATGTAAAAACTATATGAGTTGATTCTGGCAATAAGCATACTGGCTTGGAAGATTTTCCTACCAAAAGCATCCAAGGTCCTGTATTCTCTTCCTGGAGGAGCAGAAGAGTGTCTCTTTGTACTCTTTATCCTTTTCATAGCTGACTGCACCACAATGGAATGGTGAGGAAGCTGAGTTTTATGAAATCCAGGACAGGGAGGAACACGATACATAGTGTCCAACCTGCGAGAATGAGGAGAGAGAGTGAGAGGAGTCTCCCATAGATCAATCATGTGTTCATAAAGAATCTCATGAATTGGTAAGGTGACTGCCTCTTTAGGAGCCTTAGAATAGCCTAAAATATCCAATTTTTTTGCTCTAGGCTCGGATTCAGAGGTTACTGAAATAGAAAGTCCTTTAGCTACTTCACTTATGAAGTCTTGAAAGGACAAGTCCTCTGGAGGAGACATTCTTCTTTTTGGAGAAGAAGGCTCTTTAGGAAGGGCTATGAATACTTCAGGAGACTCGTCTGATGTATCAGAATCAGAGGAATCAAAGTATCGCCTGTCAGGGTGCTCTTCCAACGCTCGATACGCGTATCGAGCAGTATCGACATCGGGCGTCCCCGGTACCGGATCGGTACCGATAAGCAGCCAAGGACAAGGAACCGCAGCAGCCAGTATCCTGGTCGATGTCGATGCAGTCGGTACCGGCATCGGCGCTGGTGCCGGTACCGGAGCCGATATCGATAACCGAGTTTGTTTCGGTACCAGCGGCGTCGCAGCTTGAATGAAGGCCGTAATAGCCCGCTGCATGGACAGAACATTCTGATTCATCGACGCCATGAATGCCTGGAATTCGGTACTGGGAGATTGTGCCGGTACCCCAGAGCATTCTAACAGGTGATCGGTCGAGGCCGTGCCATCGATGTCAACCTGTAACCCCACAGGAGGAGCTTTGGAAGTCGGAGCTTCCCGCCGGGGTTGTTTTGCTGGTGCAGGATCCTCGAGGGCAAGCCCGGAGGCATCTCGATGCTTAGAGGGAGATCTACCCTTCGAGGACCTGCTAGATTTATGTTTGGTTACCTGAGATCCATCAGGAGAAGACGACCTGGAAGATGTTGATGCTACCGACGCTGCATCAGCAGGAAACAGCACATGGAGCTTAGCTGCTTGGTTCTGTAAACCCCGTTTAGACATTAGAGAGCAGGAGGGACAATCCGGAATGGAGTGTTCAGGACCCAAACATTTAAGGCACCATTCATGGGTATCTGTAACAGAAATAGTACCGCTAAACTTAGTGCATTTCTTGAACCCGGAGGCTGGTTTTTCCATGAGGAAAATTTTCTTGTAGTCCCTGAGGCCCAAGAGGAAAAATACACTAAGTGAAGAAAATATAGATTTTTTTTTTTTCCAAAGAAAGAAAGAGAAAAAGACCGGCAGTACCGGTCCGGAGTCGGGGAAGGCAGACACGCGACCAAAGGAATAAAATAAAATAAAGAACTTCTTCAGCGGTGACAGGGCTCGACCTGCTGGCTCCGTGACAAAGAAGAACTAAGGAGAGATGGTTAGGAAAGGCGGGAAGGCAGCACGCAGGTGCTGTGGGATGCTCCCAAAAGCTTTCCTTTTTGGGAAGCTGGGGAGCATTCCCGCGCAGGCTCCGTCGGTACCGACATACGCATATGTGAAGACTCATTCCTGCTTGTTCCTGGAGATAGTTTGTACCCAGGTATCAGTGTTCCACTGGGTTGTCCTCCTTCCACCATGTCTCTGATATTCCAATCATATCTATTTATTTATTTATTTATTTACATTCTCTTATATACTGTGCTATTCTGCATCAGTGCGGTTTACATTGAACAAACTGAAATTACATTGAACAGGGCATTATAACTTGGAGATAACTATTTTACAGGGAACATGGGCTATGGAGGGTTAAGTGGCTTGCCCAAGACCACAAGGAGCACCTGTGGGACTAGAAACCCCAGTCCTTCCGGCCCAAGGTTGCTGTCCTCTAGTGGGATTTGAACCCCCGACCTTCCGGCCTGAAATACCTTGCCCCAACCACTAGGCCACTCCTTTCATATAGTGCTACATATTCTAACTCTCCAATCTTATTTTTTAGACTTCTAGCATTTGCATACAAGCATTTTAGAGAATGTATTTTATTCATATTAATTTGGCTATTGTTAGACATGGGTAATTTGGGATCTTTAAGCTCTGTCTGCTCCATACTGGAGGGCATTTGGGCTACTTTACTCTTTTGTGTAATCTCTCTGCTTTTGGTAGTATCCTTCAAAGATACATTCTTCCGAACCATCCGCTCTTGGGCGACTGTCGGCTTTCCCCTAATATCTAGTTTAAAAGCTGCTCTACCTCCTTTTTAAAGGTTAATGCCAGCAGCCTGGTTTCCATCCCGGTTAAGGTGAAGCCCATCCCTTCGGAAGAGCCCCTCCTTTCCCCAGAATGTTCCCCAGTTCCTAACAAATCCAAAACCCTCATCTCTGCACCATTGTCACATCCACGCATTGAGACTCCGGAGCTCTGCCTGCCTTTTGGGTCCTGCGTGTGGAACAGGAAGCATTTCGGAGAATGCTACCCTGGAAGTTCTGGATTTCAACTTCCTACCTAAAAGCCCAAATTTAGCCTCCAGAACCTCCCTACCACATTTTCCTATGTCATTGGTACCGACATGTACCAAGACAGCAGACTCCTCACCAGCACTATCTAAGAACTTATCTAGGTGGCGCGTGAGGTCCGCTACCTTCGCACCAGGCAGGCATGTTACCAGGCGATCCTCACGTCCACCAGCTACCCAGCTATCTACATGCCTAATGATCGAATCACCAACTATAACTGCTGTCCTAACCCTTCCCTCATGGGCACATGGCCCTGGAGAAACTTCCTCGGTGCGAGAGGGTTTTACATCACCTGGAGGACAGGTCCTAGTTACAGGATCACTTCCTGCCACAGCAGGGTGATGCTCTCCTGTCACATGATCTCTCTCCTCCATGGCAACAGGGATGCTGCCAGATTGAGGTGGGACCTCAGGACTATATCCCTGTAGGTCTCGTCTATGTACCTCTCTGTCTGTCTTATGCTTTCTAAGTCTGCTACTCTAGCCTCTAGACAATGGACTTGTTCCCTGAGAGCAAAGAGCTCCTTGCACCTAGTGCACACGTAAGACCTCTCACCAACTGGGAGAAAATCATACATCTGACATTCAATGCAAAAGACTGGAAAGCCCCCATCCCGCTGCTGGACTGCTATCTGCATCTTAGTTTTAAGTTTGTGTTTAGATCTAAGTTCTTTACTTACTAAGGGTTGCTATGGATATTTATACTAATAAAACTGTACCTAATACGTGTAATATACCTTGTTCACCTGAAGCTTAACTAATCTCAGGTCCTTAGTGTATGACTGATTCGGGTAATGAGCTTCACCTGAAAGCACCTCCTGTCTTTTAAGATGTGTAAGTACCTATAAAGCTACGATTCTCCCAGGGGTGGGTGGGTGTGGGGAGGGTGGGAGGGAATTAACACTTATTAAAAGAGGGCTGCTACACAGTACCCTATCTTGTGCTGCTGAGGTAAGCTATATTCTGATTTGATTTAAATTATAGCTCTTAGCTGCTGCTAGGCTCTAACCTCTTATGAAATTTAAACAAGCTCTCTGCTGGGTATGAAATGTAACCAGAAAGTTCTCCTCTGTGTTTTAAATTTAAATTGCTGCTACTAGGCCCTGACTGATTTAACAAAAAATAGTGGGTTCACAGATTAATTAGCTTTAATACAAAGAATTCCTTTTAGAAAATTACCATAAGTATATACTCACAATTGCAGATCTCTCTCCAGAAGTAACAGTCCCTTTTTCTAGTCCTTCAAGACTAGAATGTAGACAAGAAGACAAGACAAGAAGATGTGGTAGAGAGATACAGAAATACTTCCCATCTTACTGGAGGCCTATACATCTTATACCTTATACACTCCAGAAGGAATCTCTCTTTGGGGACAATGCAAGTACTACAGCGAGCCTTAGCAGTAAATTTGAGCGTCTGAGAATATACTATGCATATCCTGGCTTAGAAGCAATATTCATTACCATTTTGGTATATGCAAAGTTAACCCATTTGGAAGCATTGCCCTCAAAGGAAACTCTTCAGCCATTAGTATGACACTTAACATAAAATTTCAGCTTCACCTTTATCTTTTATGATACAACAGGAATTCAATGGAGGAGGAAGATGGAAACATAGAAACATAGAAATATGACAGAAAAAGACCACATGGCCTATCTAGTCTGTCCTTCCATATCAACAACTACAACAGTCTCCTTTTTACCTTTAGAGATCCTCTGTGTTTGTCCCATGCTTTTTTGAATTCAGTTACTGTACTAAACTCTACCACCTCCACTGGGAGAATATTCCATGGATCCACTACTCTTTCCGTAAAGAAATATTTCTGCAAATCACTCCTCAATCTATCTCTCTTCACCCTCATCCCATGTCCCCTCGTAGCAGAACTTGCTTTCAATTGAAAGAGGCTCTCTCCCTGAACATTTATGCCACGGAGGTATTTAAACATCTCAATCATATCACCTCTATCCCGCCTTTCCTCTAAGGTGTACATATTAAGATCCTTCAGTCTGTCCTCATATGCTTTATAATGAAGGCCACTAATCATTTTAGTAGCCACACTCTGCACCGACTCCATCCTGTTCACATCCTTTTGAAGGTGCGGTCTCCAGAATTGCACACTATGCTCCAAATGAGGTCGCAACAAATACTTATACAGAGGCCTTATCACACCTCCTTTTTTCTGCTAGCCATTCCTCTCCATATGCACCCAAGCATCCTTCTAGCTTTTGCCGTCGCCTTCTCTACCTGTTTAGCTACTTTAAGATCAGACACAACCACGCCTAGGTCCCGCTCTTTAGTGGACAAAAGTACTTCACCCCCTATACTATTCTCCTCAGAGTTAGCTCCATTTACTTGTACTCTCTCGCCTTCCACCCAACCAATTTCTAACCCAAGCAGTAACTTTAGGGTCCATCCCTAGGGTGCTCAGTTTGTTTATAAGTCGCCTTTGAGGAACAGTGTCAAAGGCTTTACTGAAATCTAAATACACCACATCTAGGGCTCTCCCTCGCTCCAACTCCCTGGTCACCCAGTCAAAGAAATCAATCAGATTTGTCTGACAAGACCTGCCTCTGGTGAATCCATGCTGCCACGGATCCTGTAATCCGGTGGACTCCAGAAACCTCACTATGTTCTCTTTCAGCAGCGTTTCCAATAATTTACTCACCACCAAAGTTAAACTAACCGGCCTGTAGTTTTCAATATCCTTACTTCCGCTTTTATTTATTTATTTATTTATTTATTTAGACAGTTTTGTATACCGCCTTATCCTTCAATCAAAGCGGTCACAACACAATTGGGGGATACATTTAACACGTTGGGATATGAGACACACACTAATACTTACAGGGAACATGGGCAATGGAGGGTTAAGTGGCTTGCCCAAGACCACAAGGAGCATCTGTGGGACTAGAAACCCTAGTCCTTCCGGCCCAAGGTTGCTGTCCTCTAGTGGGATTTGAACCTCCGACCTTCCGACCTGAAGTACCTTGCCCCAACCACTAGGCTACTCCTCCCTTTTGTGTAAAGGCACCACATGAGCCTCTCTCAAGTCCTTTGGCACCACTCCCGACTCCAACGAGGCATTGAAAAGGTCAGTCAGTGGAGCTGCTAGAACGTCCCCAAGTTCCCTCAGTATTCTAGGGTGTATCCCATCCGGTCCCATCGCTTTGTCTACTTTAAGTTGAGATAGTTTCTCACAAACACAGCCTTTTGAAAATTGTTCAAGATGTCCCTCGCTTCTGTTCCTATTTGTGGGTGTTTTCTGAGGTCCTGCTTCTGGTTCCTCATCTGTGAACACAGAACAAAAATATTTGTTAAGCAATTCCGCATTATCCTTATCAGCTTCTACATATTCCTCCCCTGCATCCTTGAGTCTGACAATACCACTCTTGCCCTTCCTCTTCTCACTAAAATATCAGAAAAATGTCTTATCCCCCCATTTTATTGCATTGGCTATTTCCTCCTCCTTTCGAATCTTTGCCTTCTTGACTACTTTGCTAGCTTCTCTAAGTTTTTCCAAATACAGATGCCCCTCTCTGTGATCTCTTGTATTTCATGAAGGCCTCTCTCTTTTTCTTCCCTTATTCAGCTACTTCTTTCGAAAACCATAGCGGTCTCCTTTTCCTTTTACCTTTATTTATCATTTTAACAAAAAGGTTGGTTGCCCTTAAAATATCCCCTTTCAGTTTTTCCCACTGTTTTTCTACATCCCTCAGCTGTTCCCACCCAACTGACGACTCCCTGAGGTATTGGCCCATCTTCGCAAAGTTAGTCTTCCTAAAGTCTAAGATCCTCGCCTTTGAATGGATTCTAACAGCCCTAGTCCTAATATTGAACCACACCATCTGGTGATCACTGGATGCAAAATGATCTCCCACTACAACATCAGAAACACTTTCACCATTGGTAAGCACCAAGTCCAGTATGGCCCCTTCACGTGTGGAGTCTGTTACCAATTGCCTGAATAGTTCTCCCTGTAGAGAATCCAGGATCTTCTTACTTCTAGATGATACTGCAGCAGGAATGTGCCAATCAACATCTGACATATTGAAATCTCCTATCAGTAACACTTCCCCTTTCCTAGCAATGCTGCGCATGTCTTCAATTAACTCTGTCGACCTCTTCCTCTTGTGAGGAAGGTCTGTATATCACACCAATGTAAACAGATTTCTCTTTCCCTCTTTCTAGTTTAACCCACAATGCCTCCCCTCTCCCTTTTAAGCTCTGTAATTCCAAAGCTTTAATAGTAGTTTTTACATATAGTGCCACTCCTCCTCCCCTACTTCCTACCCTGTCCTTTCCGAATAAAGTATAGCCAGGTATAGTTACATCCCAATCATGGTTTTCTGTGAACCATGTTTCTGTAACTGCCACTAAATCCAAGTCAGCCACTCCCTCCAAAGCTTCAACATCAGGGATCTTATTTCCCATGCTACGGGCATTTATACACACTGCTTTCCATATGTTACCCCTGCTACCCATTTCCATAAAGTTATTTAATGTATCACCTAACTGGGGGCTTTCATTTACCTGGAGGCTTTCTTCACCCATCCCCAACTAATCTAGTTTAAAGCCCTCTTCAGTAGATTAGCCAGTCTACTACTGAAGACGCGTTGACCTTTCTTGGACAGATGGATGCCATCTCTGCTCTGCAACCCTTGGAACAGCATCCCATGGTCTAGGAAACCAAAACGCTCTCGATGACACCATCCACGCAGCCATGCATTCATCTGCAGGATGCGAGCCTCTCTGCCTTGGCCTTTACCCTCAACAGGGAGGATTGAAGAGAACACCACCTGTGCACCTAACTGCTTCACCCTCTGTCCCAGAGCCAAGTCGTCACTTTTGATACATTCTGAGGTATACCTGGCAGTATCATTTGTTCCAACACGGATTAGCAACATTGGGTAATAGTCAGTGGGCTTGATGAGTCTCGGCAAACTCTCCGTAACATCTTGGATTTTAGCAGGCAGACAGCATACCTCTCTGGACATCAAGTGTGGTCGGCAGATGGACGCCTCAGTACCCCTCAGAAGAGAGTCTCCAACCACCACTACCCTTCGTTTCCTTGTGGTCACTGATTCTGCAACTTTGGGGTACTTGTGCTCTGTTTCTTCCCTTTCCAGGGATGCTTTCACCTCATCCACTTCCAGGGCTGCATAATGGTTCTTCAATTCAAGGGCTGGAGAAGTTGGATTGGTGATTTTACAGGCCCTGGTGACTTGTGTCCCAGCCATCGACATTCTGTTGGCACCCATCTTCTCCTCTGCTGGAGAGCTTGGTTGCTGCAAGAAGCATCTCATCAATGTACTTCTCACTGTCTTGAATGCTCCTCAGCCTCGCCACCTCCTCTATGAGTTCCTCCACTTGTTTCCTCAGAGCTTCAGCATGCAGGCACCCTGCACATGGAACTGGTCCTTCAACTGGCATTAGGACCTCTGTCTGGACCGAGTCAGAAGCTGTAACGGGGGCAACAGCTTTAGTGATACGATTTTTCCCAGCCATTGTTCTGTTTGTGGAGCTTAGGTATCTGTTAAAGCAAAAGAGAGAGATCTACCAAGTACCAGCCAGTTTCCCAGCTGTCCTTTTAGAGAAAAAGCAGTTAAATCTCCTTAATTATATTCAAAATGTGCTGGTCCAATTCTCTGTGCTTTGTCAAATGGGGAGGTGCCCTATAAAGCAAGACTACTCGCTAGAGGTGGGTGGGAGTCGTGGTGGGTAGGGAGGGAACTAACACCTGATTAGGTGTTAGCAGCTCCCAAAGCTGAAGAGGTTACTGGAGTTCAACCACCTACTGTGCTCAAGGAAAGTCCCACTAAAGCACCAAAAAGAAAGTAACCTTGCTTTAAAAAAGTACAAAAAACCCTTTTAAGAGCTCCCAGTCAGAAAGCTAACAATATAATAAAACAAACCCTTAAATCCTTACTGTTGGTTGATCTGGAGAGCTCCTGTAGGAAAGCCTGAACAGGGCAGGGCACTGGAGCCTTTTATGCAGGCCCTCAGCTGCAATGGAGATTTTGCACCCTCCCTCTCTAGCATGTGTACTCTGCAAATGATGAAGACCTTCAGCAAATAGGCACACTTTTCTTTCTAACCCTTTCCTAATGCTATTTGATAAACAGTAGCGAAAACTAGGCTTCACAATAATTTCTGTGGAACATCCCTCCTCTCCCCCTTTGAAAGCAGTCACCTTCCTTTCACCAGAGCTGGTACATTTGAGCAAGGCTATCTGATTACCATAGCTCAGCTGATTTCTCACCTAATTTATTCTTTTTCTTCCAACTTCCAGACCAGCTATCTCCCTCATCAGCTGTGGAATAATATGAAAAGCTTTACTGAAATCCAGATAGGCCACATCTTTTGTGCTTGTCATTTCAAAGAGAGAAATGACATTTGTTAGGCAATGTTTTGCCCTTGTAAAACCATATTGCCTGTGAATTTCTGACACTAATTTAGAGGTCCTGCACTATTCTGTCATTCAGTAGCATTTCCGTTACCTTTCCCATTGCTACATTAAATTAATGGGTCTGTAGATTTCTGCTTCTTTCTTGTTCCCACTCTTGTGGGGCTGTAATATCTACTCTTTTCTAGTCTCTTGACGCGTCACCTGATATAGGCTTAACTTTGCTATTACAGGTTTAGTCAGGACAAACACTTTGCTCTTTTTGGGATGTTTATTACCAGTCCCAAATACTTAAGGACACGCATTGTGCAGGTTAGAGAAATCTGGGCCTCTGACTGGGATGGAGCTCGAATGAGCCTGTCGTCCAGATATGGGAAAACGAATATTCCTAGAGTGCGTAGAAATGCAGCTACTACTGCCATGCATTTCATGAACACCCTTGGTGCAGAGGCCAGACCGAAAAGAAGCACCCTGTATTGGTAGTGCTTTCCTTGAAAAAAGGAACCTTCTGTGTGTTGGATGGATGAGGACATGGGTGTACACATCCTTGAGATCTAGAGAACAAAGCCAGTCCTGACTCTGAAGGTATGGCAGCAGAGTACCGAGAGAAATCCTCTTGAATTTCTCTTTGAATAGAAACTTGTTCAATTCTCTGAGATCTAATATGGGTCTGTAGCCCGTTTTCTTTGGAATAAGAAAATAAGGGGAGTAGAACCCTGAGCCCTGTTGAAGAAGGGGTACTTCTTCTATTGCCCCTTGGGCAAGAAGGGTAGCAATCTCCTGACCCAGAAGGTTGAGGAGAGATGTTGGAGAACTGAACTGTCTCACCATGGTGTGGGGAGGAAGGTTTAAGAAAGGAAGCTTGTACCCTTCCCTTACAATGGAGAGGGTCCATTGCTCTGCTGTAATTTGCTCCCATCTGGGAGCAAAGTAAGCCAACCTTCCTGGAATGGTGAGGGGCTCTGGTTCTTCCAGAGCCAGAAAGGCTAAGGGGTCTGTTTACTAAACATTCCTAATGTGCGGGGCCGTGGTAGTGTGCCTGTGCCATATAAGGAGTGGGCGGTTCAGGCAGAGAAAAGAAAAAAAACGGGGTAAGCGATCGCACATTTGCGCGGGGCACAATAGTGCGTGGGAAGGCTAAGTGGCGCCTGATGTGCACACACAAAGGAGCAGAGCCATAGTACAATGGTTAAAACACTGACTGTGGGTGCAGCTGCCATGGGTTCAATTCCCCATTGTGCACAATAAAAGGGCTGGCTGAGGCATTAACTGTAATGGGTAAAAGTGCTTTAGGAGGCATATTAATTTTGGGCGGCATAAGGCGGTGCACTGTTAATTTTGGGCGGCATAAGGCGGTGCACTGTTAGGTTTGGGCGGCATAAGGCGGTGCGCAGATGCCCAAGCATAGGAACAGAGCCACAGCGCAATGGTTAAGACACTGACCAATGGTGCAGAGATCAGGGGTTCAATCCCCCACAGTGCCCAATGAAGAAGGCTCACTGAGGCAGTGTGTATTATGTGGATGAGTGCTGTAGGGGGCAAGCTATTTTTATTTCAGTTATCACTACTAGCAAACGCACTCACAAAGCGTGTTAACATAAGGCGGCCCATAAGGCACATGTTAAAGTTCACTGTCCGCCAAGGCACCCTTGAATGTCCCCTATAGGGCACCATATATGTTGCGTCACAGGATAATGTATAGTGCACCTTATATGGACGGCACCCATAAGGTGCCCTATAGGGTGCCCTATAAAGCACCCTCAGAGGCACCTTATGGGTACAGTACACTGAGGGTGTGTTTGATGGCAGCAACATATGTACATTAAATCTAAAAAAAGCTTTGGACAACCCTATCAAAGAACCCCACTGTGGGCTCGAACCCATTACCGCTGGCTCCACAGGCAGTGAAGTAACCATTGGGCTACAGCTATATAGTTGCCAGCAAGCCCCTAGCTGGCTGCAGAGAGCCTGCATGTCACCACACAGACAGTCTGCTGTGGGAACCAGGATAGGGTTAGGCCACCCATACCCATGATGCACTGCACATGCAAATCAGCTGTCCACAGATGAACACAAGATGGGGAATGCACCCCAACAGCTCCCCGGCCTGGTAGGGGGACGTGTCCGTGTGCACCCACACAGCACCTTGGCCTGGTAGGAGGTACTGACCGGGTGTTTAATTTGCACAGAGTAGCTACACAGTCACACTGTGCGGGAACTGTGCTCACCCTGAGTGTGCGATGAGGCGCCCTGGACCAGGTCCACAGCTGAGAGAGGCCATGGCAGAGCTCCAAAACAGTCATAATCTGTGAGTTTCTGCAGGAACACCTTGGATATCTCTGTCTGTCTCAGTCAGGGGAAACCCCACAGACCCCTAGGTGGGCCATGTACCACCAACCCCCCCCCCCCCCCCAGCTGAGGGTGGCAAACAGGCAGGGTCTCCTATCAACAGATCCCCATTATACACCCCCCCCCCCCCGCAATGATGGCAGTAGAGTGGACCATCAACCCCAGTCCTGTTGGGGAACAGACACCCTACAGGGCAGTCCAAGCAGCCCCACACACACCCAGACCACAATATCAGACAGACAGTAGGCCTGGATATGCTAAGATGCACCCCACCACTATCTGATATTCCCCTGCATCAAGCCATCAGCCACTGCACCCTGCAAGGCACTCCAGCAGGGCACATACCAGCTGTGAACAGTCTGCTGGTTAGTCCCACTGGAAATGCATGCACCCACAACTGGGATGGCAGCACACACAAGCAGATACATCAGTGACTAGGCCCCAACAGGTGACCCATATATATCACATGAGGAAAGTGCTATGAAGCACTATGGGGGTGCCTAGCCATGCTGCCATCACTGCACAGTCAGGGTGGAGTGAAAGCCCAGCAGCACATACAGAGGTCACCCTGTCTGTGGAGGTGGTGGACGGCCACTACAATGTCCCTGCCAGTGCCCTATGCCCTGTGCAGATGCATCCTGGCCAGCCCACCCTGTCTGAGCTATACCCATGGTACCATGCTGCTCATTATGCACATCATCAGGCCATACCTTGGGACAGTGTTTGCAGCCAACACACACTGTATAGACAGACACACACTCCCACACGTATGCCAGCATTGTGCTACTATAGAGGGGTTCAGAATCCTTGCCCACCACACCAGTCCTGGGCACAGTACAGGCATGGGTATGGTATGCAATACCATTGGGGGTCCCTCCCTAGGGTGGTAAAACACTGTCAGGGGCCAGACCTGACGCACACACCGCAGACATCAGATAGATTATTATGATGGAGCTCATAGAGCAGACTGTGCGTAACGTAGGGATATCTATCTGCCAGTACTCATAGCAAACGTTTGAGAGCTGTGTACCATATACCCTGGTGTAGGGTGACATTGCTAAGGTATGCAAGTGCTGGTATTGGGAGATGCACGCAGGGCCCAATGTCCTGCCTCACCAGGAGGCATTGGCCAATGGGGGCCTGTGGGTGTGGGTGTGGGTGTGTCTGTCCCTGTTGGCTGCTGCTGTACGGCAGAGGTTCCCAAATCCAGTCCAGGTTTGCAATACACTGGTTGGGGTTTCCTGCTGTCCCTCATGAATATGCATGAGCTACATCTACATGCCATGGGGGTGGTGCATAGATATACAGCACGGTTATTTGTATGAGTGGCAGCATGGAACCTGAATGGTGTGTGGTCCTCCAGGACTGCATTTGTGAGACTCTGCTCTAGGTACTGCCCCTGGTCATGGTGTCTGTGCTTGGTGGTGTAAAAGATAGGCGTATGACCAATGCGTATATCCCCAGCAATAAAGGATTGCCCTTACTAACATGGTTTAGTTGTGGGGAAAATATGTGGACAGGATTGGCAGTAGCCCCAGCTGGGCTTTGAACCTGTGACCTTTTGCTCCTGCACACACTGTCTGTGTGCACTGCACCACTGTGTTACCACAGATGTGCTGAATTCCCTGGGAAGTCCATGACTGTACATCTGACAGGGCCTATGTTGCAGTGGACGTGCCAGCCTGCACATGGCTCGGCCACTGTCTTCTGTGGCTAGCAGCCACTGCCCCCTCCACCACCTGTACCCTACCGCCAACATGCTGGCATGTCCGTATCTTGGAAAAGCATATGACCTGATTGAGTTGTGGCACTCCAGGACTGCATTTGGGGGACTCGGCTGTCGGTAATGCCCATTGTTATGGTGTGTGTGCGGTGTTGGGTACAAAATGGGTGTGTGAACCATGCTTATGTTCTCTGCAATAAAGGAGTGTCTTTACTATCTCTGTTTAGTGGTGGGTAAAATATGGGGACTGGGTTGGCAGGAGCCCTAGCTTGGATTTGAACCTGTGACCCTCTGGTCCTAGAGGTACTGCCTCTGTCTGCTGCACCACACTGTGGCCACAGTGATAGTGCAGTCCCTGGGGGTGGGAAACCTGACCAAATGAGTCACAAACCCTGCTCTGCACATTTGTACTGTGGGCTCAGTCACCTTGTCTGGTGACAAACGTGCAAATAAACCCCTCAACCGACCACGACGAACTGGGGATAAATATATCCAAGCTGGGCAACAGTGATATGAATGGGCAACCATAGCAAACACTCCCAGGAAGGCTCAGAAAAAAGGAAATGGTTTTTGGAAGGGTCTCCGCTCCGTAGCCCCTTCCATACTTCATTTCAGTGTTTTGGAGCTTTCCTGGGTGTGTTTCTTATGTTTGCCCATTAATATCAGGGTTCCCCAGCTGACTTCCTATTTTTAATATGTTTGTTTGGGTCTTTTTCTATCTTTATTTGCACTTTTGTTCTGTGCACATGTATCACACTGCTCACGTTTTGCAGGTTTCCCCGGTTTCCCTGTACATTGCTGACGGAAATGGTTTCTCTTCCCTTTAAATGCCCTCTACCGTGAGTGTTTCACTCGCGCTATTTTTAACCTGCAAATTCGTCCCCGATACTGTGCGGGGAGCCTCTCCCCTCCCCTTCCCCGCCCATTGACCCCCTCACTCCGCCCCTCGGGAGCCTTCCTCCGCCCTCAGAATGCCTTTCCACGCCTCTATCGGACATTTGCGGGCCGGGTACTTTTGCGGGGCACGTTAGTGCGGCGCGCAATTGTGCGGGGCCCAAGCGCACTTGTGCGGGGCGTTTAAGAGCGTTTCTGAGCGTTTGAGTGCCGCGTTTCCGTGCGCTATTGTGCGGCACGCAATTGTACGGCTTTTAGTAAACATGCCCCTAAGTTCTCTAGTTGCGAGTCAAAGGCCCTGAGGAGGCTGAGGCTGCTGAGCCGTGGGAGGCCTGGCAGCCTTTGACTTGGCCTGTTTAGGTGGTTGCTGACGCTTTGCAGCAAAACGACCTGCAGAAGATGCCTGCTGACCATAAGCAGGATAGTATCTTCCCTTTTTAGAAAAAGGTGTCTTTTTGAACAACCTTTTCTTAGCAGGAGCAGAGGTAGACTTTGAAAGTCGATCCAAAGCAGAGTTCTCCGCATCCGAGTGGCCTTTGCTTTCCAATCCCTGCCAAAAAGGTTTTCACCTGTACAAGGAAGATTTCCCAGTTCATCTTGGACCCAAAGTTCCAAATCAGAGGCTTGTAACCAAGCAATTCTGCGTGCACCTATGGCAATAGCCGAGGCTCTGCTTACACACTCAAAAGAGTCAAAGGCTGCATGGTTGGAAAATTTGGAAACATCTTGGGCATGTTTAAGCCAAGTGAGAAATTCCTGCCTTTTATCTTCTAAAATAAAAGGGGCTAAAGTTTGCAGATGATCTGTGACTTCTTTTAGAAACATCCCCATATAGAGACTATAGGAGTTGATTCTGGCAGCAAGCATATTAGTTGGAAAACCCTTCGGCCAAAAGCATCAAGGGTCCTGCATTCACGTCCTGGGGGATTAGATGAGTGTCTCTTTGCACTCTTTATTTTCCTCATGGCAGACTCTACCACAATAGAGTGATGAGGAAGCTGAGACTTATGAAAGCCAGGACAAGGAGGGACACGGTACATGGTGTCTAACCTACGAGAATGAGGAGAGGTGGTAAGAGGAGTCTCCCACATGCTCAACATGAGATCATAGAGAACCTCATGAATAGGTAAAGTAGCTGCTTCTTTAGGAGCCTTAGGATATTGCAAAATATCTAGTTGCTTGGCTCTAGGCTCTGACTCAGGGGCCACTGTAATGGAGAGGCCCCTAGCCACTTCCCTAATGAAGTCCTGAAAAGACAAGTCTTCTGGAAGAGACATTCTTCGTTTTGGAGAATCAGACTCCTGAGGAAGTAGTACCGGTGCATCGACAGAAACCGCCGACTCAGAGTCTTCGGAGGAATCGAAGTATCGCCTGTCTGGATGCTCCTGTAAAGCCCGATACGCGTACCGAGTGGGATCGACATCGGGAGTAAGCAGTACCGGTTCGGTACCAATGGGCATCATAGGACAGGGTACCGTTGCAGTCGACACCGAAGCCGATGTCGATGCAATCAGTACCGGCACCGGGAACGATGCCAGTGCCGGAGTCGGTACCGGCAACGGAGACTGTTGCGGTACCGGAGGCATCGAAGCATGCATAAACACCATTAGGGTGCGCTGCATGGACAGAATCTTCTGATCATTCGACGCCACCAGAGTCTGGATGTCGGTACCAGTGGAGGCCACCGGTACCCCATAACACGGCAACAGGTGATCAGTCGAGGCCGAGCCATCGATGTCAACCTGTGACCCCATAGACAATGCTTTGGAAGCCGGAACTTCCCGCCGGGGTAATTTTGCCGGTGCGGAATCCTCGAGGACAAGCCCAGAGGCGTCTCGATGCTTAGAGGGAGATTTCCCCTTCGAGGACCGGCTAGATTTATGTTTGGTTACCTGAGATCCATGGGAGGAAGAAGCAGCCCTGGAAGACGTCGATGCCACCGAGGCTGCATCAGAGGGAAACAGGGTACTGAGCTTGGCTGCTCAGTTCTGCCGACCTCTTTTAGACATCATGGTACAGGACACACAATCCGTGATGGAATGGTCAGGACCCAAACATTTTAGACACCAGTCATGGGTGTCGGTGACAGAAATAGTACCGCCATACTTCGTGCACTTTTTGAACCCGGAAGCGGGCTTCTCCATGAGGAGAAAATATGTTCAGGCCTAAGGCCCAAACCGAAAATGCACAGTTGAAGAAAGAAGTTTTTTGGGGTTTTTTTTTAAGAAAGAAAAGAAAAGACCGGCGGTACTGGTCTGACGTCGAAGGCGGCAGACGCGACAGAAAAATAAAGAAAAAAATAAAGAATTCTTCTGCGGTGACAGGAACACGACCTGCTGGCTCCGCGGAAAAGAAGAACTGGGGAGAGGCGGTTGGGAAAGGTGAGAAGGCAGCGCGCAGGCGCTGTGGGATGCTCCCAAAAGCTTTCTTACTGGATGCTGGGGAGCGTTCCCGCGCAGGCTCCGTCGGTACCAACAATACCCATATGTGAAGACTCATTCCTGCTTGTTCCTGGAGATTAAGTTGAGCACAAATCCAATCAAGTATTCACAGCAGGTCATCAAAACCATCACTCAGGAAGCTTCTGAGGAAGGATTTCTTATCAAACAGGAATTTAATTTTTTGAACCATCCACATCTGTGTGTTCCTATTATTTATATTGCTCCTAAGATAACACAAACCTCTCAAATCAGCCACCGGAACAATCTATAGTATCATCTACTGACTCCTTGTTGGAATGGCTGTGTATTTATATTGATAAGTTCTTACAGCCATTAGTGGTTTCTATTCAATCATATCTTAAAAGATACCACTCATTTTTTTAATATTTTTCGAGAGATACCTGTGATTGGTGATAAATTTTTGATGGTCACTTTCGATGTGATCATTTTATACTATGATTCCTCAAGATGAAGCTACTTCCATATCATTTAAAGCAATGGAGAGACTGTCTCATCCACATTTAGTTCCATCTGAGTTTTCAAACTGATTCATAGAACTAGCATTGAAAAATAACTAAATTTGTCATCCATAATTAGTTTTACCTTCAGATCGAAGGAACAGCAATGGGAGCTAAGTTTGCCCCTTCTTAGCTAATTTATACATAGAAGTCTTTGAGGAACAGTTTCTACAGACCCCTTCACACAGTTCATCTATATCTATACAATTTTTTCATCAGTGACTGAACAGTTGTAATTCCAATTTACATTTTCAGATAACTGCCAACGTGAACCAGATCCATATTTTCGATGTTGCAGTTATTCAGACTACTGTATATACAAAACCAATGAATCACAATTCACTTCTGTAGTCATCCCAAGCATTTAAAGGACAGTTTACCATTTTCACAGATATTGCATTTTTGATGCATTTGTTCAAATATATTAGATATCACTTAATTTTCGATCTTGTTCCGTGTAAAGTTTCACCAAAAGGGGTATCCTTCAGCAGTAATTAAGAAAGCATATATGAGAGCACTCTATAATAACAGACAATTGAATCTAAATTTGAGTGCCCTGAGATAACTGTGGGGCATTTCAAGTGCAGCCAGTACAAATCATGAGAACATGGAGGAATCTGACCATTTTTTTTTGATCCACAAACAGGACAGAGGTATTCCTTGAAATATCATACCACTTCCCTCATGGATTATGTAATCTATAGAATGTAATGCTCTTGTGCTAAACTTTACATAGGAAAGACAACTGGACCATTGAAGATCTGGATTACTGAACGCTGTTACAAGTTGCAACATAAGAGACAGCTCCATTGGTGCAACATTGCTTAGATCATTCTCATTCATTTATGCCATTACGAATTATCACCACTGATCGTATCCCCTGCTCAGTTCGAGGAGGTAATAGGACAATTGCTCCAGTTGGAATCAAAATGAATATTTACTTTACAAAACAGTACATCCAAATGTACTCCATGCATCCATTGATTTCTCTATGTTTTATTGAGCATTAAGTATACTTAGGAAAGGGAAGCGTTATCCAATAAGCTTGGCACTAAAATCAAATGATTTGTTCCCATTAATTGCTGTACAATCGGTTTATCTTGCTTGTATTTTACAATGCGGATCCTGTAGTCAACCTAAGCAGTTATGGGGACCACTTTGAGAATGCCCTGTATGGATCAGTCAAGGTTGTTACAATCCATGCTTATATCATTCAAGTTCCGGTTCTGCTGAGATAGCAGTACCCTTTAAAAAGCGTGGTATGTACCGACAGCAGTGGGAGTGCCGCTTGAGGAATTACAGATTATGCAACACACTGTATGCACTAACCAGTTTGTTTCATTCAGCGACAACAAACTTCATTTGAAGAGGTAAATCATTACAGCCGGTTTGTAGTGTCATCCAGGGCAGCATTACAAGTGTTCACTCAGCCAAAAAGTGGTCTTGACACTCATTGAATACAAATGTTACACTTCCATCATTTAGAAGAAGTTATCCATTAATTGGTTGTGGCATTCATTTCATATTTTTTATGATTCTTAAGGACTGTAAATGCTAATGTTGCACATTCCTTTTAGTTAACTCAAATAGGGGTGATCTACATGGAGCGGTGTGTACAGCCCTCATTAAAGGCCTGGGGAGGGGTGAGCTGCACAGAGTGGCAGGTGCACCTACTCTTACTGCTTGCTGGGCAGACTAGATGGACCATACCGGTCTTTATCTGTTATATACTATGTTACTATGTAAGTTAGCAATTATCGCACAGATGACACACACCTGATACAGCTTACTGCAAGATGCTCTCAGATAAGTCGATTGTTGGAATATTTGAGAAAAGTCTAAAACAATAAAGCTGTGTACTGATCTAAGGGGGTTTTCTGATCTATGAGAAAGAGTATGCAAACCTAATTAAGCCCACTTTCAGACAACTGGTGGGACATCCAAGGTATTTTCCTCTCTATTTTTAATTGGAAGGAATATGCAATCCTATAGTTTTTATTAAAATTGAAAGAAAAAAAAAAGGTTGAAATAGTGAACATTGAGTATTCAGTTTTGCAAATACCATGAGAAGTACTGTATGATGTCAGCTTCTCAGATTTACTGCTGATGCTTGCCATAGTACTTGCATCATGCCAAAGAGAGCTTCCATCTGGAGGAGTTCATAAGATGTAACATGTATAGACAACCTAGCAAGGTCTGATTAGAAATTCCTCCTAATCAAGCCTCTGGCTCCCAATATGATGGGAAATATTTCTGTACTTTTCTGCCACATTTTCCTGGTCTCTGAATGCCTAACTTGGTACTTGAGATCTCCTCCCTCTCCATGCGATTTTGAGAAGTTACAAGTAAAAGCTTCAAATGGGGTAGGGATTATAGTTATTTGACATCACTCCCTAAATAGCGTTGCATGGAATGATTTCGTGGAAGCTAGATTAGGGTATGAAGAGCTTTGGGGTGATATTAATATCCATTATAGAGACAGTATAACTAGGGGTATGAGAGGTCTCTCAAGCCCATGAAGGAAAAGGAATTTGAACAGTGTTAGCTGCCCTTCTCACAGAGGAGGAAAAATTATAGAATTAATTTTTCATACTTTTCAGTAAAGTGATTGATTGGGGGGGGGGGGGGAGAAGAGGGCAGCGTGGTATCATCTGAGTTCTTATTATTGAAAAGACAGGGAAGATAGCAGGACACAAGATGGAAGTAGTACAAGAAGCTTGATAGGACCCGTTATAGAGCCCACCATATTGAATTGTATCAAGGGGGATGAATCCCACTTCCTGCCACATCCTTAACCATTCCTTGTGTTATACAGCTCAAAACCCATTAAGTGCACAATGACCCGATGCAGACTTGTAGCAAAAGCCTAACTAAATATGGCCATTGTCCTGTTGCTGGGCAGATTTCAGAGAGCTGTTGTGCCTGGTCTGGCAGGTAATGAGATGTAAATGACAGTTTGTTGAGACATTGTGACTTTTCCTGAGAAGTGTCAGAAATAAAGGAAAGATAAGCAGAAAAAAGTGCCAACGTATACATATAGGTTTGTAGTAGTTTGTGTAGCTATAGTTTTGTTCTGTGAAAAACAGGAAGCACCTGCATACAAGAAAAGTATATAATAGTCTGATTGGATCAGTGCGTGGTCCATCTTATATCTGAGGTATAACACGGCAGCAGAATCTAAAAACATTCAAGAGTATGTAGTTTTATAAGGCTGAAATTGTGAAAGTTAATATTGCAACTCATTTAGAAAAGAAGAGTAGACAACCTCAGTATTGTTTCAGACTTTGAAACTGTTGTATGCACAATCAGTAGTTGAAAGAGATGGGGCAGTTATTTTAACTGCAGATCAGTTCAGTGATTTTTTTTTTAATATAAATAAAATCAAATAAATTAGACATAAAGGAGTAAGAGCAGTGATATTGATGAGGTACAGGAATATTTCAAATGAATGTAATGGTGTATTGGAGTTTTGTAACTGTGCCATTATGTGATATTTTGGATATATTGGAAGAGACCAAAATTAATTCCTGTCAGATTTGATTCTAGCTGGGCTCAAACAAGTATAAAGTGGGTCGCACTGTTACTTGTCCATTTTGTGAATGTATCAATGGAATAGAGCATAACCCTCTGGAATTAAAATGAGCTTTTGGTTAAGAGAGAAGATTTTAAATAATGATTTGGCTGCTTATCATCTATATCATAAGCCTCTTTCTTGGGGAAATTCATAGAAAAAGGTTTGCATATCAACAATCAATAATATTTATAGATTAAAGAAAATTTTAGACAATCTGGCTTTTGTAAAGACAATGCGACAGAATTGCCCTGGTATCACTACTGAGCAAATTATGGTTGGCAGAGGACAAGGGCAAAGATATGTTAGCATTTTTTAAAATTTTGTGCTTGGCACATGAAAGAATGGGCCATGTTACTGTAAACAGAGTGGAGGAGTGGCCTAATGGTTAGAGCACTGGCTTGGTAACTAAGAGATAAGAGTTTGATTCCCACTAGCACTCCTTTTGGCCTTGGGAAAGTCACTTATCCCTCCATTGCCTCAGAAGAAAGGCCTAGCAATCTACTTCTGGTTACACTGCCTGGAAAATCTAGGAGGTGCTGGGTTGCCAAGAGTCAGCATTGACTCAAGAGGCACACATTGCATTTTTTGCACTGTAAAAGACTGTCTTTGTTGGAGGGTGGGTTTAATCATAGTCCTCATTTTTATTTTGTAGTTTTAGGACCCAATCTGTGGTGTGGGAGGGACAGGAGTCAGAAGTAAAAAGACCACAAGGGTCTGTGCTTTCCCCTTTATTATTTAAAATCTACTTGAGCCTATTGGCTTCCTTTATACAGCAGTTTGGAGTACTGTATTACTTATGCACAGATGATTTATATTTGCGGATAGTGGTGGATGGTGAGCAGATGATGGTTGGATAGAAATTGAACGAGTGCCTGACAGCATTGGCTCAGGGGTTTTGAACTGAAACAGAAACCGAATGCTAAGAAATCAGTGTCTATTTTGTGAATTAGCAGACATACAATGCTTGAATCCCCACTAAAATATGAGGTATCCCTTTGTCTAGTTCAAGGACAGTTACAGAATCTTGGGTTTATATTTTATGATCATCTTTTCATGATCCAATTTCTAATGTTGTCCATTCAGCATTTGCTAATTTGAGACTGTTGCAGCAGCTCTGACTATATTTAGAACAAATGAATTATGCAACATTAATTCATGTGTGTTATAACAAAGCTGGATTACTGTAATAGCCTCTGTTGTGGTATTCCAACTGCTAGTTGAAATGGCTAGGATTAGTGGAAAGTACAGCAGCACAGATTTTAACATTTTTAAAAAAGTCTGTTGATCATATTTCACCACATTTTTAGTTTCTTGCATTGGTTACCAACAGAAAGTGATATTTGTTTTAAAAATTGTGTTTGGTTTTCCGTGCCTTCTTTAGTGAGGGGATCAGTATATATTTGAAATCTTTACTTCAGTCTTATGTTTCTAGAAGGAATCTTAGTTCCAACCAGCATTCATTTACAGTGTCTATCCCACAGAGCTTGTGTTTCAAGGTCCATTTTTAAAAACTCATTACTGCTAGAAGTCTTAATGGAAAGATCATCTCACCTTTATAAAAAAGGGTAAAAAATCTGGTTATTCCAGCAAAGGAGCAATACTCTGAATAAATGAGTGGTATAAGTTGGATTAGGTGGGTATTCTTTTTTAATTGTAACATATATATGTTAAGCATTGATAAATAAATATGGAGACTGTACTTGGAGACCTCAAAAAAAAAATCACAGCTACAGCTAAAGCATGAGAAACTGAAGCAGTGGACAATTTCAAAGCTATGTCAGAGTATCAGAAAGATCCTATCAAACAGGACTACATAAATAATTTGAAAAAGTTCTTGGCATCCTAGAGAAAGTTTAAAGTACAAATTACCTGTCCTTTATGCAATGCTAGGTCCAAGGTGCTTGGCCTAAGCTTTGAAGGCAGCCACATTTAGACAGGTTGCACCAGGCACCTGATCAAGGAAGCTAGACTGCATGTCCTAATCCTTCAGACCTGTTGAATTTCAGGATTATGTGAAGGTGCTTACTGCAGCTAACTTGAAACACAAAAAGCATTCCAGAATGAGAAAAATAACTTTCATGCTCCAAGAGATGTGGCAGAGGTCAACAATACTATGTGAACAAAGCCACAAATATGCTTTTTCTTACACCCAACAGAATGGTATTTAAAACCATTTATGCATCAAAATTATTTTTGTTGGACCTCTTGTTTTGAGAATACTGCCAATATGCTCTATTTTACTCCCTTTTTTTTTTTAAACATTAGCTTTAAAAATACTATCCAAGACGACATTCTGTGAATCCTAACATCAATAAGAAATCCACTTAGTTGCAGTCTTATGCAAGAGTTCCCATTCAAAGCCTGAAAGGAATCGATCAATGCTGTACCAGAGACAGGGCCGGCCCGTCCATTGAGCAAGAATGTTTTTTGCACAGGGCCCCGCGTTTCAGGGGGCCCCGCGCAAAAAACATTCTTCAGCATCGCAAGTTAAAAAAAAAACAAAAAAAACCCGGTTGCTTCTGCCGCGGCAGCATCAAGAGCTCTGCCGCGGCAGCATCAAGAGCTCTGCCGCGGCAGCATCAAGAGCTCTGCCGCGGGGCCCCCCCCTGCCCGGCAGAGCCTCCCTGCATCTCTGCTTTCTTCAAGTCACAAAACGCGGGCTTCTTTCAGAGCCGCGAGAGTTTCCTTTCTCTGCCGCGAGAAAGGAAACTCTCGCGGCTCTGAAAGAAGCCCGCGTTTTGTGACTTGAAGAAAGCAGAGATGCAGGGAGGCTCTGCCGGGCAGGGAGGCTCTGCCGGGGAGGGGGGGGCCCCGCGGCAGAGCTCTTGATGCTGCCGCGGCAGAGCTCTTGATGCTGCCGCGGCAGAAGCAGCCGGTTTGGGTTTTTTTTGTTGTTTTACTTTGGGAGGATAGGGGCGACGGGGGTTTAGGACCGGTAATGGGCTATGGGAGGGGGGGAGGCCAAACTGGAAGTGGGCTGATGAGGGAGGGGTGTGGTTAGGACTGGTAATGGGCCATGGGGGGGGGTAAGGACTGGTAATGGGCCATGGGGGGGGGGTGGTAAGGACTGGTAATGGGCCAAGGGGGGGGGTCAGGACTGGTAATGGGCTGATGGGGGGGTTAGGACTGGTAATGGGCCATGGGGGGGGGGGTCAGGACTGGTAATGGGCCAGGGGGGGGCTAAGTGGGCTGATGGGGGGGTTAGGACTGGTAATGGGCTGATGGGGGGGCTAAGACTGGAAGTGGGCTGATAGGGGGGGTTAGGACAGGTAATGGGCCATGGGGGCGGGTCAGGACTGGTAATGGGCCATGGGGGGGGAGGCTAAGACTGGAAGTGGGCTGATGGGGGGGGTTAGGACTGGTAATGGGCTATGGGGGGGCTAAGTGGGCTGATGGGGGGGTTAGGACGGGTAAATGGCCGGTGGGGGGGGGGAGGCCTAAGACTGGAAGTGGGCTGATGGGGGTGGGTTAGGACTGGTAATGGGCCGGGGGGGGAGGCTAAGACTGGAAGTGGGCTGATGGGGGGTGGGGGTTAGGACTGGTAATGGGCCATGGGGGGAGGCTAAGACTGGAAGTGGGCTGATGGGGGGGGGGTTAGGACTGGTAATGGGCTATGGGGGGGCTAAGTGGGCTGATGGGGGGTTAGGACTGGTAATGGGCTATGGGGGGGGCTAAGGCTGGAAGTGGGGTGGTGGTGGTGGGGGGGGGGGTTAGGACTGGTAATGGGCTATGGGGGGGGCTAAGACTGGAAATAGGCTGATGGGGGGCTACGACTGGAAATAGGGTGATGGGGGGTTAGGACGTAATGGGCTGATGGGGGGGTTAGGACTAGTAATGGGCTATGAGGAGGCTAGGACTGGAAATTGGCTGAGTGGAAGGAGAGCTTGAACTGCAAATAGCTGATGGGGACGGGGGCTTGGAATGGAAATGGGTGGTGAGGGGGAGGGAGCTAGGACTGGAAATGGGTGAGTGGGGGGGGGACTAGGACAGGAAATGGGCTGATGGTGGGGCTAGTATAGGACTAGAAATTGGCTGTTGGGGGGGTGCTACGAATGGAAATGGGCTTGGGGGGGGGTTTGGATTGAAATGGACTCATGAAGGGGCTAGAACTGGAAGTAGGCTCATGGGCTTGGATTGGAAATGGGCTGAGTGGAGGGGAGCTAGGATTTGACATGGGCTGATGGTGGGGCTAGGAAAGGACTAGAAATGGGCTCATGGGGGACTGGGATTGGAAATGAGCTGATGGAGGGACTCGGATGGGACTGCAAATAGATGGGGGAGCTAGGACTGGAAATGGGCTTATGGGGGGCTAGGACTGGAAATGGGCTGATGCGGGGACTAGAAGGGAGCAGATGCTGGGTGGGACTGGAACTAGAATGGAGCTGATGTTGGGGGAGGATTAGAATGGGATGGAGCTGGGAGAGTGAAATGGAGAGTGAAAAAATATTTTGTGTGGGAGGGAAGACAAATCTAAAATTGTCCGGATATTGGGAGAGTAAGTGGGGATTGAGGATGGAGGGGTAAAATTTGAGTGGATGAAATAGGAATGAGGAAAGAGCAAAAGGAGAAAGATTAGTATGTTAAAGCAGATGTAGAGAGAGAATGGAAAAAAAAACTAGAAGAGAGAAGAAAAGACAAATGGACAGCAGACTATGAAGAGTTAGCGGAAGACACGAAGAAACCAGAAGAAAGTGGCTGGAGTAATTGCAGCTGAAAAAAAATGCACAAAAGGTAGAAAAATATCTCTTTATTTTGAATTTATTAATTGGAATATGTCAGCTCTGGGAAATGTGCATCATTAACGTCTGCGCTTTGTTTAGTACAAGAGCAAATTAATGTATAGTTTTATTTCTACAGTGTTGTGCATTCCAAGTTTGGCTTTTGGGATTCCCAGTTTAATTATTGTCTTCCTGTTTCTAAATTGTGATTCCTTGTTTGGTGATGGTATATGTTCTGCATGTGTAACTGAGCTGAGGTATTCTGTTTATGTAATTCCTATTTGATATTGCCACTTGTTCTCTTTCCCCAGTAGGTCATGTATTGTTGTTCTCTGAAATGTATTGGTTTAATATTTGCAGCGTTTCCTTTTGATAGTTAGGGTATGGTGCTTTATGAGTCCTGGTAGTGCTGTTAGGATACGGCGGGTTTGCTATGGGTTCTAGATGGGCAGTGTTGTAGTAGTTCCTAATGTGTCTGGCGGTTGGCACTGGATTATAGTCATGTAGAAGTCTTTAGTCTTTCTTTATTCATACACTCATTAAGAGGCATGTTTACTAAAAGTTTGTGTATGGTAACATTATGCAAATATTTATGCAAATGAGGCCCCTTATGCAAATGAGGCCCCGCACCGAGTCTCCGCACATGGCCCCGCACCCCCCTTGGGCCGCCCCTGACCAGAGACTTTGTGAAGACTCTCCCCCAATGCTATAAATAAGAACTAACATGGACAATGAGAACTGTTTGCTAATGGTCTGCTTCTTTGAGCAATTTGGAGTGAAGTAGCAGCCTAGTGATTAGATCACTGGTGTTGGAACCAAGAGACCAGCATTCAATTCCTGCTAGCACTCCTTGTGGCCTTGGGGAAGTCACAACCCTCCAATGTCTCAGCAGAATCCAAGTTATCAATGTCCCTGTACAATACCAAGTTTAAGTTACAATGTAAACCGCTTTGACTAAAAAATAATAAAGCAGTATAAAAAAACCCTGATAAGTAAATTTGATGAGCTGAGATTTAAGGTTTTTTCTGCTTTGGCTATTCTGTTCACACTTTGCTTGGATCTTTTCTTTGTTTACCTCTGGTTGTCGTTTTCCCCTCCCTCTCTTTATTCCCCTGTTGTCTTTCCCATTGTTTGGATTACTGCTGTGAGCTGGATCCAATTTATCCCTCTTACCTCTTCTTTATAAGCTTTTTAAACTTTTTGTGTGATCCTCTTTTGTAGCAGGATGAATGCATGATGCATGTTTGTTGATTTGCATGTTCTTGTGCACCCACTATGCTGGTTTTTTTCTTCCTCTGGCACTTCTGATCCCCTGTGCTTGAAGGACTTCAGCACTGTAGTCTCCCTTAAACCCATCCTAACATCAGCCAGGATGTGGGACCATCTGTGACGCATTAGGGGCTGTGCATGCAACACAAAGGTGTTAGATCTATGATTGTTGTACATAAATGGCATACATAACATAGGAATTGACAGATAAAGACAAACATGGCTCATCCAGTCTGTCCAGTAAGGTGGTTAGAGTTGTACTTACAGATTAACTTTTCCAATACTGGGTCTTGCCAAAGTCTGTGATAAGGAAGCTTATCATAGCTCAGGAAGGAGCTATAGTAAAGGTGAAGTGACTCTGAACAAGCAACCTGTCAGTTCTGGTAAAAATAAGAAAACAGAATTTTTCTATAAAAGACTACCAGTCCCAGAATGCACCAGGTTTCCTACAGCCATTAGAGGAGCTGAAGTGGGAAAACGTGTGTTCAATCAAGAGGGCTATGAGGTAATCCCCAAGCACTCATCTCAAAGGGCAGGGCCTGATTCAGCACAGCTGCGCTGTGCTGTGCTAAGGTGGAGCACTCATCAAAGCAGAATAAAGGTAAAGTTTATTCTACAGAGAATTATCCTCAGTTTCATCTGGGAGATCCTCAGATTCATCTTGGACAGCTTCATCATCTGGAGGATCATCAGAAGCAGAAGCCAGACCGGACGGACAGAGAGGGCAAGAAACCCTTTGGAAGAAAGAAGAGAAAAGCATTTGGGAGGTCTAGAGGAGTCCAGAGCAGTACGTATACTGGGAGACATTCAAAAGGCCAGCATACACCATTGGACTGGGGAAAGCCAGAGGAAAGGTGCTGCAGAGCTAGGAATCTCCAGACGGTACCTGTGAGGGAGACGGCTGCACACGTGGAAGGGACCCTAGGACCTGTGCCAGAAGGTATGTGAAGAGAGATCCAGTGTCCAGGGATCTGGATTGGAAGGCTGGACATAAGAACTGGACTACATACTGGCCAGGCTATTTAGAGAGGAACTCTAACAGCAATGGAAGTCAGGTTTTATGAACACTGATCTATGCCCTAGCTATAACCTTGAAAGACAGCAGGGAAACAAGTATTCTCCTGAGAGTGCTACATTGAGAAATTCCTCTGTGCCAATCCATGATATTGAACCCATGATTGTTGAAGAAAGGGGAGCGGTCTTAGATACAGGCTGTGAATATATGGATTGCTCTCTGTCTAAACTCCTTTGGTAATTTACTGTTACAAAGTACAAGAACCATCACAAAGAAATACAAACTTGTTCTTTAATCTACTCAGAAAAGCTCCTGAGTAGGATTTTTAGCCACGCAGTAGAAAGCAAGCCAGCTAAGGGGTTTCAGCTGGGTAACTGCTAGCAATTGAGCCTTACCTAATTGCTTGTGAGCTCTGAGGGAATCACTTCTGAGTCTATGTGTGAAGATATAAGAAGTTAACCTGAAAAGAACAGTTTTTCCCTTCTTTGTGGGTTTTGCTTGTTGTTTGAAACACTGCTAAGAAAATATTAGCTAAAGCCTACAGAAAAGACCAGTTTGTTACCAACCAGGTCTTTATTCTTTTGCTTTGATTGCCTGACAAGTTCAACTGTTTTCCTGATTTTGTTTTTCCAAGTTTAACACTGAAAGCAAGTATCC